>CM074197.1:37173967-37773967 GCA_037179385.1 Holothuria scabra
ACCTCACGTAAAAGTGGCGCTACAGCTGGGTGATAGTTGACTACAAGGGGTATACGGCTGGGATCTGCCTTCTCCCGGTATGACAGCAGGCTGCTTCTTTTCATGGAAAGTACCCGTTTGAAGTGTTGATTCAATAAAGGGTAAGGGTAACCCCTATGGAGGAAAAATCTAAGGAGTTCGGTGGCCTTACGAATGAATAAATCGTCCCCTGAACAGATACGGCGATACCTTAACAATTGACTGTATACAATTGACTCCTTAATATGACGGGGATGAAAACTGTTAAAGTGGAGATAGGTGTGACGATCTGTGGGTTTAGAATACACAGATGTTTCCAAATTACCATTGTCAATCATGACCAGTATATCGAGAAATGGTATTTCTTTAGATGAGTGCTCCATAGTAAACTTAATGGAATCATGAAAATTGTTAACCAACAGGAAGAACCGATCAAGTTCTTGTTTCCCGTGTTCCATTTTGGTTACCTTGGATGTTTTCATCCCCGTCATATTAAGGAGTCAATTGTATACAGTCAATTGTTAAGGTATCGCCGTATCTGCTCAAGGGACGATTTATTCATTCGTAAGGCCACCGAACTCCTTAGATTTTTCCTCCATAGGGGTTACCCTTACCCTTTATTGAATCAACACTTTAAACGGGTACTTTCCATGAAAAGAAGCAGCCTGCTGTCATACCGGGAGAAGGCAGATCCCAGCCGTATACCCCTTGTAGTCAACTATCACCCAGCTGTAGCGCCACTTTTACGTGAGGTCAAACTCTCATGGAGCATTATTTCCTCTGACCCCGAGTTATTAAGTATTTTTGATGGACCTCCAGTATTCGCGTATCGCCAGCCACGTAACATCAAATCCCTTTTGGTTCGTACCTCCCTCCCTTCCACAGATTCTCAACCCAATAATGGCAATATACCATGTAATAAACCTAGATGTCTGGTTTGCAGGCACCTTGACCCTTCACCTTCGTACCTCCACCAGGCCTCAAAAATCATCTTGAGGCCTGGTCGTTTCAATTGCGATTCGGACAATGTAATTTATCTCTTGTATTGTGCCAAATGTCCAAGGGCCACGTACATCGGTGAAACAGGTACTAAGTTTAGACTACGGTTCAATAACCATAAACATAGCATACGCTCGAACATTCCAGGTTTTCCAGTTGCCGAACATTTTAACCTTCCAAACCACCAGATAACAGACCTAAAATGCATTATTCTCTACGGCTTTTTAAGAATACCGAGGAAAGGATCAAGCAAGAGGTTAAGTCTATCCTTCGACTCAATACCCATAAAACCGGGCTTAACAGGGACCTCTCTTTCATGAGCAACCAAGCGAGGGTTACTCCTAGCACTGTGTAAGGTTTTTACCATTTTGTGTTTTCAACTGAGGAAGAGCAGTGGTGTCACGCTCGAAATATTTTGTACGTATTCTTCTTCGATAAATTCTAGTTGGAAATGAAAGTATCATTTTTATTTCGTTTTTCTATTGCATCTATATATATATATATATATATATATATATATATATATATAAACCAAGTGGAAAAGCACCACACCAGTAAAAACATAAAACAAATAGTAAAAAGTCACCACACCAGTAAAAACATAAAACAAATAGTAAAAAGTGGTTAAACAAGAGCATATATTTTAGCTTTCAGGACCACCGGTCCCTTCCTCAGAAACTGGGGAAGGGACCGGTTGTCCTGAAAGCTAAAATATATGCTCTTGTTTAAACAGTTTTTACTTTTTGTTTTTTATTTATTTATTATATATATATATATATATATATATATATATATATATATATATATATATATATATATATATATATATATATATATATATATATATATATATATATATATATATATATATATATATATATATATATATATATATATTTACAAATCAAATTGGTAAAGCTGGAAAATCTGGCTGAGGTGAAAAAACGATGTTGACTCCACCGGGATTTGAACTCGGGACCTCCCGCTTTCTAGTGCGGACGCTCTAACCCCTGAGCCATGAAGCCAAGTTGGTTTGGCCTTTGTTCAAATAACAGATGAAGCAACTCGCAATTCACTTCCTGAGCAGGCGCCTAATTTTTTTGGAACAGCACTAGTTCTCGTTTGACGCAAGCCCAACCAGAGATCAAAGTTGATGCTATCCAGCTGAACACAATTGTTTATTCGCCAGCGGATCTCCGAAGAGATACAGAAACCTATATATATATATATATATATACATAAACATATATATATATATATATATATATATATATATATATATATATATATATATATATATATATATATATATATATATATATATATATATATATATATATATATATATATATATATTATATATAAATGGTGATGGTGAAGGTAACGAGTTCCCGAAGGAACGTGTGTGGCAAAATTGGAGGCGCGCGTAGTGGGCGGGTTTTGGGGCTTTCGTTTTAACAAATGTTAAAACAAAAAAGAAAAGAAAAAAAAGCATTTAATTCATCGAGGTGTTTGTTAAAGAATCTGCCGTTCATATTATCAAACTTCAAAAAGTTGTATTTGTATGAGAGACTGAAATTCATTTGGGTTTATGCATTTTATTGTACAAACTACAAACTATACCCTCTGATGAAACTAGAAGTTCAATTTGCCCGAAACTTTTTACCTTGAACAAAGATTTGATAATTAAGGGATTATATTGGAGCAACTTTGGAATATAATGAAAAAAATGTGGCTTTTTGGCACGGTGAAACTGAAAATTTTGGGGGTAAGTGCTAAGGGGTAGTGCTGGCGGGGCCCAGACCCGGAGTCGGGAGAAATAGAGGAAAGGTACAACGATATTTTGTTAGATGCGCTCTTAGCTGCATTACTAACTCTCATGACAAATCCCGCCATTGTGAAAAGGCCACTACTGACGACGTTCTGCCGTATAGAGCCAAGAACAGAAACCGGTCTAGTTGGTTCATAAAAAAACCGATTAAATGTCAATTTGAGAACGACTCATGTTCCTCCAAAAGAGTGGAATTTAGAGCTTTTGCTTAAATCATGCATATATTGACATGATGGGTGCTATTCCCGAAAAATAAAGCATTTCATCGACTTGGTAACGTCAGATAGTGAACCGCCTACCCCCCACTTCACTTAATTATGCTTCTCTTTTCCTCGGAAAATGAGAGGTAGGTTAGATGCACTGAGAATTCCGAATGGAATCTCTGACGTAAACCGAAAGGAAACACTTGTACATCCTTTCGTCCCTCAAAAGCGGGACTTTAAACACTTGAAAATAGTCGGTAAGATTTGCAAACTAGAACAAATGTATATGTGATATCTGCACAACCAGTTGGCCTAAAGCCATTGTCCAATCAGCTATCAGAATCCAAAGATATTTCTTTCACGTCCGGGGAGGCGTATATAAGCTGTGAATAAACCGTGCTCTGGCATAGAACCAGAAAAGATCTCATCCCGGAAACAACAGCTCTATCAACGAACTCCACAGACTCTGAAGAAGAGAAGATAACTTGTGGATTAAATCCCCCGACAAAATGAGATATTTCTTCTAAAAGAAGATAAAACAGCTCTAAAAGTCTTGGACAATCTCGGGCAAATACAAGCCCCTACGATCTCTAATAGGGAATGACAGACCATGGCAAAAAAAGCCTCAAAAACTTTGCCTCTGTCATCCCAACTTTTGGCAAAATAAAAAGCTCAAAACACTTTAATTGATCGTTTAAAGCTTCAAAAAGCAGCAGTGACTTCACAAACATTTTAAGGGGATATCCGGCTACACGTAGCCTTTCAAAGCCCTAATTCTTCGAAACGAAGCAAAATCACCCCATAAATACGTTTGAGCCTTTCCGACAAACCTCTGTCACAGGTTGCATTGGGAAAAGGGTTGAAAAGTTCCTAAAAACGCCACAGAAGCCTGAACGTAGCAATCTACTCATCTGTCAATGAAAGACCTGATACGCGAATTGAGACTGCTACACTTGTCAAAACAAAGCCTAAAGAGCAAGGGCTTTTCTCTATGTTCCTTTTAGGAGCGGCGCCTGAACTTTCGAGTAAAGTGGTTAATAATGAATAAAATTCATTTTTCTCTTTAATAAACAAAGCCGGGATCTCTGATATTGAGGTAACCTACCTAGATTTTAAAATCTACTAAAAGGCGAAAGTTTCGATCAAGCGGCCTCCGTGACACTAAAGTCAATACCGTGTGCTCACTGAAACTTTTCATTATACCTCGATCAATACTCCGAGTTTGCATACCCACATGCCATATTCAAAGGCTCCATGAAAAGGGATTTGCGTTAATACCCTAAACTATATGCCGCACCGACATCTATTTCCTGGAAAAGGGGAACTTTACAGAGAATCTTTTCACCAGAAAATACACCGGTCTGAAGAGATCGCATCTGCAGCCACTAACGGCATTGCCTCTTAACAAAGGGCGTACCTCTTCATTTTGAAAAAAAATTAAAACACTACCACGACTCGGTTTCAAAACAACCTTCATCCAAATATTGCACCTGAAAACGAGGCTGCTTAAATAAGCACTGAGTTCTAACCGCATGGTGATCAGCAACTACACCGTCTGTCTCCCGATTATCCGACTGTCAATGAAATGGCACCAAATCTGAAAGATTTGCTATCTTAATAAAGGGTCCCCCAAACCCGGAGTCGGGAGAAACAGAGGAAAGGTAAAACGATATTTTGTTAGATGCGCTCTTAGCTGCATTACTAATTTTTATGACAAATCCCGTCATTTTGAAAAGGCCGCTACTGATGACGTTCCGCCATATAGAGCCAAGAACAGGAACCGGTCTAGTTGGTTTATAAAAAACCGATTAAATGTCAATTTGAGAACGACTCATGTTCCTCCAAAAGAGTGGAATTTAGAGCTTTTGCTTAAATCATGCATATATTGACATGATGGGTACTATTCCCGAAAAATAAAGCATTTCACTGACTTGGTAACGTCAGATAGTGAACCGCCTACCCCCCCCCCCCCCCACTTCACACTGAGGTCGAAAAAGAAAAAACAGAGAAAAAGAAAGAGACAAACAGAGAGAAAGGGAAAAAAAGAAGAGTGAAAGAGAAAGAGATTATTTCGCTTCAGCTAGGCTTCCAAATTCTTTTTTCTCTACTTGTCCATCCGGCAAGCTGTTCTTGAAGTCTCCTTGTCAGAATGAATATATTTTTCCACTTAAAACATGCCTTTGTGGAGGAATTTCCAGGATATTTACACGGCGGGCTATACGACATGAATCAGTGTACCTGCCTGAGTAACTTCATACTTGTCCCACACTGTAGGGCGTGAGATTTGTCGAAGCCTGCTTCAGATATGAGAGGACTGAGAAGTTCTGACCCTTTTCTCAAAACCCGTATAGGATTCAAGCGAAATTCGGCCTGAATGTCCATCAGATTAAAGCAACGAAAAGGTCTAAACAGCTGTTTTGGCAATTCCAGTTGTATTTATCTGTCACATAGCATTCCAATTATAACGTATTTATAGCACTGATAGCGCATTCCAGAGAATCAGTAGTTATAGACGCCCACTTTTCGCAGGTCTTGAATTTCGGGAAAGGGCCTAGAAAAAAACGGGCAGCCATTTTTGAGTCTTTTAAAAATGAAAATTGAAAAATGTGGCATGTTTTTAATTACACTGAGAACTCCTACGAGGTCTCCAGTCCTTTCAAAAATTTATCTGAACAAAAGAACGCATTTTAGTAACATTAATATTTTCATGAAAAATCACAACGATTACAGGATCCGCGACTCATCCGGGCAGGTTATTAAACAATTATTCCTCATCCTCACTCCATTGTCTTGGTTAACGCTTTGCTTGAAATGGTAGATTCAGGCAAAACTTGCACAAATGTTTTGAGATGATTTTAATTGCCAGATTTTACGTTAAGACCGGAGTGTACAGTTGTATACATTTGCTAAAAATTTTGGTCCCCAGTATAGAAGTGGCACATTTTATGTCGTGATTTTCTGATCACTTTTAAGCCTAATGGGCGCTTTTTATTACATTGGGCATTTCATTGCAAACTCAAAGTAACGACTACCTCATAAGTCTGGGAATACCATATCCGGCCGTCTGAGGAGCTGTAATTTTCAAAACTTTCTGTATGTCCCACGCCAACACGACAGAATTAAATATTTTGGAAAGAAAAACGTCCTGCCCCAAAACTGAAATGCTGCTATACGCCTATGGTCTGTCTAGCTTTATGTAGGTTGCTTATACAAAAAAAAAACTCCAGTAACACTCGGCCTCTGAATATGTAAAGCCTTTGCGAACGAGGGGGTAGAGGGAGTTTTTACCAGCTATATATGGTCACTTACCATCCCCCGTCCCAAATCCCCCAGCAAGTGACCCCAGATATCCAATTGTATTTTCATTCTTTTTGGCATTTAACTGTTGCATTGCGGCATAGCTGTTTTTGATACACTTATGAAGACAGACACTTACATTTATTGATTTCAAAAAGTACCAGACTATGAGTCACGTCTTTACTCCAGACTTCATTCTATGATATCAATGACTATGGGCCACAAGTGTGATTCCTTTTACTAACTTATGAGAGATGTGAAATCCTGTCTGGTGCAACATGTTTCCTATGAAAAAATTGTAAGACGAAGAACAAATGACTTTATGTAACAAATATCCTTACACAGCTTTAAAGGGCGGTAAATGTGTTGTTTAAACCCTAAGAACAACTGCTGTAAAATTTTAAGCAACAATAAATTCGATTTTTAAGTTTCTGTTCATAACTGTGTCTAAATTTGAAGAACATTAATTTTAAATTTGACCACTGCATTAAAAGGTAATTTCAGTTAACCCTGTAATTTTCAATCATTCAGAATAAAGCAAGCAAGAAAATAGGTGAAGATGTTTTACTTATGCTGAGGGGACTCTTTATTTGGCTGTTTAATTATCCTTAAAACTTGGCTCCAATAGGGGTTTACAGTCATACACATTTTTGAAACGCTTGAGTTCCAGACCATAGTGCATATGAAAAATTAATGGCAACATTGGCGAAGGCTAGAAAAAGTGTTTGCGCATTATTCCTGTTCCTATTGTCATAATCATGACATATAAGAACTTGGATTATAACTAGATAGATAACTAGATTATAACTAGAAATGATTAGATCGGTTTGCTTGATGACAACTATTTTTGTACATAACTGTTTCTAAATTTGAAGAACATTTATTTTAAATTTGACCACTGCATTAAAAAGTGATTCCGGTTTTCTCAGTAATTTTCAATCATTCAGAATAAAGCAAGCAAGAAAATACATTACAGATTTTGGCCCTAACCAAAAGTTTGACTAATTCGCTACGCATAAATGACCCCAAACCCTGATAAGATAACCTCACAATTGATGAAATTTCTCCAGAAGTAAGCAACTTTATCCTGCACTAATTAATTGCAGCACAGTGGCTATGATGTAAACAACTGCCGGTACTACTTCCTGATAAAGTATGAGGCAACACAATGCAGTAACCATGGAGTTCATCATACAGCAATTAACTCATGCTGTAATACAAAACTTGGTGACCAGCTACAATGAATGGAATTGACTGGGATCCACTGACAAAGCATTTCCACTCTACTTACTTTTACACAAACACTTCTAATCATACTTTACTCAGCTAGCAACCAATTAACTGCACTAAACTTTGTAACTCTAGTACTACAGAGTTTTCAAAATACCTTAGTACTGCATGTAGTCATAGGATGCAGAATTGAGTGAATTCATCAGAGGTAAGTGAAAGGAACAAATAGCCAGCGTTTTCTTTTTAACATTGTTTGACATATTTATATCCTGTATATGGAGCTAGTGTGTGGAGATCCTTGATGATTGGAGCATGACCAAAGAATGGGGTTGGAAGGAGAGCTGGGGTACATATTGGGAACAGAAAACAGAATGTGAAAGGAGGGAACTTGTAGACACCATGCATTGAAAGTTCAAGAACACCCCCCCCCCCCCCCCAAAAAAAAAAAGAAAGAAAAAAACTTGTTCATAGCAACAACTAAATCTCAAAATTTTCTTATCCCCCTTCAACTGCTGCTGTTCGCAAAAAAAAAAAAAAAACCGGAGGATGGTAACAAAGTGGTTGTCAAAGTAGCATGTCTATGAATGACTAAGATACCAACATTATGTTTTGTTAAACCGTCTGCAGTATGAACCACTGCAGGCAAAATTCCATTCAGCTGAGGACCAATGGATTGGAAAACCAACAACAGAGAAAAATAATCAGCTGTCAGACCATGCACGGAAGTAATACCATGGACTGGGAATATTTTAAGCTGTGCCTATTGCAAGTCATTCATTACTGAAATAGTTTCTCTTCAAATAATCACAATGAAGGGCTATTCATTAACATACATTTACAGAATCGAGAGTTTCAATCTCTATGCAGGGTTTGTACACTTTTTGAGGATAAAAAAAAAGCACTTTTTCAAAAAAATTTGTTTTTCAAGGAAATCAAATCACTTTAAAAGGGCCAACCCTCTCACCCCAAACTACACTTCAAATTGTACGGGGTAAAAGTTGAATCAGCTTTTTGAATGACTGCTGGTTCAAACAATACAGAGCACCAAAGCTTATAAATTACACAGTATGAACCATGAAGTGTCTTGAGAGTGTTTTGATTACACACATTTGAGATTTCCTGTACTCAACCTGAAGAAATCTACACTGAGGTTGTATCTGCATGAGGGTGAATTTAAAGGCCGTTCTCTCACTCCAATCAGTACCAATTCTCCGAACCTTCTGCTTAAGCCCCTCCAACAATTATCTGAAATTTATGCTAATCCAAACACAATCTCAGTTTATTGCTTCAAGTTGAGTAAAGAAGAACTCATTTTATGTAATCAAAACACTCTCAGTATCTCTTGTGCTGTGTAATGTAAGCTTTGGAACTCTGCAATGTTTGAATTAGCTGTCAATTGAAGATCTGAGCCAATTGAGAATTTTGGTATCCCCGAACCACAATTGTAGTTTGGGTTGAGAGGTTTTTTCCCTGAAGAAGGTTGTGGGGAGGGTGGTGGTCATGTAAACACTGTTAACCTACAATCACCGACAAAAGGAAATGAAACAAATCACCTTCCCCGATCCTCCTTTCAATGTTGGCTATAACCTTTCAACTGTCAGCTAGGACAAAACATTGAAAAGGGGAAGGGGGGTTTCAAGGGAAGTTTGAAAGCGTGAGTGCACTTTGTTACCGTATTAACGATTTTGTTTCATTTGTTTTGTCGGGGATTGTAGCAGTTGAAGTATATGTCAAGGACAAATCTCTACAGTATATAGCTAGTTCATCACCTTATATAATGCTGCCAATTAAAGCAGGAATCAGTAATGGAAGTCAAAATACAAAATAAATAACCAGTTTGTGTAAGACAATATGGCACAATTGGCAATACGAAAGAGCTACCTGATGACTCCAGACTGACATTATCCGTAATCATGATATAGGGGTTGGGGTGTTTAATTTCCCTTGTTAAACCTCTGGTATTAACGATTTTTTTTTTTTTTTTTTTTTTTTTTTTTTGCCATGCCTATAAAATTCACATGGGTGAGACACTCATCTTCAGGCCAGTCCAAGTTGGCCAGTCTGGCCACTATTACCACTGTTAATCATAAACTGATTCATACCTAGGAAGGGTAAAACAAATACACTTCCATCTCCCCCCCCCCCGGCCTACCTTTCATCTATCCCCCTCCACACCCCCTCCCTAGAAGTACTTCACTTCCCTTTTGATAGTAGTTCATAGTATCCCTTATTATAGTAGTTCATAGTATCTCTTCATTGTCAATACTGTTCAAAAAAAAAAAAACTTTTGCGGTAGGCATTTATGTTACAAAAATGTGACAAGAAAAAAATAACAGTGTGCTCCTGAAAAGAATCTGCCCCCCAAAAACCAACCCTCTAACATTGTGTAGGATCAAACTAATTATGAAACTCAAAGTGAGTAATTTTTGAATTTGTACGTTCATCGTAGGCTTCAAAATCGCTAAGCTGCATTTTCAAAATTCTAACGAAGAAGAGCTCAAAAACTTTCAGAATTATTTCTACTGTAACTTGCAGTATACGTTATGTACACTAACTGCAGTGTCAAATGTGTTGGCTACACTTTCTGACATCGTTCATAAATTCAAGGGTATAAAAACTTGTCAAATTTACACTCATTTCATAAAAATAACAACGACGAATGTGTAAAACAAGTAAACTAAGACCTCTGTAACATTTTCGTACATTATGCTCGAGTAAATTTACGATGTGGTAATTTTTTTTTTCAGTCCTTTTGCTTTTCTCGTGTACTCTGGCCTAACAAGTGACCATATCACATTAATAGGGCCTAGCCTCTTGTGCCTGTGTAGTGTGTTCTTACGGATTAAACAGCGAAGTGGACAAACTTTTTTCGTCCTCTTAATTGCTACTACAAATCTAATTAATGCAAAAGATGAGGTCTCAGCCACAGAGACGCTTTGCAGTTGCCTTACGCAGAAGTCTTGCCAGCTCAATTTGTTTTGCAAAGTACTTACGAACACATTTCACATTCACGTAAAACTTCTGGTTTTCACATCCAAATAGCGAGCTCGGAACACTGAAAGTTTTAACGTAATTTAAGAGCATATTTTCTAGAAAAGTTACGGCTGGAATATATTATTTGTAGTGGTATGAAATTGACGATCGGCTGTGATGTCTGGAGGCACTGGAGCCGTAGTCAGACGGCCCTTGCGGCCAAATTTGGCCGCGAACTCCTTTGAAAATTGCCAATTGTAGAGACAACCGCGGTGGTGAAATTCTAGGCCTGAAAAATTTACTCTTGTGTTGAGTACGATGAAAACTTCTCACCGGCGGATGAATGCATCGGAACTCCGTACCTACGTACGTACGCACGTTGCACACTATAGGTAGCTATACTAGCATGATAAATGTAATTAATTACTTGGGTACATTTGACACCACTGTGCCAGCTCCTGCCAGATAATCTTTCAGAGAAGAAAGGCGATCTATTACCAAACTCGGAAGTCGGGTAGAAATTCGATACCCCGACTTTTTGGATAAAAAGTCGGGACTCTGGTGGAAAAGCTAATAAGCTTTGAGAGTCATCATGTAGGTGAAGATGTTTTATCTATGCTGAGGAAACTCTTTCTTTGGCTGTTTAGTTATCCTTAAAACTTGGCTCCAATAGGGGTTTAAAGTTATACACGTTATTGAAACGCTTGAGTTTTAGATCATAGTGCATGTGACAAATTAATGGCAACATTGGCGAAGGCTAGAAAAAGTGTTTGCGCATTATTCCCGTGCCTACTGTCATAATCATGATACATAAGAACTTGGATTCAAAGGTGTAGATAAGGGGAGTATGTAAAGTAGATGAACTTGTCTACATTTAAGGGAAAATTTTAATGAACAAAGAAATAATAAGCGATGAACATATGTGCCTCACGAAGCACTAGTTAGAGGACACATTTATTTCAAAGGGTGAAGGCTGTGACATAATTACAAAGGAAGTACCAGAGCTACCTTAGAAAGTTGGTCAATTAATTTTACTGCCAAACACCTGACACAAAAATCGGTCACTCCCAAACCCCATGTAGCCTAAAAGGATTTGCAGCTAAAGCTGCCTACGCTCACCGTGCAAAAGGAATGCCATTTAACTAGGGAGGGCGTTTGAAATCATGGTACTCTTGAGATAAAACACACTTTTAACTATACTCTTAAAACACCGGGATCTAGGGTCGATTTTCTATCTGATAGAATCCTAGTTATATTTAATGCAAATCCTGGTTAAACTTACACGAATTCTGGTTAAAGTAAGTAAAATAATTTAAGGTAATTTAACTAGGAAACTTAACCAGGATTGTACTGGGGTAAGTACACCACCCTGCTAACCCAGGTGTTTAGAGAGTGTGGTCTGTGATTATGACACCACAGCCGAGTTGCAGTTCAAATATGTAATTTTTGCCTATAGGTGTCATAGACTATGTGAATGTTTGGCCAAAAGGAATACAGTGGCAGTGGGCCAAGTAACTTCAAAAATAAACCAATTTTTGAATGACTTTATGTTTTAACCAAAGGGTAAGGCCTATGAGGTCTAGGCTTTACAAATTTATTGCAAAGCTGTTTAGCCACGAATGTCTAGTATCTTTAGCGTGCTGCACCATAAAGTAGTAACGTTAAGCTATACACACTGTGCAGACTGTGAACAATATGGAGTCATGCGATTATAGCGTGCTTATGAAGATAGCTTCTCAATCTACAACCAAGTACATTCCTGCTAGATTGGATGTAGCGTCTATAAGTATTAGCTGGTTTAAGGTGAAATTGAAGGTTTTCATTCGGGTGAAGGTCAATCGTCTAGCCTACCTCAAAAACCATCCATATGGTCTACATACCTAGCTTTCAGTTACTGACATTCAAGTAGTTATTCATGCCTGTCAGTCTCACTAGACTTAAACTACTGCAGTTAAAGGTTAACCAACGCTGAACCGTGTATTGGTACAGGATAATGCACGATCGGGATTAATGCAAGCGAGTGCATCCAGCGATAGCATTATACTCTACTCAATGCACAGGTCCAGCGGTGATTAACCTTCTTCATTCATACACAACAACATTTTCATTAAAAAAGACTGAAAAGAGAGAAAACGTCTTTTCTAGATAATCGAATTTCCCACTAAAAGTGGAAACATTAGAACCCTAATAATCGTTACAGGAAATGTACTTGGGCAATTAACAAAGTATACCATTGTACAAACTGAATTCAGCAGATCGATTAAACCATAGAATGTAACAATTATGTTTCTACATTTGAGAAATATTGCTATTATTTAAGAATTTCAGCAATCCAAACAAGGACAAAAATTAATACTTCGGGAAGTAAGAAGAAAAAAATGACACTTGGCACATCCCTAGCAATTTTACATGCACCGTTGCGGTCTAACCTCCTAAGTAAACACGGTACGTAACTAGACAATTGTACTTGCATGGCAAGTACTAATCGAGGCCTTGAAAATGTGCACACTTGGGACTTTCTTATAAACAAAATGAAGCATATTGTTGGAACTGGTTCCCCGACGAAAGTGGAATATTTCCCACATATGCCGAGGAGGGGGGGGGGCTTTGTTCCTTGTAACTTGTTTGGGGAGAGAATTATGTGAGAAAAAGCAGTAACATTATATATTCTACGAAACACTGATGTTTAAATGAAAGTACTCACCTGGATGTAACAACATCGATAAGCTATTATTTTTAATCAGTTGCCCATCCTGGATGTAAAGTTGCCCCCAAATCTTTGTACCTAGTTACACTTTGCCTGAGACTGTGTGATACACTATTGGTGGTGACACAGGCCTAGCGCTATGCAAAAGTATTGACCCTAGACTAACTTGACTTTCCTAACAAGCAGTAAACTACAATCTTGGACAAAACTGTTGGGACACTTTACATATTATTTGTCAATTTTAGTTGAAGTAGGCCAACATAAAACGCCCTTTACCCCTCCCAATGTTGCGTCAAGAAGAACAGGGCTCTTTGCCGTGAACAGCATAACAGTGGTCAACATTGGAAGGGAGAGCAGGTATCCCAACAAGTTATTGTCCAAGATTGTCTCGGTCCCAAGAGATACATTTTTGAGACCGAATTCGATATAAATGTTAAATTTTTTGAGTGTTCTAAGGTTGTTTAAGACCTTTTCCAGAAGCCAACTATACGCTTGAGGATTTTTAACAAATTAAGGGTGACCGTAGGATAAATTACATTACAAACCAAAAGTATGCATTGTTTAGACTCACAAATCAACAATCGCAACGGGTGGAATAATTCTCTTCCTGGATAGAAGAGTCGTTCTTTTTCAAACTGATAGTTGGAGACGAGAAATTTATCGAAAAGGTGCCACGATCTACCATAAGATTGTTGAAGTAACTCTGCAAGCCAGACTTTCTTTCATAACTTTGGTAGATCGTGGTATGGTTGGTTTGGAACACATTTTGCAGCCTATTTTGCACCTCAGGCTGTATTTTTCATGTTGTATTACAACTGGTAACAAATTTTTTATGCCTTCTTTCAACCGAAGCAGTTTCGTAACATTTTTAGTTGAAAGTTGCTTTCCAAACCAATGGTAGACTTGGTTTTAACTAGGCCTACACCCCCAACCTCGTCAAGGTGGCAGGTAGCTCAAAAGAAAGGATGTGACAGAAGAATTGAAGTATTCAGGCCATTTTTTGGTGGTATTTGCTTGGGCTTAGTCCCAGGGTCCTCTCATGTAGGTCCCTCCCAACATATGTGAAAAGGGTCCAAAATAATCTGGGTCCAAGACTCCACAAGCTAAATCCGGTCCAGGAAATACTTCCATGTAATGACCAGCATATCATTTACCTGTCATAAAATAACCAAATAACCATAAGCAAAGCGTCACTTCTTACTGGTGGCAGAGCACCTATCTGACTTCTCGAAATTCTCTGACAATCTTGGACAGAACCGTTGCCGGTTGGGACACTCCACATGTTATCCGTAAATTTTAGTTGAAGTAGGCTAACATGAAACTGCCTGAAGTAGCCTAACATGCAACCCCCTTTTCCCCTCCCAATGTTGTGTCAAGAAGAATGTTTCTTTGCCGTGAACAGCATAACAGTGGTCAACCAACACTGGAATAGAAGGGGGAGCGGGGTGTTTTCTTTGTTTCAAACATTGAAAACACAATAGAGAAGCCATTCACAACCCATACAGGGTAATGAAATGAACGACAAATTGAATACCTTAAAATTGGTGGATCGTTCCCTGGCCTTGGTTACTGTCGCAATCACGTGAACGACACAGTACGTACAATATATAGCTAGCTGCATGCGTTTATGCCTGAACGTAAGTTAGTGGACTTGCTTACATTAATTGACTACGGTCGTCGACGAAGTTGCTTGATGAAACAGTTCCGGCAAAACAAAGTGGCATATGTTGGAAAATGCAACCTTTCAAATTTATTTTGGAATCCCTGAAAGGTATAAATTGTTTTCAAACTATATTTACACCTTTTTTAACCAGAGAGGAAGCCTTCAATGCAGAACAATACCTTTGAATGTGGAACTACTTCTTTACTTGCACATTACCACCTCACTATACAGGAGTTGTTCGGGCAAATCCCCTTATATAGAAATAGTTAAACTTTGTTGAAAATCCCCCTACGGAACAACTTAACATGACTGCGCAGCTGTTCCATTGTACAAACGAACAGCTCGCGATTGCAATATGAATCCAAACGGAACATGATTTAATATTCATCCGCACCGACCGCTTACGAAGGCACGAAAACACGTGACTGAACGAGCAATTCCTACAATCGAAGCTGCGGCTTCGATTAATTATGCTTTTAGTATGCGTGCACCGGAGGTATGCTGCTTTTATTGTAATTATGCGTTGACATACGTAAAGTGAATTTAGCTCCGTCCGTATATGTAGGCCTACATTCGCATACAGGCTACAGACATACAGCGCACATGCACACGACATGCAGCGCAGGCCTGGCGGTATTTTCAAACTGTGAATCATAGTCTACAATGGATGTGTGCGTGCATTTACGTGTCTTAGCTAGGCTAGTCTGCGCTGCATTAGACTAAGCTCAGAATCAGATTAAGACTTTATAGAAAGTTGAACAAGGTAAGCTACCTAGTAGTAGTACTCGTATACCTAGTAACGTTTAACTAATAGGCCTACTCAAAGTTGAAAAGAAGCGTTAGGCCGTCAATACCCTGTCATATTGAGACGGTTGTAGGCTAACTTTAATAGAAGTAGCCTATGATTGTTTCAAGTTCAACTTTCAATACCAGCGATATCAAAATTAGGCTACGCAGTTTTCGTGTTAGTTGGGCTAGCCTACAACTGCATGGACTACGTGAAAGTGATTCTTACGTTAGCACTAACTTTAATACTAATAGTTGATCCGAAGACTGTCATTTGGAAACTTCACCTTATCCATGGATCTTTAGGCTAAAGACCTAGGCCTAGGGCTACTTTTTGTGAACGTTTTGTGGAGTCGTGCTATTATGGGTTTAGTTTACTCAAGTTTAAAACGTAAGAAGAGCGTTCTTAGCCTGTACTATGCGTGTATTAATATAAGACTACTTAGCCTAGCTGAATTACTAATCTACGGCTAACGTTAGACCACTTGTGGGTCGCATACACTATAGTATATCATGGCATGCTGGCAGTAGTGTTCATACATATATCATGCAGCCTATCGATTAGTCGAGTCTATATATGATCAATGCTGTAGAGCGCTCACGATACTGCATTGTCGTATAAGGGATTTATTGTACTCATACGCGGGTGATTTGTACCGTGTTTTATCCGTGGAGGATAAATAACGGTCACCTGACCACAATGGACCGATAGGAGTTGAGAATTATTACGAAGTATGAATGAACTATTGATATTTCCTTCTCTTCTTAGTTGCAACAAGGCGTGCGTATTTCCCGCATTGACCTCGTTCAGTTTAATGTTTATTCACTCACGGCTCGAGAAATTGTGGATAATGTCACTGGTGACAGCAGCCCCTTGTTTACCCTCACCTAGGCCTAACCATGAAATTACTCGGGCTAGCCTAGATTTGACCAGCTCCCTACGTTTAACATATAGGCCTAGCCTATTCCGTTGTCCAAAACTGACCAATTGTGTGTACAGTAATTACGTTCACATAGCCTCTCTGCGCTTAAAGGTAGTGAGACACCAAAATGACAAAGTTGGGTACTTGATGTAATAAGCATTAAAAACCAAGGAACTTGCCGCGATTTTCATCAAAATTGGTAAAAAATTGGCCATTTTACAGGTTAAATTCTGATTTTATTTTAATCATGCCTAAACATGAGCTGAATATGTAAATCTTGTGATGTCTTACAATATATGGCTAATGTAATCTTTTGTTTTTGCAATCTTCTTTTGAAGGGCAGTTGTAACATTAGTGTTTCCTGAAGGGTTTATTTGGAAGTTGAAATTCTGTCCTTGAAAATCATCAGTATCAATCACCAAACTATAAATTATCTGATGAGTAATTCAGAGATTATCAATATAGGATTAACAAAAGAAATGTCAACACTGTGCAAAACTCAACATCACTATTTTTGCATAACCAACAAGTTGCGTAAAAAATGCTCAAACTTTGAAGAGGTATGTCTTTATAACAGTAAAGATATTGACATAATTCCAACGGATTCTTACTTAGGAGACCCCTCTCTGTAACTAACAAGTAAATTCAGTGCTTTTTGCTGACATGTCACACTACATTTAAGAGAATAGCCGTGACATGCATTTTGACCAATAAAAGAGCACAAACTCACCATTCATAACGACATTTTCGGTCAATATGAATCTTCAAAACGTCTTTGTTCATGTAGAGTTTTTGTAAGTGTCAGTGGTAAGTTGAAACATGTCATTTTCAATGCATAATGTTCTGTTTCCATTCACCGACGAGGCTTTCTTGTTGGTCGAGTGAACAGCTGGTCGTCGCTAGGTCATCAGTGGACAAATCGTTCCCGATATGATTGCAATGTGACTGCTATTATATAAAATGAATAGCTAGAATTTTTTTCTCCAAAAATAGGTCCGGAAATCGGTATCGGTATCACTGTCGTGTAATCTCAGCTTAAATGGATAAAAGTTCTCTTTTTGATAGTTATGTGGAAGATTCTTTGTTCAGACACGACATCATATTGTGTAAAGAATGTAAGTGAATGAATGATAAAGGCAGGGTAGAGGAAGGGGATTATCTCTCGAATTCCGGTGCCTTGTTTTTTCACCCCACGTATTGTTTTAAGGAGGAAGCAAACTTCTTAATTCCTGAATGATCTTTCATTGTCATTAAAGTCAAGACGCAGCCTGAGGAGAGCTGACATTTTTTGCAAGTTCCTCAGGATAATTTGGGGAGCACTATAGTAACTGAATCGACACAAGGAAGTGCTCAAGACAGTTTTGGGAGGGACTAGGGACAAGTAAGTTGGAAAATTGTTATTGCCTGGTATGTCGCGTAGCTGGATCCTTAATGAAACAGAGCTGCCCCTCCCTTGTCGTGTATACCATTTCATTACCTTTTTATTATATGGCAAATATATTTCTTGCACAATTTTGGCATTCTTTGCGTGCAGGAATCACAGTTGAAGCTTAATCCACCATATACTTTATTAGCTGGTAATGTGTAATCTATGTACTATTATCGAGGGAAATCACATCTTTAAATATAAGCAAAAAAATGTGCCACGCACTTTATTTTAAGCAAAGGGAAAATGTGATATTTGCATGTCTTTAGTTTATCAATTAGTTCAATTAAAAAATAGCACATGTATGAAATTTCTTAGTTGTTGGGCACCAGCGTTCTTATTTGTATGTTCAGTTGAGACTTGTACAGTACATCAAGAGAACTGGGTTCATCCCCTGTCTCCTCCTTGCTTTACGACTATGTCTACTATCTAGAACTCCACAAACCATTTTGTTTACGGATTATGAATAGCAAACCTTTTTTCATTATAAATTGCGAAACCTTTTTCGGTTATGAATCAAGAAACCTTCTTCTAGATTATGAATAGCAAACCGTTTGAATAGAGGAACATTTTAATTATTAGTTTTTAATGAATAACGAACCTTATGAACAATGAATCTTGTTTTTGCCGTTCATCATGTCATGGATAATGATCCTTATTAATAAATGAACCTTACGAACAAAAAACCTTCAAAATATTGAGCTGTCCTAATTCATTGTACATTTTTGTTCGATAGTGCTAAGGTGACCATTTTGACCTATTCTGCAAGTAAAAAAAGTTGAAAAACTACCAAGGAATCATTGCAGAGGGTCGGTAAAACCGTTCAAGAATATGACATGGCAAAATTTCTAAGGGAAATGGTCCCCAAACTATGTTCAGTACTTAATATAGTAACGTTGTAGTTCCACTTACGCACAAGGAAAATATAATTAACGGAAAATTCACATGGGTGAAGCAAGTAATATATTTAAGTGCCACGACTTGAGATTAGAGAGAGCTTTAATAAATTTTCAAAATGTGATCATAGATGTAGGACGGTAGTATTGAAAATTTTTCAGTCCATTGTAATGTTTGGAATCACCTAAGCAGAACTTTACCCCATGTAACATGAACCTGGAATGAAATACTTAAAGCAAGTTAAGTTACATGAATGCCACATTCGTTCTACTTAAGGTAGCCTAATGAAGTCTTGTCATGAAGAAATACCTCTGTGTTGTGTGTTTGTTATGAATTACGAGAATCACAAGAGCACACTGTAGTGCAAAATGCAAACAGTTATCCAAATACACTTAACCCTTTGTGAGCTAATGCTTTATTGTGTGTGAGTGAGTGTGTGTGAGTGTGTGTATGCTTGGCTCTGAAGCAACTGCCACATGCAGAACGTTATTGTTGGGCCTACATGCTGGAGTATAGTAGCGCTAACGTTAGACCTAACGGTAGTGCAAGTACTCTGCAGACTTTGATAGCTGGTATGATTATCTGTATTTTGACCTTCAACTTCCTCCAAATCCTCCACGGTTATACTGGACAAGTCGCACTTTTCCTCACTTTCATCTCACTCTTCATCTTCTGACTCCCGGGTAGGGTTGGGCTGTACCGTAAAAATATTGGTACCGGTATTGTTAAACACACAGAACCGGTATTGAGGCAGTACCTGTTCTCAACTCTCGGGTAGTGAAGTGGGGTGGGAAGGAACCTTAGCCATGCATGGACCCCATGTTATCCTGCACATTAATGCAACTGGGCGTTTGATTGGGTTAATTACCGTTCAGGAACCTCTGCTCTTAATGTTAGTGTAAATATTTTAACCATCCTCACATCCTAACAGTTATTTTTTGTTGACGAATATAATGAGTAACGGTAATTTTTTTCAAGTACCGGTATTTTTCCAAGAACCGCTACTAGTAACACACCAAACATCTTCGGTATTTTCATTACGTGTACCTCTAGTACCGGCATTGAAGTCAGTACCGGTATACCGCCCAACCCTTCTTCCGAGTCTCCAGGGAATTTTACTGATCTTTGAACTTCTGCACTCTTTTTCGTGGACGCTGCCATTTTGTTTTAAAAGCAGGCGTACCTTATGCAGTCAACTGTTGTGTAATACCATTTGCTAGCTTATGTCGTTAGCTTTCATATGGTAGTCAAATCGACGGTTTTTGTGATATTTCCGTGAAGGGCTGAGCCTTTCAAAACTGAAAAGCAAAAGCATTTAAATGTACGTGGTTAGCGAACTACTGAAATATTTGGAATACTTAAACGTACGTGCTTAGCCGGCAAAGGATTATTATGACACAAAAAACCCAGCAAATAACCTTCGGGGGACTTGACGTCAGACAAATGACCCAACAGTTGACATTAGGATCTCGTCACGTACGCGTTGCATGCTTTCAGGGTATTTCCTTGTTCCAAACGTTTGTGGGGAAGCAATAGCCAATCTTGTGCGGGCTGTTTTAATCATTAATATGTTCTTATGCATATAGTTCAAAGCGTAGGAATTTTCCATGGAAAATTTATACTGCAAATATCCGAAGGATTGTGATTCACGTTCTACTCAGTCTAAGACACGTAAGCTTCCAGGTAACACTGACTTGGTGAAGGTAAGCAGATATTATTAACAATGTTATCCAAAAAAATAATCTGATGTAGACTTTTTTGATAGTTTCAACACAAACTGTGCCATAATGCGAAGTCCCATGCACTCGTACTTGCCTGTAATTATTGAATTATTGAGCATTAACATGCATTTCGTTTCGTGAGATAAGTAAGTGCCTAAACTAGAAAGGGAGCCTAGTTTGTAGCGTGGTCGTATCATGACTCGAGAGGAACGTTTGGAACAAACTTACTCTGTTTTAGAGATATTAGATATCATTCAATAATCCTGACTTGTCTCAGCTGCCTTAGACTAAAGAACTGAGTTGGTCACTCAAAGCTGGCACATACCCTGCAGACAGATCGAACTGAGGAAATAATAAAGTACCTAAATGGTAGTTGGAATTTGTTTATCTGAGGTTTGTGATCACGATTGAATGTATACTATCGATGGCTTGTATTTCAAATAAAAGTTAAGGTACGCTGTCAAATCTTTCGTTTATGTCTATTACAATGTGGTTAGTTGTTTTTCACAGTCTTGCCTCGACAGCGTTATCAAATTTACGTTCTAGCTGTCTTTCACCGGCCATATTGCGTACGTTAGGCTACTTTAATCCGTTAAACTGTCTAGCGTCTGATTACATTGTGGCGTACCTCAATCGTGGGACCGATCGAGTTGTGTGTGCAATCATATGGTTCACTCTCACGGGGTTTGTTAAAGAGAAATCAACAACCGAGCCATCAGCAGTTATGACAGTAATATCGCAAGCATCGCTGCAAAAAGAAACCTTTCCCGTACTAACAAATTAGCTTCAAATTGTTGGCTTCTCGCTGGCACATGCTTACGATCCAACTGCCCAAGGGAATGGGTATGTCCTTTGGAGACACTTATTCGTAAGAAGCTTTTCACTAACTGATAACGTTGCATACTAGTTGACAAAAGAGTTGAAGTTTAACACTAAGGAAATCGGTGAACATATTGTCTCATAAAAGACCCTTTACACACCAGAGTTAAACCGTCTCATGACACCAAACCTGTTTAGATGTTTTCATCATTTTAGGCTACTTAGTTAGGGGACAAGTATATTCATATGGTTTTACATAAGGTTCATTTCTCAGAAGGGTCGTTATTCATAACATGTGTAGGCAGCAGATAAGGTTCATTATTCATAAGGTTCGCTATTCATAATCGAGGAGAAGATTCGTTGTTCATAATCGCAACTTTAAAAAAGGTTAAATGTTCATAAACAAAAGAGGGGTTCATTATTTATAGTAACTAAACTTCGTTATGATAACTCAGGAAAAGGTTAAATTGTCATAATCGAAATAAGTTAGCTTTTCATAATCAAAGAAATGTACGATATTGAAGGATATATATAATCGAAAAATGGTTTCTACTTGGGTTTTTCTCTACTCATCTCTTCCCAAAATTCGCCTAGTTTCAATTACACCCTACATTAAACATACAAAAACGCTGTCAACCTGTTGTAGGCAACACATTGGTCTATCATCCCAGAAATTTTAAAGGATGTGTCCCCTGTCACGAAATGCAGGATGCCTCTTAAACTGGAAAATTTCTTTTCCCCTTATTGTGTATATTGAACTCTTTTTCCTATTCCAAATATAGAACTCCTTAATTATAAAAAACGACTCGTATGAACGATGAATCTGTCAATTCTGAATAGCAAACCTTATTTATAATAAACCTTTTTATAATTAATTTTTATGAAGATCGATTAATATGCACATTGAACCTTACTTTCGCCGTACATCATGTAATGAATAACGACCCCTATGAGCATAAAACTTAATGAATACCGGACTGTCCCTATCGTGTTGTACCTACGTGTATTGGCGTGTATTGTGAAACAGTGTACACCTTACTTTACACTGGAGAGGTTTGATACACGGTAGGGAGTCGCAGCCTGGATGACAGAAGACCTACAATAAATTATGTTTACTGCATTCCCGTAATTCTTGAAATAAAACAAAGAAGATTGCTGGGATTCGACCTGTTTGATTACCACCAATTACTTCATTGTACTGGAATGTGCATTGCACACTTCGTATCCAGTAGTTATCAGAGGGTATAGCTTTGCCTAGGTCTTGCATTTCCAATAAAAAAAGTTACTTGCAAAGAGTAAAAGAGGCCATTCTGAAAAGGAAGATAAGTAACCGTTTCCCAAAACAAATCAGGAAAAAGGACCGTTTTTAACAGGAATAGGTGGTGTTATTTATGTAGTCCGAGTCCGGTTCAAGTACAGTTCGCAAATATGGAGTTTGGCATTAGAATATGGATGCTCTGTGCTTCCAATTCATTTCACTTTTGACAGGTACAATTCATTGTGTTTATAGCACAACTAATCGGAATTATCTGACAAAATTCCTGAAGTATTTCCAATGCATCATTTTAATTATGGGGAGTACTCTGAAAGGTTCAGTTTTCACTTGCAAAACCTACTTTTCTAACATACGTACAGTTTGGCCGGCCTATATGTCTTAAAAATGTTAATTGATATTGTGACGTCGGTGAAGAGCCTCTGTTTGTAGTGTTAAGGGATTTTGGTTAATTTACTGAGACAATGTCACACACGTTTGTAACAAAGAAAGAGTAAGTGTTGGTCTTTTAAGTGAAAAAGCTGAAGCAGTTCGGTAGTAAGACAATCCATCAGTAATGTTAATCCTCTATTTCTTATTTGTAAACGTAATTTCGTTTTGAACGTTGTTATTTAAAAATCTGCCAATTGAAAATTAAATTCACGGGGAAAGACACAGTAGCATATGCAACTTTTCTTTTGGTTGAAGCTGGTTTTTAAGTCTTGTATTTTTTGTTGAAGTGTTTGATTTTCCGTTAGGCAGGGATAACGCTAAAGACCATACGGTTTCAAAAGACAAATCGTGACCTTCCCGAACTTTTGAATGCATTAGGGAACTTGCCTAAGCAAAACTGGGTTTACTTATTTCATAGCTATACCCAACTTGGAAGAACAGTCTTCAACATGCAGCAAGCGTCTATGCTCTGAGCATTAAAATGATACACATGTTCATTAATTAATTTTGATTTTCATGATAAATTTGCTTACCTACACGAATTGGCTAGGCCTTCGAATTTTGAAAACTACACGTGTGGGGTAAAGGATTGCTAAGTAGTGTAGCAAGTTTTACTCAGGACGGGAGCAAGAAATGTCGCGAACATGTAAAAGAAGAAATACTTGAAAAATTACGTAGGCGGTACTCCACAACGGTTGGTATCAGCTTCCTTTCTTCAATGACAAAACGACTCCTTCAGTGTTGGCAAATTAACTTTACAAACCGAGCGAACTGAACCTATTCGCTCTCCTGTTCAATAAATTTTGGGATAAAGATCTGAAAGCCATAATCTTTCCAATGTTTGTTTGAATGAATGAATGTTTGAATGTTTGAAATTTCCAGCTGATAGATGATGTGAGGTAGTAGAGTACATCATCCAGGCTTCGTGCAGCTGGAAACACAGGCAACAAAAAGTGTGGCAAGCCTAGGTGTCAGGTGTGCCCTTTCATTATCACTGACGAAACTTTTACCCCTCCGGGCACTACTTGTAACATCCGTCCCCCTCCCTTAAACTGTGACACGGCTAATGTAGTTTATTTACTGTGCTGCAACGTGTGTGAGAAAGGCAACTATGTGGGTCAGACCGGCACCAAATTTAGACTGAGGTTTAACAACCACAAAAAAAACTATTCTAGACAAATCATTAAATTATCCTATATCCAAACATTTCACTGGTAATTCAAACCATTCTTTGTCTAATTTAAGATGTATCCTACTCAATTCTAATTACCCATCTGTCACTCAAAGGCTTAAATCCGAAAGCAAATGGATGCTAAAACTGTCAACACATACCCGCGGCCTAAACAAAGATCTTGGTGTTTTGAGCGACTTCCCTTCTGTGGTTTACAGGGAAGCCGGTTCTGTTTAACATTCTCGATAGGATTTGTATTTTCGTTTGTTTTTGTTTTGTTTCATGTTGTTTCTAAATTTTTCTTCTTTCCGCATTGACGCTGATGAAGAAGACAGGTGTCTTTGAAATATACGTTTTCTCTATCTTGTATGTGCTCTAATATTGTCATATTTGAGGTTGTTTTCTACTTATTCTTTTACATATATATATATATATATATATATATATATATATATATATATATATATAGCATTAATTAATTCCGTGTGTTGGACGTAATAAATAAGGAAAAATGGAAAACAGAGTGTACATATAGATCCAACGAATAATTTATTGAAACAGAAATTTTCGCCGCCTCCTGGCGGCTTTGTCAACTGTGTTATGGAAATCAACCGTTACATACAAACAAGATAGAGTTGAATGCGTACAGTACCGCGTAATATTAAAATAAGTTTGAAAAGTTGTAAAGTGACGTCATAATGATGATGATCGAAAAGTACGTAGTTACAAAGAACGCACGTTCTCACATAGTAATTAATACGAAGCGCGAACATCATAACCATGGCAAGCTTGATTAGCCAAAATAATGTAAAGTGACGAGACAATCTAAAATTGTAGTGTGCGTACCTCATTTCGTTGTTTGAATGGAAGTGTATGTACATATTCAAAACTCCATGGTAACTAAACAGTTTATCAAAGCGACAAGATGCGAGTGCGTGAGATATTTTCAAATAATAAAACTGTCTTACTGACAAATAAAAACTGTTCATATCTACTTAAAAAATAAAGCACTAAATTGTACATTACAAGTAATATTAAATAACAAAGCAATAATTGGCGTAACTTTTCAGAATGTGAGATGCTATACCAAATAGTAAAAAATTGAAGAAGCAGGAGTAAATGACAAGGTAGCACAGTTGTACAAAAGAAGGAAACAGAATTACTATCTACCTAGGTAGGTAGATATGTATATATAAGCCAAACCGCAAGCTAAACCAGAACGCGTTTGCGCGTCAGCTCGTATCGGTTTGGCTTGCTGGGTGGATGTTATCATGGGCAGTGCGTGTGTTACCAGTAGCTCCGCACTACAGTGACTTAGAAACGATTGTTAGAGGGTGTTTATGGGCAAGTAGCAAGACACGCTACGCGGTGTCATTGGTGTATGGCCTCTGTGTGAGAGCGCCGATTGAGTTTTATCGGCACGAGCTTGCTGTTTCTTTTGAATATCTTTCTTTTTTGATCAATTATTATTTTGTCGCCTGATGGAGGGTACATACCCGAAACGTTGCAGAGCTTTCTTCCGAATTGTAGCACTTTTTAGCATTCCAATCTGTTAACCTTTGTATATACCAATTCCTCTTAACAGGTCGATCAAGCGTTTTATAAATATATATATATATATATATATATATATATATATATATATATATATATATATATATATATATATATATATATATATATATATATATATATATATATTTATATATATATGTATAAACATAGATAGATAGATAGATAGATAGATAGATAGATAGATAGATAGATAGATAGATAGATAGATAGATAGATAGATAGATAGATAGATAGATAGATAGATAGATAGATAGATAGATAGATAGATAGATAGATAGATAGATAGATAGATAGATAGATAGATATTTTATGTCAAGGTGTACCGAAAGAACATTTAGCGAGAAACTTACTTTAGCCGTGTCATGCCCTCTTTAACACGAATGGATGGCTGGCCATTAAAGTAACATTAGTTGCATGTTTAGATGTTAGGGCGAATTCTTCTTCTTATGTATTTTCTTATTTTTCGCCCTATTTACAAGCAGGTATAACAATTTCCCCTTGCTTTGGGAATAAGCGTTATATATATATATATATATATATATATATATATATATATATATAAATATATATATATATATAGATATATCTATATCTATATCTATATCTATATATATATAAACCACTAGATTGAACATCAGGGGGAGATTTGTATATCTTGATACGCTTAGGTGAAATGAAAAACAATAAAATACATAACTGTATATTTCGCCTTTAAGGAAAAACATAACATGTACGTAACTTCAATAGTCCATTTGTTGTACGTGTTATCAGATAGGCGTCGGTAATATGGTCAACATTGTAGTAAGTAGGTATATTACGTACCCCAATATGTATTTTACTATACACTAACGTATTCCCATTAAAACAGTGAATGAGAACGATAAGGGAAACTAAATTTCCCCCTAAATGTAATTCCCCTAACGTTGATATTTTGCCTAAAAATTTCCCCTTTTTCCACAATTAGGTATATATATTTGTATATGTATATATATATATATATATATATATATATATATATATACATTTATATATTTATATTTATATATATATATATATAACGCTAATTCCCACCTTAGGGGAAATTGTTACATCTACGCGTACATAGGGCGAAAAAATAACAATGAAATACATAAGAAAAAGAATTCGCCCTAACTTCTAAAAATATAAACAACTTTATTTCAATGGTCAGCCATCCGTTCGTGTTAGCAGCTAGGTGTCAGTAAATTTGACAACTTTGAAGTATTTGTACCTACTTTGTGAATCTAGGAGAGCGCCCTTCTCCGTTTACGTATTCCTATAGAAAATAGAAAAAGTGTGTAGAAACGTCAAGGCGAAACTTATATTTCGCTTCAAAAAGTTTTTCCCCTTAAGGTCGACTTTTCAACAACAACTTTCCCCCTAAGTGCTGAATTAGTGAAATATATATATATATATATATATAATATGAATATATTTACATTGAATCATTGAATTAGGGTTCAGAAAGAAGGGAAGAAATCATGGCCACCACAAAGTGGGAGAGATACAAGAACAAGTTTTACATGGAACCATTCCCCGAAGAGCCAGTAGAAAGTTATACTGATGTTCCAAGTGAACTGAATATGATATTGGTTGGGAAAACAGGATCTGGCAAAAGTGCTACAGGGAATACATTGGTTGGCAGCAACACTTTTAAAGAAAGTAGCAGCTTCTCATCACAAACGAAGACAATTGCACCAGTAGTTTGTAAATTTGACAGTAAAACCATCAACATTGTGGACACCCCTGGTCTTTTCGACACAGAAAAGGACTTTACAAATGAGGAAATGGTATTAGAAGTGGTGAAGACAGCTATAAAATTTCATGCAGGCATCCATTTGTTCTTATTTGTCATGAAGAGTGACGTCCGTTTTACCGAAGAGGAAGAGCAAGTTGTAAAAGACCTCGAGGTAAGGTTCTAATAGGGGGGGAAATGATGGTATTTTAATTTTTAAATTTTCTCAGTTAATTTCTTTCGTCTGCTTCATTTGAAAAAGGAGAAGTCGAAGCATTCACCTGTAAACTTTTATGTAGATATGTATATATTAATATACGTATTGACTCAAAGTTCATGTGTTTGTTTATCTATATATATATATATATATATATATATATAGTAAGTCGAGTGACGTAGCGACCTTATATGAATAAGTGAACCAGTGCAGGAGAGGGAGGTCGCTGGTTCGAATCCTGCTTGAGGCTAAGTTTTCCATTTCAAAGAATAAATCCTCTTTCAGTATAAGGCAATGCTTATGTTTGAGGAAAAAATGATCTAAGGTCTCCATGCGACTTTTCAATACCGCACTAGTTCACTTATTCATATAAGGTCGCTACGTCACTATATATATATATATATATATATATATATATATATATATATATATATATATATATATATATATATATATATATATATATAATTGCAAGATATTGCTTTGGTCCAAAACGTAACTGGTGCCAAGTCATAATAATATAGAGTGAGACAACAGAAAAATAAAAACTCGGCAGACGTAGCTTCACGTTACTCAAATATTAAGATTTAATCAAGCTTTCGGCCAGTATGTATCGGCCTTCTTCAGGATACTATATAGGAGAGAAGGGAGAAGGGAAAACTTAGTATTTACAGTAGCAAAAATAGAGAAAAAGACTAAAAAATGGGTAGTATTTGTGAAAAAAATATATTACACTTAACTAACCAAAACAGATTGCTAATTAAAGAAGCTACTATGCAAAAAAAAAAAAAAAAAAAACCTTTCTACGTACACATTACAGGTATTCAGTGTTCAAAGTGATGCTACAGTGTAGCATCACTTTGAACACTGAATATTTGAGTAACGCGAAGCTACGTCTGCCGAGTTTTTATTTTTCTGTTGTCTCACTCTATATATATATATATATATATATATATATATATATATATATATATATATATATATATATATATAACCGTAATAGTAAAAATTAATAATGTTAACCAGGCAATGGTAAAGTGCTCAACCCTGTGAAGGGAGCTGTAATATTGAAAAGGTTGCAATAAGTCCTTACAACATAGCTTTACAGAACTGTTTCGTAAGGGCCAATAATGTAGGTCCTCACTCCTCCGAAGCCTGAAGTAGAATTGCTAAATACTACTTCAGGCTTCTGAGGAGTGAGGACCTACATTATTGGCCCTTACGAAACAGTTCTGTAAAGCTATGTTGTAAGAACTAATGGCAACCTTTCAATATATATATATATATAGATGTGTGTGTGTGTGTATGTTTCGATCTTGTTAGACAGTGTTGTAATCGAGTCACTTGATGTCGAGTCACGAATCACCTCGAGTCACAAGGTGTCGAGTCTCGAGTCACGTCGAGTCTTTAGCAGTTCTAGTCTAGTGAAGTCATGTCGAGTCTTCCCTCAGCTCGAGTCGAGTCACTTCGAGTCTTTCGAAAGCTTCGAGTCACCTCAGTCGGAATGTGTTTATTTTCTTTGAGTCATTCCAAGACACCTGATCTGTTACATGATGAGTTGGCCTCGATTTCATGGTGTGATAGGTTGATCTTTTGCAAATGCAGTCCTTTGCTAAGTGACTGCACAATTCTGTTGGAGGAGGGGGCATAGGCATACTGGGGTAATTTTCTATGACGCGGCAAGAGTATGTTTTGCCCGTATAATGCCACTGTTACCATGTTTTGCCCGAATAGACAAACTTCTTTCACCCGAATTGAGAGGGAGAGTGCAGGGAGGAGTGCCCCCTGCAACCCTGCCTCGCCTATGGAGGGGGGGGGGGGGTTAGAAGGTTGACTGATGTCCACACTTGTACTTTCAGTTGAAATTTGACTTTACAACCCTAAATGGAAGATTGGAATACAGACATTATCTATAAGTAAGTACTATATTAATCTTTACACATTGAGCAGTGACATATAATTCATCTAATAATATGTTTGTCATACGAGAACATGCACTCAGATAGGCCTACAGCTGATCAAATACCAAACTCCTACACTACACTTTAGAGCCTTCATTGAGTCTCAAGCCGTACATGAACAACCATGGAGCTAACACGGGACCCCATGGTACAACACAAACTAGGCAGTATGCTTCCGCACATAACTTCATCATATTATGGAGCTTTATGATCATACAGACCTACGATACACCCTACAAAAAATCTTGCTGCGAACATATAAACACCATTGCTACCACTTATAAGACACTAATGCCCAATGGTACGTAAACAAGTGATAATTATAATAGGCCTAAACTGTGGTTCATCAGCAGCAACAGTTGTTCCCGAACTGATATCGTTAATCTAAACCCTCAATACCAATAACAGATATTACCAACTGAATAAGCCTACATGGAAATGAATTTTTGTTCGTCACACCTTCAGCTACTTCAAATCAAAATACCATACACTAGTACAGAGGTGAAGAAAATCAGTCATCTATCTGTGGAGCTAGGCTAGACACTGAGGTCTAGGGAAACTGACAACCGTACCACTAGTACTACATTCAGGGCACTCAGCTTCGAGAAGTTTGTTGTACGAGTTATCCCGTGAAATTGACGGCGCTACATGTTAGGATCCCCAGAGCCGTACATTGGAAGAGTTTGGACAACTAGCAGTTTGTGACGTCATACGTAAACACTGGGCGCCATTTTAGGTCAACTTGGAAAGTGTTAGCAGTTCCGCGATATATACAGTTACTCGTTATATGTACCGTGATCACTGTGTCAACAAATCATCGTTTTAATGACTTATGAAGGTGACAGTTTCTTTGTGAAACGACCGAATCGTAAATTTAACTTCGTAGCTGATACTACGTGTAGAAGTGAAGGTATAGCCCGACATCCTTCTTCAGAAAATTGTTCTTATGATGGTTCTACGGAGAAAAGTTATTATTAAAACAACGTAGTTTACGTATCGCTCACTGGCCTAACGTTAGTCACACACGGTAAAGGTATGATTATGAGCCTAGTTGTACAGCAAACTTTAGTAGTAAGGCTTGCTGTTGCTTGGCCTACATCGTTCTTACTGTACGAAGAGTTGTTTTTGCCACACTTTATAAAAATTTGGCAGCACAAGGCTATGACAGTGCATTTTAGGTGAAGTAAATGAAATTTGCTGACAAGCCAGCCACATTTGAGTTCCCAGTATTTGTCTGATCCAGTGGGAAATGCACCTCACCCCACAGCTTCACATACCCCATTTTTCAGCCATTAATTTTTCATTTTTACCCCATTTTACTTCAGTAAAGGAATTTGGGGCTAGTTTGAAGTCTCATTTTGCAGATTTGTGGTGGGTGGGGAGAGGTTTATTTTCCTGGAGTGCTGTGTGGTAATTCGGAGTTCTTGGAGTAATCGCCTGGCACCACCCACTTTACAGTAGAGTCTACATCCCTGAACTGTAAATAATTTGGCAATATCTCACTTTCAGTGATTACACTGTGGACCTTTCTTCAGTTGCTTTGCTGGCTTCTTCTTCTTCTTTGTGGTACGCCAATGCACCCCTGACAAGGTTTTCGATGGAGGATAGTTGGTGTACAGGGTGGAAAATTAAAATTTATTGATGCTGGCAGTGACGAAGTGTCAGACACTGACATGGCCGCAGGCCATAGGCTAGTACTAGAGTGGAAAGTTTGTGTGCTGTATGCCGGTCCTGTGGCACTGGGCCAAATTATGTCTTGCATTGCAATTAGGAACCAAGCACAGCTTGCAGTCTCAAACACAATCAACCTAACGGTAACAGTGTATATTCTAGACATACTGTCTGTTACTGCTGTGAATCCCAAGTGGATAAGCAGACATTTTTTACTGCCTAAACTTGTTCATATATAACTGTAGTTTAAAAATAATTTAGGAAGCTCATGATACCCAGGTCCATATTCATATCCTTGGTAGGTACACAGGCTGCCCTAGCCCTATTATACACTCACCATTGCCAGCTTTGACTAGGAAGGACATATAACAAAGGACTTGGCTCTGGTTGGTGGCTTCATATTATGGTAAACTGTGGAACTAACAATTAGAGACAAGTGAACAGAAAGGTTTTTATATTGTCCTACCTTGTCCATTTATATATCAAGCTATGTTTACTGACATTGTGTAATGAAAAGAAGACCTGTTGGTAGGGGTATGAAAGAAAGAGTTGGAGGAGGGATGAAAATTTTTATCTTGATTTCACGATGTTCAAATTAATCGTCCCAGTCACATTAACCCCTCACAGCAATTGCTTTGGGCTCTGGTACAATACCCCTTTATACCCTAGATGCTGAGCTACAAAATTTGAGGCATTAAAGGAGCAATCAGAGTTTGCTTTTCCTATTTTTTTTCACAACTTAAATTCTGCACCACATTTGTGCATTGACTTAAAACTAACAAACATTATCTGTGACCATGGTCTAACATCGTTATTCATGGTTGGTTACAATGCAGTGGAAGCTGCCTAGTTTTGCGTCTGTGTGTAATTTATTCCCAAAAAATATTCATTTGTGCAGTATTGAATGCAAAATAAGTGTTTCTTCTGAACTGAGAGACCTTCTCAATGTTTCTATGATTCTGATAAACAAATGTCCCTTTAAGAATTATACCAGATTGCAGGAAGTGACTCTACAATTATTAATTACTTTTAATTGTTATGATCTTAAGAAGATTTCGGATTCTGCCACAGTAACAACACCAGTGAGATGTGCAGTCACTTAGTCACTTGTAGCCTCACTGCCATTAGAAAGGGCTTATTCCTTTGTGTGGCCTTGAAAGGCAGCATATTGTATGGATAATGTGAACAGTACTGTAACTAGGTGAATGCTGCTGTAGGGTGGTGGCTTAACTTTGCGTTCCATCTAGTCTAGAGGAAGTATTTACTATTTTGAATTGAAGATTCCAGAAACATGTATGCACTTACCATCTAGAATAAGAATCTCAGTTGGACTATGTTTTGTTAATTTTGGCGAACTTGGTCAACTTGGACTTTCCCTAAGTACTGTAAATTTAATGGCACACATGGGTTGGGTGAGTGTAAACAGAGAGGGTGTATTATAGTGCAGTAATAGAAGTTGAACAGGACATTGTGAATTAATAAATTGAAGTTTTCCTACAGGAAATATTAGCAATGTATCAAAATCCTTTTTTTTTTTCTTTTTTTTTTTTTTTTTTTTGTTGAAGGTTCCATTGAAAATTGTTAGTCAAGTTAGCTGCAGTACTCTTTAATACCAAAAATTCTTCATTGTACTATTTTTTTTTTTTTTTTGTTTTTGTTTTTTTATTTTTTTTTTTTCTCTTTTTCGGCCTACTGTTCATCTCATGCACAAGTTTAACAAAAGAAGGTACTTTTGAAGACCATGTATGAAATTAAAGATTTGTCCTGTAGACTGTAAAATGCAAGTTCTTTTTCTTCAGCCTCTCTGGTTATTAGTGTCGTGTAAATTTATTATGGCACATTTTGTCTTCGATAGTTATGGTGCAATACCCTCATTTACATAAAAGTTAGACATTGCACACGACACTTAGTCTGGCTAGTTCCACACCCTTCCACAATTGGTCAGTTCTGTTGGCATCTCACTTTCATCCAATCAGAATGCATATCCCATAGTTGGAGACTTCCTGAGATCGTGTGTCCTGCAGCACTCGTGAAATCGCTGCAGACTTGTGTACTTGTTTCTATATTACGTTAATATACCAACATGTAGTCTCTCTCACCTTTTGTCATCTCTGTGAATTCTAGATCTAGAGACATAGCCTAAATAAATCAACTTGTAATCACTTGGTAACTTCTGTCCGAGAAACTTATTTTCGTGTCAACTGTGGAGCAAATCGAACCAGGCTGAGCTAACCGCACCCAACATGGTGGTCGGTAAGTAAATAAGGACTCCACATTGACTTCGGCCTAGCCTAGGGCCTAACGTTACTGCCAGCCGATCTTTTGCCTTTGGGATGTGTTCGTAAATTTTCAAGAATGGAACAATTTATCAATCCGTTTGCTAACATCTTGGATACCTTATCTATTCTTAGTTGAAGGATCTTCCTCGTTTATCTCCAAGTGTTAAAACTATTAGTCAGGGTTCTAGCCAGCCCATTTTAACCGGGCGGTGCGCCCGGTTTGAATTTAATATCACTTCTCAGCGCCCAGTTTGAAAGTTATCCGCCCAGTTTGAAAAGTTATCCGCCCAGTTTGAAAAGTTGTGCTCCTAGTTTAAATTGTTATAAATTGTAAAGCATTACCAGAACATACGGACTTCATTAAAACCAACGCAAACATAATCACAAAAACTTGAGATTAATTTCGCTCACACCAGCCCGACTACAATCGAAACAGAATTACTTTTCTTGCGGCCCGACTCTGCATAATGTAGGCCGGCTAGCCCTTCGTGTAAACAGTGCTATTGCTTATGCCGTACGTGCTCACTCTTGCTTCCAAATTTCTGTGAGTTCAAAATATCTCTTGCTGTACTATCACACGGTATCTACATTGCACTCTGACCGCCGAGGAAAACTTTTCCAGAAACAAGAATGCAGCGCGTTTGCCACAGCTGTGTTTATGGAAGATATGTGACGAAACACACACTTAAGTCAATAGAATTTTCTCGCCACGTGTTCACGAAATGAGCAGGGAGCAAGGCCCGCCCACATCACGCACAGCGGAAGATCTTGTTCGTTGTGGTATTTGCAGACATAGGTAATCTCCAAACACGTATTGTTTCAGACCAAACCATTGCTAGCCAAGTGTGGTGATCTGTTACTTTTGGCTATTTCTGCCGCAGTGAATTTCGGAGTTCTTTACGATGCATGTACGTTTGTACATGGAGCTAACACGTTAGCTCCATTGTACTGCACTAATGTGTAGAGTCAATTACAATGCTGCGTCAGTCTAGTGAGTGAAAGCGGGTTTTACTTGTATAAAATCGGGGATCCCTTTAGCTTTAGATAAGTGTCAATTTCTTCCCAAACTTCGAGTGAAACAGTCTTATTTACAGTGTAACATAATATACTGAAGATCCGTGCAAAAATATGACACAACTTTTAGAGTCTTCCCACCGAAGTACCATACAGTAGGGAGCGACATGCATCGTAGCAGTAGCTGTGCACTAAGAATAGTCAGTCACGTACGTATGGCCATAAAAAAGAATCTGTTTACATGTCAAAATTATTCTCAAAAAGAGCATGAATTTGAAGCAGTTTGCAGCTCCTGAAATGCGTAATATCGCAGAGCTTCCGGGGGCTTCGCCCCCTGGACCCCCACCAGGGGCTTTGCCCCTGGACCACACAAGGGGCCCTAAGGCGGGCCCCTTGACCCCACGCCGAATGGGCGATCGCTTCGCGATCGCGTCAATGCCTTCGACATTGATGAGGATAGTTTGATCGATGTCCGCCCGGTTTGGCAAAAAACGTGGCTAGAACCCTGTTAGTCTTTTAATACCAGTCAGCACTCAGCTGAAAGCTAGCCTGAATTAGACTAGGCCCTAGCCTACGTATTATAGCCTAACGTTACAACCGTGACTCTGAGCCTAGCGTTATCTGTACGTACACTGATGGACAGATGGGCCTTGCCTTAGTCTACGTTCGGTCACACATTTCATAGAAGTCTTGTATTAGTGGTAGCCTACTTCAACTTTACTTTGACTCGAAGCTTGCCTAAGCTACTGTACATCGTGAGTGTGACATAGGATATAGCCTACCGCTTTATGTGAAATTCTTTACTGCCTTGGACCAACCTGGGCTGTAGTTTACCGCTGGCGGACCATGCCTTGTATCTAGATTGCCACTGTTACTGATGTGTACAACCAATCTGTGTGTTATTCAACAGTCTAGCCTAACCTAGCCTAGCCTACATCGTTAACATTGTCGTAGCCAACTTGGGGGCATTATTACCTTCAGTTACAAATGAAACATTGATTGGATCGCCTACTTTAATTCGTATTGGACCAAGGACATGACAAGGCCAGATGATCTAGCCTAGCCTAATTCGTTACGTCAGTTATTGTGATCCACCCTGTGTTGGACTTCGTCTTTATTGTGGTACCAACCATACTCGTAGGAGCTCGGACATCCACCAACCTACCACTTACCGAAGAATGGACAGACATTATTTAACTTTCATAAAATAATAGGTAAGCAAAAGTTCCAATCAGTCCACCCCCCCATCCCCCACCCCCCCCACCCCACCCCAGAAAACGGTGCCATTTTTTTTTTTTTAAGTTAATGCCACGTTTTTGCTGTGAGTCACAGATGAGATGTGTTATTATTATATGTACTTTAATAGACTGAGTCTGTAGTCTAGGCTAGGTATTCAACATGTGTAGCAAAGTTTGTGCATTTAACTCCAATTTTGTGCAGACAGCATGGCTAATTTCTTAGGCCTAAGCCTACACCTATGGGTTGTATTTGCATTTGTTTATGCTATTGTCATATGTACATACAGCATGGATGCCTCAGTACAAGCAGATGGGTCTGTCTCCCTTCCCAAACTGAGGACACCTCCTCTCAGACATCCAACGGTACACAGTTAAGGGTAACTGACTTTCTCCCTTCCAAATTTGATGGCAAGGTGAATACTGATACAGCTCAAGCTCACCTTTTGGCTTTCCAAGATTACTTGGAAATACACAAATTACAAGACCCGAGGGATCAGTCTCAGTTAGACTACATTATACAGTTATTTAAAAGAACATTGGCAGACACTGCTCGACTGTGGATCCATTCACAAACATTTACTTCACTAGATGAGCTTAAACAAAATTTTCTGAAACGCTTTGGCACCAACAATAGGTATTATGCACAATGGCGTGTGTTTGACAAATTCACCTATCAGTCAGGCGATAGTGCTCATGTACATTTGTCCAAATTGGAAAAAGCTGCCATGACTCTTGATTATTCACGAGACCAAATTAGGGATAAATTCATTGATACGCTCCCCTCAGCCTGTCGTTCTGCTGTTCTTATGACAGTTTCACCAGACACCACCCTCCCAGAATTAGTAGACAAGGCACAATGTTATTTTGATCTGAACGACAGTAATGTTGTAAAACATAATGTTGTAAAACAACAGTCACATGACCAAGCATTGGTGACCCAACAGTCTGACGATACTGAAACAATTCAGTCACTCTGTAGTAGACTTGAAGAATTGGAAACTAATGTTAAAGGTCATAAGAGTAATGCTGAAACAATTCAGTCGAATAGGTGTCGTTCAACACACAGAAAGAGTGCGAGAGGGCCTCGTAATTGTTCTTCTACTCAGCGACCTCAAAGGCAAAATTGGTCATTTCCTCCCCGCAACAAGAGGTAGTGTTGCCCAATGTTAGGTGTTTTTTATGTGGCAACTTCGGCCATTATCAAAGGTCATGCAATCTTAACCGCCAGAGTGATGGGCCACAGCCATACCATGACTCCTATGTTACAACTCCACAGAGTACAAATTCTTTTCCAGATCATAACTCCAGTTATGAACAGTCGTACCGTAGGTATAGACCTAGGGGTAGAAGATATTCTCGCACTCCCCCTACAACACGTGACCAGGCTTTTCGTTAAGAGACACAGAGGACAGAGCCCGTTTTCTGTCGTCTCCAGAGACATCTCAAAATATTGGTGATGTGTATTTAGGTCCTGCACATGATGATGTTGTGTTAAGTCTGGACAGTCGAAATTTTATTAAAGGTAATCTTCCAGATAGGTCTATTGTAATACTACTTGACAGTGGTGCGACTAGAACTATTTTGTCTCAAGACGCAATTTCAAAATCACCGTATCTGGCTAGTATTGAACCAAAAACCATTGAGCCAGTTACCTTTCGATTAGGAAATGGTGCCCACATCTGTGGAAGTAAAACATTGACATTTCAAGTTTCAATTCAAGGTCATAAATTTCAAGTCACAGCTATTATTGCACCAGGTCTTGTTGGTTTGGATTTAATTTTTGGTACGCCTACCATGAAATCTTTGAATGGTGTACTTGATTTTGGTTCTAACACTTTTCGCCTAAAACCTCGTAGAGTCTATTTTAAACCTGTTGTTAGAAGTGTTGTTTTTCCAGGTCAAACTCGGTATGTGAATATTCGTGCTTCTTTGCCTACAGTTTTCAAAAATTCAGATATGTTAGCTTATCCAACAAGGAAATTTCATGCATTTTGCCCATCCAATATGTTATTGAACTTGCGCTCAAATAGGACACGAATTCTTTTGACAAATCACTCTTCCAAGCCCGTTGTTATCCGCACGACTTGTGCAGTGGCATATGCGGTAACAACAAAGGACCATGTTGCCTTTGTACAGGACATTCCTATTCATGGCCAGGTGCAGAACGAGTCATTACATTCTTTTCATACTGCTGAACTTGTAAACAGTACGGAAGCCTCTAGTGACATACGTTCCTTCAATTTGAAGAAGTATCCACAAGTTTTTCATAAATATGTCAATTTAGACAGGAGTATACTTCATCATGATGATCATGTTAATGTCTATAACATGTTAAAACAATACAGGGAAGCATTTTCCTTGTATGGTGAAATTTCCCCTTGTACAAATTTTGAAGTTGACTTCACATTGGACAACACAGATCCATTTTTTATACGGCCGTATAAGCTGTCAGAAAATGACAAGAAAATTGTAGCAGAAGAAATGGAAAAATTGGTCAAAATGGGTATATTAGGAGTCGGTCATCAATCCTATACTTCCCCAGTATTTTTTACTTCCAAGAAAGACTCTCAAGAAAAACGTGTTGTCACAGATTTTAGGTATCTTAATAGCAGAATCAAACGATTGAACTACCCGTTCCCATTGGTGAATGACACGTTAATGAAAATTGGCCATTCCAATGCCAGTGTACTTACTGTAGTACTTTGGATTTGAAAAGTGCATTTTTCTGCTTGAAACTCAGTGAAAATTCACAACCGTATACAGGTGTCGCCCCATTTTCAGGTTCAAAGCATTATTTCTACCGACGGCTACCTCAAGGACTAGGGGTGTCTCCCATAGTTTTTCAAGCCAAAATTAATGATGTGTTGTCTACTATTCCAAATTCGGACAAATTTGTCATTGCACACCATGATGATTTAATTGTTTATTCGCCCAGTATATCAGCTCATAAACAGCATTTGCAAGCTATATTTCAGGCTCTCATTACTCATGGCTTGAGGATTTCCCCAAGTGTGCATTATTTAGAAGGTCAGTGACCTACATGGGACATTTCATTTTATTTAACAAGGAAGGTCATGCATGTGTGCAACCTCTTAAGTCAAGATGTGATGCAATCAGAAATACACCAACACCATCCACCCTTAAAGCTGTAAGAAAATTTGTTGGTGCAGTCAATTATATTTCACAGTTTTCCCCATCTATTCAAGAAATTTTGAGACCATTACATGCCTTAAGTAAGAAACGTAAAGAATTTTGTTGGACTGCTGTTCACCAAGAAGCATTTGATAAAATATGTGATCTTATGTGTAAACCACCAGTGTTACATATGCCACAAAGTACTGGCCGTTTGTCATTGTATAGTGATACGTCACGCTTTGCCACAGGTTCGTTTGTTACACAATTAATTGACGGCAAAGAAAGAATATTGGGTTATTACTCAAAAGTTTTGCCAAATGCATGTCAAAGGTATAGTGTAACTGAATTGGAACTATTTGGACTTCTCATCAATGTTACTGCATTCAAATATTTATTGAAAGGAGTTGAATTTGACGCATATGTTGATCACTCTGCAATTGCAGATATATTTAAGTCTAAATGAGAACCTCCCACTTCCAGAGTTGGTAGATTGCTTTTTCACTTATCAGAATATACAATGAGAGTGGGCTATAAGAAGGATTCAGAGATAGTTCTAGCAGATTATTTATCCCGTGCCCCCACTTCAGAATGACTCAGAAATTGATAAGATTCTGCCACTCTCTTTTGCTGATGATTCTTCAGCTGAACAACTTCATCCAGTTATGACCAGGTCAAAAGCCAAAGCATTATGTGTTGTAGTTCCAGACCTGTACCCAAAACCAAAAACTCAAGGTCAACCAGCTGAGGTAACAGTACCAAAGACTGTTCCTACCCCTACTCAACCTAGTGTAGTGCCTTCTAGGGCTTTGCCAACAAAATCAAAGCCTTCCAAAGTTCACAGACAAGTTCATGCAAAAACCGATAGGACACCACCACCACCTCCTGTCACCATGAAGTCATATAGGCCATTTGCGATCTCTAGTTCACCCTCTTCCCCACAAGTTACTGATACGTCAAGGGACAAGGAACATTCTCCCGTACAACCAGAACCTCGCTTAGTAGATAGGTTACAGGTACCTCCTCCAGAGCACTTTAGAGATCCCCCTGCTATGTTACATACATCGCCTAAGCCGCTTGTTCCTAGAGTAGACAAGTTAGTCACAGGACATATTCCGAAGCAAAAGGAATTGCAGAGGGTAATGAAAAATATTCAACGTAAAATAATCAGAGACTACAATCTACCCTTTGACATTTCAGAATTAAGAATTCAACAGGAGTCTTGTCCATATTTTAAACCTATTTATGACTTTTTGGCTCACGATATTCTTCCGTCTAAACCAAAGGAAGCACGCTCTGTTTTACTAAAGGCGGAAAATTATATTCTCTGTAACGGTGTATTATTTCGTTTGTTTCTTCATGCGAAACATGACACCAAAGTGACTCTACAATTGGTCATTCCAGACAATATGGTGGATCAAGTTATTTCAAGGTATCATGACAATATCTTAAGTTGCCACCAAGGTGTAATGCGTACTTATCATACTCTCCGACAGTATTTCTATATGAGGAATATGTTCCAATGTGTCAGTAATTATGTGCAAGCATGTTTACGTTGCCAGGAATTTAAGGGCAAACCAGATAAGTTACGTCCATTTCACACTAGAATTCCTGACTCATATAGACCGTTTGACAAAATCAGTCTCGATTTTAAGACCATGCCAACCTCTGTATCGGGATATAAGCATCTAATGGTAGCATGCGATGAGATTACAAGATTTGTCATATGCGTACCATTGAAAACTCTAGATGCTGAGACAATTTGCGAGGCCATTCTTCAAAAAGTGATCACTATTTTCGGTCCTCCTACTCAGCTTATTACTGATGCCGCTGCCTCATTAACAGGCAAACTAGTCGAACTGTTATGTAAAGCCCTTGGTATTAATCAAAAAATGATCAGTGTCTTAAATCATGGTTCTTTACACGTTGAGAGACACATTCAAACATTATCCAATTTCTTAAAGGTTAATTTGAACCAACTTGGTTCAGACTGGGTCAGATTCGTGCCTACTACAGCGTATGCCTATATTTCATTCGCTTCTCCATATTTGGGTGATTATAGCCCATTTGAACTGGCCTTTGGCAGGAAACCACCAAACCTTACTAAACTTTCATTTAATCCCATGGAAGGACTGTCTCGTTCTTATGCAGAGTATGCTCAAGTATTGAAGAATCGTTTTGATCATTTATCTAAGGTTCAATTGGAATTGCAGAGACGTCATCAAAATACCCAAGCAGCCAAAGTTGCTAGTAAGCTTTCTAGAAATCCTATATATCAAGTAGGACAATTAGTGTATGTATACCATCCCTCGAGTTCTAGCCTTACAGCTAACTCACGCAAAATTGCAGCAGAATGATGTGGACCCTTGGTTATACATCAAGTGTTGGATCGTACACACTATCTCCTAGCCACACTGCAAGGTGAAATTTTAAGTGATGTTTTTAATTACAATCGTTTGAAACCATGTTATGTTAAAGCTTCGTCAGTTAAGAAGAATATTACTGATGTTTCTAAGTTAAAAGAAATTCTTGAGAAAAACACTCAAGACAAAATTCATTTTATTTCAGAAGAGAATTCTTATTTCTTTTGTGATGAAAGAGGAACAATTTTGCCATCCTTGACCTCGTCAGATGTTTTATGTGTTGCCAACACAGATCCAATAGATACTTCTCAGTATGTTATGAACTTAAGAGAGAATGTTAATCTCGCTTATCCAAGTCGTCAACAAACTACGACAATAGTGCAGCACCTTGCCTTGACTGATAAATCTCCCACAAAGGGATACACAGCAAAGAAAGCACGATTTAAGGCAGGTCATTTACAAGTTTTGTTAGAATTACAGCAAGAAAGTAATGCTGTACCATTTTCCTTTTGGTGGTCTGTTGCAAAGTATGCGCATACAGACAAAGTAATGAATTTTTTGTTGGAAAATAATGTGAATCTCACAGGTTCACCAGGTAAAATGCACAAGAAAATATTTGCATAATCACGTGCAATGTTTGCATTTTGAGGTTATTCAATTGTTATGCAACACAAGTGACATGTTGGTAATGTATTTCATTTTTAACATGTTTGTATGTGATGCCAGTTCTTTAAAATTATTGCCCTGTGCAAGAAATTTATTCGTCAACATCCCCGGGAATAACTGAAAGTTGACAGATGTGTCAAGGTGTTCGCATTTTTGGAAGAACGGGTGTTACATATTTCATATGATAACCAGTATGTTGTTGAGCTTTGTAGTTTGATTAGATGTATACATGCATTGTTTACACATTTTTGGAAAAATATTTACCTTTATGTATTTCCTGAAAAGTATGACATGTTACCTTTCAGCATAGCTATGATACAAGTTTTGAGTGACACTGTAAAATACAGTGTGTTCTTCTATAAAGATTCATGCTCTAATGCTTGTTGTACTTGCAAGTGAGTAAAGAGGTATTCACAGATAAGGAAGGTAATTCGAGATGTCATTACCACTATTTCCTTGGGCTCATCTGTGAGTGCATTCTTGTAGAAAAGCGAGTTTACAATTTTTTATTCTTTGTTCTTCTATTTCTTGAAAGTTTGAAAGTAACTTGAATTTTTTTTTATGTGATTTTCCTGTGATTTTTTTTTTATCCAATGGCACCGTTTTCAATCCCTCGATTTGGATTACTCCTTAAAGCCCCATCCCGTCTTATTCATGATATGGAGCTTTTGCAAAATGAATTGAAGATATGTCACATGGTACATTTCTTTTCTTTTTTTCAGTTCATGAATATTGATGACTATTGCAAGTTTTATGCTAATATCATTTGTGTTCTGAGATGCCAATGGAATGGGTGTACCTTTGAAAAATTTATTGCAGTGGTGATTGCCTTTCCTTAGAGTAAAATTTTGCAAACTGCGTTTGAAAATTTTAGAAAATTAGGAAAGATGTCGTGTAAATTTATTATGGCACATTTTGTCTTCGATAGTTATGGTGCAATACCCTCATTTACATAAAAGTTAGACATTGCACACGACACTTAGTCTGGCTAGTTCCACACCCTTCCACAATTGGTCAGTTCTGTTGGCATCTCACTTTCATCCAATCAGAATGCATATCCCATAGTTGGAGACTTCCTGAGATCGTGTGTCCTGCAGCAGTCGTGAAATCGCTGCAGACTTGTGTACTTGTTTCTATATTACGTTAATATACCAACATGTAGTCTCTATCACCTATTGTCATCTCTGTGAATTCTAGATCTAGAGACATAGCCTAATTAAATCAACTTGTAATCACTTGGTAACTTCTGTCCGAGAAACTTATTTTCGTGTCAACTGTGGAGCAAATCGAACCAGGCTGAGCTAACCGCACCCAACATTAGTGCTGGAATTAAAAGTTATTTGACATTGTGAAGTACAGTATCCACTGTTAGCACTCCAGTGTATGGATAAAAGCTCAATCTATTCTACTACTACAGTACTACTGAAATAACTGTAGGAACTTGGATGGTGTGATGCAGTCTGTTCCGAATGAAGTGGAACACAATGAATTCTTAACTGTTTAACAACCCAGGTGTGGTCAAAGTTAAACTGAAGCTGTCAGTCAGTGTCAATCAGATCATAATGATGAGCTCTTTTCAGTTGCCTCAAGAAAAGTACTGAACTCATGCTAATAGATTTAACATACCGTACCCTTCAGCCTGTGATAGAATTCAAGACGTTTTGTAAGCTACAATTAAATGCACTTCATGCCACATGATCATGTGCCATTCAAAAATGATGTTAAATTGCATGGAACCAATATTTGATGTCTTTATGGGTACTACAGATGCTGAAGGTAGCAGTCACTTAGTTATTGACTGTTAATCATCTCAACTAAACTTACCTGCTATTGGACAAAACATTAAACAGGTATTTTGGATGAGTGATCAGACTGTTGTGTGTCTTAACTTCTGCACTTAATATTGTAATGTAGCATTGTTGAATTCAAAATATTTATATGTAATTTTTTCACTTAGCTCTCATACAGTAATTCATTTTATTAGCATCTAAAGCCTAAGAAATAGATGTCCCCAGCAGTGGCGGCAACAGAATGTAAATATATAATTATTTGGGGTGGACAAAGGTTAATGGGGGAGGTGCAAAACATTTTGGATACAGTGTGAAACCAAGCTGAAAGTGGGAAGGAATTCAAGGTGACAAGCCCCCGGGAGCTCGGAGGTTTAAGCACATCTCTGGATGAAAATTACGTCTCTGGAGAGGTATACTGTATTATTTATTTTTTCGGTTAATCCAACTCCTAACTGACCTATTTTGGGGAGAGAAGAGTGGGAGCAAGGCCAAAATATGGGGAAATGCTCCCCTTGCCCCCAATTAGTGCCACCACTGGTCCCAGTAACCATCAAATGGTCTGTTTATATTGTGTATAAAAGCATGAACCAATTATTCAAATTTGCCAGCAGGGAGGAGGGAATTACAAAACATGTTACATTATTGACATTTGTTAAAACTTTGTTAAAATGTATTTCAAATGATGATATTATTATAGGGTTTGTAGCTGTAGTGGCAGTTACATTATTTTATATTGGAAACAAGAGTTACAGTAGTAAAGGTATTCACTCCTCATAAGTAACTATAACATTGAATAAATTTCAAGGTTTTGAACAAAAACACCTTGGCTTCATGGATAAATAAAAGTAATTTAAAGGAAATGAACAGGTTGGGGTTGTTTTTAGCTCAAAGCCCACTGCTTGTACTCAGCCAATATAGAAGCTCCCAAACAGAAGTACAGGGTTAGCACAAAAAATGTTTTTGCTTGGGTGAGAAGAGGCATATGACCTTTCCCTGTAACCTTTTATTAAAGGGGAAATGCAAATCCATTCACCCCAAATTGAAGTTGTGTAGTAGACTGTCATGATCATGATTGGCTGCCAAGAGTCATGTGATAACTTTTTTCTCCTCAAATGTGGCATTTACTACAAGTAACTGCTTGGTTTACCTTGCATATGAAGTCCTAAAATATTATGAAGGATATTTTCAAGAGCAATATGAAGAAAATTGTGAGATTTAGTTCTTGCTTCAGAATAAGTTTGTGGCTATGGCTACTGCTCTTGCCCTTTAATAATTTTGTACATGATGTGATTTTGGTTGTTGTAGAATCCATGTATTATTGTAAATTCCATTTACATGTGAGATTTTTTCCCAACATATTTTTGTGTGAGAATGCAAGAATTAAAATTAAAATGTTTGCAATGCGTCTTCTGTCAATGTAAATCCTGAAGGTACACTAAACCAGTCAACAGGTTAATGACAAAAATTGGAAGTTACTACTTTTGAGGGCTCAGAAGAGAAGTGTGTTTTGAATACAGATATTCAAAATTTATGAATTTTTAGTACACCCCCGAGTTGCATTGACTGTAAGATATAGCCATGATGTTGCAATAAGGAAGAATGTTCAGAAGAAAATAATAATTGAAGGTAAAAAGCATGTAAGTGACAAATTTGTGTCATTAGCTTTCTTATAAGAAGTATTTTTCAATTTACAATGTGTGTGTTAAAACTTCCAATGCTACACACCTAAAATAAAATGGACAACCATTTAAAACCAAAAGTGTTCCAATGGAAAAATTTAATTAAATAAAAGAGGCCTGTTCCCGTGGACTCACAGAGGGGAGGTTGCAGTGGGTGGGGTTGGTGGGATGTCTGAAAAAAGCAAGGGGGAGTTAACAAATTTTTTGGACTCTTCCCTGAAAGGTAAATTCCAGGTTTAAGGCCCAGGGGTAGTCTATACATTTTTCTGCATTTTATAATACCCCAACTGAAAGAAAAGCCAAAGGGATATAGGTAAGTAGCCTTTTGACACAAGTGTTCAGCCGGTCAACCTGACTTTTCAGGGCTATTGATATCAAGGCATTTGGAGATTAAACTCTCTCCCTTTGCAAAACTCATATATTTAAACGTACTGTACATTAAAAGTATGTCAAACTTGAAAGCAAAATTATTTAATTGATTGGAAAGACTGGTATACAACAGCAGCATCTTGAACTCAGTTTTTTTCGAACCTCATGTACATCTTTATCTGCTACCTTCTTTATGTTGTGATGTACTATTGCCATACGTTTAAACCAAATGCAATTAAGTGCAGAAGTTCAATATAGTCACTAACACTCAGACTGCATTTGATCAAAACTGTGACTGAACCTTCACTATATCAAACAGTTTCATGGGAGTCAAGATGAGGATGGAAACTTGATTGGCATCTGCTTTGATATCTTCAGGATCATTTCAAATGCACACTAGTAAAGTTTCTATGTTCTTATAATGCCCTTCTAAACCAATTTCAAATAGACTGGCATAATCATGGCAGTACAAGCCTATCGTTACTTTCTTAACATGCATATATATAAATATAGGATGGAAGTCGAACTGGCAATGCAATTTTTTCCACTTGTGGCTCCCTGACTTGAACTTCTCCGCTCCACTGTTTATGTTGAGCACCAAGCACAATGGCAGAACGTTCCATTTTGTAAGTCTTCGGTATAATTCAGCCAGGACTCAAAACTCCTGACCCGGGTTCACTTCCCAGGTCGAGTAATACCAAAGGCCCTAAAAAGGAACCTACTGCAATTGTGCGTGATGCTCCGCATAAGAAATGGAGTAGGGAAAACAAGCCAGTGAGTCACATCTAGACAAGCAGTAGCCAGCTTGACTTGAACCAATAGGTTGGAAACTGGGCCGTAAAACCTACCTAACTAACTCCTGACCTCATATTTACTATAGAGTGATAATGTTAGGCACTGTGCCAAGTTATAGGTCAGGCCTAAAGTTAGGCCAAACGGTGATAAAAATAACAGTCACCTAACCTTAGTCCTCAGTTACGCAGCACATACTACGCTCCATTACACTTTGCTCCGGGTGTGTTATGTGTGGAGCAAATCAGTATACTAGCCTAGGCTCTGGATGGGTGATCGAATTAACACCATATAACTTAGAGTAGGATAGGCCACAGGCTGCTGTATATATTTTCTAGGCTTTTAGTTTTAGACTTTCCAGTGGGGTGTTACAAATGCACTCCACAGGAAAGTAAGGAGTGTGGTAGGGGTGTTGTTTCAGAAAACTTAAATAGATCTATATAGGGCCAAGTCTAGCCTTCAATGAATTATTACTAAGAGCAGGATGTGAATGCAGCCTTCAAGCCTAGGCATAGGTCTGTAAAAATTAATGCTCCTGGCAGTGATTTCTGGAGCCTAGCCTTGTGTAACGCTAACGGTGTGCAATTGCACTTGAACTCCTTAAAATTCAAGGCCTAATTTTCCATTCTTGGGTTTACCTTGCCTAATTGCCCCTCATTAAATGATCTCAACAGCATAGGTTGGAAAGTGGACCGTAAAACTCTATCTTACTAACTAACTCAACAGCTTAGGCCTAACTAGTAACAAATGCCTTGGCTATGCGAAGCTAAGCTTAGGCCTAGCCTCGGACTAACTGTTATTGGCCTAGCTAGGGATAGACTACAATCGTAGCCTTACCCTTCTGAGTGAGAGGTTAGCTGTGGTGGAACTTTGTTTTTGAAATTATTGGGACAGGCTAAGTGATGCTTAGGCTATTTTGCAACTATTGGTCTACAGTCTAGCCATACATCTCTACAGACGTTTCTGTGTTAGCTATAGCATAGCTCAGGCCGAGATAACCTTGCCTAGCCTAATAATTTATCCTGCCTAGGCTAGGCCTAACTTAGGCTAACTAACGTTAGGCCTAGGCCTAAGTTATGGCCCAACGTTAGGTTAATCTGCCAACGACGGATTGGGGCGTTGCTCATACTTTCCTAGCCAGTCCACCAGTACCACTTCAACTCAATATCAATTATATGTATTAATTACCCTGGGCCTATTGCTATAGGCCTAGACCCTTGGTGTAAGTTAGCCCGACTGAAAGTTACTGAAAGAAAGGCAATGTAGCTAACTCAATCATGAATCACTGCTCAATCATATACGTCAATGAATGGCCAATGCCTAGCTCAAACAATGTGAACAAACGTTAGGATCAAGCTTAGGTCTACAGCTACGCCGGTCATTTCTCTGGTTATAGGTTCAGTTTTCTCCTTGAAAATACGCTTCGAGAGCTTGAATTGTCCCAAACTCTTAATGGACAACAAAACGGACATGATATTCCACCAGATATTGCGAAATGTGTTGTAGCAGATACATATTACCATGATATTGCACCATTTTTTCCGAATTAGAGGTGACTATTTTAAGTATGCACGTCGTTCGTCGATGACAGCTGCAAGTGGACCTAAAATGGCGTCCAATATGGGTGTGTCAGCTGTTGACCAATCAAAAACAGTTACCGAGTTGTCCAAACTCTCTAAATATACGGCTCTGGGATCCCCCTATATACAGATAGGAGCGCATATGGATAAAGCAGTAATGAACGGCCGTTGATTTACGTCCGATGATGAAAACAAATTTTAGTTTCTGCTTTATTACTCTCCGGTGTGACTCGAGTCATTTTGGATAAAGACTCGAGTCAAGTCGAGTCATTCACTTCGGTGACTCGAGTCATGTCAAGTCTTTCAAGTTTTATTTTTTGGTGACTCGAGTCACGTCGAGTCTATGGCAAATGGTGACTAGAGTCGAGTCGAGTCCCGTGAGTTTGGGACTTGAGTCAGACTCGAGTCACATCTTTGACTCGAGTCATTACAACACTGTTTTTAGATCTCGTCAGTGCAGCTCAGAGTAGGTTCCAAGACTAAATGACACGAATGACACAAGCATAACTTGCACAGTACCTGCCAAACCCTTCGCGGTACACTGCCTGGGAATACCAGAGTGCACAAGCCCTTGCGACCGTGCTAAGCATAGAGCAAATAGTATTACGACTTATCTTAAATGACAAGACTACACAAGCAATACACCATCTTGAAAATAAAGTGCTCAACAAAACAAGGTCTTACCGTAGCACTACTATGCTAAGGAGCGAAATAAATTCAATCTGCAGACAGTGCTGTTTCGATCTTTTTAGATCTCGTCAGTGCAGCTCAGAGTAGGTTCCAAGACTTAAATACACGACTGACTATAGCATTACTTGCACCAGCCAAGCCCTTTGCGTAAATGCATACAATGAAAAAAGGCAATTGTAAAAACAATAGAATCAATGTTCTAGAAAAATGACAAACACAACAAGAACAAACAACAATAAACAACAAGAAAGTTCTGGCAAATGAAAATATATACTGTTCTCTCTAAAAGCTGGCGTCTGAGTGGTTCAGGACTACGAAGCTGCTTTTAACTACTGTAGAGGAGATTTAATGACAAACCTACGAATGTGTTATACAGCGTTAACTACATGAATAGGGGGCATTCCTTCCCTTTAGTTACCTCTTATGTCAGGCGATAAATACTTGGCATATTCTACAACACCTCCCACAGATGGACAACAATGGAAGGGTTTGCTCGGTTTTGTGGCATCGACAACCCGACAGTCTTGGGATGAGTAGTAACGGTATCATGTGCGTATTTTATAGACGATAGTCGGGTGCGAACTATTCGCCTCACACGACCTCCGCAAGCTCACCTGGATGCAGTTTAACATTTCGCTTTGTCATCGCCAAACAATCCCAATCTTTTGGAGGAAAATTGTCGCCCGTCCACTGTAATAATGTGTGGTAAGTGCGATGTGAATATTGCTTGCCCAAACACTGGCGGCAAACTCTCTCACAAAATCCCGAACTTAGAGAACCGCGGTCATCTGCTATTTTGCATGCTATGGGATGGTAGGCTATCTTCTGAGCGAGTCATAGCTACTTGGCTCATAGAACTTCAAAATATAGGTTCATCCAACACGTCCTCATGAATGTTCACTCTTCGTCAAAGAATTACGGGAGTTATGTTCCTGCTTCTGGTTTAATACGTATTGAACGCTTAAGTCCTTGCTCTAGCGAAAAATGACAGACACCTTATCACATCCTGACATTGCATATTATATATATATCCTGAATATCACGGACGTGGCAAGTTTAAAGCCCTTGCTGCGGCATAACATGAAGATGTACGTAGAAACACTTGATGGAGCCAATAACATGACTAGTAGCTCAGTAGGCTATCATTTCCAACTACATCATATGGAGTTTTCTTTGTTTCTGTTGAGGCTAAGGCTGTTGAAACTAACGATCTGTGTGCATCAGCTTCAATCTGTTAGACACTTATGCCAACCGGTTGCAATTTCTCTCTCAGAAGTTGTATGAAGCTCTTACTATTTTTCAAGAATGATTCCTGGCTAGTGGTTGTTGGCATCAGTTCATCATACGTTAAATGCCAGGTCACAAGAGGTCAAATTCCAGGTAGCAAGGGATCAAATGCGAGGTCACCGTGTGTCAAATGCCAGGTCACAAAGTTCAAATGCCAGCTCAGTGCATCATAGGTAAAATGCGAGGTCACCAAAAAGCAAATGCCAGGTAAACAGAAGTCAAATATTTTGTGAGATCACAACAGCTTACAAAATTTTTGTTAACAAGATACATACAGTCAGGAAAGTTGAGAGAATTTCTAAACTGGCTTGCGGATGCAGCTAATAAGTAACAAATGAACCCTCATTGTTTTAGGGAGAGCAGATTTAAGTCATCTGGGCCTGTGTGCTATCAAAAGGTAGAATTCCTCAAGAATTTCCAATATTATCATCTGAGCTCACCAGAGGTCAAAAAGCACAATACCCAAAATTTTTCTTTCGACAAGGGATCACTAAACCGTTTGGCTTTCTGGTATATTGTTTCGATGATTTTCTTTGTCACTTGCAGAAGAATATTTTTTCAATGTGTTAAGGGTTATGTTCATACTTTTAGAACATGCGATTATTTAAAATAGTTTTTGTTCTTTTCAGTCCTTTTAATCAAAATCGTGTTGTGTATGGAAGAGCAAGGTTAAATAACTCTGGAACTATACATTATTGCAGAAAAATGCACTCTTGGATTTGACGTTAATGTTGGAAGTATTCAAGTATTCGGCCTGCGCCTAGTAAGGGTAACCTTTCAGTCGAGGGTGATGTGGTAACCCTGCCTTATGCATACCGACGTCAGGGAGCAGATAGCACTAATTTTGACTTCAAATGAGGGTGGAGCATCCAGCCGACACATATAATTATCGCAGCTCTGGTATCATTGGTCATCTGAGATCAGTGCTATTTTCAAATCTCAGGTATTCCGTAACACTCGTTACACATACCTGTTCTAAAGCGCCTAGATTATTATTTATACCGATACCAATGCCCTATTCCTTCTGTTTCTTATTCTGAACAGGTCTATCCCGAATATTTTCAAACGTTATCCACGATAATGCCAACACAAGGCATTCAAACAGGTTTGAAGCGTATGCAGTCATCATCTTATGTGATCAACGTCTCAGTTAGAAACAAATTCAACGAAAGTTGCGTTGTTTTGACCAAAAACGAAGTTTTATCCCATCAGTGCTCCCTATTGGCGTAAAATTTATAATAATATGAATACTCATATAAGATGGGCGTTCTCGTTCCTGACTGGCGACCGAAATATTTTGGTTCTTGAAGCCACTTTTGTCACTATCTACTTCCTGAAGTAGGGGTGTATGAAAGGAAGGGTTACCCATACCCCGACGTCAGAGTGACCCTGACTAGGCTGCACCAAGCGCTTGCATTAATTCCGACCATACACTATCTTAGCGATAATACAAGGGCCATCATTGCTTAACCTCAAATAAACAATGCGGACACAATGAGTTCACTTCCGTAATATCAAGATTGAAATCGACAAGCTATTGCTGCAGATAATTTTTCCACAAGCCGCCGAAACGAGATAACAAATGCAACCATAGCACAGTAACTTGACCTATATACAGCAACAATAATTCATTTTTGGTACAATGATTTACCAACACATGGTGTCCCTCACAACGGTCGTCAACAAAAAAAGATCAGATTCCGCTTTTATGGGATCTAGGGAAATGGAGAAAGCAAAGCGTATTAACGAAGAGATTGAATATACAGGAAACATCGCCCCATCAGCCTACTAAAAGAAAAGACAAGAGTGAAATTAATTTTGCAAGTTTCTTTTAAGTACTTGATACCAACAGACAAATTTAAGAGTTTTTTAAAAGAAACGCGAAAGGACATCTCACACACCCTTTGATTAAAGTTCTTATCTTGCAGTTCCATATTCGCCATATAAGATTAGTTTCATGAACCTTGATCCTACTCAATGTCGTATGGTAATAAATGGAGATCGGTCTCACAGAGGTACTTGAAGTCCTGTAAAGTTAATCATGCATAACTTCTTACATCCAAAGTTTAGCTCTTTTTATAATAAAACTAATTTGCTCATTTTGGTGAATAGCTCATACATCATAGTCTGTATTGCTACACCGAAAAGGATGTTGGATAAAGCAATCTTTACTTTGGTTTGTGGAAGATTTACGCCTCATTTTCTTAAATTCTTTTTTACTCTTGCGGTCCACTTCTTTTCGTCAAGCAGGGAACAAATGACGAAACATAAACGATCTTTACTTAACAGTTTTTATTTTTTGTTTTGTTTTTCACAGAAAATCCTTTCAAAAGACTTACACAACTACATCGTTGTAATACTAACCAAAGCACAACCAACGTTTGGGAAGAAGACGAAACCGGGGCTAAAAGAATTCATCAGGAACGAAAAGATGACAAATGGAACGTTTGGCAACCTTATCAACAAAGTGAAGGATAGAGTAGTAGCCATAGAAAACGATTTTTACGATGACGATTATGAGAAAGAGATAGCCCATCTGCAGCGCCAATCATTTCTCCGGTATTTGATGTATGTAATTAGCAAAAACAAGGGAAGGGCCTATTCCAATAGGGTATTTGTCGAAATTAAAAAGATGAAAGAACAAGATGAATTGGCGCGTCAGCAAAGAATAGAAAGGGAGCAACAATTGTCCAGAATGAAACATCTTGTTGAAGAATATCTTATTAAAACCTACCTGCAGTCTCTAACTGCTAGCAACCTGCAAAATACACTGAATGTTTTAGAGAGTCGTATTGAAGATATAAAGGCGAAGGCAAAGGTCAAGGATCTTAATCTTGTAAGCAACGATGACATTAATACGTTTTTCAAAACATTTGTACAAAAGCACGATGTTTTCATTTCGAATTTGTCTGAAAAGAAGTCAAGGGAAATGGAAGTTGAAAGAAATAATATTGGTTCAGCATGGCTTATTTTGTTGAATGATGAATCAACAGAAAATCTCAAATCGCTGCAAATGTGTATACGAGAGAAACGATTTAAAAACGCAGAAGTGCTGTTCAAGAAATATGCGAGAAATCTTTCGAAAAGAGATGATATCCAAGATAGTTCGGAAAACGTTCAAGTGAAATTGCAAAGTTACTGCAAAATCAATTGCGATTTTTTGCGAGACCATATTAGCAGTATTATTGATGCAAGGTTAAAGTTACAAGAAAGTGAGGAAAATTTCCGGAAGGAAGAACAAAAAAACGAAGCTCTCAAAAAGATTTCTGATGTTATTGATGAAAAATTAGAAAGCTATTTATCAGGTAAAACTCTTGACCAATTGAAGAGCATAGAAAGTTCTGTAAAGGCAAAGAAAGTTCCAGCTGATCTTCTAGATACCGTCAAAACTGAGTTGTCGAAAGATGAAATTCGGTTGTTAAGTGACCATGCCATAAAGAAAGAAATCTTGCAACAAATATCGATACAAAGTGATCGCATTGAAAAGTTTAAGAAAAAGGCCTCATCATGTTTCCCATCAGGCACTGTAATACAAACAAAGGCGAACGGGTGTAAGTGCATCTCGTCTGTACAAGTAAATGACGAAATTTTAGTGTTTGATGCTAATGGGCATGTATTCTATGATACAGTGTACATGATTTCTCACGCGAACGCATCCGAAGAGGTGCTATACGTAAAGCTCTCTACGAAAAGCGGCAAAGTTTTATTCATTTCGCCTGACCATCTGTTGCCAATTGACACCCTTAGTACCACTAAACCAGCAAGGGACGCTTGTATTGGTGACAACATTTTCTCAATAAGTCATGGGAACTTGGCACAAGACACAGTCATGTCAATTTCCTACGAGAAATGCATGGGAGCTTTCTGTCCAATGACAATGAATGGTCACATAGTAGTAAATGGCATTGCTGCTTCATGCTATACAACATTTGTTGATCCCACCTTTGCCCACACATTACTGTGTCCTTTCAGAATCATGTTCAAGTACACCCCTACTTCATTTTTCAAAATAATGGTCCCGTATGATTCAGAGGAAGGCATGCCACTTGTTCTGAAATTTAGTCGTTTTTTGGTAATGTCGATACGAAATTTCCTTAAACACCTGAAATAAATTTACTTCCAATTTGCACATTAAAACGGTGCAAATTGGGTCACGGTGCGGTGTTGCTGAAACTAATTATGGATGTATTTTAATCGGTTTTTTGTTTTGTTTGTTTGTTTGTTTTTTAGGTTAAATCTTTGTCATATTACCAAACATTTGCGTTCGCTTCGTACACTTTAATTTTTCGGCTGTATTGTTTTATTCTTTAATCTATATTATACTGCTTAAATCGCATTCAAATAATTCAACGATCATAGGCGTACTAGGCGGGCGGACCCAACTATTCCGCAAAATTTAAAATTAGAGCATGAATGTGGGAAAAGTTTAGTCGGGAAAGTGAGAACAATTTGGGCAGCCATTTCAGTTTTAAAAAGTTTACATGGTTTTAATTACACGGAAAACTCCTCAGTGTGCCCGAAAGTTAAAGAAAATTTGCCTGAAAAGAGGGGAAAAATCATCATGGTCGCGGCAAAATTTTCATCATTAATCGACAGAAAAACATTTGCCAGAAAATCATTATACTCTCTAACTTTTTAATGAAAATTAATGAAAGATCGCTCACATTCGAAATCCTGTGGCTTAAAACAATCAATCTTCATCCCATTGGAGATCTTGCGCAAAACAATGCTTGAAATGGCCGATTATCTTATTTCTTTCAAATGTTTCCAAGAAAAACCAAAAGCGCCATACTCGAAGTGAAATTTTAATGGAAAATAAAAATGATTTGCGACACATTCAGGCGACGTTTGGAAGATTTTTTTCTCAGTCCTATTTGATAGTGTAGTCTCGCAAAAATGCTTCTGTGATGCTTTCAATTGCCACGTTACAAGGATGGACGAGGGACGGATGGGGTGTTCAGGCACATGTTGTGCCCAATAGTTTGCCATCTATCCTACCCACTTGTTCCTTTCATGAGGTGAAGGAGGATGTTTTAGGCAGAATCTTTCAAATTGAACAGAACTTATGGGAAGTACTCGCATCACGCCAGCAATCTCTCTCTCTCTCTCTCTCTCTCTCTCTCTCTCTCTCTTCGATGGCTCTAACATATGGTAAACGTGATATAAGTACTTTCGATCCATAGTACGCTTATTGAAGCATAAAACGAAAGCCAAACAAGGCTGATTAAACAAGGTTTAAGAAATAGATTGGTGGCTAGACCAAAGATACAAGCAAAAAGCATTTAAATCCAATGAACACCCGCCTTCTTTATTGCTTTGTAGCAATCCAAATATGTTGAGCTATGCACACGTTTCCTAAAAATGGGCATTATTCCTGGATCTGTATCAACTAGGTTAAGTCCTTTTGCTGATATAGGGTTAGCTGTGCTGTGAAGATAGTTTGACCCTTACGTGTGACACCATGTATTTTATCAATAGACCTGAGGCAAATTTAGTCACAGTACAGCAAAAGTGTCCTGAAGTGAAAGATAGTGCATAGACAGGCAGATGATTTGTGCACAGATGAAAAACACGGTTCTTCTTTTATTGGCGCGAAAAAAGTACAAGTAGTTTGTGCAGGGTGGTTTCACTGCTTTGCTTTCAAATTTCAATCGCGTAACCTCAATTCATAAGTCTTACAGTATAGTGAACTTTCACCTTTTGTATGTTTGGGATACTTATACTCATTTATTTAGAATATTGTTGTGTTGCTAAATTGGATTCTGAATCCTGGATGTAAGAGTAACGTTAGAGACTTATTTAAAAATGCAATATTTTCATAAGCATTCACTTTAATGAGAGATGAGAGGTTTTGAATATGGAAGTAGTCCCTTCGGAAACGATGAAAGTGTAGATATACTAAAAACAAATACGTTAGATTTACACATTAACAAAATAAAGAGATAAATAAGTTAATAAATAACTTATTAGCAGAATATTACTGTTATTATTATTTTTCTGTTCCGTTTTTGTTCTTTAAATTTACAAGGATTTTGAGCCGTTTTAACAGTGTAAGCTTTAGCAAAGGATGCAACATTCCTCTAAAATTCCAAAAAAAAATTTCATTCATTTATAGAAGTATACAGTAATAAGTAGGAGGTAAGAGAGCAAAATTATTCTGCATAACTAACACATAGATCTGCTGGGCAGCAGGAACATATCACACCAATCTCGCAAATTTGAATTTGCTGTCACTGTACTACAAATAACAGTTTCAGATCGTTTTGAATGCGTACAAAAACTTGAATAAGTAAGCCCCAGTGTCTCCATCGGGGTTCAACTTTAAGTATATATCATCCCTGTAGATCTTCCGCTTCCATTTGGACATCTAAAACCATAGGTGTACGGGGATAATTTTTTTGTGGGGAGGTCAAGAGGAAATTATGTCCTAATAATGGCACCTTTCATCATGTTTTGCCCGAATGGACCAACTGTTTTTGCCCGAATTGGGAAGGCGAGTACCCCCCATGCACCCCGCCTCGTACGCCTATGAGAAAATACCTTAACTTTAATACAAACCCTGCAATACTATATAGTACAATCTGCATGAGGGAGGAAGCGCACCAGTAAGCCGACTGCATGAACTTTAACAACTTTTGAAACTTTCGTTTTAAGGCTTCTTTCGGCTAATTTTTGTTAAATACTTGCCTACTTTTTGTTTTCAAGCCTGTTTTAGAGTTTCAACTCCTTAAATTTGTTTACGTTGCTGTTTTTATAACACTTTTTGTTTAATTTTTTATTCCTTTTCAAAGGCAGGCAAAAAATCTATGGAATAGTGATGTCGTTTGTGCATGCGTGTGTTTTTGTGAGTTAGGATATGTTAGATGGAGTTTTATGAAACAGTTTTTAACCAATTGGTTCAAGTCGAGCCCGCCACGGCCTTCTTCCAATTGTGGCTTAATGGCTTGTATCCCCTATTCAATGCCGAGCACCAAGCACAATGACAGAAGGATCTGTTTTTACTCCGACGAAGACGTCGAAGTAATGCGATCTAAACAGCTGTTTTCGGAGCGACGTTCCCAGATTTTTGCCTTTCGATTGCAATTTCTCCGCCGTTGTATCAGCTACGGACATAAAATTTGCTTAGGACGTGGAAAAAGTAGCGTAAATTAAACCATTCAATTTTTCTGTCGATCGATGGTTGCATGGGGTCGGTAGAGCTTATTTTCCAATTTGGGGCCATAAAACCCATCTCCGTCTAGGGATTTTAATATTCGTGCCCGAAAGTTTGCATACTTGTTCAACAGTTCAATGGATGTCCTTTTCTAAAACGTGTTCAAAAAATTGGTCGATATCAGGTCAAAAGCTGTTTTGGGGGACGATTTTGAACTGAAAATTGACCGTTATGCGTTAGCACGATTTATACCCAATAGGAACAAAAAATAAAAAAAAAGATGAAGGGCCTCATTTTCTTTTTATTCTTGTTAAGAACCTTGTCTGAAAATTTCACTTCAATTCATTTCATTCATGTAATCGGGAGAAAATCTGAAATGAAAATACCTTTTTCCGTCCAAGCTATCGATTTGCTTAGCGCAAACTCCTGAAAACGTTTGTTTGGCATTTTATCCTGGGTGAGGAAAAATGCCAAATGGAAACAATTTGCTGTGCAGTCTCGACCGAAGCAATTGTCAATCAAATGACGGTCAAAGTATTCACAGTACGAACAAGGGGCCCGTTGCATACCTACAAGAAAAATGCCAGATGGAAACATTTTGTTCTGCAATCTCGACTGAGGCAATTGTCAATCAAAGAAAATCACGGTCAAAATATTCACGATACGAACAAAGGGCTCGTCGCATACCTAAAAGGAGGTCCTTGCACTGTATGATGATTGATCTTTTACAGTTTATTTTATTTCAATGAGCAGCGGGTGTGTCTCTTAAGGCACTACATTGACCAATCCCGAAGTTTCAGACCTGTACATCTAGGGTCGATAACCACTGTACAATGCTGTGCGTTGTTTATATAGTTATTAGTAATTTCACTGGATTGGATGTTTCGCAAGACACTTCCTTAGTGGAAGTTTACAGCATTTGCTGTTCTTGTAAAAGTCTTCGGTATGCCCGACTGCAAGTCTGATACTCTAACCACTTGACCATGAAGTCACTGCGTGTGTAGGGGAGTGTGTGTATGTGAATCTTTTGCTTGTCAATACGATATCGAAAGAAGGGTAACTAAGTCTTATTTGGTGTGATAGTTTGCCATATTGATTAGATTATCCTTACTGTTTTTGGTGGCGGTCAAAGGTCATTTGGAGTCATGAGAGATCAACATGTCAAAAACTTGTAAACACAATATCGCAAGGAAAGAAAAAGGTGACTATGCTCATGTTTGGGGAGTGGATTAGTCACATTAGGTAAATGATCCCTATTGATTTTGGGGAGGTCAAAGGTCATTTTGGATCACCAGAGGTCAAACGGTAAAAAACTTAGAAATTACTTGTAAAACGTCTAATCTCATACTTGGTGTATGAGATCTTCATATTAAGTAGCTGATCGCTACTGTTTTTGGTGGGGCTCAAAAGGTCATTTGAGGTCACGAGAGATCAAAATATCAAACTTCGTAAACACGATATCTCAGTAAGGGTAAAAGTGAGGGATTTCATACTTAGCATGTGCGTTGCCTATATTTGTTAGATGAACTAAATTGGTGGAGGTCAAAGTTTGCTTGGGGTCAGCAGAGGTCAGAACCCAAAACCGTGTAAACTGTGATATGAATAAGGATAGTGAGGGATTTCATACATAATTTATACTGTAGCATATGCATTGCCCATATTTAGAAGGTGAACCCTATTGTTTTGGTAATCTATGAAACACTGTCAATCTGAAAAACATATATCTCAGCAGCAAGGAATCACTACGCATTTGGGTTTTCTTGTTTACTTTCCTGTATGTTACCGTCTGCTGATTTTATCACTGGCACCGTCTTAAATACAGCTTTGTGGTGTTTCAATTTTTTTGAGATTTAACCCACATTAATGCTCTGCACGTTTGCATTTTTACTATAAACTTATCGAATTGCATGGCACCGAGTGCTTTTCTGTTTTAATTGGAGAAGGCGGTTTTCGGTTTTGTTATTATATATCGTTATTTTATCCCGAGATAGAACTGAGTCGTTGTGGTGACGGACATGAGTCACTAGGAATTTTCGGCGAGAGTACCAACTCTGAAACTGATCTTTATAGTTTCCTAAGGGGTGAATGGTCGTATAGGGACATCCGAATATATTCGATAAAGAACTTGTACTTTGCTCTCAAAAAGGGTATTTCAAAGGTAGAAAAACTGGAGGAACCTCCATTCTTGACATGTAGATTATCCTTTTACGAAATTTAGATATTCCTATTGTTTTCGTGTGAGGTCAATTGCAGACCCGAGATCACGGGATGCGGTCTCTCAATTCAATCTCTCAATTAGAAAGTCTGGCTAGGGTCTGCATGTGTTCTCGTGCTTTATTAGTAGATATACCATCAGAGGGTCCATTTGATTTTCAAAGTACATCTGGCCTAATTGTTTCCTCCTGTCTTGGTAAGTTGTCCACAGCGGCTTAGATAGACGTTTTTGCGGGAATTGGGGGGGCGTCGGGCAAACATGCAAATTTTAGGATTTTTTAAGTGTGAACACCACTGTACTAGAGACATGTGAAGCGTCCTGAAACTTTTTCCCTTTTTCAAATATTTGAAAATATGGAGCTTGTATTGCAGAAAAGTTTGAATTCTGGGTTTCCCTTTAGAAAATTTGAAAAGTTGGGAAATTACTGATGAATTTGAATTTCCTATTGGGAAATCTAAAGTTGAGCAGCCACCTAAGATCGTTGTTTACTACATAATTTTATGAAACGCTTAGGAAATGAGGCCCTCCGACGATTTTTTTTTTTTTTTTTTTTTTGAATCAAAGACTGTATGTTGGAGGAATTGTGGGAGTATTATGAAAGAAAATTTATGAAAATAGCATTGTAGTTACCGGTGTCACTTGATGATGTGATGTCCCATATACCAAATTTCCGATTTTGTCACTTCCAGAGCTCGGAAAAGTTAACCAAACTGAAGGTATATGACCGAGCACTTCTGCTTAGGAATTGCATCTTGTGGCGCCCAAAGCTCGAGGAAAATTTTTCCTTTTTTTGAAATAAATGATGACTAAATTGGAGCTTTTATTGGAGAGAATTCGGGTTTTCAGAATTTCATGAGTCAAAACCACACTGGTTTCACAAATGGCAAATTTCCGAATTCTTCAATTGCACAGCCGCCTGCCCCCGATGCCTACGCCACTGGGTGTCTAAGACAACGAGGCCCAGATACAAAATGGTGCTAAATGTTTCAATATTTTGAGTAACTAGGAAACGCCAAAGTTTTCAAAACATGTTCTTGAAAGTGTAGGTAATTAAGCTACTTCAATGGACTACGGTCAATTATGAATTTAAATACCGGGTGTAATCTGTAAGTAATTAGAATCACAACGAAAATTGTGATAGTTTGCCAAGGATTTGTTCAAAAGTTCTAATAGTAAGGAACCATTTGTAATGAAAGAAGGTAGAATAAATCCATGAATTGATCAAAAGCACCGTGACACTTCAATCTACTGCGGGAAAATCACAGATAGGGGGTGGTATCCACTGGTGCTAGTGAGTCAGACACCGTTGCATACGCCTACCGGTGTAAGATTTTTGGTACAAGAAACATTTCGAACGAGGCCTCATCAAACACTATCTGCAGAAAGATGATGATGTACCTCTAATTCCAGACTGAAGTCTCTTTGCAAACGTCTGTGTGATTTTACTTCTCTGACAATGGTCTATATACGAAATGGTCGAATCCTTTTACGAATGTGTGATGTGCGCATGTCGAAATTTTGCATTAGAAATCATTTATTTTTCTGAAAAAAGTTGAATGCAGACTGTGAACCGAGTTACTTTCAGTTTCCTTAAAATGTGTTTGCCAATTTTAGCCGGCCAGGCTGGTCATTAACTAGGGATTACAGATTATATTGAATTGTTGAATTGTAGGGGACAATTCCTCTTTTTCAAACTCCCGAATGTTGTGCTTCTTCATAACCACACCTCAATGCTGCTCTGTGCACACGAACAATCGACATAATCATAGAGACCAATGAATAATGTGAGCAGGCCTTTGTTTGAGATGCTAGTGAAAAAGGACATCAATAAGACTGCAAGCGCGCAGAGCTTTCCAAAATTTAGGGGATTTGCAAAGTAAACATGTGGGATTATTGATACAGAATTAAAATCGGTTGTAATCCGTAGAGGACACCTTCCATAACATATATAATCTTTTTGGTGGTACCTAACTTTTAAAGTTCAGGTCATAAAAAGTGAGAGAGGGGACTTTTATGTTAGTGTCCCCTGCACTCATAAAGTTCGGGGGATATGTACCGCTGCCCCCCCCCCCAAATTGACGCCCATGTATACCATGTTAAGTAGTTAATTATATTGTGCTGGTACAGTGTAAGACACAATATTAGACAAAGCGATACACCTGGCACCAAGGAGCTTAGGAGAGGGCTCTGACAAATGGAAGAACGCGAGTTTTAAAGTTAAACAGCTATAATTCAAAAAATGATACGAACGAACACATTATTTACATAATATAAACTGTGTGTATTACAATTCTTATTGCCTTCCCTTTAGATGCAAACGATGTGAAAAAGTTAACACACTGCGTAAGGGGTGACACGCAGGTCCCAAGGACAACTCTCTGTAAAAACATACGAACTGCGTAAAAGGCAGACTTACTGCACAAATATCAACACCCTGCGTAAGTTGTTGTACAGTTATACAGATTATGCCTTGGGCAACACATCTTCCAAAAGGCAGAGAAAATAACCTTATTCCGAAGATACAAGACCTGATCTTATGTGCCAGACGGGTAATATGACTACAACATTAATAAAAGACAAAGTTAAACTTTGCTCTGTACACTAAACCCTCACTACGTAATTGACGGACCTAGCGCTTTTTTGCTAGCCAACCTCTTTTAGGAGGCTTTCTTGTAAGACTCGGTCAAGACCTTGACCAGCGCTCTGGAACATTTGCCTAGGAGAAAGATACGGTACATAAATTTTTCAACCAAGGAGATACTTATACAAAGCGGATAACTATACCATGGAAGTAGGCCTACCACTAGTACTTCCATGACTATACGGACAAACAGATAGGCTGCGAGCAATGCATATGTGGTTAAATTAACAAACACGTTTTTTAAAGTATAATGTCCTACTAATGAGACTTCTTACATAAATCTCCTTTTTGGCGTGAAGTTCCGTTATCACGTGGCTTTTGAAGAGTTTAAAGTTAAAGCGTAAAATCCCCTTGAATACGCTTACTTTTACTTTGCTAGTAAAAGAAATGACAACCACATGTCATAGTAACATCACAATAGATGACAATGGTATGTTGGCTCAGGGAGCTTTCAGCTCTCTGGTTGGCTGCACAAGTGGTTGAAATCCTAAATGTGATTTTCACTGTATGGTCAGGTGTTTTTACCATGAGACAACTTAATTTCAAAACAGTATATATTCATTGGTGAAACCATCAAAGATCGTTAGTCCACATTCAGGAATTACTTAAGAGTTGCATGTATTACATGTTCCATTTGTGCCACAATTGGGAATTAATGTTAGTAAATTTCAGTATTTAGTACCAAATGCAAAGTCTCTGTTGTGCCTAGTGGACAACTTCCCTTGTGACCTCTCTCTTGGCTCCCCGGTTCCACCCCTGTACATGGCATAACAAACTACCTAGAGGTGCATCTGGGTAATGCAATAAGATAAAGAAAACAGGATGAGTTATGTAAACTGTGTGGGATTAAGCTTCTGAAATTAAAGAGAAAATGCAATAAAAATTATTTAGCAGAAAAACCGTCTGTCTGACTCTTTTCTTTTTTTGTGTCCTGTTCATGATTAAATTATCTGAGAAAAGGAACTTCGAGATACAAAAAGGCAAAGAAGGTGTCCCCTTCCATGAACATAGAGTAGGGAGAGTTTTTCTTGGCACTTGGTAGAAACCCCCATGACCAAAGTTTGATTAAAAATGGAAAAAAGCCGATCACTGCACACAGTTTATTAGGTTGTAGGCTCACTAAGTTCCACCATTGTGCATTTTGAGTGCCTGATGTTTTTACTCCAAAGGGTTCCTCTCCTTAGCCCACTCCCCTAAGTTAAACGCTAATACCCTTTCCACAACATCATTATGGATATGCACCCTCCACTTCCCCTTGAAAGCTTCTAGAGTGTTTTTTGAATATTTTAAGTATTTTCTGCAGCTAAAAATTGTAAAGGCCAATGTCCCCACCTCCTTGGCTATGTGACTGCTTAAACAAACTTTCCATTGTAATAAAAAATCACACCTGTGTAGAAAGGCATTTGAAACACATTGATTGCGAAGCGAAACCAAAACATTTTAAATTGTATTAAAGACACATTTCCGTGGCGCGAAACGGGGGCGGTACCATGTTTTTAATTTTTTTTTTTTTTCCTTCGCGCATCCAAAACTTTTACAGCGCCATCACCCTCCTAGGCCTTGAAAAAGTTGGCAGCTTACAATTGAGAGAAGTTGAAGTATGGAGGTAATAGACGGTACTTCATCTCATCCGTGCTGAGAACATAGATGTTTGCAAGGCTTTTGCAAATACTACGTACAAGAAACAATCGTCGGCAATGACAAGAAATGTTGGGACAAGAATTGTACGGCTTCCATGGAACGCTTTATCAACGTTAATTAACGAGTAACTTGTGATGGCTAACACTGCGAGAAGGTAAGGTAAATAGATAAAAACAAATATAATGGCAATCAGTAGATATGGCAGTAATTCTGCGAAAAACACTTTGATTGGCGGTGTGTAGTATTACGTGTATAGGCTACATAGAATTGAACAAGGAAGCAACGACCATTTTCCCAAGATTATGGGCACAAATTCCCACGGTCCGATACAATACAGCAAGAAACAAATTCAACCACCATCACGTTGCATGTGGGTCCCTGTTGTTTTACTGCATGAGTAGTTTCTACCCGAAGATACACCTTCATATTAAGGTAGATACCTTATGCAGTTGTGAAACAGGACAAAACGTTGGTCATTGCCAGTATGATATTACGTCAAGCACACCACCAATCTTAGGCTTACAATGATTGAGTTACATACCGTTTTAGTAAAATATCCCACAATGAGAAAGACTTTATGTGAGTTGGCAGATTGCAGACTGCACTCTTATCACATATGATGGCCTAGCTAGCTAAAAAATTGACTTTTTAACCCCTAAATTATCACAATCAGCAAATATGAATAGTTGTGGGATGCACAAAAGTTTAGGGAGGGTTCGCTGTATGAGAGCATATAGTTGTATGAATAGGAATTAATTGGGCTGACCATGTTCAAAGGATTAAGAATGCTATCCAACCAGCTTATTATGTAATACTGCCAACATTTTCCACTGTATAATAATCTTTATAATTGACAGGTGACAGAAAATTGCATCTAGGGATAGTCTGACCAGGATGGTGGTCTGAAACAATTCTTCCATACGTTCCCCACGAGTAAGAGTTTACTAGATCAAAGATTAAACACTTTTCAGGGTGCCAGCCATAATTTATAGATATCCATCCCTTAACCTTATTTTGAAATATCAGGGTAATGATAATTAGCCCTCAAACAGGGCTATATGTTCAGCTAAATGGCCTAATGAAATACAATACATGTAACAGAATACACAGTCTTGTTAGCTAGGTAATTGCATTGGCTTCAGAATTACGCTCATTAGGACAGGAGGTTGAGGGGGCAATGAGAACTTAGCTCCATCTATCAATCATTTAAAGCCCCCCCCCCCCCATGCGAAGGAAAAAAAAGGTTCTAGCTACCCCATGAGAAAGTTTCTTGTCAAGTTATTTTTGCCACTACTAGGCGTAAAGAGCTAATCTCTTTATTCCAGATGGTTCCTGCCAGTTCTAGTAACTAAGCTAAGATAGCTAAGACCTTTAGCTCCTCAAAAAGTGGACAAAGTTTTGTTGCTTAGAGGCTTACCCTGTTGAGTACATGTATACAAGGCTGTCCTGTTTAATAAATCAGAACAATTGCAGTACATGCACCTCATGTTGTAATGAATGCATTAGCTGCCTGGTGCATCTTCTGAATTTGTCAATGGAAGAGCACATACTTGTTGCAAAGGTTACATTCTCATAACTATAATCGACTTGGTGATGAGTGTGAATATTTCTTTTTTCTAAACTGATTCCCTTCACAAGCTAGTGTACATCTCTCATGTTTCATACTGTAACTATTATGCATTTAAATTATCATCATATATAAATCGAGAAGGCCAATGTCCCGTTCGTTTAACAGCTCAGTAGTCTCTACCTGTCACAAGAAACTCTAACATGGCTATAGTTGTACAGCGCATGAAGTAAACTAAACTACCTTAAACGATCTAAGGGCATAGTAATTTATCTAACTGGCAGTTATGGACAAATCCTGTGCCCCTGCTGGACGGTTAGACAAATGACTCTCCAGTAGTGTTGAGATGCCCTCTTTACCCCCCTCCATGGAGCCGATATGCCCCAATAAAGGGGCCGTCCTTTCGGACGCATGAAATGCGGCTATTTGAAAAGAGGGAGCTACGTATTTCTTTTATTTTTTCCCTTTTATTCAAGCTTTTTCTCACTTTTCACGATGGGTGCAACATTGAACAAATAGTTTACGTGACAATATATTAAAATTATTATGTACAGCAATTAAACGGTTGGCAAACATGATAAAATGTATCCACTATTAACCAAACAACCAGATAATATCAAATTATTCAATGTTAATTATAAACTAATAATGTTCTTGAAGTGCCAACTTATAGACCTCCAAATTCCTATTAAAGCATAAACAACCGGTCAATCAGACTTACTCAAGTTTAATAAACCATCACTTGTAATTTTCCTATAATGAAAATAATTATTATAGCGAAAAAACAATAGAAGAAAGAAAAGAAATAAAATAATAATAAGAGAAATAAAACAAATAAATGATTCTCCAGTAATGTAGAGATGCCCTCTTTACCCCCTCCATGCGGCCAACAAAGGAGCCGACCACCCGCCATGGAGCCGATGTGCCCCAATGAAGGGGCCGTCCTTTTAGACGCATGAAATGCGGCTATTTAAAAAGAGGGCGCTATGTATTTCCTTCATTTTTTCCCGTTTATTCAAGCTTTTTTCTAACTTTTCACGATGGGTGCAACATTGAACAAATAGTTTACGTGACAATATATTAAAATTATTATGTACAGCATTTCAACGGTTGGCAAACATGATAAAATGTATCCACTATTAGCCAAACAGCCAGATAACATCAAATTTTTCAATGTTAATTACAAACCAATACTGTTCTTCAAGTGCCAACGTAAAGACCTCCATATTCCTATTAAAACATAAACAACCGGTCATTTAGACTTACTTCAGTTTACTAAACCATCACTTGTAATTTTTCTATAATGAAAATAATTAATATAGAGAAAAACAATAGAAAAATGAAAAATAAATAAAAAAAAACTAACAACTATTACCCAATTTCGTCACCCCCCCCCCCCCAGGTCAGGTCACTGGACCTTTAAGAGAAGATACGTATATATATATATATATATATATATATATATATATATAAATATATATATATATATATATATATATATATATATATATATATATATATATATATATATATATATATATATTGAAAAGGTTGCAATAAGTTCTTACAACATAGCTTTACAGAACTGTTTCGTAAGGGCCAATAATGTAGGTCCTCACTCCTCAGAAGCCTGAAGTAGAATGATGTCAATAACGTTAAATACGTATATGTTCGCTGCTTTTGAACGTGTCCGTTTTTAAGCACGTGTTGGTTCCGTGTTCGATGTGAACAGGCACGAACGGTGGGAAGCAGCTGTCCAAGAGGTTAAAGAATTTCTTGCCAATGTTGGTTGTGACACTGTCACTAAACGGGGGGTTGAACCAGGTTATGTTCCTATTTCGTCTTCGTTTCGGGGCTCCCGAAACTAAAGGATACAAATGTAGAACACTCCGTAAAATGGAAACTAATGAACAAAGCTCGAGCATACTCCACTTCATCTAAAACTTGTAATCTCTGTCTGGAAGAAAAGTTCTTCATTATACTCAAAGCTTCCTTAGCAACTCTAAATAAAAGAAACGAACTGGTAAGCTCTTGTAGACACAGGAACAAACATCTACTGTGTAATTATTCTAATAGGTAATGTATCTTGGCTCGCTGTACACCGTTCGTGCCTGTTCACATCGAACACGGAACCAACACGTGCTTAAAAACGGACACGTTCAAAAGCAGCGAACATATACGTATTTAACGTTATTGACATCATTCTACTTCAGGCTTCTGAGGAGTGAGGACCTACATTATTGGCCCTTACGAAACAGTTCTGTAAAGCTATGTTGTAAGAACTTATTGCAACCTTTTCAATATTACAGCTCCCCTCACAGGGTTGAGCACTTTACCATTGCCTGGTTGACATTTCTATTAATTTTTACTATTACGGTTATATATATATATATATATATATATATATATATATATATATATATATATATATATATATATATATATATATGTATATATATATACATATATATATATATATATATATATATATATATATATATATATATATATATATATAGGTCGAAAGTGTTGTAGTAATAAATTCGATCATGAATTTTATACCGATCCAAGATTAGAGTATAAACTCTTATCAAAGAAGGAACGGTTGAAGAAAAACACCAGAGAGAAAAATTGAGCCGCGCGGGGGACCGAACCCACAATCCCCCGCTTTCCGGGCACAGTCTATGACCACTACGCAAGAACAGCTCGTGATTCACAGAAGCGACAAGAGGCTATAAATACCCCGCATGAATCAATTTTCTCTCTTTGTTACCATGGTACTCCCAAGCGGGATGAATAATCAGTAGGTCGGAGTTGGTAGATCGAAGTGCATGAGCATGTTCTCCACTGGAATGCTCCCGTCCAAGCTGTCAGGATGAAAGGATATTTAACTTGCTCCATGACCCGCCAGTCTCTCACTTTAAAACAACCCACGGCAAAGTACGTAACCCCTATCAGGATGTCACATTGCTCTCCCATTTGCCCGTCTAAGTTTACCCGGAGCTTTAATATCCGCCTCCATGTAGAGAGGATCCATGACCGCCATACAAGAAACCAAGACAAGAACTCTTTTGCTCGTGAGGGCGGTAACAAACAAGCTGGTGACGCAACGACGGTCACTTCGAGAGTGGCACTAACGAGAATGCCTCTGAATGTGGATGCGTTATAGTCAGAAGATAGTCCCTATTGTTTTTGGTGGAGGTCAAGGGTCATCTGGGGTCACCGGGTGTTAAAGTCTCAAAATCTTGCTAACACAATTTCTCAAGATATGAATGTCTCACATTTTTCAAAATTGGTACATAGATGCGCCATATTGATAGTAAAAACCTTATAGTTTTTGGTGGAGGCCAAAGGTCATCTGAGGTTACCAGGGGTATACTTCTGAAAACCTTGTTCACGCGATATCTCAATTTAGGAAACCTGGATAGATTTCAAATTTGTTATGTCGATGCGTTATAGTCTGAAGATTGTCCTTTTTGTTTTAAGTGGAGGTCAAGGGTCATCTAGGGTCACCGGCGGTCAAAGTCTGAAAATCTCGTTAACACGATATCTCAAGATAGGAAGCTTGAATTGATTTCACATTTGAGTATGTGGATGCGTTATAGTCAGAAGGTAGCCCCTATTGTTTTTGGAGGAGATCAAAGGTCATCTGGGGTCATCCGGGGTCAAAGTCTGAAAACCTCCATAACACGATATCTCAAGATAGGAAGGTTGGATAGATTTCATATTCGGTATGTGGATGCGCTATGGTCCGAATATGGTCCCCAGTGTTTTTGGCGGAGGTCGAAGGTCATCTGGGGTCACCGGGGGTCAAAGTCTCAAAATCTTGTTCATACGATTTCTCAAGATAGGAATGTCTCACAGTTTCACACTTGCTACATAGATGCGCCATATTGAGAGGAAGAACCCTGTTGTTTTTGGTGGAGGTCAAAGGTCATCTGGGGTCATCAGGGGTCAATGTCTTAAAACCTTGTTAACGCGATATCTCAAGGTAGGAAACTTGAATACATTTCATATTAGATGTGTGGATGCAATATTGGTCAGGAGATGCTCCTATTATTTGTTTCAGAGGTCAAAGGTCATCCGGGGTCACCAGGGATTTCATATTTATGATGTGGATGCGTTATGGTCAGGAAATGGTACCTATCGTTTTTGGTGGCGGTCAAAGGTCATCTAGGGTCACCTGGGTGCAAAGTCTGAAAATCCCTCTAATATGATATCTCAAGATAGGAAGCTTGGATAGATTTCATATTAGACGTGTGGATGCATTATGGTCAAGAGATACTCCTATTACTTGTTTCAGAGGTCAAAGGTCATCTGGGGTGACCGGGTCCAATATCTAAAAATCTTTTTACTGCAATATCTCAAGTTAGTTGTTTTTGGTGAAGGTCAAAGGCAGAGATGTCAAGTATACCGATTAAGGCCGAATAATTACGATTAACCACCCTCGATTTTTTCATTACGAAAATTCTCCAAAAATTCCGTTTTTCAGCCGTTAAGGATCTTTGTCGAACACAAAACATCGTGAGTCAAAACCGACGTCTATTTGACGGACGCATCATCAGTCAAAACGTAAAATCTAAGGAGTATTAACTTTTGGTACCGTATCGACAACACGATCGTGTCAGCCCGTGCCACGTAATATTACCGAGCTTTCGATTCAGTGAACGTGGACTTCGTCCTAGTCGACCACCTTGTCTGTGTGAACGCGTCGACTGCTATCGTTCGTCGACTTAAGAAGTCTGTTTCGATCCTTAGTGGTCCACGTAGACGAGTAGTGTATATCATAACAGTCTTGAGCAAAGTTACGCAACCATACGCGTAGCATAGCATGTACCTAGCTAGCCTACGTCAATAACATCGGGATTTTGAGCTAGTTGGTATGCTGCCATGACGACATTAAAGCGAACTAGAGAAACAATCTTGCTTGGATATGTTTGCGATGTGTTGGATGATGATGAATTTTTACTTCTGTATGATGCAAACCGGCCGTCGAATCCAGATTTTGAATATTCCAGCTATGAAAAATTTGATCTGGAGCAATACAACGATGATGAATGCAATGCGTATTTCAGGTAAGCCTAGGGTATACCTTGGCTAGGCCTTTTGAACTGTAAAAGCCTAGCCTCTCGCCTATAAACACAAACACTATTTAAGTCCCCCCCCCCCCCCATGCTTGGATCTCCATCCCATAGAATTCCCTCCACAAACGTACCGAACTGATTTGTTATTCCAACATTTTTGTATTTGGGCATGAGGCACTCACGTTAGGGATAGGAACACCAAACGACACGTACTTAAAGGCCCAGTTCTCTCACCCCAAACAGCACCAATTCTCCTAACCTTCTTACTTAAGCCCCTCCCACAATTGTCTGAAATTCATCCTCATCCAGATACAATCTCAGTTTATTACTTCAGGGTGAGTATAACAAAGCTCAATGTGCATTATAAAAACACTCTCAATACAGCTCATGCTGTGTAATATAAGCTTTGGCACTCTGCATTGTTTGAATTGGCTGTCAATCAAAGAGCTGAGCCAATTGAGAATTTGGGTACCCGGGTTCCTAAATTGTAGTTTGGGGTGAGAGGTTTGGCCCTTTAAGGTAACGTTGAAGCACAGTAGAAAAATCCAATCAAAATCCTTTGGAAAATGTAGATTGGATCCTATAAAAACTCAATTGGTTCCCATAAAAAATAAATGAGGTTGTTTTGAAAAAAAAAAAAAAGATTTATTTTTTTTCAAGGTTGGGTGAGGTTGTTTTAACCCCCATCCCCACGTGGCTACGCCACTGCAGTCTGGTCAGCATAAAATGTTTCGTTATTTTTAGAAAGTTGTAAAGCTGGGGAGTGGTGATTTTCATTTCTCACATTGATTCACATTTCTCTCAATGAAAACGTGGTAGCCAATTTAAGCATTTGGGGGAAAAAATAGAAATGTTCAAACAGTGGTGTAAGACTTAGAAGCCCCAGGTTCTATACTATGGTTTTTTTTTTCAGAGAATTCGGATGAATCAATCAACTTTACATTCTGAAAGTTACAGAAATACTCCTTGCTTGATTAAACACTGCTTTAATCTAGCTATGAAAAAATGAACTTACCAAGACGACCAAATGTCATTAAGTTAATTTTAAATCATGCAGAACACTCCCCATAGCAAAGATAATACGACGAATGCAGCAATGAACTCAGAGGTTTCTTTTCAAAATTGTTTAATTTTTTTCCCCCAGATTCAGGAAAGATGATATCTACAGTCTAAATGAAGTTCTAGGAATTCCAGCCAACATCTTGTGCAAAAACGGATCAAGGGTGCCTGATCTAGAGGGACTCTGTGTTTTGCTGGCACGATTTGCCTATCCCTGCAGATATGGGGATCTCATACATATGTTTGGCAGAAGTGTGCCACAGTTATGCCTCATCACATCATTTATGATTGACTTTGTCTTTGACAACTTTTCGCATCTCTTAAGTACGCTAGATCAACCGTGGCTATCCACAGATAACCTTACAAGATTTGCTGCTGCAGTGGGAGACAAAGGGGCAGCTCTTCAAAACTGCTGGGGGTTTGTGGACGGAACAGTTCGACCTATATGTCGTCCGGGGGAAAACCAGCGGGTAGTTTACAATGGCCACAAACGCATTCACGCTCTCAAATACCAAAGTGTCACAGCGGCTAATGGGATGATTGCCCATTTATTTGGTCCAATAGAAGGAAGACATCACGACAGTTACATGCTTAGAGAATCCCGTCTCCTTAACCAACTACAACAATATTCATATGACCGGGTGGGCAACATTTTATGCATATATGGTGACCCTGCCTACCCCTTTCGCGCCTTCCTTCAGTGTCCATTCAAGGGTAACAACCTCACAGTGGACCAAGTTGCGTACAATCGATCAATGAGCAGTGTACGGGTGGCAGTGGAATGGCTCTTTCAACTTCAAATTTGTTGATTTTAAGAAAAATCAGAAAGTTGGACTGTCATCTATTGGTAAAATGTACTTGGTCTCAGGATTGTTGACAAATGCGCACACCTGCCAGTATGGAAATCCTAACTTCAAAATTCTTTGGACTTGAACCACCAACCCTGGTACAGTATTTTCAAGGCCAGTAATACTGTTAAAAGTTGTAACTGTTGTTATGCTAATTTGGATTTCACAATAAAAAACAATTAAATAAAATGTAACCCTCTTTGATTAAGATTCAGCCTAAAAAACTATTCAGTTTTTGAGAAAGATCTTCTCACTTGAGGAAAAATATGTTTAAATGATGTCTAATAGATCATATGAGCAACTATCACCTGGAAAAGAATAACTTTTGTGTTTATGTGATGTTTTTAAGATCTGGTTTTAAGTCTTGTCCTCATTAAGATACATCAGAAATGAATGCCAACGTAATGCTTCCCACCCCTACCCTAGTATAGCTTAAGCTTAATGGGAGTTTTTACACCTCAAAAGTAACACATTTTTGGTTGAAAGCATACACAGTAAATCCCATCTACTGCACATATTAGTGATGTTTGTTGTTTCAGCACAACATGTACGTACCTCTTTATCACTGTAAAATATGACAAAATTAAGTGATTTTATGTATTCTTGTTGACATTTTATATTTAAATCATCAAGCTAAAGACGTCATCCTTTGGAGGTATTTTTGCATTGTCCTGGTTGAAGAAAAAGAGATTCAAACTATGATACTACACTTAATTTGAAATCTTTATTATTTTTAAATATTCTATCTTTGAGAAGTTTGATCTTGTGAAAAGCAACAAAGACAAGCATAATGAATGCATTAATATTTTTACAATGAACTGTGCCCATTCATTAGTTTGCAAATGCCATAAAAATGCTTAGTGTGTGTATGCTTTCAGGATAAATACAATCATGGCAGGCATCAGGCACACACCCACATGTTAACAGATCTGCATAATAGGTTCCTTATTCTCTAAGGATCAGAAACGAAAAGGAATGAGGTTCTTCCTCTCAACATGAAAAATCTACAACAAATAAGAAATGTGTCGGTCATGTCTATCTTGAGATATCGTATATACAAGGAACTTGTCACAAACACATGCATGCACACACGTCTGCACACACACGACTCCACCATTGCATACATTCACTGCCTGCCCACGACAAGGAACCCAAAGCAGTATGGACCATCCTGGACCAAATCAAATATGAGAGTATACTCTGCCAATGCCTCTGTAAATGTGCAAAACTTAACTTGTAACATGGGCTAGAAGCCCTTGTTATTTTGTTTACAACCAAGCCATGCTTCATGTATGCTGCTTTCATGTTGTCAGTCTGTCTGTAAGATTTTGTTTGTCAGTCTGTGCAGGCTAGCTTTACCCTGTGAGTGACATATTTTTCTACTAAAAGCTTATTTTGCAAGATTTTTCCGGTGTTCCTGTTTCTGTGGCCAATTAGCATACCAATTGACACATCAGGCCAAGACCTCCCCCCCCCCCCTTGCTGGCGTTTGATACACAATCATATTACACTATTAGATGATTTAAATAGAAACTAAATACTTAAACCTGGAAACAGCACACCTGCAAACGACAGGATTACTACACTTTATTTATGAATACACATTGGGCATGAACATAAATTAAGAGGGAAAATGTGGAACATTAACATTTTTCCTACTAAACATGTAATTGCAACCTGGCCTGAAAAATGATACAACCAAACCATAAAACACTTTGGCTTAATAATTTAAAAAACTTGAGATGGTCACTAAGCATCTGTAATCAATACAAAATGGAACCTCACCATCCACTAGACAATGATAAAAGTAACATGGCAAGACTATTATTTGGTTTTAAGATGGTGGGGTTAAAGGAAAAACATATACATGCTTGTGTAACAAACGAAACAAAGATCATGATGTAGCAAAAGAGTGACAAAATAAAACCAAATTTAAATGTTCGAACATATTTACATTAGGTAAAACAATCGCTGATTTGCATCACTCCTTCCTCTGGTTTTTCAAAAGTTCTAAGAGCATTTGATTTTGTTGTAGAAGTTGCTGTTGAAATAAATCCAGTCTCCTTGCCCTGTCCATTTCATCTTGCCTCCTCCTCTCCTCATCCTGTCTCCTTCTTTCTTCTTCTCGTTCCTCCCTCTCTAGTCTTCTCTGATCATCTTGTCTTTTTCTTTCTGCCTCCTCTCTTCTAAGCTGAATCTCCTGTTCTTTTATTTCTCTGTCCACTTCTAACTTCTTCAGTAGAAACTCATTTGCATGGCTCCCTGTATTTCTCCTCTTTCTAGATGGGCCATCTTTTTCATATTTATTTCTAAAAAGGAATTCAATTGAAAAAAGAAACTTTTACAAGTGCAATAGTTAATAGAACTCAAGGAAAATATAAATTTGGTTTGCTACCTTTAGTTAGCACCTGCTCTTCTTTATCACATGTCAACATTTTTGGCATGTATGTATACTGTCAGAAAAATTGCTGTTTTAAAGGAAATATAAATGAGTACTTAACAAATTATTTTAATAAAGACTCCAACTTCCAACATTCAACTTAGAAGTTTGCTAAAACCTCAATAAATGTTACAAAATTTTGGTGTTGTGAGTTATGTTACTTAGGGTGCCCTGACAATAAGGACTTTACCTGAAGAAAGTAAATTTTTCAGCTAAAATGGAAAACACAGTTCTCAATGTACTGTCAGAAAAGTTGCAACAAATGAACCTCTTACTGGTAACTTGGTGAACAAACTGTACCTTGGAAACTTTTGTCCAAGGCACTTCCCCTGAACAGAAAAATTAAAGGTTTCATTTTATCAGCTGCAGATTAAGAAATATGTTTTTTTTAATACAGTTAAATTGGAGGAGAATATATTTTCAATGAATACAGTGCATTTAGTGTAGTGTGCCTATGGTATTAAATATTTTAGCAAGAGTATTGTAAGGGGAAATTTCTTGAAGTTGTATGTGTGTGGGGGGGTGGTAAAATCATTTTTTTAATATAGGACGTACCTAAATTTTAATATTATTACTGTTCCCTCTAAGAACTATTGCTTGAAATAAAGTGGAAATGACCTGTGTTCTTGAACAAAAATTGTCAGTAACCCAGACTGGTTCACTGAACTGCAAAAATGACTAGCATGCATTCATGTCCCAGCTTATTTGTAGCTGAGATGATTTTATCTCATTTCAAAGTCATGAAAATCAAAATGTACACTATGGATGTAGTAACATTTCACAGTTTTGCCTATTTAAATTTCACTAAAACCCATTCAGTTTTGAAATCAAAACCGGATAAACCATAATACTGGTTTTTCTCACTTCTTTTCCCTACAGACCCCTCAAAATGATCTATAATGATGAAAAAATATGCTATTTCGACTGCACAATAACATTTTCAAAAACTTTTGGATATTTTGACAACATTTGATCGCTTTTTTTTTTCGCTTTTTTTTTAATTTCAATGAAATGCAAAAACCCCTCAATTTGGTTTTTGAAGAACCATTTTTTGGCAGCAAGATTAACTGTGAAATGTTGCACTATGAGTAAGTGATAAGAGAATTGAAATGAAGACCTTTTGCTAGTTTCAGAGAAGGTCTCCAAAGCTCTTTTCCTCATTTCCGCCCCATCTTTCTCCTTCATTTCTCCCTTCTCCCGTAGTTCTGTCTGCTGCTCTTTGGTTTCATTCTCTATCTCCACAAGGTCCTCAATTATTTGAGTAAGTTCACTTTGTTCACTTTCATCTGTGGAAATACCACTTGCCTTAGCTTCTTCTCTATTTTTCTTTAACACCTGATCTTTAAGCAGTTTGTACCTGTCTCGCACAGACCTTTTGGTCACACAGTACTGGAGCTTTTGTAAGTTCTCCGCAATTGTGTCCCATGCCTGCCCTCTCTCTTTTGTTCGTTCCTTGAACTGGAAGGGATTGATAAGATCCACTTCTCTACATAATGTAACATTCATCTGGTCTGTCCAAACCATGGGCCTATTTAAAGAGAAAATAGAAAAAAGAAAGATTAAAGTTTACAAGCATGTTTAGCATGATTATGAATCTCCTTAAAAAAAGAGCAATACCAAAAAAACTGTATGCCTATGAAACCTTTTTATTTCATTATCTGGACAATATAATGTTTAGCCCTGTAAAAGTAATGCAACAATATCGAGCAAAAGTAATATTATTTCTTATTACACAGGTCATCAAATGATAGAAAACACACACACATTAATACTAGAAGTGGATTTGCACAAAAGAAGCCTGTCCAAGTAATCATAGCCACACTATTCTAAACAAATTTCAGAGCGGAATGCTAATAACAAATTGTACTCATTTATCATGGATCTTTTTTTACAGCATGTCTAAAGAGGTAGGTTTTGTGAGAAACTGGATCAATGAGAGAGTCAATGTGAATGTGATGATGATTTTGTGTACCCAGCTCTTTGCAAAAATTCCCTTTTGATGATTTTCTAGTGAGGTGAATAAGTTATCTGTTACAGTAACTGTCTTTAACTCTAAAAAAATAAACGTAGATGGCTTCTTGACACATCTGATCAACTCTACAGGGATGGTGTAGAGATTCAAAAGAAAGAAAGAAAGAAAGAAAACATCTGACATGTTGGTCCAATCTGTACAGGGGCATGTAATTGACACAATAACTTTTTGTTTTTGGCATTCTATATTAAAAATCATATAGTACTTACAACTTTGCTGGAGGTTTTGACGCAGCCTTTGTGTGTGAGACTATCAAAGGTTGAATGGTAGGAATCACAACTGGGTCGGGCTCTGGTGCTGGAATGCACACCCATTGTTGCTGTGTAAAAAAGTGTGAAAAGTTGTTATGGTACTTTAAAGAATATACTGATACACATTTTGCAAGGCCTTTCCAGGGTGGCAAAATGTTTACTCCTAAGCAAGGGAGTAAAATTTCTCACAGTTCTCTCGACTCTCTATTATTTTTATATAACCCTAATGGAAATTTCCCTCCTATAGCCCAAATTTTTCTCCAGATTCCAAAATTTCTCAGGAAGGAGACTCCTATCTTCCAAACTTTTCCCACCCAAGGGTCTATCTTAAATCTGAATCCTGCATTTTCATCTTTACATGCAGGCCTACTTGTAAATGATCAAGTTATAGCTTACAGTATGATTTGTCCAGCGTCCACATGGATAAGACACATACACTCTTAAAATAAAAAAGAGTGAAATTTCAATCTTCATAATTTGTTAGTTACATGGAGTTTTACAGCCGTTTCCAACCTGTTGGTTCAAGTTGAGCATGCCACACCTTTTTTTCCAGTTGTGGCTCGCTGGCTTGTTTTCCCTACTCTATTACTTACGCGGGGCATCATGCACAACAGCAGTAGGTTCCAATTTTTAGTGTCTTCGGTATTACTCAACCTGGGAATAGAACCCGGGCCTTCTGCGTAATTCACTCTCTAGAAGAGTGAAAGTTGAAAATCCCACTCCAAAAGAGCTAACATTCACTCCAAAGAGCCAAGTTCCACTCTAGAGTGCCCCGCAGGGGGTGGATGCCTCTTAGAAGAGTGATCCCTGATGGTAAGTTATCTTGAACATTACTCCCTCTTGTGTAGGACCTGTAAGCTATAGCTGGCCTAGTACTTCATATGTGTAGCATAGTACGCTAACGTTACTTCAACTTAATATTTTGTACATTCGCGAAATTGATGTACACGATATAAGTGCCTGAACCAATACAAGCCAGCTAGAGCGAAAACGTACTTAATCGGCAACAAATCACGTCCACAACCAATTCACAGCAGAACCATCATTACCAATACATTTTTTTTAAACGGCGATCACAATTGGGTTGCTCATAAATTTACAAACCAGATCATGACTTACCTCCGAATCAATTGAATCTTGCATGTTTTGACAGATGCTTGTCGCCGTTTCCTCCATTCTCAGCACTTCTGTGACGTCACATCTGTGAACGTTCGTTTCAGTTTGGGACGAACGGCAAAACCGCGGTGAACACGTTCTCGATTTGGGTAGTGGACGAGGGAAACGACGTCGCGCATGCGCAGAGATAAAAATTGACGTAATCTCGTAGCAGTCGACTAGGTGAACGTGCAAATCGAAAGCTCCCTAATGTTAGCTATGGACGGCTTAAGATTTTAGGAGATGCATGCTGAAACAGCCCGCTTGGCGGACATATTTTGCACAAGTACTTGAACTTTCTTTTAAATTTTGCACTACCTAATAACAAAGGATAGTACATAGGCCTACTCGACACCTGCTAAGAAGACTGGGTGGACTTCAACAGAAAATCTCTGTTAAAAACTTGTGAATGATCTCATGCCCCAATGATTGCATACTTTCAGCCAATCACAACTCGCGACACATTCAATGCAACTTCAGTGTGTACAGCTAGCTGGAGGATCCAGCAAATTTCGACAATGGATCATCCTAAAAAGGTTCGCCATTTGAAATATATATGGGTGCAAAAGTAGCTAAATTGACGATATTCTACCGTCACAATTCTTGACATTGGGAAGAATTGAAAACTCAAAGTGTCTAGCTCGATTAACTAAGAAGTTTAGGCCGAAAATGTTTGGTTCGATTTAGGAAGTGGGCTAGTACTTTGTGCCTAACGTTAGACCTAGGCACACGTTTGTGCTAGTCAGCAGCACATTCCTTTCACAAAGCAGGATCGAGTACTGAAGGGGTCAAAAAAATCCACTTGGCCAAAAACATCAAAAATATTTACAGGGTATGTGTAAAAGACCCTTATACAACAATGTGCAGTACTTTCGTGGGCTTTAGCTGTAGAAGTTTTCTCTACGATGTAATTTTCTTCGGCATGTCTTGGCACTTTTGCTATTGCTAACGTATAGCATATATGTACATTTTGAACCTATCCTACACGTTTATGTTTCTCTGTAATATCCTTAGGCCTACTGGGAAATTTAGCTGTGCAGTAGTGAATGTTTTCTTATTTTTATTCTTAAGCTTCTACCAATATTTTATTTGTTCTAGAACATGAAATAAAGCATGCAGGAGCATATTTTGCTAGCAGGGTGGTATCTGCAGCAGGTGAAACCTTATAGAATTCTCCCATATATATTAGTGTTATGTATTAGTCCCATTGAAAGTATTGTCTCAACTCCAGTCTTTATGGGGTTGGTTCAAACCTCTGCAATATAATCTCTCGTTAACTCTGCGCTATGGTCAGAAGATGGCCCCCATTGTTTTTGGCAGAGATAAAAGGTCATCTGGGGTCTCCAGGGGTCAAAGTCTGGAAACCTTTTTAAATATAATCTTTCAAGATAGCTCTCTGTCCATCTGTCAGTCTGTATGTTTGTCTGTCTGTCTATGTATGGCTATTAGGGGGTCAAAAGGCCATCTGGAATGACAAAATTATTTTTTGAACATCCTAGTATAACATTTAAATGAGAAGATAATGGTGCATGATGGCACTGTTTGAAACGGAACCATCTTTATGTATCATCGAAACCTCAATGCATTTTTGAATTCTGGTTCTTTTAACCTTGGAGAAGTTTATAGGGACAAGTGTTTACATTAAAAGGGAAGGAGACATATGTTTTGATACAGCATTTCGTTTCTCTTCGTTTAGAGTAGAAGTTTGTTACTCATCATGTAGATAAGAATCGATCCGTACTAAACATGTGACGCTGTTTAATCAAGTCTATCCTTGCAGCTCTTTGAATAAACGTTATTCAACGGTAAAACTTGGTTCGAGTCTTCTTTTCTGAGTCGTCTTTATTTTAACGTACCACCCCCTAGCCTCCACGATGTGATCGGCCCAAACCAACGCAACATGGTGGAGGAGCGGAATTGTAAAACAAAGTGGAAATTTACAACACAACTATATGGTTTTAAATATTTTTTAGGAACGGAACTAAATAACACAACATTTTATAGGAGGAGCAAAAGTGCACAATATTTTGGAGGAACGCAGCACTTTGCAACAAACTTCCATAAACTTCCATAGGTGCGTATTAGGTGCGTATAGTTGGCCATCTCTTTTGAGCGTTAATTTAACTTATCAAAATTTTGAGGAAGTAAGGATATGCGTTTATGGACTTTGTCAAGTTTGCTGCGAAGTGGGTATTTTAAACTAAGACAAAATTTTTATAAACTATAGTAGGAAGAGCGCATTTTGGACTTAGACAATTGTTGATAAGCCAGGGAAGTGTGCATTGAAGATTTAGTCCTTAAGTCTTAAGTATCCAGTGCATGCTGTATGTAAATTGCAAGAAATGTGCAAGTAAACGTAGTCCCTGGATAATCATGTTTTCCTGACATCAGCACACAACAAATACATGCTGGCCAAACATTAAGCACAGCCAGTAGCGTAAAAGCAACTGCAATTGCAGAAAGCAAAGCGAGTGCCCTTTGGAAGGCAACTGCCTCACCAATAACATTGTGTACCAAGCAACTGTAACACGCTACGACAACCACAACGAGGAAACATACATTGGTCTGACAGGGAACACATTCAAAACCAGATACACCCTCCATAAGTCTAGCTTCAAACACAAAGACAAGAGAAACGCAACTGCACTCAGTGAATACATCTGGAAACTAAAGGGTTCAAATGTAGAGCACTCCGTAAAATGGAAACTCATGAACAAAGCTCGAGCATACTTCGCGTCATCTAAAACTTGTAATCTCTGTTTAGAAGAAAAGTTCTTCATCATACTCGAACCTTCCTTAGCCACTCTATATAAAAGAAGCGAACCCATGAGCTCTTGTAGACACAGGAACAAACATCTGCTGTGTAATTATTCTAATAGGTAATGTATCTTGGCTCGCTGTATACCGTTCGTGCCTGTTCGGAACGAACACGTCCCGAGCACGTGCTTTAAAACGGGCACGTTCACAAGCAGCGAACACATAGTTATTCAACTTTATTGACACCAATCTACTTCAGGCTTCTGAGGAGTGAGGATCTACATTATTGGCCCTTACGAAACAGTTCCGTAAAGCAATGTTGTAGAAACCTATTGCAACCTTTCAACATATATAATATATATATATATATATATATATATATATATATATATATATATATATATATATATATATATATATATATATATATATATATATATATATATATATATATATATATATATATATATATATATATATATATATATATATATATATATATATATATATATAAACGAGAACTAGTGCTGTTCCAAAAATTAAGCGCCTGCTCAGGAGGTGAATTGCGAGTTGCTTCATCTGTTATTTGAACAAAGGCCAAACCAACTTGGCTTCATGGCTCAGTGGTTAGAGCGTCCGCACTAGAAAGCGGGAGGTCCCGAGTTCGAATCCCGGTAGAGTCAACATCATTTTTTCACCTCAGCCAGATTTTCCAGCTTTACCAATTTGATATATATATATTTATATATATATATACATATATATATATGTATATATATATATATATATATATATAATATAATATAAGTTAGTCCACGTATGCTTCATGTAATATATAAGAATAAGTAGAAAACACCACAAATATGACAATATTAGAGCACATTCAAGATAAGAGAAACGTATATTTCAAAGACACCTGTCTTCGTCATCAGCGTCAATGCGGAGTGAAAAAAAAATTAGAAACAACAACAAAAAAACAACAACAACAACAAATAAAAAATAAAAAAAGAAATATTAGAATCATTCATTTTCTTAGAATTCTCAATGACATTAAGCCCCTCCCGCCCGATTCCCTTCTTGTCACTATGGATGTAAGTGCGTTGTACACCAATATACCACATGAAGATGGTATCCTGGCCTGTAAAAAGATTTTGTCTTTTAACGGTTATTCTCAACCATCCATTAAGGATTTCACCGACATTATTCAATTTATTCTTACTCACAATCTTTTTTAATTTAATGGCCAGCATTATCTCCAAACGTGCGGCCCTGCCATGGGTACTAGAATGGCACCTAGTTATGCCGTAATTTTCATGGCTGACCTTGAAACCAAAATTCTGGCAGATTACCCCTTACAGCCGTTGCACTTTCATAGATATATTGACGATATCTTTTTTATTTGGCCACATGGCCTACCCAACTTACATTCTTTTGTATCATTTTGCAATGCTTTTCATTGTTCTATTAAGTTCACATTTGACTTTTCTGCCAAGGAAACTCCTTTCCTTGACGTACTAGTTAAACTTAACAATGGTTCCATAGCTGCGACACTTTATTGTAAACCAACAGATACCCATGGCTACCTCAATTTCAAGAGCTCGCATCACTTAAGTTTGAAAAAGTCTATTGTGTTTTCTCAATACATTAGAATCAAACGCATTTGTTCTACCCAGTCCGAATACGAAAAACATGTTAATCACCTCGTGAAATTTTTTCTCAATAATGAGTACCCCCTACCCGTTATAAAAGCGGGAATCAACAAGGCTTCCGGTCACAACCGGGATACACTACTGTCTTACAAAACTAAAGTTGAAAATACACGTATTCCACTTGTTTTTTATTATTCGTCGAAAACAGAAAATTTACATAAATTTATTCGTTCAGATTTAGCTCTTCTTCGGGCAGACAGTTCAATTTCTGAACTTTTTGAAGACCCCCCTTTAACTTCGAGACGACAACCCCCCAACCTCAAATCCCTCCTCACATCATCCAGGCTTCGTGCAGCTGGAAACACAGGCATCAAAAAGTGTGGCAAGCCTAGGTGTCAGGTGTGCCCTTTCATTATCACTGACGAAACTTTTACCCATCCCGGCACTACTTGTAACATCCGTCCCCCTCCCTTAAACTGTGACACGGCTAATGTAGTCTATTTACTGTGCTGCAACGTGCGTGAGAAAGGCAACTATGTGGGTCAGACCGGCACCAAATTTAGGCTGAGGTTTAACAACCACAAAAAAACTATTCTAGACAAATCATTAAATCATCCTATATCCAAACATTTCACTAGTAACTCAAACCACTCTTTGTCTAATTTAAGATGTATCCAACTCAATTCTAATTACCCATCTGCCACTCAAAGGCTATAAATCCGAAAGCAAATGGATGCTAAAACTGTCAACACATACCCGCGGCCGGCCTAAAAAAAGATCTTGGTGTTTTGTGCGACTTCCCTTTTCTGGTTTACAGGGAAGCCGGTACTGTTTAGCATTCTCGATAGGATTTGTATTTCTTTTTTCCCTTTTTTTTTTTTTGTTGTTGTCTTTTTTGTTTTGTTTCTTGTTGTTTCTAAATTTTTCTTCACTCCGCATTGACGCTGATGACGAAGACAGGTGTCTTTGAAATATACGTTTCTCTTATCTGGTATGTGCTCTAATATTGTCATATTTGTGGTGTTTTCTACTTATTCTTATATATATATATATATATATATATATATATATATATATATATATATATATATATATATATATATATATATATATATATATATATATATATATATATATATATATATATATGCTGAACTGTCTTAAGAAATGTTTTATTTTTTTTAGAAAATCTTTTAAGAAAAGGTGTTATTTTGTTCGTTACCTGTAAGCAGACTTGAGGGTAATTGGCCAATACATTCAAACCTTTTACCATAAGTATACAGGACCTCTCTGTGGTGTGTGTTCAATTCCAACAATTTTTTTACATTTTACAAGGAGTGGTAGTCCACATACAGGCCTTTTTACGTGGGAAAGGAAAACACTAGGGGTGTGTATACCCCCCATTTTAGATTTCCGCCCTTCCAGAGGATGCTTAACTTATAGGCATAATTTGTCAGAATTACTGAAGTAAAGCCTCACTTCCCCACCCCCTTGAGTTAGAAAATGTAGCAAATGTTGGTTATGTAAGTAGTACACTTTATCCAAAAGGTAGCTGTCGGCCTACTGTATACTTGTACCATTTTAACACAAAAAAATGCATGTAACTATATAGCGCGATATAAAATAAGGGCTATAGTTCCATAGACGTTTACGTTTTATCTTTACGCGTACTCTGAATGTGATGTGGGTAATTGCCAGTAGGATACGCGTATTGGCAATATTTGCACTTATGAATTATTTTAGAACGTACATGCATTTTCACGTGTGAAAATAGACCCCCCAAGTGCTTTTTGTGTGCAGTTTACGCGTTTTGGCTGTATTTTCACGTACAGTGTACGAATTGTTTCATTTTCACGCGTAGGACGCACATACTCCAGTTTCACGTGTGAAAATGGAATCCCCATGTACGTTTTCTGTATAGTGTACGCGGTCTGGCTGTATTTTCACGTGCGTAAATAGAGCCCTATGTGCGATTTTTTTTTTTTTTTTTTTTTTTTTGTGCGAATTGATGTGCGCATTCACTGCAGTACGCACAATTTTATGTGAGTTTTTTAAACCGAAGTGCGTATTCCACCAGTTTGAAGTGTGTTTTAGCCCGCGTTTTCACGTACGTTTTGTTTCATTTTTCACGCGTGGAACGCACACCCTATCTTTTCAGGTGTGAAAATAGCGGATAAATTTTGTGTAAGGGCTCAACGATCATCTGACTTTCTTTAAACCTAGACGTTCTTCTGGTCCTTTTGGAACTACAACTCTTCTCTGGATCTCTTTAGACTTCGACGTTCTTCTCGTCCAATTCGTTTCGTTTATTTGTTTCTTCGTAACGAACACGAAGTACAAAATTACAAGTTATTATGGCAGGTAATAAACAAGTTACGAAAGGAAGTGATCTTGGAAACCTTGGTAGGCTTGTGAAGCAGATCACTCCCTATAACAAAGTAAATAACAGGGAAAAATAAACATAATAAAATAAACAGTGAACATAAGTAATATAAATGTTGCTTAAATTCTAGTAGCTTAATACTTTTTGATACAATGCTTAAAACACTTGTTCTTAAAGCATGATATTAATTTACAGCACTGGAGTTCATTTGGAAGTGTATTCCCGGCAGAAGATGCTCTTACATGTAAACTTTGCTTAATAAATCTAGAGTTATAACGTGGTATGCGAATATATGGAGACTGCCTCGTGTTATGGTCGTGTGTACCTTAGTTAAATGAGAAGATTTGTTGAAAATACGGCGGAGCAAGATTATGTACAATACGATAAGGAAGGAGAGCTTCTTTTATGTGGACTAAGTCAGTAAACTTCAACAAATTGAGGGAAGAAAACAGTTTACTGGTAGGTTCAAGTGGGTCTACAGAGCAGATATGTCGGATTGACCTTTTTTGAAGTGTAAAGAGTTTATTCAGGTGCGACTTACTTGTTCCAGCCCAGACTGAAAGGCAGTAAGAAAGGTGAGGCAGAAATACAGTGAGATAAAGAGAACGAAGGATATTTCTCGGAAAATCGTGCTTGAGTTACGACATGATACCTGTACATTTAGCAAGTTTAATACTTACAGAATCAATATGTAATTTCAAAGTTAAACCATCATCAATTAAGACTCCTAGAAAATCAGTGCTTTCACTGCTCAAGTAATTCACCATTCATAAATATTTTGATATCATTTACATTGCGTCTATTACTGTGTTTTGCCTTACTAAATACCATAAAATTTGTCTTTTTTACATTAAGGGATAACTTGTTAGCTGTAAACCATTTATGAAATATATCGGGTTCGGTACATACAATGGTTTCTAATTTTCTTAAATCATTTCCTGTAAAGAAGATGCTAGTATCGTCTGCAAAGAGAACAGGAGTACCACAACTTGAAATATTAGCTATGCCGTTCATATAAATTATAAAAAATAACGGGCCGAAAATGGAACCGTGAGGTACACCACATGTTACACTTAGTAAGTCAGAATCGGTTCCTTTATAAGCCACAAACTGTTTCCTATTTGACTCGGTGGAGTGGTTTGGCCGAAATCCATATTGTTCGGTATACAAAGAATTACAGTTTGTGATGAAGTTATAAATACGATAACTTCATTCTCGTCTGTTGGAGAAAGTAACATAGTGGAAGGATTGATGTCTTTTAAATATATACTAGCATTAAATCACTCTGTATTTTGGAAGCAAGAGGAGGCCCAACATTGACAAAAAAATCATTGAACGCATCTGCTCATCTTATCATCTGTTATTAAAACATTGTTATGGTAAAATGATGTCGGGTATGAAAAATTACCTCTTTTACTTTTATGTAGTACATTGTTAATAACCTCCCACGTGCGCCTAAGATCATTTTTACAACTACTAAATTTTGAATAGACGTGTTTTTTCTTAGCAATGCGAATAACATGATTTAACTTACTACGATAAGTTCGAAAGTGCGTCCCGTCATCAGATGGATCTCTAAGATACATTTTGTACAGTTTACTTTTATGTTTAATTAGCTGCATAATACCGGGACTTATCCAAGGATGTCGTCTTTTACGACTCCTCCTAGTGCATGCGTAAAACATAGGAAAACAATTTGAGTAGTGCTAGCCAAATATGATAGAAAAGGTGTTATGAGCGTCATTTGCACTAACAATTTCAATAACATCATCCCAAATAACATCATGCATGGTATTCACAAAAAGATTTAGATTACCCTCGGACTAGTTCCTAAAATAAAAAATTGGAACCACAAAGCAGCTTTCTCCCGGTATACTCAGTGTACCGTCGAATGTGCACCTAAGAGCTCTGTCATTTCAAGATTTTTACACGTTATGACAATGCAGGTGCGCACTCGACGGGCCGGTACTCGAGAGTCACCCCATCATACCTTTTCATTCTTCATAGGCTAGGACCGCTCCTAGTGTTAAGCGACAACCACCGCCTTGACGCCATGTCTACGTTGCAGTTGACAACTCACACCAGCTTTAGCCGAGGAACTACGGTTCGCCATCATTCTAACCGACATTCGAGGTAGACGCGAAATTACTTAATCTTCATCCATGTTTCGTTTCTTATAAGTGTCAACCAGCTTTAGTTTGATCGCGCTTCTGATGTCAGTACAAGACGATGGCACTAATCAAGTTCACGGTGAGCTGTGAGGCATATTTTACCCCGGGTGGCCCCCTTCCCCCACGTAATTAAACTTGGATCGTGCTGCATTTTTTCAGTCTAACTTTGTTTTTATTTTTTTCATTAAACCCTTTAATTGAGTAGTGTCTGATCTTGTTATGTTTAATTGTCTTGCTCACTTCATGATACCCGTCAACTAATTACTAGTTTTTGATATTATGGCGCAATTAAGGAACACTGGTGTCTTGCCTAAACGATTTCAAGGCGATGTAGTAGATGCAGACTTAGCAAGGGACCAATTTTTTGCATACACGAATTATCTAGAAATTTATGAATTGGTCGTGCACTGTATTTCCCAAAATTGCGCTACCTCAGTGGTTCATGCTAATGAGGGCCATACACAAATTAATGATCTCTTGGTAGCAGTTTGTCTCATGTCTGTAGATTTCACTTTCTAGTCTTGTATATTGTACGTAGTATTTCATGCTGGTTAACACGTACCAGTAGGAAGAGTCACCTTACGATGCGAATTTCTGTAATTCTAGAATAGACGAATCGGTAAATGTTCACCGTGTCAATTAATTGTGATGTGAACTAATTGTAGACCCAATCATGAACCTTTTATTTTGCGTTTGTTCACTAAAAGCCAAATATACAGAAGAAGTCCTTACGCATTTGCGGTATTTTTCAACTTTCATGGGAATAAGATAAGCAGCCCAAAAGTTTCAGGAGCTGTCCTCGACAAGTTAACCAAATTTTGCTCTCGGTAATTACTTCCTTGCTCATGAAGTGCAGGTACGAGATAGCATATAGTTGGTTTAATTTAAAGTTTGTCCTATCCTTGTGTAGAAGAGGGAGCAACCATTTAATGTTTTTATTGAGTGTGTTTACAAACAGTTCACAGTGGAACTGGGGTTGTCAAAGTTTTGCCACTGTGAGGAGTTGCGTCATCGTCCAGATAATTTTACATAATTGGGTCTTACTCAGTACTCCGAATTTCGACATTTGCATATGAGCAATACAAACGTGCGAGATTTCATCAAATTCCATGTAAAATGCATACTGTATACTTTAAATGAATAAATGAATGTAATTTTGTAGGAATATGTGAACTGAATGTGACCCGACATTTTAGAGACAAGTTTTAGCGAACTCGTACAATGTAGTTCGGAAAAGTGAATGCTTCAGTATCATTGATAATCTCTGAATTTTCAGTAACAAATGTTCACACCTACTAGTAGCTAACCATTCATAATTTTTACATCAAAGTAATGATCAAGTTTATACTTCGTGGTGCAGTTTTTTCCGCATAATGATATTATTTGGAATAGTGTTTCACTTTTGTCTGACAATCAGAGTGACGAACAGTATTTTACATGTTTCGCACTGTACATTTGAAAAAAAAATACTGAACGTGTTTTATTTTCGACAATTTGGAATAAAACTTTGCAGTCTCCCTTACCAGGCTTGTCCTCCCATCTCTTGTTTACCCAGCCGTTAGGCCCAGCGTTTTGGTTCCTTGTGTAACAAAGGAACCTATGCAGTCACCTTGGTGTGTGTGTGTGTGTGTGTGTGTGTGTGTGTGACGGATTGGAATGCGAGGTATGTGGTTTAACTCAATAACCACGGATTTTTTTTTCAAACTTGGTATGTATGTAGATGTTGTTGAGTAGATGTGCCCTATTGTTTTTGGTGGAGGTCAAAGGTCACTGGTGATCACCAGAGGCCAAAAAGTGAATCTCTGTTAGTGGCTGTAACTCGGTATCCGTTGTTCAAACAGTGGCATAATTTTAGGATAAGTTAGATTGGTAGGAGGTGAAAATGTTGGTACATTAACCAAAATAATTGGAAAGGGTATAAAGGTCAAAAAGTAATGTTTTATTGAAATTTCGCCACTGAAACATTTTAGAGGGGTGGTTTAATGGAGATTTTCGTTCGTCTAGATGAGTAGGTGAAATGCATGTGATGAACAACCTTGACTTCACTGGACCTCATTTCGACTTTTGACCTTTGCCACTTTTTTGTGACGTCTAGATTCGTCTTGATCAGAAGAAACAAAAGGCAATTACACTACCCTCCTAAGATGTTCCTAACTTGAGTTACTGGCATTTAAGTGACAGGCTAGTTAGTGTGTAGGTCATATGTATTGGAATGCAAGGTATGCGGTGCAATAACTCAATAACCAAGTAACATAGGGGGTGGCATAATAGAAAGGTGTGTTCGTCTGAGTAAAGTGCACGTGTTGACCTTATTTGACCTTTTGACCTTTGTGACTCTTTGTGACGCCTGAATTTGTCTTGTTGTGATGAACAAAAAAGGCAATTATAATAACCTCCTATGATGTTTCTAACTTGAGTTATTGTCATATCAGTGAAAAGTTAGTGGTGTGTGTTTGTGTGCGTGTTATATGCTTTGGAATGCGAGGCTTAGAGTGTGATAGTTAAATAACCAAATGGGCGGTCAAACAAGCAGAGATGATCCTTTAGCAAATATATCTGGTTGTCTAGGGGACAATACCTGCATCGGAAACTTGGTTGTCCTCCAATGGCAAATGCAAAATATGTTTGCAAGCTATAACAGTATTTCTTAGTGATACGAAAGAAAAATGAAAACAACTGCTGTAAGCTGTGGTACCGTAGCAACTTAAAATTCTAGAGAAAAGCAAAAGAGGCTCATTTGGATGCTTTCATGCCTTATGACACACATGTAACTAAGACTATTTGGGTGATATGTCTTTGTTCAATTGGTATAAAAATCCAGCTGAAGGTCAATGCCTTTTGACAAATGCAATGTATAAAAGAAAAGAAGAATTATAACCCCCTCTCAGTCTAAAAGCAGTTTAGTTAACAATCAGTACAGTATAGCAATTTTAATAAAAAAAAAAAAAAAAAAAAACCTTTTCCTCATGTACAGTATTTAATAAAGTTATTTGCAATGTAAGCTTTGGCTCAGGGTTTTATAATATTGTGTATAGATCACAATAGTAAAATATGAAAGTAGTTTCTCTTCTTTACCTTTGCTTTTACCCTAGAGACTACAATGGCGTTTCTAACACCCTCTTTAAGTTAAAAGCTCAAGTTGAAAGTCATTTACTAGATTTTATAGAGCTTTGTTTGTTTCTTGGTCTTCTAGCCAAATTGTGAAGTAGAAATTGGTGGTAATAAATCACTCTCAGGCAACCTTTGGTAGGAGACTTGTTGGCTTTTCCTTATTTTTGATTTTGAGGCAAACACATTAGGTAGTTTAAAGGACAACCATGACATAATTTCTAGTCATCAATCATAAGTTTTAGTGGTCAGGAATGACCAGATGACTGTTAAATTTCTTCCCTGCAAAAGGGACAGTTGTGTTTATTTAAAATCAGTTTTGATCTACTTTGACTGTATTTGACATTTGCGACTTCTTTGTAAGGTCTGGATTTGAATCGTTGAGATTGACCAAAAAGGCAAATTGACTACCCGCCTATACCGTCCCAAGCTCAGGTAAATGACATTTTAGTGAAAGGTGGTGAGTGTCTGTATTTGTCGCATGGAAGTGGGCTGTGTGCAGTGTGATAATGTATTTTGAAAAGTTAAGTGTTCAATTTCTCTCAAACTGCAAGTATTTGTATGATTTTGATATTTAATGCGCCCCTATGTTTTTGGGTGATGGCCAAAAGTCATTGGGTTTAAAGGTGCAAATTATGTCTTACTTTGCAACTACCTTAATACAATATCATCTTAAATGCAAGGAACCATAGTGCCCTTGGGCTCTTGTTATGAATTCTCTTATTTCTTTGATTTTACAATGTTTTCTGTCAAGGGTCTATCATAACTCACTGTTTCTAAGAAAATATACAAAGCAAAATCTTGTCAGTATTTTCAATCTTTTCTTCCCTCATCATTCTACATTAATAATAACCCTTCCACAGAATTGACCATGTGGAACTTGTCTCATTGTACTTAGTTTTGTGAACAATTAGAATGCTTTCTTTATCAAGCAAAATGGTCTTAACATGTAATTTCAAGTTGATACTGAAAAGATTGCTTAATGCAAGCCATGAGAGCAGTCTCCTAAAAGTAGGTCTTTCTGTAAGTTAAATTATTCTTTACTGGTTTGTCATCTTTATGCATAAATGATTTCTACAGAGCATTCTTCCTAATCATAGTAGTATTAGACAAGGGAATAAAAATCTTGTGATTGGCAGGGTGTAGAGTTGGCACGTTCTTTTGGTATGAGTATTCTCCAGCCATGCATTTTTGAATGGTGATCAGAAGTGTGCAACTCCAATCATTTTTTGCAGGGTGACACTCCATTTCGTCCCATCATTTTATTTAGTCCATAATTCAAGTTGGGTTTAGTTTAAAGTGTATTAGATATGTGCTACTCACAGGTCAAAACATCAGGGAAAAGGGGGTTGTTGTGAGATTTTATGTTTTTAAGTAGTGGAACATCAGGTATTGTAGAGGTTCTCTTAGTTGATCAGTACCTTGTGTCAATCAACTGGGTTATAAATGCTTGTTGCAGCATAAGAGGGTTATGTGATTCCATTGAAAGGATGATCTATTATGCATATTCTCCAACAACATGAGGAAAAATTTTCCTCCTTGCTTCCACTTTCAAAAATTTTATGAATGTTCAAAATGGTGTCAAAAATATCTTTGGTGAGCTTCTTTCAGTAATTTGCAGAAAAGTTAAATTAAGTGTACCCTTCAATTTCATAGTGAAATGTATTTCTCTGCTCTTTTTTCATAGTAATGAGTCAAAAGTTACTTCATTTTAATTGTACAGTCAGTGTTCTGCTTTGATTAATTCAAATCTCATTCACTACAGATCCCAAGTAACAATGAAATTCATAGCATTGAGAAAGAAACCCTATAAAATATAACTGGAAAGTTTCGGTCACTTTACTTTTTCATATTTTTCTAAATCAAAATATTCATCATGTGAGTGACTTATCAAATGGTCAAATGATTAGAGCAGCTGACTTGCAGTTGGGAGGACTGGAGTTTGACTCCTGGCCAGGTCATACAAACAAAATGGAACCTACTGCCATTTGCTTGGTACTCACCATTAGCAATAAAGTAGGGAACACAAGCAAGTGAGCTACAATTGAAAAAAAGGAGTAGATGGGCTCTCTTTAAAAGCTGTTTCTTGATTGGTTGTTGTCATTGTATTGTATCGATTGTATTCTTTGATAGGGTAAGGGGGTAGGTTCGGGATTAGAGCTATCGTTAGCCAGTTACAAAATTTCTTGTTAAACAGTGCGCATTGACCCCAAAAAGGGCGTGGCCAGCCCAACGTAAACCAAATAGAATCTGTGCTGTAAAACTTCATCTAACTCATCATCTCCTTAACAGACAAAGCTCACGTACACATAAAATACGCACACTCCCTTTTATTTGGAAAATTAAAAGAATATGGATGAAGGCCTGAGTGGGGTAAAAAATATTCATAACCCTATCGGTTCCCGGTCAAACCTTGAGACCAGCTATTAATTTTGCAGCCTTGCAGGGAAAGCAAAATTGTTGGGGAGACAGAGCATTGTGTTATGTAAAGGAGATGGAGAGGGACTATTCTAGTGTAGTTCCATACAAGTTGTGCTACTACCTTAACAGAGGGGTCCTGTTTTTTTTTTTTAATTTTACATTGGAGGACCAGTATGTTCTTTTGGGTATCTAGGCACCTGGATCCCAGTTTTGCCTGGATGGGTGTACATAGCTTACAAAGTACATAAATATAAAAATAAAGCAATGGCACTAGTGTTGTTGAAAAGGGACAAAGTGAATGGAAACCAGAGTGCAATAAGATAAACATGGAAAACTGAGACAGGGCAAAACCCACCCTCCAAAGAAGTAAAAAGAAAGCTGAGGTATGTGTACTGTATAAAGAAAAATTAAAGGGGAAGTTTAAAGGCTCATTTTTTTTTACCCCAAACAGTACCAATTCTCCTAACCTTCTTACTTAAGCCCCTCCCACAATTGTCTGAATTTCATCCTGATCCAGATACACTCTCAGTTTATTGCTTCAAGGTGAATATAGAAAAAATCATCCAAACACTCTCAGTACCGTTCATGCTGTGTAACATAAGTTTTGGTACTCTGTATTGTTTGAATGAGCTGTCAATAAAACAGCTGAGCCAATTGAGAATTTCGGTACCCCCGTACCAAAATTGTAGTTTGGGGTGAAAGGTTTGGCCCTTTAAGCGAAAAATTAGTTTTCACATGAGTAAGAAGAACTAAATCTACTCAGTGTGGTGAAATTTCCATTCAAAGTGGATATGTATTTCTCAAGATATCAGCAAATGAAGTTACTAGATTTGTGTTCTAAAGTGAGATTGAGGGCAGCAGAGATTATATCACTTCCTCACTTTGACAAGGAATGCTTTGTTTCTCTTTGTTTTTTTCAGACTGTTGTGTTGACCTTGACGTTAATAGGACGTATCAAGATATCAAAACTTGGTATGACTTTAAACCCTTCTTCTGTAGAGTTTAGAGAAAAACAAAAGACTATCCGTTAGTGTGAGGAAATGATGTCATATGTGCTTACATCAAGTTCACTGTTTGTTGAAAATGTGACAACTTTACTTAATCGAATCTTGAGAACCACACATCAGATTTCAATGTAAATTCCACCAAAATGCTTAGAATGAGTTCCCCTCTAACATATCAGAACTTGGTATGATTTTAACTCCTTCTTCTGTAAAGTGTAGAGAAAAACAAAAGACTGTCCATTAATGTGAGGAAATGATGTCATATGTGCTTGTATCAAGTTCACTGTTTGTTGAAAATGTGACAACTTTACTTAATCGAATCTTGAGAACCACACATCCGATTTCAATGCAAATTTCACCAAAATGCTTAGAATAAGTACCCATCCAACATATCAGAACTTGGTATGACTTTAGACCCTTCATTTAAATCATTGTCACCTGTGTCCATGTACAATGGAGATTGATTGACTTTTTAAAGCGGGCTTAGTGTAGAGATGTTACTGTGATGAACCATTTAACAGAACTTCGTTAGAACCACTGAAAACATTATGCAGTATTCCCCAAAGGAAAAAAAGTATGGATTTCATTTCAGACTACAGACAGCACTTACAGCCATCAATGTTTCACCAAATTTGCTTATTACAAGTGTTGTTATCAATCATGGTTTGCATTGTACTGGAGACTAAAGCTTTCCTATAATAAAGCGTAAAGATATCTCTGCATGAAATATGAGTTGAAAAGATACCTTGATATCAACAAGTATCATATCATTTCAATCCATTGCTGATGATTTGTAGGTATAGTGATACTCCACATTTAAGGTGAGAATATTAAGGGAAAGAAGATTTTAGTATTTCAGAGAAAATGTGACCTTGATGCTATTAAAGGGCATGCTTAATATAACCCTCATGAAGAAATCATATTTTTCCCTGAAAGTTTGATCTTGTTAATAAGAGAGTAGTGGTGTAGACAGAGTTACTTGCACTGTATAGGTTCTAGGGCAAAAAAGATATTACTAGTGACACTTTGTGAACAAGTTTTTGGCATTTTGACAGTATGTCCGGAAGGGAAACCAATGTGAGTTGACCAAACTTTAACAGTAAGATCAATAATTCTTTTTGTATGTCTCAATAAAAAGGATGTATGTGAAAAAAAAGTATTGAATATGAATTGATATTACTCTGATATTACTTAAATCTGATGTTTCAATTGTCAAGATTAACCAATATCAACGTGCTATGGATATATAAGATATGAAAATACTTTCTTAAATTTATCTAGGGAACGTGTACTCTTGAGCTATGAATTATGAGTCTATTTCGCTCCTCACTACCCCCTATTGACCTATGTGTATCGTTATTGCCCGCAATAACCTTGTGGCAAAAACCTAGCAACAACGTGGTAACCCCTACCTAATGAGGGCGTGCGATACCCTAGCTACTTCCTTCTCGTTTTTGCCTTATTGTCACTCAGTCTCCACAAATAAGGAAAATGTGTGGCTGGATGATATGGTCATTTTAAAGATATTTACTACTAGACAATAAAGGAGCAATGTGGGGCGTGTTGGCCATTGGGCAAATCTGTCATCCAAGTAATGATCAGCAATTGCTGGGAGCCTTTAGCCTACATTTTAGTGATTATTTCATTCAGTTTCATTCCAAGACCATAAATTGCCCCAAACAATCCAATACCCCAAGATATCAAGTGCGGGTTTTGAATACAGTACACGTATCAATCGTACAGGCCCAAGGCAAAAGAAAAGAGGGCCCAGAAGTGGCTGACAAATCTCACAATCAATTGGCTGCAGGATTTATTTTTGAAAATGTGTAGCTGTGATTGGTTCAGTACTGTAGGTTTTGGGCTCATTTTAGTCCTGGCCAGGCTTCCTTTCATACTCTTACTGTAGCTTTCCTCATTATGGATTCAAGTGGGTTGCATTGTACCAAAACCTTAGGTTACTTTTACCACTATAGCTTATATTGAATAGCAACATTCGGTTCAACTCTGCCTTGAGGGCTACATGAATTCATGCAAATGGATCAGATTTTTGTATCATGTTATTGTAAATGGACCTAAGTTTGTGAGAAAAATAGTTGTCAAATGTGAAACCTTTAGTCCATTAGTTACATTTTTTTAAGATAAATTGACCATCATGGAGTAGGAAACGTACATGAAAACATTATCATTAGGTTAAAAGTGAATATTGCTCAGCACTTACTTGTATATCCGAAGTTCTTTTGATAACTACACAAATTACTGTCCCACACATAAAATATTTGATTCATGCTGTATATTTCTTAAAGGAACCTAAACGGTGGTTCACACCAAAAAATAATGAACACTGTGTGTGAAGCTGGGCATTTAGAGACACAATAAAAGCAGTGATGGTGTCATTATGTATGTCAAGGACACGACTTCCAGCAATTACAACCTCAGCACTGGCAAAAGATCTTTTATTATAAAATGCATTGAAAATAAAACTATTTATTTTGATAAGATTCTCACCAGGTACTGTATGATGTGTACATATTGTCTACGTGTAAACGGTGAATCTGAATAGTTTTAGCTTTACTTACGCACTGAAAAGTACCAGCTAGTCTTTTGTAAATGCAGTCTGAGCTTTTTGAGTCTTGTGGAAGGAAACCAGTGACCTAGTTTTGCATATCGGATACTGTTAAAGATTCCAAAATAGATAGCATAATCAGTTTGTATTGCTCTGCCACTTTACTGCATTAGTTTCAAAATTGTGAAGCAGCCTAAGTTTTCTGTGTTCCACCCAGTGAATCTTTGTTTCCATTCTATAATTTAATACATTCCACATTTATATAAATGACTTGCTCGGACTTGAATGTCTTATATTATTTTGTGTTACAATGTTCAACATGTCTGTTAAGTGTGCAATATGGAACGTACTTTGCATACCTTGCTATGTATGCAAAGTAAATGTCGACTGGTAATTACAGTTGCTCTTGGAGGGTGTTGGGAGGGTGGAGGGGGAAGGGGGAGAGGTGGGGTGGGGTGGAAAAATAAATGAATAGATCTTTTGAGTGCATTTTGTTCCTTACCAGACAGTTTGAAGATCCATTTAAACGTGGTCTAGGCAAAATAAAGTAGGAAGATATAGGGTGTAGGATGCCCTCTGCTGGTAGCTAGGTTGCCACAATGTGATTAGATTTTAGTTTGCCTGATGGTAAATATAGGTATAGTCCCTCATAAACTCCGCTAAACTACGCAGTTTGGGGGATTTAATACTGTAAAATGTGAATTTGTGATCAATATAACATTTTTCTTTAAGTTACAACTTCTCTAGTCCAAAATTCTTCTTACATTTCACATGTACCATAGTTATCGCTCAAGCCTACATGCAGTACTGATTGTTACACATTGTGTGAAATAAAGTGAAGAAAAACATTCCGTTCCTCCAAGTGCTTTGTGACATCTAAGCTAGCAGGCTGATGTAACCCAGGCATCTATTTCAGCCATCACCAGATTGACACTGTGACCGTTTCCAACAACTATGTGCCCTGCTTGTTTTTCTACCCAGAGAAAATCTATAAAGCAAATGTTAGCAGTGGTAGGTTAAGTCTTCAATAGACCAACATAATTTTCTCAGTGCTAAAGATTGCCTTCAACTATCCTTGTTTTAGAGCTACTATTCCCCAAGCTTCCCTGACAGGCCTCTCTACTCTGCTGTGTGTTGACAACTGCATTGTTTACTGTTCAATGAGGAGTGTTTTTCTTACTCTCTCCCCATGATCAGCAAAAAATTCAATGAAAAGTACAGAGGACCATGATCGCTCTCCATCCCATTCTCTTCTGTCTGTACAGCTTCTGCCGTAGACTTTACCCAAAGGTCCCGATTGGGATACACATTGCTGCAATCTATTTTGACAATTACTTGGTGGGCAAATCCCATAGCTTCCTGTACATCCTTGTCTCTCTGTCTCAAGGCGATTTGCAGGCTATCGTGACTGAAACTTAGTGGGCAATGTGGTGTCACAGTGCACTTTCTGTGGCCTGAGGTAATGTACTCTGGACCCCATGCAGGGACAAAACTGTGGACCGAATCCCCCAAATTGTACTGCCTTCAGAGGAAATTAGCATCCTGACACCTTTCCCAACCTATGATTACATTCACTACTCTAAAAACCATATAAACAACCTTAATCTTTGTAAAGTTGTCTTCACTGCACATGAGGGATGGCCTTGAAAATGAAATTATTAATATGAACAGAACAGTAAGAAATGTTAATTGGCTAAGTGCATTAGCATCATGGTGTACAGTGAGAGTGAGAGAGGCAGAGAAAAGTGTGAATCCATGCAGCTTGGCAAATTTGTAAGATTTCCCTGCATGTAATCATAGTTATTATACATTTCCCTGGTTGGGAAACTTCGCAAACTGACTGCTTATGTTGAGATTCCGGTTTTCGTCAGTCACGTGACGTTTATAGTACACGAGAGCCTTATTGTTGGACTATCCATACGTACTGTATATATGCAGACAAAGAAAACTGATTTCTTCGAGAGTCTGTTGTGAACAATTATCAAACTGTAATGACTTCAATTAGGGCGTATATTATTGCGAAAGGTTTGCTTAAAATTTCTGTCTAAAATTTGAACGTCCGTAAAGCGAGAATAACTGTACCCAAAGTAAAATAGCGGTGCAATCGAAGGCTGGGCTAGCAACCGTAACTTGGTAAGCACACTCAACAGTTCCGCGAAATTGTGAAACACGGTAGCAGTCGCACTGTGTAACTTTAGAGTAGTTGGATTAAACCATTTTCACAAACGAGTGTAACGGTTTATCAGAAGAGTGTATTATACAATATTTATCAGTAACTATGGTCGCACAAAATTTTAGGAAGCCCACCTAGCGTAATGAAGTAGGTCTACTTCACCCAGCTTACCGCACACTGACTGCGGTATGATAAGCCTGTAACGTTAGGGCCTACTGAAGGTCCCAAGCGAAGGTCTTCAAACGCCAGGCCTCGGAACCGGTATTTTAGGCTTAAAAGGAGAAAAAACCCGAGAATATAGGATTTCTTCATTAATTCAAAAATCTTAAAAATTTACTGATTAGGAGGCCTCTACCAGTTCCCTTTTAGCCCTTGGGTCAACTTAAATTTCACTTCCCAGAAGAAGCAGTGCATCACTCAATGGAGCCATATCGCTACCGATCGATCGTTTGCATCTCCAAAGTTACGTGATAAACTTTTTTGAAGAGCTCAACATGCTTTTACGGACAGTTACGGACGCACCTTACAAAAACAATGAACGTACATACAGCTTTTACGTCTGTGCATACACGGTGTACGTAAGTGGTTTTCCAACCAGGGAAAGTCATAATAACTATGAGGTAATTAACAATTATAAGAGAAGAATGCGGGTTATGAAGTGAAGTCATTTTGACTCCATTGGTTGAAATAGGTAACATTCTGCTGAAAGTTTTGTCTTGTACAAGTTGATTCGATTTTAAGGAGCAAATTTTCTACAACCAGAAAATAAAAGATTGCGAGAGATTAACACCAAATGAATTTTAATTGAAAAAAAAGTAGAGAAAAAATATAAAAACCCACCTTAGTCCGGTAAGTTGATATTTTTTTTTTTTTATGTAAACATGTATTACAGCAGTTGAGCTTTCCCATGGCATTATAAACAGTTCGGGTAAATCAATTTTCACCCGATAAGGGATTATTTTGCCATGGGTGGCGCCATTTTCAAATATCTCCCACGATGCATTGCGATCCTACCGCACAAATTCAACGGAGATAACGTTCAAAACAGCCTTGCAATTTTTATCTATTTTAGGAAAGAGAAATTCGGTCTTTTAAAAACTCTGTTGATAGGGGAATAAAAAAGCTTCGTCATGTTTGGTTGTTCACCACGCCGATTTTGAGAAATCGAGAAATTTTTTTGCGTTCTTTGTCCTAAGCTTAATTTATAGACACCACACAGTTGCAAGTTTTGTACACCATTTTTCACTTAAAGGTGTGCGAGTGGGTCGTGCCAACACATATGTTTGTAAATACGTAGTTGAGGGTCCATGGTAATTTCGTTTTTTATGTCTAAACTATTACATCACAATTGAATATACACACATTTATTAAACAATTCGACGACTGTGAAGAGGTAGACGTTTAGTGCTCATAAATATTCATACCGTTGAGACAGGCAAATTTTCCCCCAATTGGGGTAATACTCATTTTCTCCCGAAAGCGGTTATCTCCCGAACTGATTAAGAAGGATTCTCTATCCATTTCCTGTAGCATTGCAAAATCATTAACCTAAGTCATAAATTACTATAAAATTCAGTTTCCCTACTATGTGAGTAAATTTGTAGATAGCAAGTAAAATTGGGAGCTCATAGAATCCCAAACCAAAGAGTTCTTAGGCGACAGTGACAGAGATAATTATAATAATAAAGATTATAATGATGACAGCGACAATAATAATAATAATAATAATAATAATAATAATAATTCAGGCGTTGAATGGTAGTTGTTTCATGATGGTGCATAACCATGGATCTGGGAGAAGTCTTTAGCTTCTGAATTGAAAATGCACGTGTTGTGGCTACTGGCTAACCAACTCAACAACTTGAATCAAATTTGGCATTTAGGGTTTTTTTTTTTTTTTTTGAAAGACTGTTCAGATGAGATAGCTGTAGATTGCCTTTGGATGAAACCCACCATACTGGACCTAACTGGGCCAAGTGATGTGGACTTCCAAGGAACAATCACTTTTCTTCATAAGTTAGCATTCTTGGAACAGTTGTGATAAAAGACTCTGAATTACAACGTAAAAGAGCTTCAAATTTTCAAATATGCTCAACTCACAAGATATACTATAACATTTTGTCAAACTGAAGTTTACCTGCATTGTTGTTCAATACAGTGTGTGTGAATCCATGCAGCTTGACAAATTTGTAAGATTTCCCTGCATGTAATCACAGTTATTATACATTTCCCTGATTGGAAAACTTCGCAAACTGACTGCTTATGTTGAGATTCCGGTTTTCGTCAGTCACGTGACGTTGGTAGTACACGAGAGCTTGCCCACACTACTTGATGTCATTGTAGGCCTACTTCATACAACCTGGCTTTATCCTATGCAGCCTATTCCCGTGTGAAACCTCCGTTTGCCGTATCATTGCAAATCTCGCCAACGAAGTCGCTTGGTCCAACACTGACATCCACGGTTTCGACCAGGGTTCAAGACTTTTTATGGGTGAGTGTGAGGCAACCCCCCCTCCCGTTTCTGGGTTGTGTTCGTTCACAAAATTATTAGCGTTAGACTTCCTATTAGGCTACAGGCCTATTAAAGTTAAGCCAAACTTGGTTCATTCAAATGGTTAGCGCTTATCGCCAATTTTAGGTGCGACAGTTAACGCAGATGTATTTTAACTACTTTGTAAAATGCAATCATCATCGCAATTTTTGTAGATCCACAGGTTGAATTTCTGTACCTTTTTCAGATTTTGGCAGAACCACATTTTCGGTTTTTCAAATTGTTTTGAAACGCTCTTACGATCCCATCAAATGTGTTTCTAGGTATGATAGATAGTCAATGCCGAAGAATGTCAGGTCGTTTGGCTTGGCACAGTACAGCATATTCCGCTTAGTCAATTCAGAATTTCCATGTTGTCAAAGCCTCGACGGTCAAGGTACATTGTACCAGTTTTGTAGCCATTGCACTGAAGGTGTCGTGAGAGTCATTTAATTATGCGAGAATTTCGGAATGTTTCACATTAACGTTAGAATGTTTTATGACATGTAATTCATATTTTGCCAAGTAAGTCTAGCCCTAGACCTGTATTTTGACCCAGAACGTTAGTGTATTTGCTTTACAACACCAGTTATACTGTTTTTGCTTACATAGGCAGTTTGTTGTACGAGTTGATATTTGACAGAACGATGCTATTCATTTGTAGTTTTCATGATCCTATTGCACGTAGTATTTTGTGTTGTATGTCTATACCATGGTACGTGATACGCAGCACAAAGCAGTCTCCTCATTATGTAGAAATTGTTAATACTGTACATTCCATTCCGTAGGTGTAATCGAAGGTGTGTCAACTTTGAGCCAATCAGAAAGTTTGTTTACTTTTGTACTAGAAGTAAATGAATTAGTACGTTAAGGCAAAGAGTAATAACAACGTGTGAATCAATTTGATGTGAACCAATTGCAATGTAATCATTAGACCCAGTCATGTTCGTATATATATTTTTTTTCGTATGTGGTAAGGGTTGCTAAATAATCATAGAGGAAGTCCTTACGGTTTCGCGGTTTTTAATGCTTTTCTTGGGAATTAGCCAGCCCAAGTTAAAGTTTCAGGAGCTGTCCTCGAATTTTTTAACCAAATTTTGCTCTCGGTAATTATTCCCTTGAATATGAAATTGCAGGTACGAGATAGCATATAGTTGGTTTTAATTTACAAGTTTGTCCAGTCCGTATGTTGTTTAAGGGGGCGCGACCATTATTTTTTTTTTCATTGTGTATTAAGTGAGAGTTCGCAGTAGCCATTGGGGTTTTTGAAAATTTGCCACTGCAAGGAGTTGCGTCATTGTCCAGATACCTTAACATAATTGGGTCTACCTTTTTCACATTTGTATGTGAACAAAGAAGGATAAGGATACTTCGAATTTCATATGTATTTGTTGACATAATTAATTTAACGGAATTTTAGTAATGGTAATTTTGACTCCACAACTTAGAAAAATTTTAGTGGGATCGTGCAACGTGGTTTTTCTCAGAGAAGAGTGAATTTTTGAATATCGATATTTGAATGACAATGTTTAACATGAAAACAGTGATGTTCGTTGGTATAGCCTTTTGACGATTTAACACCAGAATGGTCAGTTATGGTTGAGTGATATGCTTTGTGGGAAGTCGTATACAGTTATGTCAGGATAGTGATTTGTTTTGCAATACATGTCAAGATAGCAGAAAGTATTTTACATTTTCTATTAAGACAGTAAGGTACATATTTTAAAAATGGATGAATGTATGCATGTTTTCAGATGAACTGTTTTGAAATGAACCTTGGGTTGTTTCCCTCTCCAGGTGACCCTACCCTCCCTGTGTTTGCCTCACACGATCCTGTCTTTTGTAATAGAATTGAATGTACGTTTCAAAATATTGTTTCATTATGCACTTCTCGTATGCATGAATGCTCATGGAGAAAAATTTTTCAGTGTTCAAAATTTTAAAAAATGCAAAGAGGATGTTGTGTAGTATGGTGCACTCTCCATGACCTTTAGCAGACCCCATCTTGTTGTTTACGAGCAACTCGCCCTTCCTTTTGTTCTAGATTCCCATGGCCCTTCCTGTTTCCCGTCACGTGTTACCGGTGGACGCGACATATTACTTCACCTTAGTTCCACGTGCACGCTGTAACCCATATTTTCAAGGCGTGGCCAATTTCACCCTTTGCAGCCTCCTCATTGGTCATTTATATCATTACACTCATTTACATTGATGCGTCATAACTTTTGACCAATCAGGGGACTGCAGGTGTTGGGATCTCGCACGAGGTTTCCAAGACCGAGTCTGCGAGCTGGGCACTCGTTCATCAGACTTCAGACAAGGAGCACTTGAGTAACCTGTAGATATTTGATTAATATTAGGCCGGCCGAATAAATTAAACTTGATCTTTTTTGTGGAACTCAAATCATCGAATAAAATCATTTCAAATCAACTCGAACTCCCTGTTCTTTTTTTTTCTGAAGCTACACCTCAAGATCCCGTGCGACAACAACTTATTATCTGACACTACAATGGTATATATTGTATGTAATTAATAACTGGAGAAAGAAGTCAATTTACAAACCACGATCGCTTGCTCTAAAATGAGTATCTATTGTGTTTGTAGGGTGTAAGGCAGGTCTATTTTGATGTAATTTCCCATGACTCAAACCCTCGGCCTATTTCTCTGCTAACATTATAACTTGAACTTTTACCTTATCTAATTAACATATTAATATGAATACTAATATTTCCCTGTATTTATCCGTTGACATTATATTTACAGAATATTAGAACCAAATCTCACATCAGTTAATGACTGGACCATAATTTATGGAGAAAACGATATTTTTGATAAAAAGAGGGCGCCCTTTGAATTTTAAACGTCAAAATGGAGCAGAAAAGCCTGGATAAGGCCCGTATACCCTCAATTTTCGGAATCAGCGACCCAAAATTGACCAAATCCACGTGTTCCCATAAATTTCGCTTTCGGGTGACTATAGCCCCCCCCCCCCCCCTCCCCTTCTCCGCCTGGTCTAAATCAGCGATTGCCTTAGTCTCCGCTAAGATCAGTTTACATTATTACACTCGTCCACCTAGCGCTAGTTGTAGAGAGCTGCCAAGGTATACAGCGAAAGCAATATCCAATATTGCAGTTGTATTATAACCAATGAAATAGATCAAGATTTTTAAGATCTCATTTCTATGTTGCCTATGTAATTTGCTTTGTGAATTTGGAAAGAGACCTTTTTCAGTTCATTTTGAACAGATTTTCGTAAGGTAACATAGGTTAAGTAATGAATATATTACGAACTGGCTGTTCTTGTGAACATTGTTTTAGCCATTTTTCACACAGTTAAGTCAATGGGACTTAACTAGATAATTCCAGAAATTTTGTCGTTCCAACCATTTGCACGTACCCCAGCATGCAGTGTGTACGGAGTACCTAGCCTGGATTTATCTGAGACTGCAAGTAAAACTTAGCTGCACGGCACTGATTGTGCCTCTGTACGTACAGTACTCTACATTCAGGCAGTATGTGTTAATACAGGGAGCTTCTGGTGAAGACAAACAGACAGTATGCTATGTAGATGTTGCTGCTACGTAGATGCTGCGTGATTAAGAGAGGGTGTGACTCGGCTATTTCTGGGAGGGTGTGAGACTATTCATGAATCTGTGCTGCAACTTGATCAATTCGTTATTATTTTTGTTTTGCATATCATGGTAAACCTATATGCATTTTCAAAGCAAATAAATCGGTAGGCTTCATAAAGTTTGATGTGCAGATGTACCGCAGCTACATTCGAATCTTGTGACAGATTAGTTGTGAGGAATAGTTTTTTAATTGTGTGTGTAAGCATTCCCAAAAAAATCCAAAGGGAACTTTCGTACTGTCATGAAACTATACTAGTTCCAATACTTAAGCAAATAATGAGTTCAGCAGCAAGATGTAACTGCGTTTTTTGGCAATTACAATTGCGCCTTTTTTGCATTTTTTCCAAAATCCCAGTTTTGTTTTCTAAAAAATGGCAGTTTGTTTTTTGGTCCACATAATTGTGCATTTGTTCAACCCCTAAACAATAGCCATAAATCAGATTAGGAATTTACCACCAAATTTCTTCCAGCAATAATCTCATCTTGACCACGAAAATAACCCTCAAAGCAAGTATTACCTTGTACTGCTTCAAGGGCAAGAGCAGTAACCCCAAGTAGTGTAGTAGACAGTTCTATTTCATGATTGGCTGTTGAGAGTCATGTGACAACTGTTTTTCTCCTCAGATGTAAAATTTACTACAAGTAACTGCTTGGTTTACCAACACTGAAGTCATAAAATATTATGAAAGATTGTTTGAAGAGAAATGATACAGTAAGTGGAAAATTGTGATATTTGGCTGTTCCTCCAAAATAATTTGGGGGACAGCAGCTCTTGGCCTTTCAATAATGAAACATAAAAAGACACAGGAACAGAGATTTCCTGCCATGTATGACTGTGAAGCATATTTTTGCCAAAATTTGCATAACATTTGCACTTATCCATGCTAATTGAATATTGTGCTATAGATAGTCTGCAATGCAATTTCCACCCCACACTCAGTGGCTACTGTACTAACAAACTTGTATGCTTGTAGCCTTTTGTTGTCATAGCTTGTTACCTATGCTATGTGACCTCTTGTGAGATTTTTGACCAGCTGCCAGAAATTTCATCTTAAACAAGTAGCAGCTAGAGGTTATAAGGAGATGTCTTGACGAGCTGCCAGCAGGATGGTCCCAAGTCTAACAAACCTTGGAGCATTGAAAAGTTGGGAATTGAGGAGGAAAATTAATTTTTACACAGTTTAGAGTACTTAAAGGTCCTTTAAGGTAGTGTGATATGTCAGCAAAATTACCTGACCTCACTTGGGAGTTATGGAGCGAAGTTTTCTAAGAAAAAATCCTGTTGGAATTATTTCAATATCCCGAGCTTTCAGGCTTCTCCCGATATACCTCTTCCACAGCTTGGTATGCAAAAGTAAGGATGTGGACATTTCTTTTGTAAATCCTATATAAATTATCTCTGCCCTGTAAAATGGTCAATTTTGGCAGATTTTGATGGGAAATGAGACCATTTTTGGTTCCTATGAAAGAAAAAGCTATGCGGTGTTGTGTGAGTGTGTGTATAAGGGTTCGCGTGTATGTGTGTGTATTTGTGACACTTAGCTTGTGCACGCAATATCTCAAGAGGGTAAAATTCTTTGGAGCTCAAACTTGGTGTGTGGGTAGCACATACAGAGAGAAAAAATCTTCTTTTTCTTGATAGAGGTCAAAGGTCATTTGAGGTCAAAAACTGAAAACTTTGTGCACGCGATATCTCAGGAAGGGATACTTCTATAAAGTGCAAACTTAGTGTGTGGATAGTCCATAAACAGATCGAGACTTTTGTTTTTGGTAAAGGTCAGATGTCATTTGAGGTCACTGGAGGTCAAACACTGAAAAATTTGTGCATGTGATATTTCAAGAAGGGAAACTTCTTTGAAGCTCAAACTTGGTGTGTGGGTAGCCCATTTGGAGGAGGGGAACCCTATTATTTTTGGTAGATTTTAAAGGTCATTTGAGGTCACCTGAGGTCAAAATCTGAAAATTTTGTGCATGCAATATCAAGAGAAGGGAACATTCTTGTAAGCTTAAACTTGATGTGTGGGTAGCCCATATAAAGAAAAAGAACCCAATTGTTATTGGTAGAGGTCAAAGGTCATTTGAGGTCACTGGAGGTCAAAAACTGGACCCTTGGTGCACACAATATCTCAAGAAGGGAAATATTTTACAAGTTCAAACTTGGTGTGTGGGTAGAACATATAGAGAAGAAGAACCCTTTTGTTCTTTGTACAGGTCAAAGGTCTTATGGGGTCACCGAGGTCAAAGACTGAAAATCTTATTGATGTGAGAGCTCAGGATGAGAAACTTGAATAGATTTTTGGCTTCGATGAAAGAGAAACCTTTGCATTCACGATGGCGTGTGTGTGTATGTATGTGCGTTTGTGTGTATGTGTGTGTGTATGTGTGTGTTGGTTTGTGACACTTTGCTCGTTAACACGATATCTCAAGATAGGAATGTCTGGCAGTTTTCAAACTTGGTACATAGATGCGCCATATTAAGAGAAAGAACCCTATTGTTTCTGGCAAAGGTCAAAGGTCATCTGGGGTCACCTGGGGTCAAAGTCTGAAAATCTTGTTAACACGATATCTCAAGATAGGAAGCTTGCGTTGATTTTATTTTTGGGATGTTATGCGTTATGGTCAGGAGATGGATCCTATTGTTTTTCGCAGAGGTCAAAGGTCATCTGGGGTCGCCGGGGGTCTAAGTCTGAAAATCTCGTTAACATGATATCTCAAGATCAGAAACTTGGATAGATTTCATATTTAGTGTGTTGATGTGTTATGGTCAGGAGATGGGTCGTTTTTGTTTTTCGCGGAGGTCAAAGGTCATGTGGGGTCACTGGGGGTCAAAGTCTGAAAATATTTTTAACACAACATCTCAAGATAGGAAACTTGGATAGATTTCATATTTGGTATGTAGATCCTTTATAGTCAGGAGATGGTCCCATTTGTTTTTGCAGAGATCAAGGGTCATCTTGGGTCGACAGGGGTTAAAGTCTGAAAATCTGCTTAACGTGATATCTAAAGATAGCAAAGTTGAATAGATTGGTATGTGGATTGGTTATGGTCAGGAGATGGCCCCTGTAGTCTTTGGCGGAGGTCAAAGGTCATCTGGGGTCACCAGGGTCAAAGTCTGAAAATATTGTAAACACGATATCTCAAGATCGGAAACTTGGATAGATTTCATATTAGGTATGTAGATGCGTTATGGTCAGGAGATGGTACCTATGTTTTTGGTGGGGGTCAAAGTTTATCTGGGGTCACCGAGGGTCAAAATCTGAAAATCTTGTTAAAGAGATATCTCAATATGTCTATCTATCTATGTGTTGCTTTTGTGGAGGTCAAAGGGGCATTCGTTATAACTAAATTACTTTTTGAACATGCTAACTAACATTTGAGTGAGATGATAATGGTGCATGATGGCAAATTTGAAACAGTGCATTTATATATCATCGAAACCTCAATGTATTTTTGCATTCTGGTTAATTGCTATGTAGTTGTATTAGGGTCAGGAGATGGTCCCTATTGTTTTTGGTGTATTTCAAAGATCATGTGGGGTCACTGGAGGTCAAAATGTGAAAGAAAACCTCATAAGGTAGGAAACTTAAAAAGATTTCACATGTGGTATTCCGATGCACGTTACAGTGAGAAGCTGGACCTTAATTTTGTGTGGAAGGTCAAAGGTCATCTTTTTTTTCCAAAATGCTAGTAAAACGTTTGAGTGAAAAGATAATGGTACGAGATGGCATCACTTGAAATGGCACATTTATGTATCATCGAACCCTCAATGTATTTTTGCATTCTGGTTTTGGTTTTAAATGCTGAAAGGTTTCATAAAAAAAATGAAGGTCATGGTTACCTTGGCCTTCAGTTAATTACAGCCTAACTTGCTTCGGTGAAATAATTGTATACATTTGAAAACCTTGAACTGCATGCACTCTCACGTCAGTTACAGTGTCAGACAGTGAAAGTGTATATAACTTCCCTGTACATGTGGGATCATATGCCCTTAAAGAATACTGCCAGACATCCCCGTTTTGGCTAAAAATGGGTGAATCCATATCTACCTAAGTTGGTAACATTAGTTCCATGGAACGCTCTACTGCACAAATTGCATTTTTGCTTCTTATAGTTGCAAATTGATTTTCAGGAGTAATTACTGACCAATGGATTACAATAACAATTAATATGCACTTTGGATAGATTCCAACTACATTAGGGGGCAGCTGAATACAATATAGGCTACAGACTTAGCTGAGTAAATTCATTTTGTGCACTCAAGATTTATCCCTGCTATTTGAAGACCAGTTAGTTTGCTATCAAGTGTCAAATTATTACATTATTACATCTCCAGTGAATTTTAGGACCAGTGTTCCATGATGAAATGTTCCTCCTTACTTTTTGTTACATCCTCCTTCTCTTCCTGATTACCTCTTATCACTTCAGATAGGAAATGAAGCTCACTACACGAACACTTTACCAGTCACATTTCACAACTGACGAATTGATTGACAATAACAGGTATAAAAATTACATAAAATTTGGAAAGCGGTAACTATAACAAGCCAGTCAAGTATGTGTTAATTGCTTTTCACACAATGTACACAGTAAAAGAATAGCTCATTCGAAGGCACAAACTATGTAACAAATTCAGGTATCAGTTACACCCCACACCACCTACGATCTACTGGGGTGTCTGTGTTGTTTTCTCAAGTAGAAACAGTACGGCATGTCAGTGGGCTAGAATGTTCATCATGTACCTGTTTTCTATAAAAGGAAGGATACTAGTTAAAATTCGTAAGGCCACAAAGATAGGAAATCCCTTGTCTTGTAATCTGAGAGGTGTAAATTTGTAGCCAAAGTTTTCTCTGTATATACCTTTAATTACATGCACCTACCAATGGTAACACTTTACTTGGACCCTATTGCTGCTTAATTGCTCCACCGCTTCAACACGTTGCTCCATACAATATCCCCCCCCCCCCCTTAAGGGGGGACCCCACAAAACAAGGGGGAAAGTCTGGTTACACAAATGTCCAGAAGTCCAAAAGTAAGCCTGTATTAAAGCCTGAGTTGATCCTTTTTGAAAAGTTAAAAACCAGGTTTATATCAGATTACAAGTGTAGCCTGTAGCTCAACCAACCTGTTTAAAATCTGAGTGAATTTAGTAAAGTGAAAAGCAGTAAATCATCCTATTGGCTGGCTAAAATAGAAAGCAATCTCCTTTGCTAGGGAGTAAAATCTCAGTCTTTCTTAAAAAGTACCAGTTGTCTGTGATTTTTCTGTACCATATAATCATTTCATCCCCATGCTATTCCAAATCTACCCTGATTCAAGGCTCCATGCCTCATATAGAGAGCAGTATTTATCAGCAGGGTGTAAGCATTCATACATACAATTTTTCAGTAATTCTTTCATTGAATACTAAAAGAATTTGAGACAGTCTGAATAGGTTGGCTAGTTTGGCCTAGACTTGAAAGGAGTGGGGCTCCTGAAGGGAATTTATACTATTGTAGTTGTTTGCATTTCTCTTAAGGCTTTTATAAGACCGACGTCAGCTATTGATGGTTTTCGTCGCATTTGCAATAGTAACTTGAACAAATGTCAGACAAAACAGGCTGAATATTTGAATATAGGGAAGTCCTGGATTCTGACTGGTCATATTCTATGTTTAAGATTTGTGTAGGGTTTAAATATAGGCTATAGAGTATAAAAAAATATTCCATGATAAATCTTCAGAAGTCGGCACTTTTTGAAACATCCTCCATTCTCTGCCTGAATACATTTTATTGTCTTAAGGAAGGAACAAAGCACACTTTATAAACTTTATACAGCCACCTTTCATGTCTAATTGATTGACAGTAACAGATAGCCTACACAAAATTTCAGAAGTAGTTGTGTAACAAGTTGGGTTAGCTAGCACACTTGTATGTGTTGAGTGGCAATACTGAATTGGTTTTCACACAGTGTGAACACAATCACTTGAAGTACACATCATGTAATAAAGTTGGATACCATGTTACACTCCACACTGCCTTTGATCTGATGGCGTGGTTGTCTTTGTTTAAAGGCCCAGCTCTCTCACCCCAGGCAGTACCAATTCTCCTGACCGTCTTACTTAAGCTCCTCCCACAATTGTCTAAAATTATTGTTCATCCAGATACAATCTCAGTTTATTGCTTCAAGGTGAGTAAAGAAAAACTCAATTTATATAATCAAAACACTCTCAGTACCGTCCATGCTGTGTAATGTAGCTTTGGTACTCTGCATTGTTTGAATTAGCTGTCAATCAAAGGGCTAAGCCAACTGAGAATTTCGGTACCCCTGTACCAAAATTGTAGTTTGGGGTGAGAGGTGTGGCCCTTTAAATCTCAAGGAGAAAAGTCACAAAAATTGCAGTGTAAGCCTAATGTCACATACCAGAGTGATGAATGGTATAGTGTGTTGGCATTGTCATCATCATGGTAAAGATTATCTCCATTTCCTACGGTACCAACTTCTGCCAGATTGATGTTGAAGGTTAAGAGCAGTTGCCACAATTTTATTTTAAGGCAACAGCTAATCTCAGAATTTTGTTCTTATTTTTCTTCACAGTATCTTAGATTTTATTTTAGTACTTCAATCTTAGATCAAGAATTACACAAGCTATTACTCCTGAAGCTTGGTCTCATGTGCCCTGTGACACTCTGTGTTACCTCATGTTTACAAGTAACCCCGTGTTTTTCAATCTGTGTTCTCACGTACGGCGTGTTTCTTTGACTTGGTAGTGCTACCATAGTAACGAGGTCAAATATTTCACATACCAATTACTGTAAATTGTTACAAAATACCTGTCATCAGTGCCATAAACCCTTGTGACCTTGCTTGATTACAACAAGCACGGTGTTTAAAACCCCATTGCCCTGCGATTTGAGGTGGATCGGAATTTAAATACCGACCCTGTGTTAACCCTCGTCGCCACATTACTCGAGCCTAAGGTAACACGGTGTTACCTTGAGCGCGGGGTATGTGAGATCAGAGTACTGGTAAAGTTAACAGCTGAAGATAAAAAATATATTGTCACATGTTCCTCAAGAGCCAATCAGGAGGCATTACAGTTTACTAGCTATAAAAGTTCACACCCTTCATGGGAGAGGCCTATAATATGAAGCCAGAACTGCAATGATAAGTATAAAATATTATTTCACAAAAAGAAGGAACGAGATGTTGTTATGTTCGATACTCCATCACAGAGACCCAAGAATTCGGAGTCACAGTCATAGCACTTTGTCAACATTGGCAGAGCTAGGTAATGGCCAATATGTGAGTAGTATATTCATAGTGAGTGGTACTGCACATGTATACATGAAGTTTGAGGAGAAATAAAGTACTTGAGAAAAGAAAGTAATTCAAATAATGTCCTCTTGAACTTTGTTGAACTAAGGTCTTAAAAACAGCAAGCCAGTCTAACAAGCTGGCTGACATACTTCTTGGCTCAGACCATGTACACAGTGAGGACTGCTTATACACAAGTACTTGAGGTGATAAAATGGTGTATGTCTGTGTTTTTTAAAGGCAAATATTGTGTTTAAAATGCCCCAACAAAGAGTACAAAAATGGATCTGAAACTATCCACCAATTCAGTCTTAATCATAAACCCCAGCAATAGCTATCTCTTCAAAATACTATGTGCAAGAATATCCATGGACGTTGCATCATTTGAAATGATGCAAGTTTGGGTGAACAAATTATTTTGGAACAACAAACAACTGAATTTCTATCTGTGGGTTACTTAATATTTCTTGAAAAGAAGGCTACCATACTGCCTTATTTTTGATAATCTATCAACGTGTGTCAATAAGCATTAATTTTAAAACGATGGTTTTTTCTTGCGAAACAGACGCAGTATTAAACTTTAAAGAGCAAAAAGCATCTCCCCAAAATTTATTTTGAAGCAACACCTAAATCTAATTTACTTCTTTCCTCTCTTCAAAGTATATGCTTCTTAGTATTTTATGACTTCAGTACTGCAAAATCAAGTGAAACCAAGTTAAAAACCAAGTTATTCATTATAAATTTCACAACTGAGGAGAAAAAGTATTAGGGAATGAAGTGGGTGGTGTGTATGGTACGCCAAAAGGCTCACCTTATATGATGATGTACCGAAATTATACGTTCATGTACCAAAAATATACGATGATGTACTAACTTCATACGATCATGATGTAAATTTACACCATTATATACTAAAACCATAAGTTCATCATGTTAAATGTTACGATGTACATGTAAAAACACACGTTGTACATCTAAAAACACATGTTGTACATGTAAAAACGTAAGATCATCATGTTATTATTGTCCCTTCCGCATGCCATACTGAGTGAGCCTTTCGGCGTACCAGCTCACCGACATACGATGATCACCTAAACTCATGCGATGTAGTGAAAGTACACGTTCATGTACTAACTGCTTACGATGATGTACAATGATTGCATAAGATCATACACTGATTTCATACGATCATGTACTGACTTCATACGTACATGTACTGTATTCATACGATCATGTACTAAATGTATGCGTTCATGTACAGAAGGGGCCCATGTGGGTATCGAATGGTAATAGGCCCTTGTCAATTAAATCCACTAAAGAGAACAAAAAGGGTTTTTTTTCTAATTTCCGTGACATAAGATGACCCAGGGGCCTTACAGCAAAATCATTGGCCCAGTTGATGGAGAACCTTAGTTAAAGAACCGGAAGTACCGAATCATCATTGGGTCTATTGGCGACGGGTCGGCCTGGATATTCACTTGACATGACAAGTTGAAGTATTAAGGGTCAAAATACATTGCAGCATGTTAGTAGATCGAGGACAAGTACTAAATTGATACTTTCTTTATAGAGATCATCACTGATCTTCAAAGAGGGAAAGCCCAGTTTCAACTACAGTCCACAGTGATCTGCCGCTGCTGGTGGGCGCCAGGGGCCGACCGGGACGCAGAATTGCCGACCAGCACAATCTGCCAAAACAAATTTTCCGACTGGCATTCATTCCTGTTAAAAGCCCAAACAAAATTTACCTTTGGTCATGGGATCGGTCCTAAGGAAATTATTTGTTGGTCAGCATTTGGAGACATGGGGAATCCAGTTCATAACTGTTCACAATATCAAACATAACTTGTGAAATATACAATTATCTTGTATTCTATGGCAATAACTGTTCTTCGCACTTCAGTTTCAACTATGAAAAGCAGATTTGAGCAAAATTCACGCTGTAATATAACAGCCCGCTTGGCAGACATATTTTTGCACTGGTACCACAACCACCTACATTTTGCACTGCGTAATAACAAAGGATAAGCACACAGTCCATGCCTGCCAAGCAGACAAGGTGAACTACAACAGAATATCTCTGTTAAAGACTTTGTATTTGGTTCCATACACCAATGGCCCCTACTTTCACCAATGGCCCCTACTTTCATCCAATCACAACTCCTGACACAATACTGACCGACAAATAATTTCCTTAGGGCGGATCCCACGACCAAAGGTCAAACTGTCCTGGGAAGAACCCTGAGTCCACCAGCAGTGTCAAGCATAATTTTAATTGGCATGCAAGAATTGGGTGACTAACATGGGAGAGGGGTTTAAGAGGAGAAGGTTTAAGAGGAGAGGGGTTTAAGGGGAGAAGGTTCACCTTTCTCTTTGGAACTTTGTGGAATTTGAAAAGTGCCTTTATTGCAAATGGTGCAACATTTAAGAGGATTTCTGTCCCAATGGAGAATTGGCAAAATTACTCTGATGAGGCAGATTCTGCTAAAATTAACATGATTTTGCTGTCCTGCTTTTCAGATTCTTTAAGTGTGGCATCCCTCATCCTTTATGTGGCACTGTCCCACTAATATGTGCTGGCTAAAGCACTTTTGCCATATTAATGTTCTGGTGCAATGTCTGCTTTTAACAAGCATCCCCTCAGAGGCAAACAATATGTTAAACAAATACTCACCTTGTAATGTCTCACTAACAATTGCCACCTCTGAAGTGAACTCAACCAGGGGTAGATCTTCCAAACAGACTCTGAAAGACTCAAACATTCTAAAAAAATTGATATAATTTTCTCATACGTTACTTCTGAACCAAACTTCTGGACTTTCTTTGTGACTAAAAATGAAAATATAGGTCTTTAAAGGTTTTAAAAGTTTTTTCAAAAGACTAAATGAGCCACTTTTGCCGTGAGGGTTTTTGAAGGTTCCTGTGGGAGTGCTGTAATCTTATTTCTCTTCAAAATATTTTATCCACCTCACTGGTGGCTGTATTCAAAAACGACTATACAAGTTTACCCTTTGCTATTGCACATCTAAATGGCATTATTTTTGTTTACCGTGATTTGCTCGGAGAAGTTCTGACACCAATCCCCCTATTCCTACATCTTGGAATACATGCTCATCCTCGTGGACTGGAGCATGAACTTTTCCAATCAGCATGTGGTGCAAAAGTATAATGCAATTTAGATGTAGAATGGGCTAAGTATATGTCTGCAACAAGAATTTTCATATTTTAGGACTTCATTAAAGTGCATATTTGGAGAAAACCAAGCAGCAACCCCTAGTAATTTTCACATTTGAGAAGAAAAAACTGTCACAGGACTCTCAAGAACCAATCATAAAACAGGACAGCCTACCTAAAGTAAGGGTGACTGCATTTTCCCTTTAAATGAAGTAAAGTGGGGGTAGGCGGTTCCCTATCTGACGTTACCAAGTCGGTGAAATGCTCTATTTTTAGGGAATAGCACCCATCATGTCAATATCTGCATGATTTAAACAAAAGCTTTAAATTCCACTCTTTTGGAGGAATATGAGTCGTTCTCAAATTGAGATTAAAGCGGGTTTTTTATAAACCAACTGGACCGGTTTCTGTTCTTGGCTCTATACGGCAGAACGTCATCAGTAGTGGCCTTTTCGCAATGGCGGGATTTGTCTTGAGAGTTATAATGCAGCTAAAAGTGCATCGAACAAAATATCGTCGTACCTTTCCTCTGTTTCTTCCGACTCCTGGTCAGGGGGAAACCGTGATTTAACAAGCAAATCTTTTAGATTTGGTGCCCTTTTGTAGGCGATAATCGGATGATCGGGAAACAGGCGGGTAAGTTGCGGGTCACCTGCAATTAGATTCCAATGCTTTATTAAAGCTTGCTTTAGGTGCCCTGTTTTGATGTGTGGGGTAAAGGTTGTTTTATAAACGAGTTTTTTGTTTTGTTTTCTTTGTTTATAATCAATGCCGTTCGTGGCTGAGGCAATCTCTTCAGGCACATAGTTTCTAGTGAGAAGCTTCTCTATAAATGAGTTTCTTTTCTCTAGGAAATCGGTTTCGTTGCTGCATAATCTTGCATATCTTAGCACTTCGCCTTTTATAAAGCCTTTGAATTTGGCAAGTGGGTGTGCTGAGTTACGATCGAGGTATTGAAAAGTTTCAGTCGGCTTGGCGTAGACTTTAGTGTCAAGGATGCCGCTTGATTGAAATTTTTCACCTTTAAAGACTTTAAGGTCTAGGTAAGTAACCTCGGTATCAGAGATTTCCATAGTGAATTTTAGAGAAGAATGAATTTTATTCATTTTAGCCACTAAACTCGAAAGTTCAAGAGCCGTTCCGTTGTAGAGTAATAAAATGTCATACCTGTAGCGAAGCCATTGGATTATGTTGGAATCTGTCAGTGTTGTAGTGTGAGTGCGGGTACGAGTACGAGGTACGGTTACCAGGTCATGAGTATGGGTACGGGTACGGGTACAAGGTCATGAGTACGGGTACGGGTACGAGTCCCAAGAAAAATTAATCATGAGTACGGGTACGGGTACCAAGCTATGAGTACGGGTACGGGTACCAGGTCCAACTATGGTAGTCCAACTGACCGTAAATATGTTTTGAGTAAGCTACAGGTATGAATTCATCAGTATGAGTATGACATTTGTAACTGGTCTTGACATTCATGACAATTGCAGACTTACTGTTTGGGCACTATCGGGCCAGGCCATAGCCTATACACATAGGGCCTACATAAGGTACTTGATTACTGGTATGCATGCACAAGTTGATGGAAAATGTGATGGAAATTAGTCCTGACAGTCACATGACATATAATCTATGAGCACAGTGACATTGAAGATAAGTGAGAGGCAGAAGTCTGAAAACTGAAAAGGATGATTTCTAAGAGTGAGTGATCATCATGGTGACAAATATAGCTACTTCTTTTAGTGCAAGCACCAGTTCTGAGAGACTAAGTTAATGTCTGCAGTACAGGCTTACGGCCAATATGACTAGCGAAATAGATCCATAAGAAAAGTAAGAAAAAGATCCAAGAAAAAATGCCGCACCATCCTCTTTCAAATGGCCCCTACAGGCAACCTGCAGCCGTACTATATGAATTAGCAACTCAATTATGCTCTTTATACTACCTGTAGTTGAATTTGGTTCAAGTTCAGTGTGCCACATCTGCCACTGCAGGAAATGGATTAAATCCCCCCCCCCCCCCAGCCACTGGAAACAGAGTGTTATGGAAGGTAATAGACTCACCAAGTGCCCCTTAAAGCGTGTGCCGTCAGTGTTAGTCCTTATACCAAACGAACAGTGGTAGTTCTATGCCATGCACTGACACTTTACCTTTTTCACTTACTCATTTAAGTTGAGGCAGGACTGACAGAAATTGGGCCTAGGGGTCATTCTGAGAAACAGACAAGTAAAAAGTGACTACTAAAAATTAAATAATCACATGTCACTGGCAGGCCTAGATTACACTTGTTAGCAAAAATTCAGGTGCAATGCAAAGGCATGCTGTGTGCAAGTGGACTGGTATGTACAGTAGGGCTTGACCAGGTTAGCCTGACTGTATTCTTAGGGCTTTGTATATTATTGGTAATGCAACTTAATAATTGTAAATTTTTGGTGATCATGAGACTCCACTATCATTTGGATTTACTAACTATCACAATTGGCCAAGAGCTGATCCTATTTTGGTCAAATATCCTTTTGTGTGTGGCCTGTCCCGGCTATACTCCCCAAGCACAGATACTCCCCAAGCACAGATACTCCCAACATGATCTACCACTGTCCAGCTGTACCCCATCATCAATTTATTATTGGAGAAGTCATTTCAGAATTTAAATATATCCTCTGATGTTGTGCATGTACAGTAAGCTATATGACTCATACCTCTACTGTTACTCAGTAAGTTTAGTACTGCAAGATTAGGCAGAGACTCAGCAGTCCTGGTAGCCATGGCTTAATATGATTTTAAAGACAGTTTATTGAGGCTGCATCCAATCTGTACAAAGCTGACAGAAAGAATAACCAGTCTCTTTGTAGCAGTTAGCTCAGCCAAGCTTCTTGTAGTACACAGAAGATACTCTTTTGAAAAATTTGTACATAGGAAGTTACACAGGATGCAAACTAGCACAGACAATAGCTAGATTAACTGAAAATGAAATGCAAATAAATAAAGTAAGGCACAGACCACATGTTCATAGTTACAGTAGCAATCATGCAAGGTTTATCAATCAATAGTTGTCCCATGAAGTTGAGTGGATTAGGTTCAACTCAAGGGATTATCAGATACCACTGCATAAGCTTGAGTAGTTTGTATTGTCCTAGAATCTTCCAGATTTTTGTAATCTCCCCTTACTGTACACTTTCAGACCAAGCAATTCTTACTGCTTTTGTTGTAAAAACTTTTATTGCTGAACAACTTGGAACATAGGTACAGGTTGCTGGACCCTGGGATTCATATGACAAAGCCCTTGCTTCAAGTTGGTTAAGCTATTCAAGCACTGACAATGAACCTCAAGGATGACAATGTGTGAAAATCTAACTCAAGTCACAACAAACAGCAGTGAATTACATACAGTATACATGCAGGCATCAGAAAATTAAGGTGTTGGCAGGTGCAATGGACAATTGTAGGAATATCTTGGGACATATTTTTTAAGGTGGGGGGAGTTAAGAGCAAGGGGTGGAATGGGACATACTTTTAAGGGGAAGGGGAATCTATAATAGATTGCTCTCCTAGCCTTACGATCAAGTAAGTTTAATTTCTGAATAGAGGGAAGATTTGAAGTTCCTCTGAGAAAAGCACCCAGTGAGTTACCCGACTATACCTGAACTCATGGGAAATTTTAATTCGGACTCTTAATACCTTTATCCTGACCTGGTCTCCATATCTGTACTCATGAGCTGGTACCTGTGCCCGTCATACACATGATCCTGTACTTGAACATGTGCCACACTTTCAGTGGCTATATATACAAGAATGTCTTTGCTTAGTGGGGGAGGGGGGCAGACTATGGGCAAAAATTTTCACGCAAGTGAACTAGAAGTGAAATGTGTGCTCCAGTGGGTGGGGTTAAGGCTGCAGGCGAAGCCCTCAGAAGCTTAGAGGTTATAGTAAGTAACTGGTAGAAGGCAATGAGGTGGTAAGGGCTAAATCTGGAGGAAATGCCCCAATGCCCCTCGTTGTGCTGCCACTGTACAGTGAACAGCACATTTACTAATGAGATGGACTCGGACTCGGATCCTTTGGACTCGGACTCGGCTTTGGACTCGGGAGGCGGGTACTGGACTCGGAATTGGCCCGGAATGTGGGTCACTGGAATCAGAATTGGCTCGGACTCGGATTAGGTAGACTTGGTTACAGCCCTACTAACAAGTGGTCAACTGTATGGAACACTGTTGTCAATCAGAAGCTACAGTATACAATAAGAGCCTAAATTTAACCAGGCCCCCATCATGTATCACTTTTTAATCTTAGTTAAACTCTTATTCTCATTATTAGAAGAATAATGTATGTCCTGTGTTCCCCTTACTTTTTGGGCCCCAGGATGACTAAAAAATTCATGCCCCAAGATGAGGCCTTAATTACCCAAAATATAAAATTCTCGCCCAGGCCTAAACAATTTACCCAGAGCAGATTCCCAGTAAACACCACTCATGCCCCCTGCCCCTTAAAGTGCAATTAACCCATGGACACTACTCCCAGACAAGGGGCAGGTAGCATTATAGTAAATAAAATAGGAGCTAGCATGGGGGAAGGTACAGTTATAATATACATAGGATTGAGTTTGAAAATTGCATACATGTTCATGTAGAAATTGTAGTGGACAATGATCTGTTTAAATGTCATAAGTGTGTTGATGGGAATCATCCAAATTTGGTGTGGTGAGTAGTTCCATGTAATAAAACCATTCACCCTCTATGAGTCATCCTGAACCTTTGGGTATATAGTATAATGTCAATCATTATAAACTAAAGTTGTTGTCTGAGTATAAGACCAGTAGCACAGGTATGAATTTACTAGGTCATGAGTATGGGTACCAAGTCACGAGTACGAGTATGGGTACAGGTACCAGGTCATGAGTACGAGTACGGGTACGGGTACCAGGTCATGAGTACGGGCATGGGTACGAGTCCAGAATCTTGTACTCGAGTACGGGTACGAGTACGGGTACGGGTACGGGTACTACAACACTGGAATCTGTCGGTATAATTTTATTTTCAAGTCTATGCATGACAATATCGCAGATTTCCGGTGAGGATTGGCTACCCACAGCGCATCCAATTTTTTGTAAGAAAAATTGGCCATTAAACTCAAAACAATTCCTTTCGAGGATGAGTTTAATGAGATTGCGGAGGGACATAGGGGATATCGGTTTGATCTCGTATGTGTTTTTAGGTTCCTTTCCGAAAGCTTCATAGGATGCATTCAAGGCCTCCTCTTGGGGAGTATTGGTGTACATGGATACCACGTCAAGCGTTGCAAGTAAAACCTTTTTTGGTAGGGGGTCGTTCCCAAAATTTCTAAAATATGATTAGTGTCTTTGACATAGGTGCTCTGTTGTGTGACAATGAGAAGCAATTGAATTAGTCGGCGATGCTTTGTGAATTTTAGGTAGCACGTACATGACCGGGGTTCGGATTTTATGGTTATGTGGATTAAGATACTTGAACGTTTGCTCGTCAATTTCACCTCTGTGAAACATATCTTGAAGAGTTTTATGGACCATTTTCACAGTCTCATGAGTAATGTCACTCGGGATCCGTTCGTGATGATGACTTTTTAATTGCCTTTCAACTTCGGCTTCGTAGTCTGAACGGTTAAGAATGGCAATGCCTCTGCCTTTATCAAATAGCTTGACAATAAGGGAACGGTCGTTCCGAATTGCTTTTGGTGCATAGATTTCCGCTTTCTTTATGTTGCTTTAAGCATCGCGGATTTGGAGGTTTGTTATTTCAGTTAGAGTCGCTTCAAGATAGTCTTAAGACGGATACTGTATAAGGGTTTAGGCATCCAAGTTGATGGTAAACAGAACTTTGAAAAAACCCTCGTTCTTTGTCTTGAAAAATGTAGCAGAGTCTCATTTTGCGTTTAAGGTCTTTCATTGACTTGAGCAAACTGCTACGTTTGGGCTTTTCTGGCGTTGTTATGAACTTTAAACCTTTTCCTCAGGCAACTATTTGAATATTTGACAAAGGTTTGTCGGAAAGGTTTTTAGCGTATTTTTGGAGCGCTTTTGCTTCGTTTAGAAGGGCTTGGGTTTTTAGTTGGCTACGTGTAGCCGAGAATTCCCTTTGGCGTGTATGAGATCTTTGCCTGCTTTTAGTAGCTTTTAACGATCGGTTAAATTTGCGCTTTTTATTTAGCGTGTGTTCGGGAGTGACAGAGGTAAGCTCTGACTTAGAAGAAAACACAGAACACTTTTTAAGCATGTTTGACAGAGGAAGGAGCCCACTCTTTCTGGAGGACTTGATGGCCCTGAAAAGAGCCGTTAAGTTTTTAAATCCTTTTCAACGTCGGTACGGGTGTTTTCTCGGGGCTTTCTTATGCCGTATTCTGTCCTCTCCTTTCTTGCCGACGATCGAAGTAGCTTCTCTATGAGCTGTTTTGCTGCCTCTCTTTCTGTTGTTGATTCAAGGTCTGATTTCGCCCTCTCTTCCTTTTCAAGGAAACGTTGCTTCTGCCGTTTTGCTTGGCGGGATAGCTCCTCGCGCCAGACACTGCAAAATCCCCGCCCCGCTCGGAGGACCGCCGAGTCCCAAGACCTGTTGAAATCCTGAGGGCACTTAAGCGACTTTGGTAGTCTGGGAGGGTTTCTGTGAACCTGGAGGTGGTTTGGGACCGTTCTCTTTTCGAGATGTCTATCCAGAGATTTTATCTCCAACGTAAGGGCGATGGTTGTTGTGATATGCTTAGGTTTACAGCACGGTAATAGAACCCATCTTAGTTTGGTGCACCCTCAGAGGTGCTATGCATATTGACTGTGTTATGGGGGTCCTCACTGGTGCTCATGCCGAAGCAGACTGTACCGCAACATCCATTAATAAACTCAAGTAAATCCTCGTCATCCTCTTTGTTCTGTCGATCTCTCTTGTGTAAGAACTCAACATGGTGTCAGAAGTGCTCATTGCTGTGAATTTCATGTGATTTGAACTTACAGTAACTGTGAAAAGGACTGTGTTTCGTGGTATGGTTTAAGGGTGTGTCCTGAGAGATTTCATTTCTCATTTGTACTGGTACCAGTTTCACAAACTCTTCACAAATCATAATGGAAAGGTTGACACCACCATCAGGCCTTCAGTTTACTGGAAATGTTTCAGAAAATTGGAAACTGTTTAAGCAACGGTTCAAGTTGTATCTCACTGCCTCTGGAGCTGATACTAAGCCAGATCAGACTCAGACCTCGATACTTCTTCATGTTATAGGGGAAGAAGGACTAGCAATTTACAACACGTTTTCATTTGCAGAAGGCATGGAGATGAACCTCAAAACAGTTATGGACAAGTTTGAAGACTATTGTACTCCGAAGCACAACATTACATATGACAGACACAGGTTTTTTACCTGCGTTCCAAAGAGCGATGACACTATTGACCAGTATGTTACGGAGCTACGTAAGAGAGAAAAATATTGCGATTTTGGAAATCTCACTGACTCATTGATCCGTGACCGCATAGTCTGTGGAATTCTGGACGAAAAGATGAGAGAAAGGCTATTGAGACAGCCAGATTTGGATTTACACAAAGCCATTCAGTTGTGTCGAGCAAACGAAGTCACCAAATCTCATGTGAAAGAGCTGGCAGGAAATTCGCCATCCCATGCTTCAGTGGACATGGTAAGCAAGCCACGGTCAGTTAGGCCTAAAGCAAAGCACAGACCAGACACTAAAGCAGATCAAAAGGATTCCCAGTTTGCTCAAACTAATCAAAAGGGAAAAAAGTGCGGTAACTGTGGAAACGTCCATCCAAAGGGAACTTGTCCTGCAGAAGGAAAAACTTGCTTCCAGTGTTATAAGCTGAACCACTTCGCAAGATGCTGTCGTTCAAAGAACAAAGTTACGCAAAGAGTAAATCTAGTGCAGAATGATGAAGACTTAGAGGAATTTTTCATTGATTCTATCGATGGAAGTAACGATAGTGGACGTCTTGCAAGCGAAACAGACTGGATACAGCCACTGCATGTAAATAACACAGAAGTATTATTTAAAATAGACACAGGGGCTCAGCTCAACTTGCTCCCTGAGTCTGCGTATAACAAGTTAACACCTAAGCCAAAATTGTACTCGGCTGGAGTCAAAGTGACTGCATATGGTGGAAATGAGGTCCCCGTCTTAGGACGCTGTGTTACGACAATTGTGCACAAAGGTCAGCGGCATCCAGTAGCCTTTGTGATTGTGCCGCAGAAGGTTCAGCCGTTGCTAGGACTCCGCACCTGCAGTAATCTAAATCTTGTGAAGCGATTGTATCAGGTAACACAAAGCAATGAACATATTTTTCATGATTTTAGTGATGTGTTTCAGGGATTAGGTTGCCTCCCAGGAGAGCACTCTATCGTTATAGAGGACAACGCCTGTCCAATAGTTTCCCCCTGCCGTAAAGTACCCTTTGCCATAAGGGATGCGCTCAAAGAGGAATTGAAGCGAATGGAACGGTTGAAGGTGATAGAAAAGGTGGAAGAACCATCCGAATGGGTTCATCCCCTTCATATAGTTGACAAGAAGAACGGAAAACTCCGGGTATGCTTAGACCCCCGCAATTTGAACAAAGTGATCAAAAGAGAAAACTTTAAGTTGCCCTCACGAGAAGAGATAATGGCCCAGTTTGCGAATGCCAAGTACTTTTCCAAACTGGATGCTTCTAGTGGATTTTGGCAGATGAAATTGGACACTGCCAGTGCTAAACTGTGTACATTTATCACGCCATATGGTAGGTACAAATTTTTAAGACTTCCCTTTGGGATTTCTTCGGCCCCGGAAGTGTATCACAGGACAATCCACCAGTTATTTGATGACATTCCGGGTGTGGACACTTCCATGGATGATATAATCGTATGGGGATCATCCAAAGCTGAACATGATCAAAGACTGCTAAAGGTGCTGGAAGCAGCCCGTAAAGCCAATCTGAAGTTGAACCGTGACAAATGTGTCTTAGGGGTACAGAATCTCACATTTTTGGGAGATCAACTGACATCAGAGGGTATTAAGCCAGACCCTGAGAAGGTGTCAGCTCTAAGGAATATGCCACGGCCAGAATCAAAATCTGACCTACAACGATTCTTGGGAGTCGTCAATTATCAAGGAAAGTTCATACCGGATCTCTCTACCAAAACGTCATCATTGCGATCTTTGTTGGACAGTAAGAATGCCTGGGTTTGGACACCCCAACAGGAAAAAGACTGGGCAGATTTGAAAGACATTTTATGTACTGAGCCAGTCTTAGCTTACTATGACTGTAAGAAAGAATCAAAGATTTCTTCCGATGCATCAAAATCAGGCCTAGGTGCTGTTTTGCAGCAGCTGCATGGGGAACATTGGAAAACTGTAGCATATGCATCTAGGGCAATGACAGAGTCAGAGAAACGCTATGCTCAAATTGAGAAAGAGTTACTAGGGATTACATTTGCATGTGAACGATTTCATCAATTTATTTATGGTAAAACGGTGGTTGCAGAAACAGACCACAAACCTCTAATTCCACTCTTTAGTAAAAATCTTACTGATTGTCCCTTACGCATTCAACGCTTAATGATAAGGTTACAGAAATATGACTTAAGAGCAACTTTTGTCCCAGGAAAAGAGCTGGTCACAGCTGATGCACTGTCAAGAGCTGTCGACCAAAAAGCGTCGCGTCAAAGCTTGACTGAGCATGATGTAGCAGGGTATGTGGATGCTGTTACTGGCTCTCTTCCTGTATCTAAACAGAAACAGGTCCTTATCAGACAGGAAACTGAAAGGGACGAGACTCTAGAGGCATTAAGCACTCTTGTTCTAAATGGGTGGCCTAATGAAAAATCCCAAGTTCCACGACTAGCACACGAGTACTGGAACATAAGGTCAGAATTGTCTGAGGCAGATGGGATCATTTACAAGGGTAACAGGATTGTTGTTCCATCTAGTCTCAGGAGTGATATGTTAAGACGTATTCACACAGGTCATCTAGGCATCGAAAAATGTAAGAAAAGGGCTAGGGAAGTAATTTACTGGCCGAGAATTGACCAAGATATTAAGAATGTAGTGGAATTGTGTTCAACATGTTTAATTCATAGGTCAAAACAGCAGAAAGAGCCTCTTGAGCCACATTTGGTTATCGAGCAACCATGGGTTAAAGTTGGGATGGACTTGTTTACCTTGAGGGGCGTTAACTATCTGATTGTCACAGATTATTTCTCTAGTTACCCAGAGTTTGTATCCATGACGAACACCACAAGTAGGGCTGTCATTGACAAGGTAAAAACAATCTTTGCTAGACATGGTATTCCTGAGGGGGTCTGTAGTGATAATGGCCCACAGTTTGCAAGCCGTGAATTTAAGCAATTTTCAGATGACTGGGAGTTCAAACATACAACTAGCAGTCCACTGTACCCTCAGTCAAACGGGCTGGTCGAAAGATCTATTCAAACCATAAAACATCTAATCGTTAAAGCCAAGGACAGCGAACAAGATGTATATAAAGCTGTCCTAATTTATCGCAGTACCCCACTTGAGTGCGGGAAATCACCTGCGGAACTCCTTATGAACCGAAAAGTCAGATCTAATTTACCAGTAAGTTCAAACAAGAACTCTGTAGTCCGTACATCTATGCGTGGTAGGCACATAGCCAAACAAAAACAACACTATGATGCCAGGGCTAAGAAACTACCCCCTCTTCAACCAGGTGATTCAGTCCGGTTGAGAGACAATGCTGACAAATCATGGGCAACTAGAGGCATTGTTCGCCATGAAACTGGCCCCAGGTCATTTGAGGTCAGTACTGAACAAGATACGGTTGTCCGTCGCAATCGTCGCGACATACTTAAGACCTCAGAAAGTCCTGGCCTGGTTACAGGGGAACAACCAGCTGATAAGACACCAGGGGAACCACCTGTAAGTGTCTCTCAGACTGACCAACCAAACTTGAATAATTCCACCATGCCTACCCAGAGACGTTCATCACAACGTGTTGTCCGTAAACCAGACAGGCTAATAGAAACCTGTTGACATGTTTAATTAGTGTATTCATTACTCTGATCAAAGTAGGTCCATGTAAGTAATTAACACTTTTTCTTTAGTCATTTTTGTTAAGGTTTATTTTTTTTTACGAAGAAGTAATTCATTCTTTTACTGTTGTCATATGTGTGCTATCGTAATATTTGTTTCACAACTGTAGTCTCTATTGATATTATAGCAGATTAAAACTAAAGAAAGGAAGGTGTTGTGATATGCTTAGGTTTACAGCACGGTAATAGAACCCATCTTAGTTTGGTGCACCCTCAGAGGTGCTATGCATATTGACTGTATTATGGGGGTCCTCACTGGTGCTCATGCTGAAGCAGACTGTACCGCAACAGCCATTAATAAACTCAAGTAAATCCTCGTCATCCTCTTTGTTCTGTCGATCTCTCTTGTGTAAGAACTCAACAATGGTGGCAGCTTGAAGTTGTCCAAGGCTTTCTGCGTGCTGTCGAACCTTCTTGTAGACTTCTTCTTTTAGAATAATTCTGTCCTTTTTCGGAGGTGGGGTTCTCTGTCCACAAGTTATTTTCTCTTCTTCAGAGTCTGTGGAGTTTGCTGGTGAGGCTGGAATATCTGGGATGAGATCCATTCTAGTTCTATGTAAAGTGGGGGGTAGGCGGTTCACTATCTGACGTTACCAAGTCGGTGAAATGCTTTATTTTTCGGGAATAGCACCCATCATGTCAATATCTGCATGATTTAAACAAAATCTTTCTACTCATCTGTCAATGAAAGACCTGATACGCGAATTGAGACTGCTACACTTTTCAAAACAAAGACTAAAAAAAAACGGGCTTTTCTCAATGTTCCTTTTAGGAGCGGCACCTAAATTTTCGAGGAAAGTGGTTGATAATGAATAAAACATTTTTCTCTGTAACCCAAAGCCGGGATCTCTGAACTTGAGGTAACCTACCTAGATTAAAAATCTACTAAAAGGCGAAAGTTTCGATCAAGCGGCCTCCGTGACACACATATCAATACCGTGTGCTCACTGAAACTTTTCAATATACCTCGATCAATACTCCGAGTCTGCATACCCACATGCCATATTCAAAGGCTTCATGAAAAGGGATTTGCGTAAATACGCTAAACTATATGCAGCACCGAAGTTGATTTCCTGGAAAAAGGGGAACTCCTTTACAGAGAAACTTCTCACCAGGAAATATACCGGTCTGAAGAGATCGCCTCAGCCACTAACGGCATTGCCTTTAAACAAAGGGGGTACCTCTTCATTTTTGAAAAAAATTAAAACACTACCACGACTCGTTTTCAAAACAACCTTCATCCAAATATGGCACCTAAAAGTGAGCTTAAATGAGCACTGAGTTCTAACCGCATAGTGACCAGTAACTACTCCATCTGTCTCCCGATTATCCGACTGTTGCCAATGAAATGGCATCAAATCTAAAAGATTTGCTATCTTAATAAAGGGTCCCCCAGACCCGGAGTCGGTAGAAACAGAGGAAAGGTACAACGATATTTTGTTAGATGCGCTCTTAGCTGCATTACTAACTCTCATGACATATCCCGCCATTGTGAAAAGGCCACTACTGATGATGTTCTGCCGTATAGAGCCAAGAACAGAAACCGGTCTAGTTGGTTTATAAAAAACCGCTTAGATTTCAATTTGAGAACGACTCATATTCCTCCAAAAGAGTGGAATTTAAAACTTTGCTTAAATCATGCATACATTGACATGATGGGTGCTATTCCCGAAAAATAAAGCATTTCACCGACTTGGTAACGTCAGATAGTGAACCGCCTACCCCCCACTTCACAAACCCATCATATCAATTAAAATCAGACAGGCTATATTTTTAACATTTAAGGTATGTAAGGAGGACTGAGCAATCTTCCAACTCTGCTAAATTAATTGTCTCCCTTCTGCATGAGCAGTTAAAGTTTGAAGTCTTGAAGACATCCAACATTCTTACAGTCATTGAGTGAATGTGAATGTTAATGAAAACCCAACCAAAAGAAATACTTTTTGACTAGTGTTTGCACGGGTTACCCTGGTACCCGCCCGCCATCGTATTACCCGGTTCCAAACCTACTACCCGAACCTAAAAAAATATCGCATGCAAAAAGAATCACCCCATTTAGGCCATTGCCCATGGTAATGGAAAAAAATATTTTGCTAATTTGGTAAAAATTCTCCGAGACTGAGAATGAAGAGAGCCCCTAGAAATTATGTTTAAGTTTGAAAGTTGTTTGTACTTCGTTTCTCAAAGTTGAAATTTTCATTGGCATGCATGCAGCCTGATCGCGCTATCGTAAGGCAGTGGTCCTTTTCACATTGCACACATACTCACTTAGAACCTTGCATGCAAGCTATCTGACGGCGATGCAAAATCACACCGTACTGTTTTACGCCGAAACTAGCAGGCATATCAAACCGTCCAGCTGGCAAAGACTGTGCCTGCAATGTTCGGCACGCTACGTAAACTGAGCCTTGCATGTATACGGTCTTATAATTATTACGTTATGTCACTGTACCTCAAGTATAATCTTAGAATATTTCATAATGGTTAAACATGTCACTTTTAAGCAAATCAACATTTTGCCGCTATACTTAATGTACTAAGATATCACTGCAGTGACACCGTAAATATTCACGAAAAGGTTTTGGAAACAGACCATTACATATGACGTTAATTTGCCCCAAAACGGCGCGTGCGCACACTGCGAAGTTTATGTATGCAAGCATGCGCGGATATCAACACGGAGCTAGTACATAAGAACGTACATATCCCTTCAGTGATAATGCCACGGCATGTTGAACATCAACTTGAGCAAATTTCACAATCATGACGTCGTTTGTATACATTCGGTTATTTTGGACGTGCAAGAGAATACCCCTATACAGGGCTATGATTGATTGATATTTTTATATCGGTTTTATGAGGAGAAGCTTTGAGCTCTTAGTATACTTGCTTTTCGAGAAGGAAAATGTTCCAAAATTCAATATCAAATTGATATAGGCCTTGGGATGTACCAATTTTCTTATTTGACAGTTTTCTGTTACGTTTCGTTTACTTGTTATCTTTTATTTGAAACAAAACGAAATGATAAAACCTTATGACAAATGAAGTGTTTTTGAACTTGCAAATGTGATCGCTACCTCTCCAATACAGCTGTAAATATTATTATGAATGTGTTATGATGATATGCCTAACAAAATGTTGCTATCTTTTAGTCACCGTAACACGTGCCGGGTACCAGACAGGTATGGCAATCGGGTAACCCGGTTCCTACTTTTTGGTACCCGTGCAAACACAATTTTGACGTCACAACTCACATCTAACAACTTGAAAGCCACACCAGCAATGGAGGGGACGGAACACAATTTACTTCCTCAACTTATTCTGGCAGACTCAAAAACATATTTACAGTAATTCCATGTCTTCATATATTCACAAAAAAAGTAATAATTATTATGTGATTTACAATGTTTTCCTTTTTAAAAACTGATCCGTGAGAGTGAAAGGGAATGTGCCTTCAAGTGAGACTATAGGTTCACCAAAAATGTTCAAAAATTAGCCCCATTAACGTGATACAACTTAATATAATAAAGCAAGGATTGTACAGCATCTATTCATTTCCTTTCAAAACTGATGCTGATTGGAAACGTAAACCCCTAAAATTATGTCCAAAACCTGAGCCTACAATTTCGACAGCTCCTTAAAAATTTCAATTTGAAATGTTGTAGGCCTATGCCTATTCTTATAACACATTGTGTCAATGTTTCAGCTTCAGGGTAGGCCTAAAGTAGTCAACTCAAACGTAAACTTGACAGTCTTCCAAAATTATTCAGATGGCCGATGTTTCATAAAACAGTCTCGATGTATGTGTAAAATACCCTAACTAAGCCCTCTCTAATACTTTTGGAAACTTTTCTTCAGTAATGTTCATGTAGGCTACCGTACTTTCTTTCATTGTCGCCTGCTTTGGTGCATAGGTCTAGCCTAGGCTTATGCTATCCTACCAAGTCTGTGTGAACAGATACTGAGCCTACTGTAGCCTACTCCCATATTCAGGGGTGGGAGTGGGGTCCTTTAAAATGAGGAAAAATGTTGAAATTGGGTGCACTCAGTCAGTGTAACTTGTGTGGCTTATGCTTGTGTATTAAAATTCCCAATTATGCACAAAAGAAAATTTATACATCTGACAGGCACCAGGTAATTCTGATTTAGGCTATGCTTGACCTCCACTCACTTCCTACAAAATATCTATGTCACAATGAACCAAAAATCACTCATCCATCTTCAATCGCTATCACAAAGCAACTTTCTAAGTACCAATTTACTGAAATCGCATTTTGTTTCCTCTTTAGGCCTATCAAGTTTTTTCTCTTATTTATGGATACTAAAAACACAGGGCAGTCACGGAAAACCTGCAAAACTTGCCCTATTCCAATTAGCCTAGGCTACGTGCATTCTCTATTAGAAAATATAAGCTTAGGCTAAGAAGAAATAAGACACTACGAACACTAACGACGTAATGTTATTAACGTCACCTCACAAGGAGTAGGCTTGCTTCTCATTTCAAATACTTTCCGATGAGTTATTTTTCCAGAATCCATATTCTTTTTGTTTAATAAGTACCTCGTGCAAAGCATTAAATTTTAAGCACTAAATTTACAAGCTCTAATGCAATGTGCTCCGTACTCACTGATGAGACCATGGTACTATTGTTGTATAGAACTTGTACGTACTTACATACATGCACTATGCATATGGTTTCCTCATGCTTTGAAAACAACCCGTAAGGGGTGAAAGGTCGCTAAAATCTTCTAGATTTGACACCCAGTCAACACCGTTTGAAATAATCAAAATGCTGATTTTCAAAAAAGCCGAAATTGAAATCCCAAGGAAAGGGGAAATACGGAGTAACGATCAAAGGCGGAGATTTCACACTCGTGCGTGTTTTGACCTAAAAGTAAAACAGTAAAAGCAAAAATGTGTGTATATGTGTGTGTGTGTGTTTGTGGCGCTGCTTGTTCACACGATATCTCAGGATAGGAATGTCTGACAGCTTTCAAACTTGGTACATAGATACCCCATGTTGAGAAGAACTCTATTGTTTTTGGTAGAGGTCAAGGGTCATCTGAGGTCACCAGGGGTCAAATTCTGAAAATGTTATTAACGCAATATCTTCAGACAGGAAAGTTGTATAGATTTCATGTTTGGTTTGCGGATGGGTAATGGTCAGAAGATGGACTCTATCATCTTTGTTAAAGGTCAAAAGTAATCTGAGGTCAACAGGGGTCAAAGCCTGAAAATCTCGTTAATACGATACCTCAAGATAGGAAACTTGGATAGATTTCATATCTGGTGTGTGGATGCGTTATGGTCAAGAGTTGTCCCCTACTGTTTAAGCAGAGATCAAAGGTCATCTGGGGTCACCGGAGGTCAAAGTCTGAAAATCTCGTTAATACGATACCTCAAGATAGGAAACTTGGATAGATTTCATTTCTGGTGTATGGATGCGTTATGGTCAAGAGTTGTCCCCTACTGTTTAAGCAGAGATCAAAGGTCATATGGGGTCACCAGAGGTCAAAGTCTGAAAATCTCGTTAATTCGATACCTCAAGATAGGAAACTTGGATAGATTTCATTTCTGGTGTGTGGATGCGTTATGGTCAAGAGTTGTCCCCTACTGTTTAAGCAGAGATCAAAGGTCATATGGGGTCACCAGAGGTCAAAGCCAGAAAATCTCGTTAACACAATATCTCAAGATAGGAAACTTGGATAGATTTCATATCTGGTATGTGGATGCACTATGGTCAGGAAATGGATCATATTTTTCTTGGAAGAGGTCAAAGGTCATCTGGGGTCACCAGGGGTTATAGTCTGAAAATTTGGTAAATTCAACATCACAAGATAGGAAACTTGGATAGATTTCATATTTGGTATGTGGATGTTTAATGGCCAGGAGATGGTCCATATTCTTATTGGCAAAGGTCAAAGGTCATCTGGGGTCACCGGGTCAAAGTCTGAAAATCTGGTTTACACGATATCTCAAGATAGGAAACTTGGATAGATTTTACATTTGGGTATGTGGATGTGTCACGGTCAGAAGGTAGCCCCTATCTTTTTGGTGGAGGTCAAAGGTCATCTGGAGTCACTGGGCCGTAGTCTGAAAAAATCTTTTTAAAGGCAATATTTCAAGATAGCTGTCTGTCTGTCTGTCTGTCTGTCTGACTGTATGTAGGTCTGTTTGTCTATACGTTGTTTTTTTTTTTCATCTACATATCTATCTATGGCTTTTGTGGAGGTCAAAGTAGGTGTTAACACATCTTAAGAGGGGAAACTTCAATGGAATTTACATGTGTTAGTATCCAAGGATGCATATTATTGTGAAAAGCTGAGTAACTATTTTTGTTGGTGGAGGTCAAAGCTCATGTAGGAAAACAAACTTATATTCTGAACATGCTAGTATAACGTTTGAGTGAGGAGATAATGGTACATGATGGGATTATTTCAAATGGAACATTTAATTATGTATCATTGAAACATCAATGCATTTTTGCATTCTGATTCATATACAAATGTGTGTAAATGCTAGAAAGAAAAAGAAACTTTGAACAAGAAACTTTCAGCAAGAAACTTTCATCAGAATTTGAACAGGGAGGCTTGCTGTTCAGAAAATAACCAGAAAGTGAGCAGAATTTTCTCAGCATGTTGTTAACAGATTTACTGTTCTGTTAAAAATCTCCAGACTATCTGATGAAAATTTCTAGGTCTTGAATGTGATGTTACTCTTTATCTTCTTACCTATATCTTGCATTTGTACTTGGCCAGGCAATTGCCCATGCAAATATCTTACTATGAACCATAAGTTTTTTGCTTAAAGTACATATATCTTACCTATATCTTGCATTTGGACATGGGCAAATATGCTGCCCATACAAATTAATACCTAACATCTGATATTATGAGCACACTGTATTGTCTTACCCGTGTCTTGCATCTGGACTTTGTCAAATATGCTACCATACAAATCTTACATCTGAAATTATGTGCACAAAGTAGTCTTACCTATATCTTGCATTTGGACTTCGACATAGTATGCTACCCATACAATTATCTTACATGTGAACTTAGGTACACAAAGTAGTCTTACCTGTGTCTTGCATTTGGACTTGTGTAGATGTTAATCTTACCTTTATCTTGCATTTGGACTTTGGCAAATATACAAGTCTTGCAAGAGTCTTGCATTTGGACTTGTGTAGATGTTAATCTTACCTTTATCTTGCATTTGGACTTTGGCAAATATACAAGTCTTGCAAGAGTCTTACATCTGAACTTAGTGTACATGCTAATCTTACAATTATCTTACATTGTGTAAATACTGAGCCTTACAAATATCTTACATATGGGAAATAGATATTTTATATACTCTTATGTTAGCCTTGCAAAAGTCTTGCATAGACCTTACATTGAACTTAAAATGTACTTCATAGTCTTGCGTTTTTCTTACCTCCAGAAACCAGTCTTACATGACTCTTGCATAATGCTTGAATATATCTTGCATATAAAAACTGTCCTGAATAAACTACTCTTTCCTAATTCTTACATTGTTCTTACATCAGTCTTACATGTCTTCCATCAGTCTTACATGTCTCTTATGCAATCCTTGCATTTTAATTTGCTATGGGTATTAATAGTTCCTATAACAGTTACATATTTGTTCCATAGATAAAAGTGCGATGCAAGATTCATCACTTCAGCTAATAATAGCTCCTATAACAGTCATATTTGTTCCATAGTTTCCAAATTCCAATGGCAAAGTTTCCTTTTTTGTGTGCACTGTCCATTCAATGTTTAAAGTGCAATGAAAGATTCATCACTTCAGCTATTAATAGTTCCTATAACAGTTATTGGTTTCGATGATAAGAGAAACAAATGCATTCATGATGGCGTGTGTGTGTATGTATGTGTGTATGTGCGTGTGTGTGTATGTGTGTGTGTGACACTTTACTTGTTGACACGATATCTCAAGATAGAAATGTCCGACAGTTTTCAAACTTGGTACTTAGATGCGCCATATTCAGAGAAAGAACCATATTGTTTTTGGTGGAGGTCAAAGGTCATGTGGGGTCACCAGGGGTCAAAGTCTAAAAACCTCGTTAACACAATATCTCAAGATAGGAATGTCCGAAAGTTTTCAAACTTGGTACATAGATGCACCATATTCAGAGGAAGAACCCTATTGTTTTTGGTGGAAGTCAAAGGTCATGTGGGGTCACCAGGGGTCAAAGTCTAAAAACCTCGTTACAAATATCTCAAGATAGGAATGTCCGAAAGTTTTCAAACTTGGTACATAGATGCGCCATATTGAGAGAAAGAACCCTATTGTTTTTGGTGGAGGTCAAAGGTCATCTGGGGTCACCAGGGGTCAAAGTCTGAAAACCTTGTTAACACGATATCTCGAGGTAGGAAACTTGGATAGATTTCATATTTGGTATGTGGATGTGTTATAGTCAGGAGATGGTTCCTCTTGTTTTTGGCAGAGGTCAAAGGTCATCTTGGGTCACCGGGGGTCAAAGTCTGAAAATCTCATTCACACAATATCCCAAGGAAGGAAGCTTAGATATATTTCATATTTGGTATGTGGATGTGTTATGGTCAGGAGATAGTCTCTCTTGTTTTTGGTGGAGGTCAAAGGTCATCTGGGGTCACCAGGGGTCAAAGTCTGAAAACCTTGTTAACACGATATCTCGAGGTAGGAAACTTGGATAGATTTCATATTTGGTATGTGGATGTGTTATAGTCAGGAGATGGTTCCTCTTGTTTTTGGCAGAGGTCAAAGGTCATCTTGGGTCACCGGGGGTCAAAGTCTGAAAATCTCATTCACACAATATCTCACGGAAGGAAGCTTAGATATATTTCATATTTGGTATGTGGATGCGTTATGGTCAGGAGATAGTCCCTCTTGTTTTTGGCAGAGGTCAAAGGTCATCTTGGGTCACCGGGGGTCAAAGTCTGAAAATCTCATTCACACAATATCTCAAGGTAGGAAACTTGGATAGATTTCATATTTGGTATGTAGATGCGTTATGGTCAGAAGATGGTACCTTTTGTTTTTGTTGGAGGTCAAACATCATCTGGGTCACCAGGGGTCAAAATCTGAAAACCTTGTTAACGTGATATCTCAAGGTAGGAAACTTTGAATAGAATTCATATTTGGTATGTGGATGCGTTTTAGTCAAGAGATGGTTATATGTAATTTTGGCGGAGATAGAGGGTCTCCTGGGGTCACCAGGGGTCAAAGTCAAAAAATCTTCTTAACATGATATCTCAAGATAGGAAGCTTGGATAGATTTCATATTTGGTATCTATGCGTTATGGTCAGGAGATGGTCTGCAATATTTTTAGGGGAGGTCAAAGGTCACCTGGGGTCACTAGGGGTCAAAGTCCAAAAATTCACTAAAATCGGTTGCCCAGCCGACGAAGTCGGTTGCGCGCCAGACTGAAGCACCTTCGGGTGGACCAGTTAACAAGCCAACTTTGCTTGCTTGTAGAGTTCTCATTTCTAATTAAGACCATGATTAGGGCACAAGTATATTTGAATAAATCTCCCCACTTGTAGCTAATCGAAATATTTTATCATGCTGCACCTCTGTAAATTTCATTATTTTTCATTGTTAGTAGCAGTATTTGGAAAAAAATTTAACCTGTAAAATACGATCGTTAGCACCAGATAATTCCTGCCATTTTTTTGTTTGCCCAATATCATATAAAATGGAACATTCCATGTTGATATTTATGAATAAGCATACGCAGTTCGTTGAACCGCCTGGGTTGTATAGTTGCGATAATAAGCTGTACTGTAGAAGTCCACCCTACGATGCATGTAAAAATACGCAACTATCTAATTTTTAGCGGTTCTGGACAGCAAAAAATGGACTCGATTAACGTATGTTATGGTTCCTTTCTGATATAAATACCCCCGTATTTTTGGCACTTCTTGTCCAAACCTTACGTCTTGTTTAAAAATAATCAGCAACTGAAATGCACTTTAGTCGGATCCCCGAAAAATTCACGCATGCAGAGATTCGTGATGCCGTTTCTCCGTGAATTTAGCACGGGGCTTGGCCGGCTGCACAGGCCAGTTATGTAAGCCTCGGAAGTGCGATCTTCATAATGCAAGCTCAGTGGGGAAATTCGTTCGGAGGTCTGGTATTTTCACACACTAAATCCCATACGCGATGGCGCGAGTTGTGTTTGGCTGGCTCAGAATCAACGAATTCGATCCAATCACGATGCAGAGGCAATTCAAATTTTGCAATAGATTGTATGCATATGATGTCACCGAGCAAAACATGGTCCCTTGTTTAGTGGTAAAAACGGATACGCACGCAAGTCTACTGCATGCATGGGACCACATGCATCATTGTTTTCGTTCGTAATGACGTCATATGATAACATTCCTTAAGTCCTACTGTAAACAACTTCACGGTAGGAATGCTGGGAATTCCTTAATTTATGCAGGGTAATAGAGCTTGGTTGTGATGTTTGCGGCTGGTGGGCCGTTTAAAGTGCAGTTGTACAGGTCGCTACTACGACAAACATGTGAGCGCTGTAAATGTATTGAACACTGCATCGCAAGCAAGCAGCATCAAAGCAGCGGTGTTGGAGTGTTTCATGAAGCAACTGGCGATATTACATAGGACTAGGCGGGAAAATACAACAGTTGGTGTAATGTTAAAAAGTGCACATGGTCTGAAGAAAGCTTCAGTAAATGCGGGATGGGCTTTTACTGAGAAAAGATGATATAAACCCAGCATCAAATAACAATATTTTTGCCACATGCTTTCATCGGCGAACATGACTTACGACGCCATTTTTAGACTTGTACTTTCCTGTACAAAAGTGATGGCGCTCTTTGGAAATGTTGACTTTTTGTTGTTGTGTTAACATTACGTCATTTTCGGTTAAACGGTTAACCGCCGGTTAAAAAAATCGGTTAAACGGATAGTGAATTAACCGAAGAAACACAGCCCTAATGCGTTTTAGTCAATAGATGGTCCTATTTAATTTTGGCGGAGATCGAAGGTCTCCTGGGGTCAACAGGGGTCAAAGTCTAAGAACCTTCTTGACATGATATCTCAAGATAGGAAGCTTGGATAGATTTCATATTTGGTATGTAGATGCGTTATGGTCAGGAGATGGTCTGTAATATTTTTAGGGGAGGTGTAACGTCACGTGGGGTCACCAGGGGTCAAAGTCTGAAAACCTTGTTAACGCGACATCTCAAGGTAGAAAACTTTGAATAGAATTCATATTTGGTATGTGGATGCATTTTAAACAATAGATGGTCCTATTTAATTTTGGCGAAGGTCTCCTGGGGTCACCAGGGGTCAAAGTCTAAAAATCTTGTTAACATGAAATCTCAAGATGGGAAGCTTGGATAGATGTTCATATTTAATATGTAGAAACGTTATGGTCAGGAGATGCTCCTCTTTTTTGTGGCAGAGGTAAGAGGTCATCTCGGGTCAAAGGTCATCTCGGGGTCAAAGTTTGAAATTTTTTAATGCAATATCTCAAGGTAGGAAACTTGAATAGAATTCATATTTGGTATGTGGATAGGTTATGGTCAGGAAATGGTCCATGTTGTTTTTGGTGGAGGTCAAAGGCAGATATGCCAAGTGTCCCTATTTAGGAGGAATAAATGCGATTTTCTACCCTCGATTTAGCCCCATTGTGGTTGGCAGAAATGAAAGGTCATCTGGGGTCTCCAGGGGTCAAAGTCTAGGAACCTTTTTAAATACGATCTTTCGAGATAGTTGTTTGTCCATCTGTCTGTCTGTCTGTTGTTTGCCTGTCTAGCTATGTATGGCTTTTATTGAGGTCAAAAGGTCATCAGGAATGACAATTATTTTTTGAACATGCTAGTATAACATTTGAATGAGAAGAAAATGGTGCATGATGGCATTCTTTGAAACGGAACATTTATGTATCATCAAAACCTCAATGCATTTTTGCGTTCTGGTACTTGTTTCATAGTTTCCAATGGCAAAGTTTCCCTTTTTGTGTGCACTGTCCATTCAATGTTTAAAGTGCGATGAGTTGCCATGAATATGCACATGTGTGTTCATTGAGGCTTTGCAATCAACTCCACCTATGTGTATGTGTGTGTGTTTGTGAGTACTAGTTCAGCTACCACACATGTATGTTTACCCCAAGTCAGTACTGGTGATACAGTATATACTGTGAAAGTGTGTGAAACAAGTTGCTAAGGAACAGAAGAAATCTATCTGAGCTCCATTTTTAAGGTAGTGTTAGTTATAATTGCAGATCATATGTTATACCATTTCCTGTCTCTTTTACTTCGGACAGATAAATGCAGTTGTTTGAAAAAACATTCAGTCTGGTTTCATAAATTTTGGATCATGCAAAACCAAGCTTTTTTTTGTGTGGATAGTACTTGTGATATACCAGTAAACACTTTGCATACAGGATACTACGTAAGAGTTTCATTAGTTTTGCACATTTGAATGTATCAGTTTGGTTAAATTGTGAGAATCGTAACTGTTTGCTCATCCTTCTTTTTTTTTTCTTTTTTTTTTTTTTTTTTTGTAAATTTGAAACTTGGAGGTAAAATCACCTCCGTTTGCACTAGTGTACCAGTAGAATGTTTTAATATACAGTATAAATCTGGCAGAGGTTATCCTGTTTCATGCATGGCTCTTTAAAATCATGTACATCATTTTTTTTCCTCAATTGTGAAATTTCTTATTCCCTCTTGAGAGAAAACATCCAAAAAGGAATCCAAAAATTGGGAAAACAATGATAGCTATCACAATAGGTGACTTTAGCATTCTGCTGGCAGTGAAACAAGGGTGTGTCTAGCGACAGGTTAAAGGGCTACCTACAGAAGACATTGCCAGGTGGTTTTCTGCGGTATTATACTATAGTCTAGTTGTGAAACAGGTGAGGTATTACGTAAGGCATGTACAGTAGCTTGAAACCACAGATAAGTTTTGTTGAATTTGCTATACCAGCATGAGTTTCTGCTTACATGCGGATCACATTGAATACATGCATAATATATGTTTAAGTCCTGATTTACCATTGAAAGATTGATTACCATTGATTACCATTGGAAGAAAAAAGGAAAATTGTGACAGCTGTTGTTTCAAAATAATTTCCAGGCAACTACTCTAGCAATTTTTAAGTTCAGTCTAAAATGATTGACTTAGTATCATGCCCATACTGTATGGGAGTGGGATCCACTGATAAAGATCAAATTTGTATAGGCCACTAGTATAAATTTATGCAGATCACATCTGGATTTGATCAATTGATCAATCTTTTTGATCCTGGTAGTCCTGGGGAAGGATCATGTCCTGATGGGAGGTCAAGATGTATTTTAAAGGGGAAGCAAAAATATAATTTTCATACGTAAAAGAGGAACAAAATCTACACAGTGTGGTGAAATTCCATTCAAATCGGACATGTATTTCTTGAGATATCAGTAAATGACGTCAGTAGATTTGTGTTCAAAAGTGAGTTTGAGGGCAGCAGAGCTTATATCACTTCCTCACATTGACAAGGAATGTTTTGTTTCCCTTTGTTTTAACAGGCTGTTGTGTTGACCTTGAAGTTAATAGGAGTATGACCTTCCAGTGGGGGATGCAAAGTTTGTAAAATTCTCATGCCACTTATGCAAAACACATTTTAATAATTTGGGATTGTTGAGGAGAAGATCCAGAATAAATTTTAAAGAAAAAAAGACTGCCCATTAATGTGGGGATGTGATGTCATATGTGCTTGCTTCAAGTTCACATTTTGTTGAAAATGTGAAAACTTTACGTGTTCATATCTTGGAAACTACTCATCGGATTTCAATGCAAATTTCACCGAAATGCTCGGAATAAGTACCCTCTAACATACTTAATCCTGTTGTGACCTTAAACCCTATTTTTAAATGCTGTATAGTACTCAATGTTGACCCAAGATGGTCATAATTCAAAGCTGTTTACTGTGCAAGGCATGTCCCCTGATGCACAGGGTAATAAGAGTATGTGACAAACTTGTCAATACACCAGGACCAGGTGAAACATGTAATTTGATCTTTTGATAAGATCCAGTGATCAGATGCTAATGTAGCATTTAATTGACTGCGGCCTAAGAATTAAAATATTCCTTTTAAAAAAAATTTTAGTTCCTTTTGCAATGAATACCATTCAATATTTTTCACTGGTTTCAAATTGTAAGGTCAGTTTGAGCATTAATTTCAGTTGTAAGCAGAAAGTCAAAGGTCTTTTGAATGCAATCTGCCAATATCACATGACAGTTTGAAAAAGTTAGCATATTTACTGGAAAATGAAAGTCAGTGTTTGAAAAGAAAGACTATAGCATTCAAAAACTGGAATATATGTGGAGTCATGGGCAAGCTATACGGGTGTGATGTTTGAACTTTGAAGGTTACATTCCCATTCATTTGAAACCGTTTTGAATTTTCACGTTCTGGAATATGAGCAGAGGCTTTTAAGCAGGCAGATTTATCCTTCAGTTTGTGTGTAACAGCTATTCTTGATAAAACAGTGAATGCACCACTGGAAAGTGTATGCAGCTCATGCAGGCCAGCAACCCTCACAAGCACAGTTATTGGTAGACTTGATAGTGATTCACAAATGAGACTGATACGTACAATCAGGGGATCTTTGTATCTAATTGCCATGATGTAAAAGTCCTTTCTAGCCAAAGTCCTGATGAAGTTGAAAATAGTTTATCACTTCCATCAAAATTACACAAAGTAATATCTCTACCTCTAGCAGCACAGTGTGCACCAGCTCGCTCTTGTGGATACACTACTGCTTGGCTGGATATCATATGTCCTCATTGAGCAGTTAATTGTGGCTATACAAATTGTTGAACTTAAACCACAGAATGTGAAAGTCATTGACCATTAGTACAACTTTCCGGATATATGCAGGACTACTCAGGATTGAAGGCTCATGGGCGTTTTCATAGCGCTGGCATATTCTGGTACAGTAGGCATTTAAAATCGTTAATTTGCATTGTGTGTTGTGAAGAAACATACACTCACAACGTTAAATGTAATACATAGTTTTTCTGTTTTACAGGCTTCCCTTTTTTCTGCTCATCTTTAGTTAATTAGTTAACTAAAACCAGATACTACTTCTGGGAACAGGATCACCCCTTAGGTGTTGCCTCTGGATCCCACCAGGGTCTCCAGTGTGGGCTCCTGCAGACAACTTGACCCCTTGCTGCCAAATTGTGTGCAGCACTCTATTCCTGCAGTTCTGCCACTATATATGTATTTGCACATTAATTATTCAAGAGTTGAGAAATGGCTGTTGTAAGCATGGGTGGAAAAAACCAGCAATTTGGGAAGCTCATTGCAGGGAAATTTTGATATTTGGCAGGAAATTTCACTACTCTTGTATGTAAACATGTGAAGTCTTTGGGAAATTTTGGTTAGCTTGCTGGGAAATTTGATTTGCTTGCCGGAAAATTTACATTTTTTCCAGCCCTGGTTGTAAGACGAAAATTTATTTAATTGCACATCTGCCTTTTTCTTCAAAAACTTTGGAGCATTCATATTTGACAGAAAAATCAGCTTAAATTTGAACTAGCCTGCTATCTATTATCATTTTTTCTCTTGGAACTTAGATCGTGATAGTTTTGTCAATAGGAAGAAGAGCTGATCATCGATGTCAGATACATGAAGTTAAGTGGGTTTTACCCTAGCTGTAACATGCACTGTGACTGCCATTTTGGGTTGGATTTTGGTTGTGCTCTATACAGCAGTACAGGCCTTGATTTTGAGAAAACATTTTAGAGAAAAATGGTTGTCCATCAGACAACCAACCTACAACTTTTTGGTTGTCCGCATGAAATTATAGCTGTCCCGGACATCGGGCAACCATGAAAATTGAGCCCTGCAGTACATTCCAGTGAGAATTTCAATCATGGATAACTAGATTGGTTATGCACAGTGCTGTGGATCAAGCCATGTGCAACCCTGAAGATTGAGTGCATTATACTCTTTTGCTTGATGATTTGTTTTTGTTTCTTAATTATACCATCTTGAGCTCAGTTACTTCAAAAGCTGACTGTGCTCTAAAAGGATAACTTGTCATATTACTTACTGCACAGATCCAGGATTGCTTAACTCAAGATAAGTGCACTTTTATCTTTAGATAATGCATGGTCACATGACTGTAATGGTAATTGGCCAGTAAAACTTAAGTGTGAATGAATATGAAATAATGAAATAAAGTAGGCCTTTGTCCTTAGAATGACCTGAAATGTTATCAAAGTTTATTTGGTATGCCTAATTTCAAGATGTAGAACTGACATATACACATGATGGGGGGTGAAGTAGGGGGTGGGATGATGGTAAGGGGCGGGTTAATGGTTGGGCTTGGATGGAATTATATGGAGAAATTGCAAAGTCACAATGACTCATATCAGTTTCTGCTTTTATTTACCATTTTAGTTCTTTTTTTTTATGTTGTATCTTCAAAGTACAAATGTAACTTATGTCCGACATATACTAAATTAATGTGTATGATTAAAAAATATATTTTTTAAGAAAATGGAAAAAAAAATAGCAAGGAGACAAAGTAGCATAATAATCATTACACACCTGTAAGCTCTTTGCAGGGCTTGAGTTAAAGATTTTCCAGATGTGCTACAAATCACACTGCGTAGGAAAAAATAGTGATGGTCAGACAAATTGCACATGCTGTGGTTTTAGTCCAGCCAGTTGTGGTGATGACACAACTGGCTGGAGTTCCTGGTTAAAAGCACTGTTGTGCAAGTGACTATCTCTAAATTCCCCGGTTGTGCAAGACTGCTTCGGATTGTAGACTTACGGGCATTTTAATGTCATGGGTAGAGAAAAAGATACAGAATAGCATACTCAGTGTGCTGTAAAATCAAAGGGGCACCTACAATAAGAGTTTTATCATTAAAAGACTTTTGTATGTAATGCTAATACAGATACCCAATACACCCACACAGTCCATAACCACTTTTTATCAATGGTTCATAAAAACAATTAGGTTACTAGATAAAAGCATGGGCTACATATGTAGGTAAAGCTCTTGTAAAGGGAAATATTGCGTTTAAAATGCTCCAACATAGCAGAAAGAGAAAATAACTCTGGTCATATTCAAATTATTTCGGCTCAACAATAAACCCAACAATAGCTTCATCATCTCAAAATATTATGCACAAGAGGAGTTATGGAAGCAGCATCTTTTGAAATGTTGAAAGTTTGGGTGAACAAATTATTCTTCGACAACGAGCAACTGAATTTCTATCAGAGGGAAAATTATTTATATTTTATGGATAGAAGGCTACCATACTGCCTTTTTTTAATTGTTTTTCACTCTTTGCCAATAAATATTATATTGGTTTTAAAAGGATGAAATTTCCTTGTAAAACAAATGCAATATTTCCCTTTTATTGGAGCAGATTGTGAGTGTGTGACTGTTTTGAGCTTGTACACACATTCTGGAGTACCACAGCAGCACAGTTAAAGCTGGTTGTGCTACACATCAGGGTAGTCAAAAGTAGCCGGTCACCGGCGGTAAATCGCCGCCTACAGTATCATTCGACGCCGCCTACTCTTCACTGGATGTTAAATAATTTGTTCCAATCTTTCACTTTTTTCCTTTTCAAATTCATCACATACTTTACCATATCTTCGGTTTTAAATTGCCAACCCCAAAAATGGATAACATCTCTTACAATCCCGTAAAAAATGCGTATGGAATGCGCGAGATCGGAGATCGCGCAAGTTTAACAAGACTTCCCCGCACCGTCACCGCCGAAATGCGGACCACATCATAGCACAGATATGCAACTTTCATACTTTAAGGGTTGGCCTACACAGTACACCGAGGAGCTGGCTGTCTTCTTCATGCTAGACTCCATATGCGTATTTGTACGTAGTGCTGATGTCGCCGTTCCCCTGCTTTGGATCTAGAAATATTTAATTTTCTACCCCGCGAAAGGTACATTATAACGTTAAATCAGTTCATCGTTCATTGCACATGCTCACATTGTCATCACAATAAAGATAGGCCCCGCAGGCAGTCCTTGATTCTTGTACGTAAAGAACGCCGGGCTCTTTGAGAGCCTAACTTTCAATTAAAAGTTTAACTGTTATTGTTCGTAATCAATTTGAAATAGTTTGCAAAGATGATTTAAGCCATCGTTACTCCTTTAGTCATAAATAGCATGTGTGATCATGTACACGGACGTTTTGACACCCCAAATGATGATATTTCAGTCCCAAAATTGACGTTTCTACATTCGAACTACTGCTCTCTGCATATAGTACACAGCATCACCCCTTCCAAGAGTAAGACCCTTCCTTGGAACTATCGAAAAGAAAAAATACTCTTCAGTTGTCAAGAATGCCAAAAACATTTATATCACATGTATAAAAGACTCGCAAATAACAACCAGTGACATATTTGCACGATATACTTGGAGAGGTTTTCCTTTCGAGACATTTTCCCACCGAGTAGCATTGCACTTTTGCCATTGCCTAACGTGTTACATGCAGGTATAGGCCTACACTACGAACTTTATTTCTAAGGCAGTGATTTTCATGAATTCATACAGGCAGTGGCGTAGCCACGGGGGGCACGAGAGGGCACGTGCCCCCCACAGCAAAATTGTGCCCCCCAGGTGCCCCCCATCCCATCGCAATCTGCCCCGCTCAACATGTTGTGAGCATGCGCACTTACATCCCTTATAAAAAAAATCCCACATAATTCCTACAGGAATCAGCATGTGGGATTTATGTGGGTTTTGGGGCATGTGGGGAAAATTCCCACTGAATTCCCACATGAATGTGGGAAAAATTCCCACATAAATCCCACATGCTGGTCATCCCTTCCCATACCGGATTCTACCATTTTCTTGAAGGGGGATTTTTCAATGTACTCAGGTCTTCATCATTATTTTCCATTCACCACCCTCTGCAGGCATACTACTGTACACATGTGCAGTATAATAGTATATGCAGTCACAGTATAATGTTTCTATAAATTAAAGTGTGTCCAAAAAAGTATTATGGCTATTTTAAATGTAACGTTCACCATAAAGTTCTTGCCAAACTCGATACACGATTGTTTCTTCCTCTAAATATTTTGTGAAGGCATGTGCAAAATAAAAGTTCACTAGATGCAACTGGTTAGAGAGTTAATCAATGTCTTTGAAATTCGTCCAAGTTTGTTTGCAACACAATTACTGATTCCTTTTAAAGTACATGCATCACATTGCTTGCATGTGTTCTAATGCAGTCTCTTCTTCAGAATAATTTGTGACAAGGCATGTGCAAAATCATGATGAATGTCCATAAGAAAAGTCCACAGATGCAACTTGTTTGAAATCTGTCCAAACTTGTATGCCACACCAATAACTGATTCCTTTAACAGCACATCCCATTGCCTGCATGTGTTTTGAATATGAGAGTCCAATTGCTGAGGCTACACCTTATAAAAAAAATATCTTAGTCATTGCAAAACAGCACTCAGACTTAGTCACTTACTTAACAGTATTCAGCACATAGTCCACAGCCTCCACTCAAATTTACAACTGCACAGTGTGCATCCACTCTCACTGCTTGCTAACTATTAACTGCTGACTGCTGTGTACAACATAATGTTAAACTGGTACACTACTTGCTTTTCTATACAGCTCAACACTGTGCATGTACCATACAAAGACTCCTTTGAAAAGGGCTTTGCTGTGACAGAGCCTTTGAATAAGCCAATCACAATAGACTTCCTTCAAAGCTGTTCACTGCACAATCCACACAGCCATTTTATGCCTTCCCATATGGGGAATTTAGCTCTCCATACCAAAAGATGACTTCCCACATGAAGAGTTCACTTCCCATATGGGGACTTCAACTTTCCATATGGGAATTTCAATTCTCATGTGGGAATTCAACTTTTTGATGTGGGAAACTCGCACAGGCTGAATATTATCCCACATAATTCCTGTAGGAAGTTGTAACTTCCTGTAGGAAATTGCAAATTACTATAGGAAGTTTTCATTTTCCTACAGGATTTATGTGGGAATTATGTGGGGTTTTTTTTATAAGGGATTTTATCTGCTGAAATGATGAAGGTGAGTGGCCAATTCCTTCGAACTACTGACAGCCTTTCACGGACATCCTTTCACTCCCTGGTCTCGCTTCGTGGCACTGTAGGCATACACCCGTAACTAAGAACGCGTTAATCAGCCACGTGTATATCCTTTGTAGAAAACTATGGTGCGGTCTCACAAAACCACCGTGAGTCAGGTCAAAATGCTTGTAGCTGCTTGGGTATACATGTGCACTCAATCTTGTTCGGGGACCCTTCGTGTGTTAAGTCTCATCTATAGTTCCCAAAACCCTCTCAACATGAATACTGTCAAAAGTTTACAAACTTGTCCATTTTCAAAAAGGAGTCTTGAAGAAAAATTGGAAATGAAACGATTAGGACCACATAGGCGGCAAATACTGTCTGTATCGTCTTCACGTAGGCTTTCACCCAGCTGGTACACTTAGTACGAATGATGATACGTTAAATCCATTAGCTATGCTATCAATTGAAAATAAGTTCAGAAGAGAAAATTCAAATTTTAATCAACGTGTAATTGAAATGTTTGCTCATCTCAAAGAAAGACGAATGCATTGTCATAGCCACGGGAACCTTAAGCCAGTTGTAAGACTAAATTCAATGAAATAATGGTGAAGTTAGCAGTCAGTTTAATGCTCATCAAATGCCATGTGAAGGCAGAGAAATGCTTCGTTCTATAACCCCAATTTTGTAAATATCGCAGACCCCACGCAGTAGGTGGGAGCGCTTCCCGCTCCCACGGCGTCTTGGGCACCGTTGGTTTATTCCCACCAATACCATTTTGCCCCTCCATTTATTTAGACCACAAGCCGCCACTGGCTGTCAGTCAGACTCAACAAAATGTAGTTCTAATACTCTAACCATAGTTATCCTTGAGTTATATGTTGTGCCTCCTATAAAAAGTCTGCGCCCCCTCCCCCGTGCCCCCTGGTAAAAAAATGCTGGCTACGCCACTGCATACAGGTGCACAGGAGAACGGTGCCCACCTTTTCAGGTGTTTTTATTTTTCAAGTGTTACTTAGTGTTTTATTTGTTCTCTTATGTATCGTTAAGTAGAGTTTGCTTGTCAGAAGTTGATACAATTAAAATAAATATTTAGGAGCATTTTCCATTAGTGTTACGAGAGAATAACACAAGCTCATGATTCCATGTTCATCCAAACCCAAAGGAGCTCTTGCAACCTATTTCAACTCTAATGACCTGCTCAAGTCTCAATCATACATGTGCATAGAGTTATCGGAAAAGGGACAAATTCAACTTAATTTTCAGAACACCAATGCCTTCAAACAGGCATTCACATTATAGGGTTTGAGCACAATATAGGTTTAGTATGGACTGTAAGCTTCTGTTTCATTGAAGGGGTGGGATATCATAAAAACATACAGAATAACTTTTTCTCCCTATGACCCTGCCCCAACCTTTCAGAATACACAAATGCCATGTACTGGGTTTTACACCACAGGGGTTGGATACTAGTACCTGGACTAAGTATTGCCTGTGAAATTATGTTCAGTAGAAGGGGAGGGAATCCAATAGGAATGCACAGAGTTGGTAAATTTCTTTACCAAAATTCTGAAATGCCCAATAACAGTTAGGGTACAATGCTTGAGAATAATGCCTACAAGTGTATTAACTTACATTTAGTAGTACCTTCTGTTAAGGGGATGTATCCTGCCCTACTCATCAGGTCAGGAACTACTTGTTCTTTCAATGTATCACTGTGGAAAGTTGTTCAAAGAACATCGACTAAACAGGGAAATTTTAAATCCAGGGAGAGGAGTAACCAAACTGAAAGTTTGAGCAAAACAGCATTTTTTACGCTGGAAGTGTATGTCGACAACACCAGGGATAGAATTTAAAATATTCCACTAGAAACAGTCTTCTAGTGGCTTATGAAACACTAAAACCCAGGAGCTTACGGGGGCTTTGCCCCCTGGGCTCCCAATGGAGCCTTGCCGCTGGACCCTAGCAAGGGCCCTAAGGTGGGTCCCTGGACCCCACCCGTATGAGCCTCATGCTCGCCGTGCATGCTACGCGTGCACAGGGTAGTGCTTCCAGGTAAGCCCCCTATTTGAGCCTGTGTAGCCTGCTACTCAGAAAAATTTTGAATACCCTGACACATGTTGAGCAAATTTGGCATTTTGCAATGTAGTCATATACCCAGACTTGGACAGGAAAAATTTTTCTTTTTGAACTCCTTTAAAGGTAAAGAGCAGTCCACCCAAACTTACTTTGAAGAAAAAGCTAAATAACACAATTTTCTCCTTATTTCCCTTCAAAGTATCTTTCATTAAATTTTATGACTTTACTATCGCATATTCAAGGTAAACCAAGCAGTTACTTCTGGTAAATTTCACATTTGAAGAGAAAAAACATTGTCACATGACTCCCAATAGCCAATCATGAAACTGGACAGTCTACTACACTTCTTCAATTTGGGATGACTACTCCTGCCCTTTAACAGTGATTTGATACATGCAGACCTTCCAACCACTAGGATTGCAAAACTGTACTATGGAACTCATACAGTTGCATTTTCACCTTCAAACTTTCAAAGCTGTGGTGTTTACAAATATAAGCAGCCTACAAAGTCTTATATGTACAAGTCTGTAACAAGCTATCACTCCTCACACTTGGTAGGCGATACTGTACACGAACATAAGGCTAAAGCCTAGCCCAACACTAGCTACCCACGCTCAGTACAGCGGTCTTTAAATATGGCACTTAAGCATCCATCCAAATGATTTGTCAGGCACATGAATGACGTATCTGGTATTTGTTTTTCTAAAGTTTGAGCTATAGCAGTTTTCATGTGACAACATCAAAATCTTTAAAATGCTAAGTCTTTACTAATTACTATCAGAAAACATAATGCAGCCTGATAGGTATGTAAGGTGCGCAGATGTGTGTTAAGGTATGAAGTAGGCACAGTAGGATGAAAATTGGGCTCTAACAAAACATGGGGACCATGATTTGGTCAGCTAAAATGCTTTGCAAGCTCATAGTGTGTATATGGTCAATTCCATGGTTAGTAACGTTACATTTAAGCAAATTTTGACTTTTCATTTTAATGTAACCCCAAAACCTAAATGTCATTTTAGATCACAATCATATGTCAATATGCTTACCCACTCAAGATCTACAGCACATCAAAGAGATGAATAAAATTAGGAATATTAACTTGAAATTGTAACCGGGTAAAGCTGGTTAGTAACGTTACCAAAAAAGACGTGAAAAAAAATCTCCCGTGTTCAGACGGAAAGTTTCCTAATACGTTACATACCTCAAACAAATTGAAATGTGTGTTCTATTTCTGAGGCAGTAAAGTTTTTGCCAATTATTGTAGCAATTTCATTCTCTCTGTCTGAATTATCATGAAAAGTCACGGTTAGTCATGTTACGGTTAGTAACGTTACACTTCGTCCAATGCAACATGCAGGTTCTTAAACATCACTTTTTGACATTTTCCTAAAATATTACTGATGTGAATCTATCTTTAAAAAGAGAATTAAAATAACAAAAGGTATCATTTCCTGCCAAAATGTATTAAACACGGTTTTGACCATACCGTTTCCGGTCAGTATAGTAAATTACTATTTGAGTCACAATTCACCATGCTGTATCTTAAAATTGCACTGATCTAGGCATATCTGATTTCAACTGGAACTTAGATCAGTCAGTTGTAGTCTCAAGACCCTGGTGAGTTCAAATCTTGGCAAATAATTTGAAATGTCCATGGTTATTGACCACATCTGGAGAATCCAATTTGGCCACCTCCGTGTAGTCAAAAAAGCATCGTTCTGTGAAGGCCACTCCCAATAATGTCCCACTCCCTACATTACTGAGACACGATATCCTCTAGCCCCCCTCCCCCATAAACAGAATCAAACTCCCAACGAAATTCCTGACTTCATACTTAACCAGGGAACCAGTCATCAACTAATTATGACCCCGACCCTGCTGTGAGTTTCCACATCATCCCTATTTTCTAAAGACCCAGTTCTCGCACCCCAAACAGTACCAATTCTCCTAACCTTGTGACTGAAGCCCCTTCCACAATTGTCTGAAATTCATTATCATCCAGACACAATTTCAGTTTATTGCTTCAGAATGAGTATAGAAAAACTCAATTTATATATCAAAACTCTCAGTAAAGTTCATGCTGTGTAATATAAGCTTTGGCACTCTGCATTGTTTGAATTAGTTGTCAATCAAAGAGTTGAGCCAATTGAGAATTTTGGTACCCGGGTACCAAAATTGTAGTTTGGGGTGAGAGGTTTGGCCCTTGAAGGACATGAGATACAAATCAATTACATGTCACTTTCAGGAAGTACATCTTACAAATAGTACTAACGGGCTTAGCCTGACTGAAAATATCCTCTAGGTTTAGCCTTCCATTTATCTTGGTAGCCTCGGTGACTCATATTCTCCATGGTGCCTGCTGCATGGCACAGTTTGCTGTGCTTGTGAAGATGTACTGGCCATTGAGAACTTTCTGCAATGTGAGGTGGCACAGAAGTTCCACTCATTGTGGCGGATATAGTGATGCTGTCATGTACCAATTCTTGAATTGAGATGCTGGTCCATCTGACCAGAATGAAATTAATGTCTGGTACAAAACCTACAAGCATGTTGTAAGCAGTGATCATGGTACGTGTCCTTGAAATATGAGTTATCTAATCCTTGTATGAGAATGTAGCCAACCAGAGTGCCACAGCGCCAAAGTGCTGCAGTTCAAAGCGAAATCGGGCACCAAGTCCAGTGTGCACTTTGGATTTTGTCCTGGGCTATGCATGTGATATTCTCAGAGAAATTCACTTGGGGGAGTACACCATGGCAGTTAAGTGTCCATCTCCCAGCCATTGTGCTGATTGTACATCTTAATTGATGCTCATTATTATATGTTATCCCTGAAGGTTCCCTTGTCTTAAAATGGAAATAAATGTTTCAAAATTCATGGTTTGGGGTTTTAAATTTCTTGAAAGTGGAAACAGGGGTGTGAAGAAACTTGTAGTTTTGTGCTCCCTTATCTAATGATGCTGCCTTATGGGTTGCACCTCCTTATAACATTGGCATTCCTTTCACTGATGCTATTGTACTCACGGTTAGTAATGTTACTAGCCTTACATGCTGGTTACTAACCCTACATGGTTAGTAATGTAACAGAGTTTGACTGTGTATAATCAACATTTAATATAACATAACATTTGTAACAAATGACCTAAAATTCACATAAAGCATTGAACAGAAGAGCTTAATTTAAAATATGTTAAATATAGCCCTTCCCGTCCTTCCTGTATAAAAATAAATGAAGTTTTTGGTTAGTAACGTTACAATGACCTAACTAGTGTTCTTAAATTTGCAATATGTTGGCTAAATCAACTTCGATCATAAATTTTGCGTGCTGAAGTTTTAAGAGTCTTGTATGTGAATATAGTTACTTTCCTCCTTTTAATTGCTGAAGTAACTTTTCTTTTCTTTTCTTTTTTTTAACTATATATCCTAAATTAGAAAATTTGCAGAAAAATGGCACTTACATAAATTTGCTGTATTCCCCACTAAAAGCAAGAATACCTCAAGATATTTTTGGTTTCAATAATAAGAGAAACCTATGCATTCATGATGGCGTGTGTATGTATGTGTGTATGTGTGTTTGTGTGTGTGTGTTTGTGACACTTTAATCGTTAACACGATATCTCAAGTTAGGAATGTCTGACAGTTTTCAAACTAGGCACATTGATGCGTCATATTAAGAGGAAGGCCCCTTTTGTTTTTGGTGGAGGTCAAAGGTCATTTGGAGTCACCAGGGGTCAAAGTCTGAAAACCTTGTTAACGCGATATCTCAAGGTAGGAAACTTGGATAGATTTCATATTTGGTATGTGGATGCGTTATAGTCAGAAGATGGTTCCTATTGTTTTTGGCGGAGGTCAAAGGTGATCTGGGGTCAAAGGGGGTCAAAGTCTGAAAATCTCGTTAACACGATATCTCAAGTTTGGAAGCTTTGACAGATTTCATATTTGATATGTGGATGGGTTAAGGTGAGGAAATGGTCACTATTGTTTTTGATGGAGGTCAAAGGTCATCTGGGGTCTCAAGGGGTCAAAGTCTGAAAAACTTGTTAACGCGATATCTCAAGGTAGGAAACTTGGATATATTTCATATTTGGGTGTGTTGATGCGTTACGGTCAGGAGATGGTCCCTATTGTTTTGTGGAGGTCAAAGGTCATCTGGGGTCACCGGGGGTCAAAGTCTAAAACCTTGTTAACACGATATCTCAAGGTAGAAAACTTGTATAGATTTTAAATTTGGTATGTAAATGTATTATAGTCAGTAGACGGTCCCTTTTGTTTTTGGTGGAGGTCAAAGGTTAACCGGGGTCACCAGGGGTCAAAGTCTGAAAATCTCGTTAACACAATATCTCAAGGTAGGCAGCTTGGATACATTTCATATTTAGTATGGGGATGCGTTATGATCAGGAGATGGTCTCTATTGTTTTTGGTGGAGGTCAAATGTCATCTGGGGTCACCAGGGATCAAAGTCTGAAAATCTCGTTAACACAATATCTCAAGGTAGGAAACTTGTATAGATTTCATATTTGGTATGTCAATGCATAATAGTCAGAAGATGGTCCCCTTTGTTTTTGGCGGAGGTCAAAGGTCATCTGGGGTCACCAGGGGCCAAAGTCTGAAAATCTTGTTAACACGATATCTCAAGTTTGGAAGCTTGGATATATTTCATATTTGGTGTGTGGATGCGTTATGATCTGGAGATGGTCTCTATTGTTTTTGGTGGAGGTCAAATGTCATCTGGGGTCACCAGGGGTCAAAGTCTGAAAACCTTGTTAACGCAATATCTCAAGGTAGGAAACTTGGATAGGTTTCATATTTGGTATGTGGATGCGTTATAGTAAGTAGATGGTCCCTATTTTTTTTGTCGGAGGTCAAAGGTCATCTGGGGTCACCAGGAGTCAAAGTCTGAAAATCTTGTTAATACGATATCTCAAGGAAGGAAGCTTGGATAGATTTCATATTTGGGTATGTGGATGCATTATGGTCAGAGGATGGTCCCCATTGTTTTTGGCAGATATGAAGGATCATCTGGGGTCTCCAGGGGTCAAAGCCCGGAAACCTTTTAAATATGATCTTTCAAGATAGCTGTTTGTCCATTTGTCTGTGTGTTCTTTGTATGTCGAGCTATGTATGGCTTTTATGAAGGTCAAAAGGTAATCTGGAATGACAAAATTATATTTTGAACATGCTAGTATAACATTTCAATGGGAAGATAATGGTGCATGATGGCACTCTTTGAAACGGAACATTTATGTATCATCGGAACCTCAATGCATTTTTGCATTCTGGTTCTTTTCAGAACACTTCAAAGTGTTTCTAGTCAATTTGCAACCCAAATTGTGCACCTATATGACAACTTTAATTTTTTCAGTCATGTCCTCCTAATTGTGGAATTGACCTTATGATATAGTACGTCTTGTTTACAGGGAAGGACTCAAGGTACCGAATTCAACTTACATGTATGATGTTTGCCAGTTTTTCCCTGGGTACTACAGTTTTGAATGCATGTTCAAATGTCCCTGCAGTGTACATTATTTGTGCTGGAAATTGCACTGTGGTATATTACCAACGGCTTTAATACATGTAATGTCATTTCGATTAAAATCATATTTTGTGGGATGAAAACGTTACGTACAGTCCAATTTTCAGCGGTTTATCATACTTAATGCGACAAAATCATACTAGTTGGCAGGTTGTACATGTTGGGAGGGAAAAATTGGTCAGTAGTGCTTTATGTACAGTACATACCTGTACCAGCTAGGCCTTGAGTTTAAGATTTTCCAGGTGTGCTACAAATCACACTCCTTAGGATACTATTATGTAGGGTGGGCATATTGGTATTGTACAGTACATACTGCAGTTGTGGAAATTGTGCTGCATATGGACACACTTCAAACAGCCAAAAAAAAAATTAAGCGGAACTATGAGATTGGTATGTAAAGAAATACTTCAACCTTCAAAATTCTGATGGCACGAGAGCCAGATAGCTGAAGCTGGAAACTCTTTAAGAACATACTTTATAGAAGGACAGTCTTAGCTTCTTTTGGGAGTATTCTTTGTCTGAAGTGCAGTTGTTGAATTTGGTTTGCCAAATGAAATTCGAGTTCTACCACAGTTATGAGGTCATCAGCCAGAAGCATGAACCAATGGAAGTATGCTTGTTTTTTATTATTCATGAATAAACAACTATTATGTACCATGCGTAGTTGGGTAGGCCTACATGCCCAAGTATATGAATATACGTACGTGAACAGTGCGTAGCATTCGTTTGTATCTTCGACGGATGGCATATACACAAACAACCTAGGACTATACTGAGGTTGGTGCAACGTCAGGCATAGGTCTATAACTGAAGAAAGAAACATTACCCAAGCCATCGAAATTGTGGTGGGCCATTGCGTACATACAGTACAGTATCAGTATACACTGGTTCTGTCTTGACAGTTTGGTCCATGCAATCTCGAGAGCAGCTGATACTTGAATATTCACAAAGTGCCAATGACTGCCTACACAGAAAATGAATTGCATATTCTACAGTCTTTTGAGTAACTGTAACTTTTTTAAGTTGTTTTTGTTTTATACCCTATTAATAGTTCTTTTCAGCCAAAAAGCTTACTGCTTGTTATATTTTTTGTGTAAAGAACATGAAGCAAAGCTTGTTCTTTGCCGCTGACAGTTGTCAGAGGTCTCATAATTCCACTATATGACTTCTTCATACACACTTGGTAATAATTCTCAACTCCTAGTGGTCCATTGTGATCAGGTGACCATCAAAAGTTTAAGATTCAAAAGATGCAGTGCACTGTAACTACATTCTACAACATGCAAAATTAGAATGCTTGGATTACACACTATAGTCTTGACTGCACACAATTAAAGGACATTACCTGAGACAATAAAATACTGTACATAGTGTTTGTGTCTGCACAAGAAGACCTGTTACAGTAGTGTGGTAGGAGCTGCTAGTGGCACAGTTGGGAGAATGGGAACTGTTTGGGTTGATCCGAATTGCCCTTTAATAAGGAAACTTTTCAATCACTTTGTTTTTTAATATGGGTTGCAGCATACAAGACCTGAAGAGTGTGTTTTCTTACTATCTAGAGGTTAGCTCCTATATTTGAATCATGGGACGGCATGCTCTGCCGTATGCTCCACAACAGCTTACAGTATGGTGGTGCTCTCCTTAGAAAATGGACAATGAGAGTAAAAAATTCAGGAAGACTCTTTCTATTCAACTGGCCACCATAAGTTTGAAGGAAGGTGATTTTGCTACTGTATGTGCTGATTTAAACTTTAACATTTCTCTTTCTTAACACAGATGGTTATCTGCACTGTACAATGGATGGTGGTAAAGATATATCGTGGAAGTACGGTTCAATGAAGTTGGCTGTAGCAGGATATTTAAAGGTTGAAGACTGTCAACAAGTAGGCGGTTTGAACTGGAAAGAAGGGGTAAACTCTCCTCAGATAATGTCCAGTTTTTAAAAGAACTGCTGGAAAAGCTGGAAATTGTTGAGGCAATTAAACCAATAGAAAATTACGAAAAACTTTGTATTGAGGAAAGTAAGCCAACATCAGATCCAGCTTGTGTTGCTAGTAGTGCTAATGTGGTAGGTACCAGCATGCATGTGTGGAAAAAGTTGAGAACCTGACAGGTTCCTTCCTGGGAGGTATGAATGGGTAGAGGGGAATTTTGGCAATCGAACATAATTTCCCCTATCTGTACATAAAATGAAATGTTGGGAGAATTGTGAGCAATTTTGCTCCCTTCCTTGGAAATAATTATTCTCCATTCATGAGAAGTAAGCATTTCTTCCAGCCCTGGGTACCAGCTTTATGACATGGAGGAGTTATTGATGAAACATTTGTGTGTGCATAGCCAGGAATTTGTCAAGGAAGGGGCAAAACCAGCTAACAGACCATCTAGGCATCATGTCACTATGAATACAAGGAAAAACAAAAACAAGAAAAACACCAGAAATGGCACTTATTTTAGTTATTTTGGGATGTTTTTATCTGACTTTGTTGAACTACTGACTAAAGACAGGTGAAATTGAAATAATGACAATATTAGTACAAACACAGAAAACACCAGATGTGTCCCCCTCTCCCTCCAGTGTCATGACCAGACTTTTCATTCTCAGGGGCCAGAGGCAAAGACCTGGTGGGGGTCCAAGGGGCAAAGATTCAAAAGGACCTGGGTTTTAGTGTTCTTGTGAAGTATTAAATTCATTATTTAAGGATAATTCTATTGACTTAATACTGGTCTAAAAATTACCTCTGGGGTAACATAAAGTAAGACTTTCTGTGAAAAACTTTTGAAACTACTACCAAGAGTGGATCCAGCTGACATTGGGGGAGATGAACTATAGAGAGGGAAGTTAATGGGTTGTTCAATGTGAGTCATAGTGGGTCCAGTTGTTGCTCACTGGCTTGTTCTCCCTACTCCATTGCTTCAATGCTGAGTACCAAGCACAATGGCAGTAGGTTAAAAATAAGGAAAACCCTGACTTCCCTTAACCTGGCCCCACCCTTTCCAACCGCCCCTATTTCATACCAACTACTCTCTTATCTCTACCTTATTCTCTCTTTTATTACGCACCAAGGAACAACCAGATTATACAAAGAGTCATATGAAAACACTCATTACGGAATCAAAAATTTCAGAGATTTCTGACAGGCTTGGTAAAGACTGGAAAAGGTTTTGCCTTCAGGGATTAAAACTCAAGGAATATCAGATTGATAACTGTGAGTATGGCAAAACAAATCTACCTGATGTGGTATTTGAATGTCTATTAACCTGGAGACAAGGTTGTGGATGTGGTGCAACTTTCGGAGAACTAGCAAAACTTCTGTTTGAATTTGGACTTTCAAAGGAGGTCTGGGGTGTACTTGAAACACCTGAATAAGGTACACAGTAAACTCAACTCAAAGATATATTAATTGAAATTTGATTTGAATGCTCTTGCGATTGTATGGAAGACATCACGAAGACATCAACAAACATTTAACCTGCAGATGTTGGACCATGGATCACCTCATGAATGAGTCCAGGTATTAAAAAAATGTGTATTGACATTTTCACGCCCCACCATTTCATTGCCTGAGTGGGGTATGCCTGTATTGTGTTAGTAAGCCACACAGTGAAAGGAATTCAAAAGAACAGACCTCTGAAACATAATGGTTTTCTCTGTCCATAACATACCACATAATATCCATGTTCTGGCAGAAAGCATGGAAAATGAAGTATCTACTGGAGTTTGTCTCCCCATTGAATGCCCTATGGCACAAACTTGCTCTTAATTAAATAACTGCTGATTTTTTTCCAAGTCTTCAAAAGTAAAGAAAGACTTTTGGAGGAAAATTTGATATTTATGGATCTATCATAGTAAAAATCAGGGTGTACCATGCACAACCAAAGATTCTGGGATTTCAAAGCCTCCCCAACCCCTTACAGTACAGAAGTACTACTGTACATGAACTTTAAAGTTTTAAATTTGTTAAAATATCACTAAAAGGATGAATTGACATTGAAATGGGTGTTCCAAGCTCTTCGTTAAGTAAGAAGCAGATGCAATTTTTTGTTTCATTTTCTCTGTTTTTACATAGAAATTACAACTAAAGGGGGGAAAAAATCTACCAGATCTCTTTGTACATCCTGCATACAATGTTAAACATGTGTGTGGGACATGCCATTATCAGTCTGGCTGATTCTTTGATTGCCAGATTCAATTATAATTCAAATAGAAATCATGGCAGAATGGTATATTAACAATCCTCACTGTTTGACAAAAAAGAAAAAATAAAAAGGTGAAACATGCGTGTTGGATATGCCATTATCAGTCTGGCAGATTCTTTGATTGCCAGACTCAATTATACTTCAAGTAGAAATCATGGCAGAATGGTATAACAATCCTCACTGTGTGACAAAAAAAATTTAAATACACACATGTGTGTTGGATACGCCATTATCAGTCTGGCTGATTCTTTGATTGCCAGACTCAATTATGCTTCAAGTAGAAATCATGGCAGAATGGTATAACAATCCTCACTGTGTGACAAAAAAAAATAAAATTTTAAACATGTGTGTTGGATATGCCATTATCAGTCTGGCTGATTCTTTGATCGCCAGACTCAATTATAATTCAAATAGAAATCATGGCAGAATGGTAAAACAATCCTCACTGTGTGACAAGAAAAAATAAATAGGTAAGTCAACATGTTTCATTTCAAGTCGTATCAGAACATTTGCACATGAGGGTTATTCAGGGTTATTCGGTGCCTGGTAGTATTGTCTGCAGATGGGTACAATTTTGAACCATCTAAGTAATGTAATGATGCAATTAGTTGGCAAAGTATTTTGACTTAACAATTTTTTATGATTTTTTATAGCTTTGCAGTTAACACAGTGGGGTTTGCTGTCTTATTCTAACTAACCCTGAGAATACCTTATTGCAGATTTGTGGAGAGCTATATTTCTACCACAATTGTGCATTTCAAGTAAACTTGGGATATAAATTTCTAGGTTCCCTCCAAGGACTGGACACATGAATTTACCGCAATGTTGAGACCTTGAATTTTGAGGCATGCAAGTGCCATACCACTCCATCGTTCACTGCAAAATCACTGTTAGGGGTGTGATTTTTTACAAACCTTGATAAGAATCAGGAATTTCATCTCAAATTATAAATCTATTGAAGTTTAATAAAACAGCACAGCAAGGCTTATCCTTCAATAATGATCCGGTTTGATGAGGAAAAAGTTTTCTTTTTTCATATTTCATGAAATTAAAGTTTTTTCTGCTACAAGTAGTTTATGATTCATGCTTGAAAACAGAAGAAGACCACAAATGGGTTACTGTTACATTTGTGTCACTCTTTGTTAGTTTTTCAAACACAATGTTTCCCCTTTAGACAGTAACATGTACACGTAGGTCTGAGCCAAAATAATGATGACTCTAAAATTAGGTGGACCTTTGTCCTGCAGATCAATTTCTTCGCATCTTCTTGCAATAAATTTGCACAACTGCTTAATGTCAGCAGGGAGTGGTAGAGGTTTTTTTCCTAACGTTTTTCCTCTTCCTGAAGTGCCACTGTCATTTACTGCACTCAGTGTCCATCAACTTGAAAAACTTGTCTGTAGCTTGGGACCGCCTGTTTGGTATAACGGTAAGAGCATCCGCCTCTCACGCGGAAGGCCAAGGTTCATTTCCCAGGTCGAGTCATACCAAAAACTCCAAAAAAGGAACCTACTGCTGTTGTGCGTAATGCTCCGCATAAGCAATGGAGTAGGGAAAACAAGCCAGTGAGCCACAACTGGAAAGAAGGCCGTGGCTGGCTCGACTTGAACCAATAGGTTGGAAACTGGGCCGTAAAACTCTGACTAATTCACTCAATGTCTGTAGCTTGCTCTTCTATGGAATTTTGTTGTTTGAGTACATGTACTACATTTACATTGGCAATGTGCTTCAGATCAAGGGAAAGTTTGGTCCCATTTGATGGAGACTTTATAATCTTCTCTTTTTGAGGCATCTGGAATGCACACTTCACTAGTACACTTCACTAGCATCTTCTAAAATGTGATCAAAATATGCTGGAATTGGTAGTTTCACAAGTCCAATCCTCTATAGGGGGTTTCTAGATGCCTTAGCTTCAAAAGTAATCTGCTGCCTAATCTCATTACTGCAGATGTATAAATCTTTCTAATAGAGGATTTCCAATGTTCTTCTCGATCCATCTGTTCCTGATGCCAATAAGGGGTTTTAGACTTATCTTACTGATGGTTGCTGGCGGGCGAGCACAACAGTGGGTCTATTCAGAGTGTGTATCAAGTGTGTGGCTGGCTCTCCTCTTCACAGCCACAGCATATGCAAAAGGGGAGTGGCTTAAAACTACACTTCAGTGACTCTGTGGACAGTAAAGGCTCATCTTTCAGCAATGGTTGTCATGTCCTTTTGTTATGGTAACAAAAGGAGCTGCTGTGAAAACCTTCAATGGGTTATTGATTAACTGTGCCTTATTTGGGATGCAGTTTCAGTCAGTGTAGCTCTTTCTCTGAATTCAATGATGCATGGAGAGCTACTTCTTTTCATACCAGTCTGCCACTCAAAGCAGTAAGTAAGGAAAGCTTTTGTCAGTGAAAACTAACAGCTCTCCTGCTAGCTCATTAAGCTTTGTGTGGAATGGGCTGTGTTCACTGAAGAGTGCACAAGCTGAACAATGGCTTGGAGTTTTGCCCGTCAGCAAACCCCGGGAAGAATTGGAGACAGTCCCTAACAAGGCGGTCTGCTTATGATGTTTCACCAATTGTGTCTTGCCTCATTATTGCAAATTACCTCTTCCGTCATACATTTTTGATGGTTTACATGTAATTCCCCTGCCATGTATTCACTCTGAATATTGAGCTGACTCTTAGGGAGTTTGACCTACTTTTGCTTTCTCCCTTGTGGCGTTGAAACCATCATCCATTCTGAAAAACTTGGAGAAAGGCCGTACAGACCTTATATGAGTGGCTCACCCTCGGGTATCTACAGTCTACATCTAATTATGTTGTTGCTAGCTGCCTTAGCTTCAATAGCAGTCCGCTAGGTAATCGCATTTATGACTTAGTATTTCTCCATAGGCTATTCCCCGTGTTCTTTTCCTTCCATATACTCCAGAGGGTCCTAATGAGGTGATCTGCATTTGCCATTTCACAGATCATGTATGTCTCTCCTCATTTTAGGGAATACCTCTCCCATCATACTTTTTGAAGCTTCTCACGTAATTCTCTCTGTCAAGTTTTCACTCTGAATATTTAGCTGACCTTTAGTGAGAGTTTGACATCCTCTTGCTTTCTCCAAATTCATCACACCTGGTACCCTAGCAGTGTGGATTTCTTCATCCATTCTGAACAACTTGGAAAAGTCTTTGCCCAAGTATGATGTCCCCCTGCCTTTCTCAATATTTTTTAAGTTACTCCCATGATTGCATTGTTGTCTCAGTGTTGTCATAAATATGTTTCCTTCCTCTTTCTGGCTATTTAACCTGTGTACAGTAATTTACAAAAAGCAGTTTACATACCAGAAATGAGAGAGATATGGCCTAAGTACAAAATTGTATGGTGACTAGGTTGATAAGCTATATGCACTCAAGTGCCATAAGTGCCATCCTCCAGAAGGTTTTACTAGCTGCCTTCAAAACTAATTTGCTGCCTAACTGCTTTAGCTCACATGTATAAGTCTTTCTCTTAAGGTGATTGCTGATGTTTTTCCATCCATATTTGTTATTGAGGGCAATAGAAAAGTTTTCTGTCTGCCTTTGCTTTTTTTATTAATTTTGTCTCACTTTAATATTGGGAATATACCTCTTCCATCATACCCTCATGGTTCATTATTATTTTATTTGCCCTGTCAGATATTCACTCTGAATACTGAGCTGGCCTTAAGTGAATTTGCCATTCCCTTGCTTTCTTAGTATGCTGGTAAAGTGTAGTTCCACAGGTTTTATTCTCTAGATGTCAGCAGGGAGTGGTAGAGGCTTTCTTTCTTCGTGTTTCCTCGCTTCTAGAAATGCCACCTGCATTACTCCACTCCTTGGCATAGACTTGCCACAAAAATCCGTTGCCCAGCCGACGAAGTCGGTTGCGCGCCGGACAGAAGCGCCTTTGGGTGGACCAGTTAACTAGCCGACTTTGCTTGCTTTTTGCTCAACTTGATGTCCATTAACTTGAGAAACTACTCTGTAGATTGCTTGTCATTAGAATTTTGTTGTTTGAGTTCATGTGCTTCTTTTACATTGGCAATGTGCTTCAGATCATGGGAAAGTGTGATCCCATTTGATGGAGACTTCATATCTCTTTTTGAGGCGTCTGGAATACACACTTCACTAGCAGCATCAACTGCACAACCTGATCAAAGTATGCTAGAGACATGCAGTTCCACAAGTCTCATCTTTTAGAGGGAGTTACTAGCTGGCTTGGCTTCAGAAGTAATCTGCTACCTGATGATACTGCTGCAGATGTATTATAAGTCTTTCTCTTTACGTAATCCCTGATGTTCTTGCCATCCATTTGTTCGTGCCGGCAATAACAAGTTGGTCTGCCTATGCTGTTTCACCAGTCCTGACTCTCCTCATTATGGGACAAAACACATTTTTCCATCATACATTTTCATGGTTCGCATGTAATTTGCTCTGCAACATTTGCCAAAGGCTATCTTAGTTACATTGGATTTAGATTAGACCTCATGAGCATCTTATGCATGACAGGAATTGCCCATTACCTTCTCTTGCCCGACTTGCCGATGGCAACTCGGGTAAGAAGGATTAAGCAACCTTATTGATTTGTTGGGGGAGGGCATCCTATTGGCCCAGAACAGCTTTTTGATGTGTCATGCATAGGTGACTTTCAACTTGTAAGGTCTCAGAAGTCAAGATGAGAATCATGTCTACCAGGAAGTTGGGTTACACACAGTTACAGTAAGAGGATCAGTTGTGTTGGACTTTTTCTAAATTCTGGCTAATGGGCATTTCCTGTAATGTGCACAGGTCTGATCAGTGGATAATTCTGTCAATTGTGCAGTTGGTGCCTCATTTGTCCTACAGGTGTTGATAGCTTGCTGCAGTGTTAATTGTTCTACACGTAGTCATATTATAACTCACAAATCACCCAGTCTACCTTTGATTAGTGATTGCTCTAAAATTTCGAATTTACAGTCTTTCGCTTTGCTTGGTACAGTAGGTGAATAATAAATCTGTGGATTGTTTCCCTTTTGTCTTGGAACTAGTGAAGACCTGTTATCATAAATACATAGTATTTTGACATATGGCTAATATAAACTGCAGAAACTTCCACTTTAACGTACTGTTCACCTCCTATGTGTAACAGATTTGCCATATTTAGGGAGTTTAATTTGTTACCAACTCCATTTACTACAAAATATATGGACAAAATAAAGATCTAAAGCCTGCATACATGTTTAAAATTTGACAAACAGTTACAGTACCTTCAAAAGTCATTTCTTCCTTGATATAGGCCTAAGTTTATATCTTAATGAACTTATCTTCAAATACAGGCCTAAATTTATAAATTTTCCAGGTGTGCTTCAAATCACACCCCTCATTGGGAAATTGAGAAGTGTGGTACTTGGCGGTGTGCCATTTTATTAACCTTAAATAGATTTATACGCACCCACATATTTCATTTAGGTGTGCAAAACCTTATATTCCTCACAGTGAATTAAGGTAAGTGATGGTCTGCAATCACACTTGCATGCCTCAAAATTTTCAAGTCCTTTTGTGTGAAAAAATTGTAATATGGGAAGGTCAAATGGTGAATTCCTTCAAATGTTATTGTTAGGGGTCTACGCAGGGCACATTAAAACTTGTACTTATAAAAATGGTGTCTTGTTCAGACCAAAATGAGGTACAGTTAGAGCCCTACCCTGGGAGATCAGGAACTGCTGTTTGATTGGTGTTTGTCAGTTAAGGTAAAGTGATCTACAGTATGAAATTAAATTAGAGAGATTACAAGGCTTGATTGTTTGCTTCCAGGGGTAGAGTTTCAAGGATATGGGGTGCAAAATGGTGCTATTTTTTAAATTTTCTGAAACATGTACAACCAATGTAAAGTGTACTCTATGTAGCCCAGTTAGACTCACTCATACTACATTTGAGTGATTTCTGAAGACCAGCTGATTTCCCCTGTATATTTGCAGAGGAGTGGCCATGTCCCTTCCTCCCATTGTGTACACCATTGTCTTATAATAGTTCTCTCCTCCTTGTTTTATAAAAAGAGTAAGTTTATAGTATTTTGCTGAACCATGTGTTATAAGTATCATGTCAAAAGGGTTTATCATTACATGACTAAAATCCTTGTAATTTGACTGATATATCATTGCCACCGGTCGTTTGGTGGTTAGACCCCCCCCCCCATGACCAAACCTTGCAATGTAAAAACACTTAAAACAGCATTTTTTTTCTCTCTATCTTTTGACTTTTCCCACATGTCCTGCCCCCAAGCCCCATGACACCAAACCCCCCTGCCTTAAGACACACTCCTGGCTACATAACTGTATCATGGCTATATCAAGAATGCAAATATGTACTTACTGAAGCTGCCAGATTTGCCAGACCATCATTGTAAATGCAAATACAGTTATTAAACAGGAATTGGGAGCACGTGTTTTGTATTTCATTTCAATATTCTCGTTTGATGAAATTTTTTTAGTTTTTATAAAGTTGGCACCCTTTTCTACATTAATTTTTGTCCAATTTTTATAAGTATTTTATAAAAAAAAATTGTATTTGATAAATAGGAAATCTATGAATCAAGTGATTGTTGGCTTTTGCAATATGTATAGTCACTTCTATTGTTAGAGTATTGGTAAAACGGTTGTCCAACCTACAGTATGGGCCACAGTTTAGCCTGCCGTAAGGATGCATACTGCTCGTCAGGAACAAATCATAGTGTAAATTTTTTCAGTAAGCAGATTCATGACAAATTTAGGCTACCCTGTCAGCATTGAGGTGCAGTCAACTATTCCAGTGTTCCACCAACTGCATAGCCTACATTTAAATAATATTATTTGTGTCTGCTATTTGTGTATTCTTGTGAAAATGCACAAACTGAGATTCTCTCTGTTCACCGTCATCCACTTCCGCCATGAATTATTGCATTTTGGTGCTCAGGATGATAAAAAATTAAATTAACAAGTAGGCATATACCATACAGCCCCCTTGTGTATCCTCGTCCATCCTCATCCATCATAACAATTACATGTGGCCCACTGCCAAAAAGGTTGGAGAACCCTGGTATAAGGGGCCTGATATCTAACTGATAAATTGTGTATTCACATTTGGAAGGAGTTTTAACAGTGCAAGAGGACTATACTAAGTATCATGTGAATAAATTTGTAATCAATGAATGGAAGTTCTTTGATTCAAGTGTTTGTTGACATTTGCAATATATACAGTATATATGGGCTCTAAAAGGGCAATGGTATAACTTAATGGTACTAATATCTGATGGATAAGCAGTGAGTACAAATTTGAAAGAAGATGTAACAGTACAAATGGACTTTTCTTAGTAATTTTCAGATAAATTTATAATCAATAAATGCATGAATTACTTTGAGTCATGGCTAGTTTGCTTCTTGCAATAGTCCCATGCCAATGTTGTAATCGAGTCACCAGATTACTGACTTGAGTCACCAGTCTTCAAACTTTTAAGTGACTCGAGTTGAGTCATTGACTTGAGTCACTGTGCTATTTCAATGGGGAAATTACTCCTGAATTCTATTGAGTCACTACCATTTTGAGAGGAAGTGACTGGAGTCGTGACTTGTTACAACACTGTCCCATGCAGAAGGGTGATGACATCAGGGAACCAGTTTCTGATGAATGAGATGTGAGTTCAAATTTGAATGGAATTGTACAAGCTAGTGGACCTTCTGATGGTTAATTCAGTGACATAGCTCCTTCAGGACTGTGCTGATCTGGGGCTGATCAAAAGGCTTGGGGAATTTACATTGTTGCACAGAAAAAGAGTAATTCTTTGGGAAGGAAAGGCCTATATGTACTGAGGAAAACTTGGGCAAGACTGGAAAGAAAAATACACATATTTTTCACCTGACACACAATATGAATTTTATGGTTCTATATTTGACAGACTGTATGGTCAAGTGTATAGAGCGTCCAGCTTGCAGTTGGGAGGTTGACCGAGAGTCGAGTCCTGGCCAGGTCATGCCAAAGACTTTAAAAAATGGAACCTTCGATTGTTCTTGGTGCTCAGCATAAGCAAGGGAGTGGGGAAAACAAGCCAGTGAGCCACAACTTGGGCAAAGGTGATTTACAGCTCAACTTAAACCAATTGATTAGAAATTGGGCCATAAAGTTGCACATAACTAAGAATATTCGAGCAGAAAAAATGTAATTACCTGTCAAATGATCCAAAGGAAGACCCCATGCATTGAGAACCCTTGGACTTACTGGTAGAGAGCCTAATTAGAGGGCCCATTGGGCACTGTAGGAGAGGTTGGGGCACCTTAGTTTATCTTTACACAGCTGGGTTAACTTGAGCATTGAAATTACAACAGAAGATGGGATTAGGAACAAGGAAGGGACTTCCATGCAGTGGGATGATTAGTAGTTTAGCCTGGTCTAGCGATGGACAAGGAAGGGATGTTCTGTGCAATGCAGGATTTCTTGGTCCACCTATTCAAGTTGGACAGGGAAGTCTATTGAGATGATTTATTGACTGGAGGATGAAGCCATGGCATCCTATATTTTGACATCTTTTCACATATGATGTTGGCTGGTGAATCATGAACTGAAATAAGTTTTGCTATTGCATCTGTAACAAAAATTTATTTTCATGTAAAGGAAAGAAGAGAAGTGCCTTAGAGGCTTTGAAACCAACCTGTAAATTCTTTGTTGTTTTTATTTGCTCTCTCTTGTAAAAAACACAAGTCTAGCTTGTACAGTACCACAGGACCCTTAAACTTTTCAAATGTCTTGGCATTCCACCCACTTTGGAAATTGTCAAATGCATTTGATCATATCCAATCAGAAGTCGCGGTTGCTGAATTTTTTTTCCGGGGGGGGGGGTCCCAAGTGTGATCGCAGACTTCAGGGTGTGTTGGGAAATTTGAAAATTTTGTACTTGCAAAAGTCTTAAAGTGCAATTTGGTGCACATAAGCGAATAAAAAGACACAATTTTCTGCCATGAATATGGATAGGAATTGAGCAAATTGAAAATTGGGGTTTTTACCTCAGTATTTTGTGACTAAATGATACTTCCATCCCCTTGGTTTTCACAAGGGGGCTAAAGCCACTACAGCCTTGCAGGGCAAGTTGAGCTAGTTAAGTGCTCTACCTGAGCTTCGAGGGTGCTTCAGTGCAACGTGCAATCAGGGACGTGGATTTGATTTTCAAAGTGGGGGGGGGGGACATCTGGCCTAAATTTTGTCTCTTGACCTGGTAATGTGCCCACAGCGGCGTAGCTACGCATTTTTGCAGTGGAGGGGTAGGTAACCATACAAATTTTTCAAGTGTGTACACCACCGTACTAGGGACGTAATTTGGGTGCGCTAAACGCGCTGAAACTTCTGTCTTTTTTATATATTTGAAAATATGGAGCTTGTATTGCAGAAAAATTTGGATCCTGAGTTTCCTCAGTAAGGAAATTAGAAAAGTTGTTAGATTAGGCTGAAGAATTTGTATATCCTGTTGACAAATCTGAGATTGAGCGGCGACCAAAGATCCTTGTTGATGCATAATGTTATCCAACGCTTATGAAATGAGGCTCTCCAACGAAATTTGTTGAGTCAAGAGCTTATATTGGAGAAAATTTGGAATTTCATGAAAGAAAATTTATAAAAGAAAAAAATAGCACTGCAGTTACGGTTGTCACTTGAGGATCTGGTGTCACATGAAGCAAATTTCCGATTTTTTCACTTCCAGAGCTCGTAAAAGTTTATCATATTGAAGTTATGAGGGAGCCCCTCTGCTTAGGAATTGCAATTTGCGGCACGCGGAGCGAGCAAAAAAATTAGCTTTTTTTGAAACAACTGATGATGAATATGTAGGAGCTCTTGTTGGAGAGAATTTGGAATTTCGGAATTTCATGAGTTGTCAAAACCACATTGTGGACTGGTTTCACAAATGGCAAATTTTCGAACACTTCATTTCTTCAGAGCCGCCTGCTGCCTGTAGCTACGCCACTGGGGGTCTGAGAAAAGGGAGACCCAGATGCTTAATGGTGCGAAATGCTTCAATATTTTGAGTTACCAGGAAACTCATAGTTTTGAAGTTTTCAAAACATGGTCTTGAAAGTGTGGGTAATTACTTCAACGGACTATACGTTCAATGTGAGTTTAAATACCGGGTATAGTAAATAGAATCACAACGGAAATTATGATAGCTTGCGAAGGGTTTGTACAAAGGTTGTAACAGTAAGGAACCATTTTTGATGAAAGAAGGTAAAATCCGTGAACTCATCAAAGCACTTTAATCTACTGCAGGTAAACCACAGATCGAGGGGGATGGTATACGTACCCACTGGTGTTACTGAGACACCGTATGCATAGACCTACTGGTGTATGATTGTTGATACAAAAAACATTAAAATGTGCCCTTTTGAAGTTTACAACAGCACCTCATCATACACTATCTGCAGACAGAGGATAGAGGTGTACGTACCTCTAATTCCAGATTGAAGTCCCTAATTTGGCAAAATTCAGTGTAATTTCTTTAATAATGGTCTAAATACCAGATGGTCGAATCGCTATAGGAATGTGTGATGTGCTCGTGTCGAAATTTTGCATTTGAAATCTTTTACTTTTCTGAAAAAAGTTGCATGCACTCAGACTGTGCACCGAGACATTTTCCGTAAAATTTGTTACGCCTGCCAGGCTGGTCATTCAATAAAGATCACGAATTTCATTAAAACAGTAGTAATATAGTTTAAAACTGTAATAACTCCCATCGTTATTTTGTTCATGTCATTGACTGAGAAGAACAAAAAAAACATAATGGGGACGATTCCTCTTCTTCAAATTCGTAAATGGTGTGCTCCTTTATAACCACACCTGCTTCCCTCTGTACTCGAATAATCGACATAATCATGGAGACAAATGAATAATGCACGTTTAATATATGCAAGTGAAAAAAAGAATATCAATGAGAATGCAAACGCGCGAAGCGCGCGAAAATTCGGGGGATTTGTAAATTATAAACCTGTAATTATTGATACGGATATCGATTGTTATCGGTAGAACACACCTTTCATAACCTACATGTGTAGTATTTCGGTAGAACTAACTTTTAAGTTTCAGGTCACAAAAAGTGGCGGGGGACTTTTACGTTAGTGTCCCCTCCACTCAAAAAAGTGGGGGACATATCCCCCCATAACTGACGCTGTTGTGACTCATTAACGTGCCTGTTAGCCTTTCTAGTTTCTCATAGAGAAGCTGTTATCTGCTAAGATGTTGGTGTGTCATTATTTGTTGAGGGAGTTATGTTCTAAGATTCATTGGTAATTTGAGAGCACTTGGGACCTCAAAAAAGTGGGAAAATTGGATCAAGTTGAACTTCAGGGCGCCCGGGTAGCGCTGCTCTCGTGTATCCAGAAACAACACTATGCCGTTGAAATTGAAGCTTTAAGTAGTGGTAAGCAAATACCGAAGAATTCATCTTTGCTTAAGCTATCTCCATTTCTTGACCAGGAGGGACTGCTTAGACTGAGGGGCAGACTTCAATTTTCAGATTTAGCTTATGAAGAGAAACACCCCTGATATTGCCTTCTTGTTATGAGACGTACTTATATGGCAGAAAACAGCATATTATCCTTGGTCATGCAGGGGTCGGAACTATGATGACAGTGATACGGGGAAACTATTGGATAGTTGGCTTAAGACGTTTGGCCAAGAGAGTTAAATATGAGTGTTTGCCTGTAAGCGGCTAGATGCTAAAGCTTGTGGTCAACCTGTTGCACCGTTGCCTAAACTCCGTGTGCAACAGGCCCCAGCCTTTTCGGTGTTAGGCATGGATTTTGCAGGACCCATCTACAGTCTCGAAACTCCTGGGCAAAAACTGTACATACTATTGTTAACGTGTGCTGTTGTGAGAGCCGTGCACTTAGAATTGACAGATTCCCTGTCCCTAGCAGATTTCTTGCTCGCCTTTAGGAGGTTTATAGCCAGAAGAGGTTTACCTTCTGTTGTGTTTTCTGACAATGCCAAAACATTTTTGGCGGCAAGCGACAAACTTATGACGACATTGGGATCAAATGGTCCTAAGTTTCTTACGATTAATCCATTATCCCCTTGGTGGGGCGGATGGTGGGAGAGGTTAGTCAGGAGTGTCAAAGGGAGTCTTAGGAAGTCAGTAGGCAAATGTTTGTTGAAGAGGAAAGAACTAGAAACCCTCTTAGTTGAAGCTGAAGCGCGTATTAATTCGAGGCCCTTGACTTTGGTTAGTGATAGGACAGACTCCTTGACACCACTGACACCATCGCATTTTCTTATAGGGAGATGCCACAGTGTACAACCAAATGTGGATTTGAGTAATCCATAAGTTGTAACTTCCGGGGACCTGCAAAATAAAGAAAAACAAAGACTACACTTGCTTGAACAGTTTTGGACAGTGTGGCATAGGGATTATCTCTGTAATTTACTACCAACACTTAATAGATTTAAGAAGCAGGGTGACCTAGAAGTAGGGTCTGTTGTGTTGATAAGGGAAGAGCATGTTCCTAGAATGAACTGACCACTGGGCATAATTTTAGAGGAGTTTCCTGGTCGAGATAACCTATGCAGAAGTGTTAAAATTAAAACACAGAAGGGTGAATATGTGAGGTCAATTCAGTGTTTGTATGATCTTGAAATTCAAATAAAAAAATAAAAAGTCAATAGTATAACGTGTGAGAAAATTCAGCTTTATCATTGTAAGGTTAAGGTTAAGGTTGCAAAATTTGATATAGCGCACATTACTGTGATGAAACACACTCAATGGCGCTTTACAAAGTACAAAATCAAGAAAAAGATTTCCTAAAAAAAAGGTAGTTTTCAAAGCATCCTTAAAAGAATTAATAGAAGACGACTGCCGAATATGAATCGGGAGGGCATTCCAAAGCTTCGGGCCAGCGACCATAAAAGAACGATCCGCAAAAGAACTGCGGGTGGTGCCAAAGGAACCTTAAAAAGTAAACCTTTTGAAGATCTAGTAGCATAATAGGACGCTTTGAGTTCAATCAACCCTGATAAATAAGTTGGTGCTAAATTGTGGAGACATTTAAACACAAGGAGAAGAATCTTATACTCAATACGAGAGACCTTTGTTTGAAGTAATCACTAATGCAATTATTAAATCGTATTTGTTTGTTGTTGTTTGTTAATTTGATGTCCACCTGACAAAAGTCAGTGAGTTCTTGTGACTATGTAAGACAGAACTTTGTAAATTTGTTGATTGGAGTTAATGAATAACTCCAATGGGGGAGTATGTTGTGACTCATCAACGTGCCAGTTAACCTTTCTGGTTTCTCATAGAGAAGCTGTTATCTGCTAAGATGTTGGTATGTCATTATTTGTTGAGGGAGCAGAATGCTGCACCTACTGAGCATTCCTTTGCTATTGTTAGCCAAAGTAGATCTTTTGTGTTTATTCGGTAGAGCAAATGGACAGTTTGGGTTTGGAAGAGAATAGTTTGGATAAGTGGAACTAGTTGCCAATAAAGATTGAAAGAGAGGGGAAGACTTCAGTGTCATTATTTTCCATTTCTTCACTTATAACTTCGTGTGATAGAATCAGGTTTGAACAGACGCACATGCGTGCAAGCGACTTCATTTGCTGGACATACAATTTTAGTAGTAAGCATAATGCCAAGTGGGAGGGAAATTGCTGGAGAAAAACCTACATGAATCCAGCAGGATTTAAACCCATACACATGTGAAAATCACATTTGTGCACAGCAGCTGGAATAACCACTCTGACACTGGACTACCCAAGACCCTTTAGGTCTTAGTTGTCAAGCCTTGACTGTGGAAACTACGTGTCTACATAGGCAACCTCGATTTCGAGTGTCTGTAACAATTGACAATCAAGAAATGGTGCCACGCACATGTGCAGCCTTGAGATATGCACGACTGTAGCCTGACTTGATTCAAGCTTAAGAATTAAATTTTAGGCTATTTTGAGGTTGTGTGTACGTTACATAGATCATTTGGTTGGATGAAAAGACTCCTGACTTTCAAGTGTTCTTCGGTCACATGTTTAAAATTGGCGTTTCAAATTTTTGGTGGCCAAGAGTAGGGTGCTGCCCCTGGATTTACGCTTGAATTACCTTCATGTTCAAGGTAAATTGTGATATAATTATTCGGGTCTATACCCAATGTTTACGGGTGTAATTTTCTCACGGTGCTCGATCTTCTCCGTTTCCCTATTTTCTCCATGGTTGCCAAGATTACAACGGTTGCTCTTCTCAATCTACGAAGTTCCTACAAATGTGTTCAATGTCCCCAGCCCGTGAACTTCAAACCATGGAAGACCATTAAGACCATTAAAAACACCCATGGTGGGAGGACCGTACGTACTGAACATTTGGAAAATTTCAGGAGGGGAGATGTATATCGTAAGCAAACTCATGTAGTTGTTTGTAGGGTGATCGATGACGAGTTCATACTCAACCAAAGGACCGTATAAAAAGCAGAGGAACGCGTTTCGCGTGCAGTGTTTTCTATTACTTCAAATGTAACCTTCGTGGAAAATGAAATTGAAAAAAAAAACAATTACTAAATTATTATCTAATACAAACTTTACATACAAATATTAACCAAATGCAAAAATGGCACGAAACTGCAACATATACTCTGACCATTCTAGAAAAAGTTGTATGTATGAATTGAACTTCAAAAATCACTCTTCCAAAGATGCCTCTTCGACAAATTAATCAGTGTCTTCTCCTGCATTTGCCGACCCATGAATATATCGATTGAGTCGGCAATGGAATCGGCCCTGTGGCTAATTGCAATTGTATAGAAACAACTGATCATACTTTGGGGGATTGTCCTAAAGTAAAATCATTTTTTATGGTTAAAGGCGTTTTGCAAAAGTTTAAATGACAATTTCAATTTTAAGGTTACTTTCTTTCTTATGGGCTTCATAGGGATACGAGGCGGGGGGGAGGGAGGGGGCAGACTACCCCCCCCCCCAATTTTCTCAAGACCTAAAATTCGGGCAGGGATCTGGAAAAACTCGGGCAGCCGTTTGAGTCTTAAAACCTGGTTCGTTACTACTTACACAGAAAACTCATAGGCGCGCCCGAATTCATTCAAACACTTGGCCGAAAAAATAATAAAAAAGCATCATAGTCACGGTAAAATTTTCATGAAAACTCTAAAAGATACCAAAATTCGCGACACATTCGGGCAGCTTATGAAGAAACAATTTTTCGTCAGCCTCACTTCATATTCTTGCGCAAACCTTTGCCCGAAATGACACAATATTCGGGCAAAGGTTGCAAAAAAGTTCTGGGATATTTTTAATTTCCAGATTACAAGGAGAGAGAGGATGTATACTGTCCCCAAAATTTTTCCCGAACAAATCAATCAAAAGCTATCTTGTGACGCACCATATTACTAAATGACAATCACCAATAGTCACCAAAAAGCTGAAACGTACTCGGTCGAGAGGTATTTGGGCAGCATATGAATGAGATGACGATTTTGCCCTTTTCAAAATGATCCTTTTAATTAAAATTGTGCGAAACTTTTAAACCTGCAGTGCTGTGGAACCGAAATTCGGGCAATGGTAAACAAATCAGCGTAGCTTGTTAGCTCACTCATACGAATTTAGTGTGAACAAATCTGCAAGTAAGTCTGCCCACAAATTCATGTAAAAACATCTAGCAACGTGACAAGCCGGGTTTTTCTCAAACGGCGTGAGTAGAAAAATCATTTATATATATATCATATATAGTCGGGAGTTCGGGCCGAGTCATATAGACAGTTGTATCAATTCGGTGGAACTGGAATTCGGGCAAGAGTCGCAACAGAGTCACAGACATACGGTACTCATGTTTTTAATTCCGTTCTACAGTTTTCCCCGGAAAGATACAAGACCAGGTAATGTTTTATACATTCTCACAGTGACGTAGCCACGGGGGGAGCTGGGGGCCTAGGCCCCTTAGATTTTTTGCGTCCTGATAAAGTAATTGAAAAAAATAAAATTTTTGAACGGAAAAACAATTTGAAGTATGTCCTTCAAAACAGTAAATAAATAAAATGTGTAAACATTTAAAAAAAAACATGGATGAATGTGTGTAAACACATTTTGTGCGCACGTATGAAATCAAGTAATAACTTCAAAATGCCTACTTTCACTAAATTAGATACCGTTTGTGATCTGCACTGTCGTTTATTGCATTTCACTTAGACGATGAAAGGAAATTCTCGTCGACAAAACTAAGTGTGACTTTGTTAGGTCAAAACTCTTTCTGCCTTTCGGATGGCTGATTGATTTACTGAAAATAAGGCAATCGTACCCTGGAGACCACTTTTACACGACCATTCCTATACTTTGTCATACACAAAATATGCCGTAAGCAGGTAAGGGTAAGGTACTGCCTTCAGATAATTCTTCCCTTCCATCCTTAACAAGTAGGCCTAGGCCTGTGTCGTGCCTCACTCCTGCCCATCCGAAGTGCCACTGTAGGACGATTTTTTCGACAAGTCCTTTTTTTACTAGTTGGCACTGACGTCCGGGGGATTTGTAAAATGTCCACAAAGTCCTGATTTCATATGTTTCCCACATGATCCATACTTCTGCTTTGCGGTTCAATTATTTTGAGAGATTTATTCGTAGTATTGTAATTTTGACTATGTAATGTACCGATGGACAAATACTGCACCACTTTGCACTTGTTCCTTTGCGAGTACGTATGTCTCTTGTAAAATCTCTACAAAAACTAAAAACATTTTGATATTTTTCATGCTCCCCAGAAAGGTAAAATTCTAAAACTTAGGCCTATAATCAGTTTAAAGTTTTGACAAACATAGCACCATTTTGCATCTAGGAAATCTAACGCAAAGAAAGTTTCTCACAGGGGGACACAACTACTTTTGGTTTTCCTGTTAAAGGGTAAGGTACTGCCTTAGGTTAGCTGAAATCCATCCAAATATTGCCGCATTTGCGGCTGAGTACATTCAGTTTATACACGTGGGAAGTGCTATTTCCGGCCATCTGGAGGGGTTTTAAAGCCCAAAATTTTCTTGTACGCTCCGCCTCAACTGATGGTGGCGCTCCGCTTAGATTCAAATAGTGCCGCATTTGCGATCTACGTCCTGAAATTTACAATTTTTCCCAAGGGAAAGGGAGATACCGCTTCCCTTTAGTTTCATCCCCAGATCACAGATCAGATGTGCCCAGTTTGGGTGTCCCTAAAAAGTGTATGTATTACCATTTTTCATAGATTGATTTTTTATTCTCATTATTTGAGAAGTCGTAGACATGAGATTCGTATTTCTAGGCTGGGTACATCCAGCTTAAAACATGTGGGAAGTGCTGTTTTCGGCCATCTGGAGGGGTTTTAAAGTCCAAAATTTTCCTGTACGCTCCGCGCCAACTGATGGTGGCGCTCCGCTTAGATAGTCTTGCCATTCCTGACCTTCGGAGGTACCAGGCCCCCACTTGTTTCCTAGCCGCCCCCCCCCCCCAAAAAAAAAATCCCATCCTGGCTACCCCACTGCATTCCCAGGTGCGGTATATCATTATATTATGTTTTTTCACATCTCAAATGTTTTTAAGGACGAACCTCAGATACCGATTGCTGGATCGCGGAAGAATATATGAATAGTGCCTTGTCAACGCCCTTTCCCCCGCCTCTCTTTCTGATTACACAACTCTAGGGTAATACATCTCACCGTACTGATTCAACTTACTGAGTTGTGGGAACTCTTAAATAGCCTTGGAAGTGCCATTTCCAGCGATCTTGGAGGCGTTTTGGGCCCAAATTTTGGGGCGTTCCGGGCCAAGCCATGGTGGCGCGGATCGCTGAGAGTCTGTATTTCGCCCTCCACGACAATGCCGACGGTTTCTGAAGTTTTTCCATTTTCAAAATTATATTGATGATAATCTCATGCTGCATGACGTAAAATAGTTTGTAGAACGCCCAAAGTCATCTAGTGGTAGTGGTACATTTCATCTGGGGTTTTTTTTTTTTTTTTTTTTTTGGACCTTTTTGTAGATTTGCTCATTTTTGGTGAAAATTTTATTGCAAACGAAAGTTCAAAATATCGACGGCTTTGATTCTGCTTATAAGTCTGGGAAAGGCCATTTCCGGCTCTCTGAGGGGTTGCGATTTTTCAAAATTTTCTGTACACTCCGCGCCAACTGATGGTGGCGCTCCGCTTAGATAGTCTTTCGGGCACAATTACATTTTTCGGGCAGAGAATCCTCTGCCCCCCCCCCCCCAAACTGAAATGCTCCCGTAGGCCTATGATGGGCTTCCCTTGCTTTAATATGCCTAAGGTGGTGTTTAATAGACTCTGGTATGTGTTATGTGTTTCAAAATTAATTATGTGGAAGTCTAGATGCATCCATGTTTTTCAGTCACGGGCGCATTCCAGTGAAGAAATACCATCATTAATTATTAATTATATTAAGCAGAGAGTTAGGCCCGATAAGCATCGTTTACCTAAAGCTGAATTTGAAAAAGTGTGGACTGACTAGGAAACGCTCATTTGTTTCTCTGTGCGGAGAGAAGGTTTACTTCAAATTTGTTTAAGTAAAAATTAGTTTACGTTTGGTCTTATGTTTGGATTACTTCATATGTTGTTCACTATACAGTTCTAATCCTACGAAATTAATTTAAGTAGAATGTGTTTTCTTTTTTTTTTTTTTTTTTTTTTTTGCGTTCTTCTAATTAAGTGTGGTTTTTTTAACTCATATCTTTGGAGTATTGTGTTACTTTCCGTTTTTTGGTGATTACTTTGTAAACAAGGTTAGTAAGATCAACCTTTAATTCTTGTTAAACAGTGGGTTTCGTCCCAACACTTCCCCCAAAATCGCAACAATTTCCAGATGAATCGCAACATTTCCCAACCAGATCGCAAAAATCCCAAACACATCGCAAAAATCCCAAACAAATCGCAACAATTCCCAACTAAATGGCAACAACTACCAAACAAATCGCAACAATTCCCAACCAAATGGCAACAACTACCAAACAAATCGCAACAACTACCAAACAAATCGCAACAGTTCCCAACCAAATGGCAACAATTTAGAAATGTATCATATTTGCGGGTACTAAGCTAGAAAGAATGCATTTCCTTACGTACGAATCGGGTGATAACACTGATACGTCTCATAATTATAACGGACTGATTAACTTAAAACCAAAACCCGGCAAGACTAAACACGCTTCTCCTGCTTAAATGTGGAATCTAGTAAGAGCAACCGCTTGGTTTACCTTGAATATGCAATAATAAAGACCTAAAATATGATGTAAGAAGAATATTGTGACAATTCGGTCGTTGCTTCATAATAGCACTTGGTAGCCCACTCTTGCCCATTTTACTGTTGACAATGAAAACAGGTAAAGTTTACAAGCAAGAAAGCCCGGCTAGCTCAGTCGGTAGAGCATGAGGCTCTTAATCTCAGGGTCGTGGGTTCGAGCCCCACGCTGGGCGCAAGTTTTGCTACCTGTTTGTTTTATTATTCATATTTATATTAATTTTTATTCATATTTATATTAATTTTTCAAATTTTGTTTGGTTTATTTTCGAGATGTAAACAATCTTCTTCCTAAGGATCAGGGTGGGTTAGGATTAGATGATCTTTGGAGCAAGGTGAATGCTTTGTTCATTAAACCCTCTTTATTGCGTCATGGTACTAATGATGTAAGCTAATTATTCAACTGTAAATACTTGTATATATTATTATTATTTTTATCCCCTGATTTGCTGTTTTGTATGTATATATGTTGAGACTGAAAATAAAGTTCTTCCTACACAAAAAAAAAATAAATAAATAAACCCTCTTTCCCTGTTCTGGATATTACCACAGAACCCCCGTTATATACTGACGTTATAATCTCTGCCGTTAGACATAACCCAACTTTTCCTTGGGGTCACATTTGGCCTTTAGCCTTTCATTGCTACTTACACAATAAACTGAAGGATTTCCAATGGCGGTTAGCACATAAAGCATTGTGTACTGGTGCTAAAATTCGTGATTCGGGTAAGTTTACGCATAGGCGTAGGAAGCGGAAGACTGGGGGCGAAAGCCCCTCCCCCAGTGAAAATGGGGGGAGAGGAAGCATGCTTCCGTCCACCCCTCTATTTCACTGGTCTGAAAACCCCTTTTTCATTCTATGAACTCTCAAAAAATGCGAAATTTCCGGCGCGCTTCGCGAGACGCAAAATGCGATATAGAATGCATTAGTTCTTGATCGTAAACAGGTAAATCACTTATCCGAGCTCTGGAAATGACAAAATCCGTGCCTTATGTGATTCCACATCATCAAGAGACACCGGCAGCTGTATTGCTATTTTTGTAAACTGCCTTTCATAGAATTACAAATTTTCTTCAATGAGAGCTCTTGATTTTGAAATATCTTGTGTAAAAAGGACAAAAAAGTTTGGGAAACTTTTAAAATGTCATCGGTGAGTATCAGTTCGTAGGCCTTCAAGTCAGATAACATTATATAGCAACAACCGGCAGTGGCGTAGCCACGGGGGGCCTGGGGGGCCTAGCCCCCCCCCCCCAGATTTTCTTCACCCCCCCCCCCCCCCAGATTTTTTTGCTTCCTGATAAAGTAATTGAAAAAAAATAAAATGTTTCAACGGAAATAAACTTTGAAGAATATCCTTCAAAAGAGTAAATAAGTAAAATGTGTAAAAATTAAAAAAAAAAACATGGATGAATGTGTGTAAAACACATTTTGTGCGCACGTATGAAATCAAGTAATAACTTCAAAATGCCTACTTTCACTAGATTGGATACCGTTTGTGATCTGCACTGTCGTTTATTGCATTTCGAAGATGAAACGAAAGTCTCGACGATAAACTTTAATGTGACTTTGTTAGGTTAAGACCCTTTCTGCCTTTCGGATTGCTGATTGATTTACTGAAAATAAGGCAATCGTACACTGGAGACCACTCTTACACGACCATTCCTATACTTTATCATACACAAAATATGCCGTAAGCAGGTAAGGGTACGGTACTGCCTTCGGATTATTCTTCCCTTCCATCCTTAACATGTAGGCCTACGTCGTGCCTCACTCCTGCCCATGACAAGTGCCACTGTAGGACGATTTTTTTCGACAAGTCCTCTTTTTACTAGTTGGCACTGGCGTCCGGGGGATTTGTAAAATGTCCACAAGGTCCGGATTTCATGTGTTTCCTTCTGCTTTGCGGTTCAATTATTCTGAGAGATTTATTCGTAGTATTTTAATTTTGACTATGTAATGTACCGATGAACAAATACTGCACCACTTTGCAAATTGTTTCTTTGGCAATATGTATGTCTCTTGTAAAATCTCTACAAAAACTAAGAATATTTTGATATTTTTCATGCTTCCCAAAAAGGGAAAATCCTAAAACTTAGGCCTGTAATCAGTTCAAAGTTTTGCCAAACACAGCACCATTTTGCATCTATAAAGAAAGTTTCTCAGAGGGGGACACAACTACTTTTGGTTTTCCTGTTAAAGGGTAAGGTACTGCCTGAGGTAAGCTGAAATCCATTCAAATATTGGCGCATTAGCGGCTGGGTACATCCAGTTTAAAACACGTGGGAAGTGCCATTTCCGGCCATCTGGAGGGGTTTTAAAGCCCAAAATTTTCTTGTACGCTCCGCGCCAACTGATGGTGGCGCTCCGCTTAGATTCAAATATTGCCGCATTTGCGATCTACGTCCTGAAATTCACAATTTTCCCAAGGGAAAGGGAGATACCGGTTGCTTTCAGTCTCATCCCCCAGGCCACAGATCAGAAGTGCCCAGTTTCGGGGGCCCTAAAAAGTGTATGTATTACCATTTTTCATAGGTTGAATTTTTATTCTCATTATTTGAGAAGTCGCAGACATGACATTCGTATTTCAAGGCTGGATACATCCAGCTTAAAACACATGGGAAGTGCCGTTTCCGGCCATCTGGAGGGGTTTTAAAGTCCAAAATTTTCTTTTACGCTCCGCGCCAACTCATGGTGGCGCTCCGCTTAGATAGTCTTGCCATGTCTGACCCTCGGAGGTACCAGCCCCCCCCCCCCCACTTGTTACCTAGGCCCCCCAAAAAATCGCATCCTGGCTACGCCACTGCAACAACGATAGTCATCGTGCAATCATCCTCAGATCTCCCACCAAGATATGAAGGAAGTGCAGATTCTTCAGTAATCCCCCAACTTCATAATGGAGAAAATTTGTAATTAAATGAAATAAAATTCTTGGAAGTAGCAATGTAGTTGCCGAAGTAACTTGATGATCTAGGGATTTTGTTAAGTGTCCAGAGTTAAGAAAACTTTACAAACTGATTTTTGATCTAACACTTTTAGGAAATGCAAATCAATTACACTGTATTTGACTGGTGTCACAAATGGCAAAATTCTGATTTGTCTACTTTTCAGAGCCAGTTGGTCTCCGACCCCCCTGTCGCCTACCCCACCGAGACCTAATGACATCCGCCCTTCTGTCCTCATGAGATTGCCTCAGATTTTGCTCCAATTGTATTAGCACTTCGTTTCAAACGGAAGGATACCCGTTGATTGAAAAGGGGCAAACGTTGTCCTATTCACACAAAGAATAGTTCTCTCACAAACAATTACCGGCCTGCTTCGATCACTTGTACTTGTTAATTGTTAGAGCATGTATATTCAATAGGGGTAGTTGTGATACCCAATTACTATCGCAGTAGGCGAAGATTGGGCATCACGCCAGATTCCCCACAAAAGCAGGTCGATGTCTGTGTCTTGGATTTCGAAAATGCCTTTGACATGTTGACACCATGCCTCATGGGCTGCTAAAACCAGGCTGTTTAGCCTTGGTGTTTTCAAACAGGTTCTCCCATAGCCCGCTTGGCGGACGATTTTTTTTTGTCCAGCTCATTGCTGTGAGAAAACCTGAGGGGTGACAGCCTAAAGGGGCTGCAACCTCAGATGCGCTACACAGGCTAGTTCTCCGGTGGGTTTATGGCTTTCTTTTTGATCATACGCAATCTGTTTTGATTATGTTGTTTCTGGTGTTCCCAGAGGTCTGTCCTATTCCATTCTTTTCCTTACTTATATAAATAACATCGAAAATGCTGCTGCCCCTAAAATTAGACTTTTTGCTGATCACTGTGTGTGTTATCATATAGAATGCCAGTGATTGTTGCTTGCTTTAAAATTATATCCATAATTTTCCAGTCTTTGAGCCAAGACCCAGTGCATGAGATTCCAGCCCTCTTAATGCAACATTTTTACTTCCGCTTGGAAGAAAGTCCTAATTCGATTGGGTCTTCAACATTGGAAGTTAGTTAGTCGTTTGATAAAGCAGGGATCACGATTTCTGATCACTTAAACTGGGATAATCACATTCTGTCCATCTGCAACAAGGGTAATATATGATTTTGGGAATACTTCATAGAAACCTGTCTTTCCGCTCCCGCGATGTGAAGCTACTATCTGCATAAATACAAAGGTTTACTCAGCCCTGTTTGGGGGTATGATTGATGCGAGTACTGGATATACTGATCAGTCTTATGTAAGCTACAGAACATTTAGAGGAGATCGGCTCGTTTTGTAAGTTTCGACGGAATTTTCTCGTGAGCCACTGGTCGATGACGGCTATTTTGAAAGAACTTAGTTGATCTCCTCACACCAGGCGGAGAGTTGCAAGCGAAACAGACTGATTCTCGTCTCGAAAGGTTAATATTTTCATTTTTAGAATTTTATGCCACATATCATGCAGCTAAAGGGGTACACGTCCTAATGTTGCGTTCATTACCATTTGTCAGTGGCATAGCCACGGGGTGGTTTTGGGGTTTGACCCCTCCCCATGACCCATCCTCTCAATGCAAAAACCACCTAAAATAGCGGCTTTTCCTCTCCATCCTTAGATTTAACCCTCATGTCGTGTCCTCAACCTCCCCCTCCCCCCTCCCATAACACCAAAACCCTCTCCATGACACAATCCTTGCTACGCGCCTGCCATTGGTACACACTGGTACACTTCAATCAGTTGCAAACTTATGTGCACAATGGTCATTGCAATTTGCTATCTTCCGAATAACGGGACGGCCTTTTTGGGGTCCCGGATAAAATATTTACAGGCCGGGGAAACTCGAGATTCCAAAAATTATATATGTTTAAGCAGTGGTCGCCTCCCCCTGACGGACAAAAATCGTCTGTCGGTGCCCTTTTTAGGTTTTTAACATACTTAACCCTAGCACCTTTTTTTGCAAAATACATAATTTAATAGCGTTGTTTTGAGGCCCAGATGACAAAATGCTCAAAGAGCCACCGGTAACTGTACTATATGCATTTTATTCTGATGAAAAGGTTCATCTTCTGTAATAAAGGGATAGGTTTTGCCGAAATGTATCTTCATGCTTTATACGCACTAATGAATGTTGTCGCTGTGCTAAGTTCATTGCTTCCACACCAAACGTGATTATAAGCTTACAAAATACACAGACTCACATTAATTTACCCTCCCGGCCAATAAAAGGTGTTGCAAAGGGCGCAACAATAATTGAAGCGCAAATAGCCCTCTTGTCGTCGAGGATAATTGTCAACATAGACAATAATAAGAGTTTATAAAGATGCCAAGATAGCTTCCACAACATTTTTCAAAATCATTTAAAGAGAACATTCAGGTTAAAATAAAATGAAACTGTTATCATAGTGGTAATGGTTTAAGAGTTTTAATGATCAGTTTCCAGTTTGCTTTTCTTCAAGTGACTATTCTTATAAAAAATGGCTCATTCTGACACTGCACGATAATCCCATGAAAATGCTTATTTTTGTACTTCCGTGGTCTCCATGACCAGAAAATTGCATCAAATAAGCTTAAGATTAGGCTAATTTTATTTATTATGAATCCAGTATCTAGAGAGCCAAGCAGACCTCTTGCCTTGGCTATTTCTTTGAATGAACTTAATTAATGGCTATTTCAGAGTGGTCACATGGTGTAACTTACGTTAATTAATGTTTCTTCGTGTACTTATCTTGGTTTCTAGAAGCCAAATATGTACACCTGACGGTGATTGATTTCCATAACTTTTTCCCTCTGTAAGATTGCATGCTATTAAGCTCTAGCAGATTTAATCTTTATCTTCGCAAAGTAGCCCATTAATAAATTAAAATCTTAAATCGAGACCTGAAAATAACACACAGAATATAATGACTGCCTTCATACTAGAATGTGAAAGATAGGGATAGAAACATGGGCGTCCGCAGGTAGGGGCAAGGGTGGAACTTGCCCACCTCTGGAAAATAAAAAACCTGAAAAAACGAAGAAAACATAAAGGAAAAGACGAAGGAAAATTAACATCAATATTCCTTAACAGTTCACTCAGTGTTTTCCCTATTTTTATGCGGTAAATAGGCTTTAGAAATGTCATTTCCAGCGATCGGAGAGGCATTTTGGGTGAAAATTTTCTTGCGCTCCGCGCCAATTCATGGTGGCGCGGAGCTTAATTTCCCCCCTAAAAGAATTTAGTCCCCCCCCCCCCCAGCCGAATTTTCTTCCGCAAAGGCCCATGGAAAGAAAATTTAAACATATTCTAATAGAAAAACTTGCTGCGGAGGAATGTCAAAGTAGTCTTCTACCAGGTGCGGAAAATCAAATGGAAAGTCTGAAAAGCCGTGGCTTCGATCGTGCCGAGGCTCAGGGTATTTACTCCGTAGCACTCCCGCAGACCATTTCGCCCCTCTGACCGAAATCCCTAGCTCCGCCACTGTGTTTAAAGGCAGTCATTCGTCACCCTAAACTACAGTTTCAGTATACATATATCAAAACTCTCAATTGGTACAGTCCTTTGATTGGCATCACATTCAAACAATGCAACATTGCTAAATTACACAGCATGGGCACTGAGAGTGTTTTGATTACACATTATGGACTTGTATGGCCACTGGGACAAGCCATGAAGCAATAAACAAGGGTTGTGTCTGGATAAAGATGGGTTTTAGATAAATGTGGGAGGGGCTAGAAGTAAGTAAGTTGGGAGAACTGGAACTGTTTGGGATGATGAAAATATGCCTTTAAGTCATTTATTATTTTTCAAATCCAGATTCAAAATAGGTAGCGACGAGGTAAAATGTAACAACTTCATTTTTCAGTTTCTCATAATCAAACAACATGGTTCACGTGTAATTACCGATGAAGTAGGTCCCTAATTTTTTGTTTGTTTACATGTGAAACCCGTGAGCTCTGCTCAGATTTACTTGCTCAGCTAAGTATTTCAGCGGTCAAATTTATTACGAGAAATGATATAAAGCACAAACATTGTTTTAAAATGCAGAACATTAAATCAAGCATATATTGAAGCTTTCCATACACTCAAAAAAAACAGTGTCAGCTGATTTTCCATGCAGCTCCCTGTTCCATGTCAAAGCTTGGTGTCCCGTTTACACAAGACTATATAAGTTGTAACTGCACTTAAAATCCAAATGAAAAAAGTAAATACGTCTTGTCGTATATTGTTTGAAGGTACAAGTAGATAAATGCATCTTAAGTACTTTTTGTGAGATTAAATGTTAATCTTCATACAAAATCCGTTGTAAGAAAATATCACGATGTAAATGGGGCACCAAAAACCAATGCCACCCTTATTTATGAACTCACCGAGGTATGTATACTCTTCCGTAGACTTTCTCTTTACGCATAATAAATAACACAGTTGTACTACCTTAGGTGTAACTGCGAGACGGATTCTGCTTGATTTATCCGTCAGTCTTGTTATACATCAGATGACCTATGTGTGGTGTTTTCGAACAGCTCTGTAGGTTGTTTACCACCGGTGTTTTTACAAAATGGCTGCGCCCTGGTCATCTCCACGGTGGTGAATCGGTGTGATAATTCTTGGCTTGTTTATCACCTTATCTTCATCAGAAATAAATATCCTAGCTTTTTGAATTTTCTCCGAATGAATAAAAGTCATGGCGAGTATGGAATCACCAGATGGAACAGAGCAAATCCATAAACTATTGGATGAATTGGTCGTCATGTTCGATCAGTATAAGCATGTGCTACGTGCTAACACTGTTGACTTTTTCACACATAATCGCATTGAGTTACTGCAGAAAGTCAATCCCGCCCTTGTGAATGAACTAATGAACCTCTCTCAGAAGGACTTCGTGAAAGTAGCATGTGGCAAGTTTGAAAGCTCAGGGAACAGCAAGAATCAAGTGTCAGAAATATCAAAACTGTGTCAGCAATCATCCATATGTTGTGAAAGTCTTGGAAAAGGACTCTGTTTTACAGATTCACCAAGTTACATACAGACATGCAGTGGATATTCAAAAAACAGTGATACTGTCATAGTAAAACCAAAAGAATTTATGAATTTGAAAAAGTCACACGAAGTTGAAGAAATGTCACATCTTTGCAGGTGGCTTTGTAAGTCCCTCAACCTCAACCAGGTGAGCAGTATTGTGTACAGTTTGTCCTGCACGTGGAAGGCATTTATTCCCCATACATGTCAAACTTCTCTAAGTTACTTTCCTGTCAGCAGACTCTGACAGTTTTTAGTGCAATAAAAGTGCAAGTTTTTTTTACCAATTTTAAGTCGCTTTTCATTACTGGTTGTCGCCTAACAGTAGCCTATAGCTAATTAGGTCCAGGGTCCTGATGTTTTTCTTGCGACTTACTGTACAGTGGGCTATTCACTTGTTTTTGTGAGTTTGTTTATTGGGTAGACATACAATGCTTTGTTTCATTATTTTGTTTGTATGCAGCTTAAGTAATCCATGAAAAATCATTCTGAAGTGAAAGGATGGCATTCCAGTTTCTCATGCACATTTTTCTGTTCACAGTACTTGGTAGGTTATAGTCTGGAATTTGTACTGTGCTGGCCGAGGGGCTGTATACTGTGATTACAGTATGGAAATGTGAATGTAACCTATTGATTGTGGGAAACTTCAGAAGTCATCTTTAGTCATAACTTGCAATCAAAAAGAGAAAAATTTCCCAAATTTTTCTTTCATCAAGGATTCACTGAGCCTTTGGGCTTTCTAGTTTTGCTTAATTTTAGAGAACCAAACATTTTTGTTCTGCCTGGTGTTGCCCAAAATTTGACAGAGGTACAGTATTTGGAATGTTTCAAAGTATATACTGTAACTCAGCGTTTCCCATAGCATTCTCTTTGTGAGCTAGTTGGCCACCTCACAGATTCAGCCAAGACCTCACTAAGAAATGCTCTCATTGCAACCTACATTGTACAGTACTTGTACAGTACTTAAGTGATAGTTCTCCCTCCCTAATGGTGTCAAGGCTGGCATCCTGTTTGCCCCTATGGACTTCTACCTCACAACCTCTAAAACTCATATGGAACCCTTCAATTCTAGGGAGGCATAGTAACAATGGTCCCTAAATTGTTTTTAGTGTTGGTGCCTGGCCACTTCCACAAAAATTGTGTAAATATCTCAAGTCAATGGTCAAAAAGGGGGGGGGGATATATTCCCTTGTTCTGCAAAATCAACTTCCATGACGTGTTGTAGATCTGTTTTTATTTTTGAAAGTGGCAGTGAACATAGTTTATAACACTAAAGGGGCTTTAAGTTAACTTCTGCAATGAACTGTATTAGGCCTTGAATTCTGTGGCGTGCGAGTGTGTAGCACACCACCACTCTCCTCAAATTACTGTGAGGAGTGCAATTTTTTGTACCCCTAGATACAGAATAAGAGCTCAGATATAAATGTACTAAAGTTAAATAAAACACCACAATAGGTTTGGGCCATATATAGGTATTGATGTGAATGCCGGTACTAGAGGTACTGTACAGGTAATAAAAATAGCGAAGATATTTGGTGTTTCTAATACCGGTTCTCGAAAAAATTACCCTGGAAAGGTCAAGATACAGGAGTATTACTTATGGTTGTGTATGACTGTAAAGAAATGTGGTAAACAAAGTCAAAGCAGAGGTTTCTGCATGGTAATAATGCAATCATATGCCCAGCTGCATCAAAGTTTTGGATAACAGGGGTGCCATGCACAGTTTACAGTAGGTTCCTTCCCACTTGACTTTCCTACTGGAGATTTGAGAACCGGTATTGCCTCAACATCCCGGATCTGTGAGCTTTACAGTACCGGTACCAATATTGTCATTGTACCGCCCAACCCTACCTATCAGACTCCTGAATTTCTCAAGGACTGTGATGTGTAGCCTACCAGGAAAATTTAAAATTCAAGGCCTGCCTTATGGTTTATTTTCTTTTCATGCCATTCTTGGCTTTGTCATTATCATTCCATTCAATTCAGATTTTTTAAAAAAATTTTTAACAGGTGATTGACATTGGGAGTGGCAAGGGTTATCTTAGCCAGTACCTTACATTACAGTACGGATTGCAGGTCATTGGTATTGATTCCTCAGACACTAACACACATGGAGCTGAAGAAAGAAGCAGAAAACTAACAAGACACTGGAAGGCTTTCTTGAGAAGAGCAGCAGAACAGAAAAAGAAGGATGAAAGTATTTCTATGACCAAAGAAGAAAAGTAAGATGTTTCAATACCAGTAGCTAGTGTCCACTATAGGAGGTGGCAACTTTATAGTGTGTCTATGACCTAAGGTGAAGGGAATTTGAAAACATAATGATGTAAAGTATGCATGTGATATCAACTGGCATTCGAGTATGATTTCACTGCGTTGTCACATAAATGATGCCCAAATCATATGCACATGGTAACGTTGCATCCACTTATAGAGTGCTAAGAGGAGAGTCATTTATCTAACTGAGCAGAATAGACAATTGGGCACAGGAAAAACCATATGGGACTTGGCAATAACTGCCAGTTAGTTAAATGACTCAGCACTTAGTGCCATACACAAACTGCTAAAAGTGTTGCACATTGTCTTAAGGATACAGTTCATATTCTAGAGGCTGTGGGTAGGGAAATATCCAGCAACTTTCAAAAGAAGGAATTTGGAATACAATGTTTGGTTGACTGCTGTCCTGGGCAAACAGTCTACAAATGATGTTTCCATCTCTTTAAGTGTAGTTTTTGCTTTTAGATGAGAGATATTCTTCAAAATGGTGTTTTTGACACATTTTGAATCAGAAACAAATCTCCCAATTCGAGTTTGGTGAATAACCTCTGGTTAGTACAGTACATTGTTATGATATGAGAATAAGTTCTTTTCCCTTTTAAAGTTGCTATGAGTAATAATAGTGCTCATCATTTTTATCAGTATGGGTACAAATTTTGTAAAACTTCCAGAAGCTGTTAGAATGAATACAAGTGCAAAGATAGATATTCCCCTTACAGGTACTCTGTAATGTGCAAAACTAAAGAAAAAGGATATACTCACAAGTAGTCTGATGTAGTGTGCTTTTATTCCATGACATTCTCATGATTTTAAAATTCTTTCTTTTTTTTTGACAGTTGTAACAATGGTACACATATCTCTCCAGACACTTGTGATGGATTAGATCCAGCCAAGTTCAGCATGCACCCGTCCAAGGTCAATGCAGTAGAGGGCAGCATTGATGAGAGATGCAACCCTTTAAAACATTCATCAAATGAGGGCAGAACAGAAGAAAAACATGAAAATTTAGTTCCATTACCAACAGATGCAGGAGATCCTCAGACTCATAAAACAGATAATTACTCAAGTAATAGGAACAAATATGCAGATGTCAAAGGTCATACAAGCAGTTTTCAGCCAGTAACAGCTTTTGTGAGCAGTGCTACTGACCTGACCCATTTGTCAGGTTCAGCTGGTGATGGCAATATAGAGGGCACTCTTCAACAAAATACTGTAAGCTTTAACATGCTGTTTAGTAGTGTCAAGTCTTTCAAGTGATGTTGGCATGACATAGGGTATTTCCTCAGAAGAGATTAGCTGTGACTTACCCACTACTGACAGGAATTTGTCAAAATTTAAATAGTTTACCCTGAGTCTGTAGAGGGGGTGAAGTGGTTCTTGTCCATGGGGTAAAATGATGCCCAATTTGACACCAACCAGGTACGAGAAATATCACTTCTTTGATAGCTTATAGAATGCATGTGGCAATTATAACATTTTTCTCTCATGTTGTAGCCACAGTTTGTGAGGTAGCCATGATTTAATTTCAACCCCTTGTTCTAAACCTACTGCATGGTCAAGTGGCTAGAGCATCAGACTTACAGTCCAGAAGTCGGGAGTTACGAGTCCTGGCCAGGTCAGACCAAAGACTTTAAAAACAGAACCTACTGCCATTGTGTTTGGTGCTCAGCATAAGCAATGGAGTAGGGAACCACAACTGGAAAAAAAGGCTGTGGCCAGCTTGACTTGAACCAATTAGTTGGAAACTGGGCCGTAAAACTCCATCTAGCCTAACCTGTACTAAACTTGCTGTATGTAAGGGCATTCAAGATTCTAAATGGTAATGAGACTTTTTCATCAGAGTTCCAGATGAATGTCCCTAAATTTTTCTCAGCTGAGTTGAATAGACCAATTGGGAAATAGCTGTGTGCAATACATAATGGAGAGGGTTATTTAAAGGCAATACTCATTGTCCCAAACAGTTTGAATTCCCCCAACCTACTTCCTTCTAGCCCCTCCCACAACTGTCTAAAACTCATCCTCATCTAGACTCAATCCCAGTTTATTGCTTCCAGGGATGCCCTTATGAGTATACAAAGCTGAAGTTAATGTGTAATCAGAACGCTTGCAGTACATGCTGTGTGACATGACCTATTCTACATATTTTAATTACATGTCCTTCAAAAACTGAGCCAATTGAAGATTTACTGGGTAAAATTATAGTTTGGAGTGACATTTTCACTACCTCGAGGGTAAAATGTCTCTGTCATTTGCCTTGAAAAAGGCCTTGGACTGAAAGCATCTTAGGCATAATAAACATCCCAAGAGAGTATTTCATACATGCATACCCACACAAGGCCAAAAAAAATCCCAATCCACCTTTGACCTTTTTGACCACCACCTGGAAGCACCCAATTCATCAACTTGTCCATTGCTCCTGTACCTATATTGGCTCTTCTTGTCATACCAACATCTGAGAACTTTCCCAAAAGGTCTTTGTCAACCTGCATACCTGCTAGTCATTTCTCAGTATCATTATAACAGGTGGTTTATTGGAGGACAACCAGTTATTGTGTAACCAATCAGAATTTAGGTTTCAAAATAATCAGTGCTTAGAGGTGGTTGAGTTCTAAACATGTTGATCAGAGAGTAGCAACTCTCTGGTTAGGGCCATCCAATATCTTCTAAAGTTAACTCAGTTCAAAAGCCTGATTGCTTACAGCTGACTTGCAGAGATATTCTTCCTGATGCAGAAAACAGTATATTATTTTTTAGCTAAAAAGTCAAAGCTGGTAACATTTTTTTCTAAAGCTGGTGACACTTTTTTTTAATTTCTTACAGCCATTTCTACTTGTTGGATTACATACTTGTGGCGACCTTGCTGCTACCATAACTAAACTATTCACTGAATGTCCCTCTGCTAGAGCAATGTGCTATGTTCCTTGCTGCTATCACTTTATCTCTGAAGAGTTTGAACCCAGAGATAGCAAATTTTGGATAGAGCCCCCTCAACCTGATCAGTGGGGATTTCCCATGAGTCACTACCTTAAATCCAAAAAGATCAACATTGGAAGAGATGCCAAGATGTTAGCCTGCTTGGTGAGTGTAAAACATAATTTCATTCTAAACATCTGTAGTTCATAAAATACTATGCCAAAGTAGTGAACCTATTAGACAGCTGGATTGCAGTCTTTGCACACTTTTCTCAACTCGCATGTGTGGCACTCTTGCTCATTACCAGCATGAAATATCATGTGGAGAGCAATTTTAACTTTTATCTATGTTTGCTTGCACTGTCATGGTATGAAATAGTGGGTGGTACCAGCAGAGTTAAGGGTAATTGCATTGTTGTAAGATGTAGAAAGATTAGAATCCAGTGATAAATTAATTTAAAATTGTTCGGCAAAAGGGCTTGATGAGAATTCTTAGAGTTTATGAAGATAATATTACTTGAAGAGATTGCTCCAAAGAATTGTTCTTTAGTTCCAGGTTATGAGCAGAATGATGTAACCATTTGATAGAATTTCTCAAATCTTGCAAACATCTGTGTGTTCTAATATTTTTCATCATGGTAACCTATATGAACCACTTTTTTGTTTTAGGATTTTGAAAAAAATTCATGGGTGGTAACTTACTTTGGGGTTCTTTGAATTCCTCACCTCAAGGGCACTGTGTGATGGGGAACAACCAGTCCTATAAAATGTTATGACAGTTCCCCCTCACTTTCTTCCTGGGGGTGAGGAGTGAGGGGGAATAGTGAGATGAAAAATTGTTAGTGAGATAAAATTATAAAAATGTATTTAGTCAATTGTACCCTGAAACTTCCTAGGGGGTGAAAAATTTCTCAGGTGGGACTTTGTACCCCAGTCCATCCAGTAATGAATTTTTTAAAAATGGTAATATTTTTAGTATGTTTTAAAACCTTCACATTTAGAAATTGTCATGAAAAACATCCTGATGTTACATTTAAGTTGCCTTTGTTTTCAAAAAGATTCAAATTTCAATGTTCAATGGAAGAGGGGACATCATTCTTAAGTTCCATTTTGTTGTTTGTTCATTGATTTGTGCTTTTCTTCCCTAAAGGCACCAGAAAGGATGGATGCCAGTGGAGAACTTCCTGTCCGTTCATTGTACTTTCGTGCAGTCTTACAGGTCTTGTTGAAAGAACATTATCGAATACCAACAAGGTAAACCAAGAACGCTTATGTCATGAAACAGTTATATGCTTCAGAATGTAAACTTTTTGGTGGCATGGCTAGCTCTCATCAGTCTTTCTTTTTTTTTTCATGTTTAGAAGTGGAAATTTTTTTTAAATAGATCACATAGTATTTTTTCTTTCATTTGTTGATTGGCATCTTTATGCATTATTCAATAAACTTTTGAATTAAAATCATTAGACAGGAGCATTTTTGACATGCATAATGAATGTTTGGGGTGCAAATCCCCATCCCGAGTATGAGACTCAATGAGAGGCGACTCCCTGCAAAGAATCATTCAAATATTGTGGAACTCTGTAAAATTAGTTGCAAACAATCAAGTGCCCATCCTAATCAGGCTGATACGACTAGATGCGTTCTGTTGCACGAGACTGAACAATCAACTGACAACATTGGCAGACTCTTGGAATGAAGCCTGTGGGAATTAGTAAATCAAAATGTGGAGAATGTGTCCTATTCTTTTTGACATAGCAAATAAGGAGTATATTAAACATGACATTTTTACAGGCATTGCTTCTCTGATCTGCCATTCGTTGCATAGTGTTGACAACTTGCTTTATAAACTAGTTAGCCTGATTTGGTTGTAAGTGACACACAGAGACAATACTTTTGGTGGTAGATTACATTTCATGGTGTAGATAAAGCCTGCTGTAAGTACTATTGCGTTGGCATCACGCAACAACATTTTGTATGCAAACGAATGAAACGATGGATTGTGCTGCATTTAAATAAATTTTGCACACATATACTTGCTTGAATATCTGTCTCACAGGTCAACAATGTACAGTATGCCACTTACAAATTTGGCCATCACATATTCAAAAAGTTAGAATGGTCTCAATTTTTTGGAAGAGTATACTGTAAGACACACTCCTAATTATAAATAAATCTGCAAAGATCTCAGCTTTATCAGAGGCAGAGATACAGTAGTCTAGGAATATTCTGATACAGTGTCTTAAAAATAATTTGAGATATGATTTATACCAGTTATCCTGTTTTGTTTTGTAAACAATGTATCAAGCTTCTTAATTTTGTCTTAAGGATGTTCCCTTTGGAAGCATACATCAATATATTTCTTTTTCATTGTAACATACACAGTTTTTAAGAGTTCACAACTATGGTTACATTTATAGACATGCATACACATATATATATTGTAGCAATAACCACTGCAGCAAGGCTGGCAGAAATATCTGTTCTGAAACTTATAACAAAATATCATTGTTGACAAGAGAACGGTTGCAGCAATTTGCTGATGGTTCTTGTCTTATCCAGAATTTTTCAATAGAGGGGACTCGAGGTTGGATTGATTATTGGTTCTGGGAGAGGCAGGGTAAAGAGGAGGGTGGGTGGTGCTCCCTTAGGAAAAGTTTTTCTTTTGGAATAGGACAGAGATGCAAATGGTGTTGTACTCAAGACATCACTGAAATATGTGTGAGCTACCCCATTCATTTTCTTTGACTGGTACATGACTATTTTGGGTGCACAGTTATACTTTTGCCTTGACTTGCCAATTTGGTTCATTGTGTACAGTAATGTGAGGGATTGCTAGAAGTATTTAAATTGTCATATCTTCCTTCACAGACAAGAAGCAGTTGGCAAGCTGGCCAACAAATGTAAAGACTTTGTGGAATATACAAGAAGAGCTTTAACAAAGCTAGGCTTTGATCCTAACAAGGTAATTATGAATGCTGTATGTGCTTGTAAAATTTTTTTCTAACTTCAGGGAGACTTTTAGTAAAACAGGTGTAAAATTTTTAAATTAAGATATCTTATTGCAATACATAACCTAATCTGTAATATTTAAAACAATTTTCCAAGCCAAAAGTTTTGTCAGTTGGAAGGATGATCGAAAAAGATTACTGTTTTTTGGTAAAAGAAATATTTTTTAGATATTGCCATCCTGCCATGTGACAAGACCCATGTTAATGAACCATAGGAAAATTGAAGGAAACTTGTGCTTTGGAGGTTCAGTATCAGTGTGTTGCATTAAGGTATGAATCATTTGGTAATTGTCACTTACAGAAATTTCGTGAAATCACAGCTAAAAATAAGAAGCCAGCAGAAGTGTAGCCAGGGTTGTGTCATGGAGAGGGTTTTGAAGCACAACATGAGGGAGAGGTCTAAGGGGAGGAACAAAAAACGGCTATTTTAGGTTTTAATGTAATTAAGTTTATATTGATCATGGGTCATTTTCTATTCCTTTTTTCAAGGTTGGGTCATGGGAGGGGGGATGGTTGATCCCCCAAAACCCTCCCAGTAGCTGCAGCTATGACACTTGAAACCAGTAGCTTCATTACAAAAAGTATAAGAGTTGGTCTTGCCATATGAGTAGAAATCTGTAATAGCTCCAAAGCATTGCTCTCACAAATGAGGATGAATGCCATGAAGTAAAACTGCTGGAAAAAATGTTGAAATATTGCTAAAAAAGGCAAAGTGGGCCAACTTACTGCTTCCTTCTGAAGTTGCACAACTGACTTTTTCAGCTGAATCATGGATTTCAGTAGAAAGTCTTTTTTTTTCTGACAGAAAACTTTATTTCTATTTTGAAAAACATGTATACAATCAAAAAAATATTTACAAAGTTTACTAATAAATAAGGATATTTACAACTTTGGTAATTAAGTAAAGAAGAAATCTGTATGCCAAGCTTAATTAGACTATAATGCAAGAAATGCAAAGATTGTAATTTGAGTAGTACAACAATGACATTCTTGTTGCACAATTTACCTTTTTTAATGTTTGACTTGAAGGTACACTTTAACTTATTGGTGAAAAAAATAGATGAATCCCTCCGTCAAGTGATGACCTCAAGTAGACCACAGTAACTGGACCATCAACCATAATCTTTCAGGTCTTTTGTTTACCTGAATCATGGTTGATTGTACTCAAAAACCATTTATATTTCACAATTTACTTGGGGTTGAGTAATGCATGAAGACAAAAAAAAAAAATGGAAGTTATGAGAATAAAGCAGCACATTGAGTTGGTTCATGAAATTTTTTCACATTTTTCCAAACTTGCTAAGTTTCTGTCACATGCCAATGACAAATGGTCAAACTTAGACAATCCCTATATCCGTCATCCAAATAACTGTTTTATAGGTGAGTACTTAACAGTTCAATTTACTGTACTTTTTAAAAGTTTGTGATCAGATGCTTTTTCAACTTATGCATTTAACACTTACAAGTCAGGATACCACAATATTTGAAATTTCAACTTTCCCATTACTAATGGATATGAAACTTGAGTCATTGTGCTAACTATTAGCAGTGTCATGTGGTTGTTGCTCTTTATTCGAGCCCCGTTGTAAGCTTGATGGCCCCAACTTGTGGCCTACTTCAATATATTCTAGGATTTGTCTACAGCTAGAGACGGCAATGCCCGGCTTTCTAAAAGCCCAGCCTTGTTTTTTAGTGCCATTTTGCTCTAACTTACATTGATATAGTGCAGTATCAAAACAACAAATTCTCTTTTCTGTTTTTACAAAACAAAAAAATTCTGTGTCTACCTATAGCTGCATGAAGAAGGTAAATTAAAAATGAAAGGCCTGATTGCTTGCCAGAGAGAGGTGTCCCCTCCCCACGAAAAATTGTTGGGCATTTAAGTGTTCCCAGAAGCAATCTGGTGTAACATCTAAGATCATTTGAGTTCAACTTGTTTAGTGTTTATGGGCAATGAGTACGTGTGTATCTTTTCAGAATTTGCTTTCGCATAGGGGGCCATGCTAGTGTACCATCTTTTGAAGTCTTTTTTTGGTGTGTATGGGAAATGCATATTGGAGTATCTTTTCAGAATTCACTTTGGCACATGGGGGAGGGGACAGGACACACATGGAAAGCTGTTCTTGTGAAAGTGTTTAAGGTAAGAGGGTGCCCATCTCTCCTGTGGAAATTCCAAAAATAAAAAATTAAAGGATTAGACCTAAAATATGTCACAATGTTATGATTTATAAGCTCAGTTTTCTGCAGATCTTCAAGCTTTCAGTTGGTAGGTCATAATTTGAAACCTTGCTAAATCTAAAGCTTTTTAGTTATGCTTTGGACGCACAAAGCTGGATTTACCATGTGGATTGTGGGTAAATTAATTAATAATCTTTAGTTCAGTATAAATATTCTACACCTCTCCTCACAACTACAATTGCACAAGTAATGAAAGTTATAGGAGAAGGAAAGAATGTACATTTCTCTAGATCCAATGATGTTGTATGCCCTGCAAAGCAGGCCTTGAGTTTTAGATTTTACAGGTGTGCTACAAATCCCACTCCTCAGGACATTAAGGAGTGTGGTATTTTATTAAACGGGTACATTTACTGTTGTCCCCTTTCTTTATTTAGATGTGCAAAAAATCACACAGGGACTTGAGGTGAATAATGGCGAGTGATCACACTTGTACACCTCAAAATTTAATGCCTGGCAAAGCCTGTGCATCAATGTGCCAATGCTGTAGGGCACTACACTGTGAAATATGAAATATCTAGTGAAACTAGCAACAGTCATTAGTTGAAAGACAATGTGGTGAATTCATAAAACAAAGAAACATAAAATGAGTAACGGAATAAAAGAGGAGATGAAGACAATATACAAACGAAAGAAGCAAAAGTGATGAACAATATACAAAGACAACACTAAAAAGAAAGTGAGTCCTTCCTTTCTATGTTTTAAAATTCAAGTTGTGAGACCAAATTACTTGATCCTATGGAAAAAATGGTTGCAGTGATTTACATAAAAAACTCATTGGTGCTAGTTTCTTACTGTATTCAATGATTAAATTTCAAATAAAAGATCCAAAGAATATGTATAACATCATGTAGGACAGTCAGTACAAGGGGCTGTTTATATAAAGCAGTATCTATATGTGAACTGCCCCTCAGGTTTTTTGGCAAGTTTGGCATACAACAGCATAGGGGAGAGTCATTTATCTTACTGGAAATATGAGCAGTTGGTCACAAGAACTACAATAATTGCCAGTTAGATAATTGACTCTCCCCTTCCTGCAAATGTTGGGGTCTTTTATTTTGTTCTACTTCTTGGTAGATTTGTAGTATGTATTTGTACTCAATTGTTTGCTCAAGTACTTGTACTTGTGATAATAGTCTTGTATGTGTACCAATGACCATGTTTCACAACTTTGAACTTCCCTGTTGAAAGTCATTCTGAGAATCTCTTCTTCCCTAATTAAAATTTATGAACTCAATTGCAGGAAGTAATTGTGCTGGGTACTTCAATTGAACTTATACATTCTATCATTCTACCTGGTGTGATGGGATTTTTTAACCAAATTTCCATCTGTGATCATTCAATCTTTAGTATGAGCTACCTTTATGGAACTAACATACTTTGTATCATTCTGTTAGTTGGTTTACACAATGAGAGATGACAATGTAATGAAACTTGTTCTGAAACATTGTTGCCCAAACTCTTCTGGCTTGATAATGGTTCCTTAACGATACCTAGCTCACTGAGGCCTGTGACCCCTGAACCTCACATTATTAATTGAAAGCACTTTTAAATATCAGTACTAAAGTGCATGAAAGGAATGGTTGGCTGCTGTACCCTACCCCCACCCCCCCCCCCCATAAAAAAAAAGTAAAAAAAAATAAAATTTTCCATGGTCCCCAGTTTGAGAGACGCCATTCTCAAGAATATGTTTGCAATCATGGTTCATTATTGCCTATTAAAGTATTATTTTTGTGATCATACATTTCTTGGTTCTGTTCACAACTTATTCATTACAAAGTGGCCTCTGACAAGATGTCCTATTATAGTTGCTTTCTTCCATATAATTTAAGTACACCACCATAAAATGATGAGTATAGAGTTTCTTAAATCAGGTCACATAAAATTTTTCACTAACAATTCTCTAGCAGCACTTAGTTGAGAATTACAAGCATACTTTAAAAGTTGCATGTCAAAACTGACTGAAGCATTTTTTTTTCATCTCCTAGGAGAAATAATTTAACTGAAGAGTGATACATCATTTATCAGAGACTAAGTTTGGGGAAATGTGATGCAATTTGGGAGTGTAGGGGAATTATGAGAATACTATGTTTATAGACTGCAGCTTCTCTAACCTTGCTTGTTTGCTGCAGTCATTACTTTAGATGATTCTGAGCAGCGCTAGTGTATGGTGTCTGTAGTCGGCCATTGGTGGGGTTCAGTAGCCTTAAATCATCTTCATGTATTGTCTAAATGTAATTTGTAACCCTCATATACAGTAAAATTGAGGGAATCAAGAGGTATTTCAGTGTACAACCATTCATGGTATAGGTAAGCAAGGAAATTGAAATTGAGTTATGGCTGACTGAAATCAGACTATCACTTGTTGTCCGGATTCGTCTGTAGCAGTATTAAAGACCCACACAGTTCTCTCGCCCCAAACAGTACCAATTACTAAAGCCCCTCCCACAATTGTCTGAAATTCATGCTCATCCAGATACAATCTCAGTTTATTGCTTCAAGGTGAGGAAAGAAAAAATTGATATAATCAAAACACTCTCAGTACAGTTCATGCTGTGTAATATAAACTTTGGTACTCTGCATTGTTAACATTAGCTGTCAATGATAGAGCTGAACCAATTGAGAATTTTGGTACCCCCTACCAAAATTGTAGTTTGCGGTGAGAGGTTTGGCCCTTTAAACTAGTCTACTATTGTTATAGAAACAAAGCATAGCTGCAGCTGCTACAGGTTGGCTACCTGACATAGACCTATTTCCAAATAGCAATTACAAAGGATTGTGGGATAGGGGTTTGGTGTTTGTTATTTTTGTCAATGGCATTTTACTGTGGTGAAAATTGATGCACACCCAAAACTCTATCCCACAATCCTTTTTAATAGCTATTTGGAAATGGGTCTATGGTGCCTTCCCTGACATTTTTTTCTCTCTTTCCCTGTTTTAGCTTTCAGATGAGGAAATAAATCAGTATAACATAGATTACACAGAGAAGACAAAATTGCTCCAAGTGTTCACGGTGGCCAGGTTAGCCTTTTCTCGAATGGTGGAGTCACTCTTACACATTGACAAAATTTGTTTCTTACTGGAGCAGGTAAGTGGTGGAAATGTTTTCATTGATGGTATCAGTGTTCACATTAAGGAGTCAAACCTGCCGGGGATTTCCCCTACATTCATATTTATGAGGGTATTTAAGATATGACTGAAGAGGGGATTTCCCAGTTTTTATTTGGTTCTGGATGGGTCTGTTACCCTTTGCACATGACATCTGAAAATTGTAGTGCCGTCTTTTACATTAAAGCTGGCAGTGGCAAAAGAGATGCCATGGAATTAGATGAATTCTCAACATTATCCATTTTGGGACCAATTTCATGGATGATCACATTGTGGAATTTGATTAATTCAAAAATTTAGATACAGTCTGCTCTGAGACTTGTGTATAGGTTAGCAGAAGAAAATGCCCTATATTTATGTTCTTTCTGGGAAAAATCAATACGGGAATTCCCCCTTTGCATTTCATTTAGGTGGATTTTAAGAACATCTTCTAGAATCCTGCAATCCTGCACCTTAATGAGAACACTGTATGGTATTCTGATTTGTAATGGCTGATGTTTGCTAGATCAAAGATGCATGAAGACTGTAGATTCACTAGAACAAAGACTTGCCAGATGAAAAGTGTGCAAAGTATTAAAAATCTTGCCAATCTTTAGTCTACCCACCTTAAATCTGTTGAAAATTCAGTCTTGTACACCTCAGTTTGGTGAACCTTTAAACTGTTTGGAATATTCATTATTCGGCCTACCTAACCATCAATCTTGAGTATGGTTGGTGGTAATCTAGTGTGAAGTTTCTCAAAAAGTTGGCCAGGGTGACCCACCAGTGGATTGTGTGTGAACTGTGCACGATGGGGTGCAAAATTTGCAATAACAAAGTTCAAAAATGAAAAATAAAGAAAATAAGAAGAAAGAGCAGAAGTTAATTGAAGTTATATTACTAACTAATTCTAGATAGGGCTGTTTGCGAATGATGGTGAAACATTTAGAAAAGTATTTCGCAATTTGTATTGTCAATTTTTGTGTCACAATTAGCTGTCATGTCTTTCTTATAAATTTTTTGTAAGGTGTACTACAGAAAAATTCTGGGAGTCAAATTGGTCCACGGGTTAAAATCTTTTGAGAGGTGCTGCTTTAGCAGACAATTGATGTAGTAAGCATTACCCATTCCCATGGGAGAAAGAACATATGCATGTAAATGACTTTTCCACATTTGTCACTGTAATTGACTCTTTTTCTTTTCAGTAGTAATTGTTTCATTAAAGTATGAGAATTTGAATATATGTACACATCTTCTGTATAAATGTTTGAGAATGATGAAACTTATTATGCTTTTTTCATTTTTGGATTTTCAGCCATCTGTCAAGTCTGCAGTCATTGTGAAGTTATTTGATGCAGTCCAGTCTCCAAGGTGTTATGCCATAGTAGCAACGAAGGACTCACCCAGATGACCTTATCTGTTTCAAATATTTGGGGAATCAGGATGAAACCATCCACTTCAGAGGCAGCATTATATAAGGGGATCAACTAGCTATAGAGATTTATCCCTGACACAGTTCAATTGCTAGGTGAATAATGTTTACATGCTGGTCAGTCCAACTGGAGTTGCCTGGGTATGTGTTAAGTGTACACCATGATTTTGTTCAAGATGAAAAACTGAACTGGTAACATCAGAAGGGTTGAGCGACAGTAGCTTTGCTACTCTAGTTTTTAAAAGTTGTTTGGTTCACATCAATATTAGTGCTAGGGCCCAGAATATGGTGCTAGGAAGATTTGAAATTATGGAGGAGGGGGGAGGGGCAGGTTGGGAAAAATTGTACTCTAAATCTTCTCCAAAGAACCTATGTATTTATTGTTCTTTTAATGAAAAAAAACATGATTTCCCATTAGTAGCCAAATAGTATCTGGTGTACATAGTAGATTGTATTGATTGTACATTCAGAACATTATTTCACCAAAAGAGGACATGTATTTTTTTTCTTTTTTGTCATTTAAGGTGGGGAGGGTGACAGCAATTGGAGAAGGGGGAAAGAGGTAATACATGCCCACTATACATTAGTATTTGATGGCAAGGGTAGATGCAAATGGAATAGAAAGCAGCCTTATGTAAGTTGTATACTGCCACTCGTGGCATGCACAGGAAATGTGAGGTTGGGGGCAGGGGGAGAGCAGGTGGTGTGTTTTCCTATTACACAAGAAAATTTCAACCATTCTACATGGCTAAACACAGAGTAAGCCTGTTTAGTAATTCATTTTGGTTGCTATTCACATATGCACATATTTCGAATTTTTGGGATAGACAAACCAGTCCTGCACCTACAACAACAACACATATTCCAAAACTTGAGTTTACATGAAAATTTGGTGAAATCATTCTTTCTAAATCCATCCGTAACATGAGAAGTGATCTCAGGTGTGGTTCACTGCAGTGGATCATGTTTGAATTGTCTTTTTGGTGTAATAATTTTCACTTTATTCTGCTGTAAAGTAGCACTGAGACTTTTTGTTTGACATAGCTAAACACTTACCATTGTATGCACATACTGAAGAAAACAAGCCAATTCTGCACTCTATATGTTGAACTTGCTTTGTATACCTCACGCTGTGCCCCACAATTCCATATGGCAACGAATTGCCAAACTATCTTATTGTGCTAATATGAAGATAGTCATCATTATAAATAGATGGTGTAATGGGAAGGATGTCAGAACTGCTGTTCTTTCCAATAAAAGGGAATTATGTAAGGAGTTCTACTGGATTGTTGGAAAGGTTGTTTATAATCCTATGGGAGGGGCCAAAAGAAAAGGGTGGGCCTCCCTGTGCCCCATTGGATTTTTTTTCAGGGTGACTGAGATGTGGAATGGTGTTATATATGAAACAATCACAATTTAGTGTTGGCGAAGTGAGACATGCTCCTGTTGCTATGTCATGGGGCTTCTGGGAAATTTCCTGTGACTAGCTGATTTTTCTCTAAGTGGTCAAGGACTAGGACTCTTTGGACACCAGGGGCCCGTTCCACAAAGAGTTACGCACAATCTTAAGTATGATTTACTGTTGGCTTAAGTATGGTGAATCAAACTTAAGATTGTGCGTAACTCTTTGTGGAACGGCCCCCGGCCTGTAGCCAGCCCATGTTGGGGGGTGGGCCTTTTTTCCAAGATGTGAACCTTTTTCCAAATATGGAGGCGGCTGGCACGTGCCGTAAGCATGCAGTTGCTAGGGGTCCGAGGAATGCTTCCCTGGAAAAGTTTGAAATCTGCAGATCTCCTGCAATCTGGAGCATTTAAGAGGACTTTTGAACACAACAGAAGTCCTTTTCCCCAGGAATTCCACACTGTACACCACTTTTTGAGAAAAAAATCATACATGTAATCTGGAAAGGTGGACCTCCCTCAAGTTGGGGTGGGCCGTTCCAACGCTCCGACCCCCCCTGGCTACGGACCTGGACACCATTGTGTACACTTCTGCTTACATTGTTAATAACAAGTCCGTCTATTTCATTGTTCTTATCAACTGCCTTAATTAACTATATTGTGAGTTTTATTGTTTTATTGGAAAAGTATGAAACTTCTAATCCAGCATGAGTAGATTTTTTGTAATTTTTATCTCTTCTTTCAGTGTCACAAATTATTGTATTGCCTTCCAGATGGTCACTCATCATTTGGTAGTAAGTTAGTAAGTGCTTTGTTGTACAATTTCTCAGATGTTTTGATTTCATATTGTTAGTTAGATGGAATTTTACAGCCCAGTTATATTCAAGTAAAGTCCCTTCATAGACTTACTAACTTCAAAATGGCAAACCCTGAGGGTTGCAAAAGAAAACCTGGAAATGACATCTGAACTTGGAGATTTTAAACATGTATCGTACTTAATTATGAACAGTACTCTCGAAAGTAGAGATTTTGTTGCTACCCCAATTAATTTAGGTTACGTTCAAAAGTGGTTTGTCTGAAAAAATTTGTAGGTTAAGTTCAATGTATTGAGAAGGTCTAATGGTCTGTCATGCTTTCACTTTGCTGGTAAAAGGATTGGAAACAATAAGGGGATGGAACATTACAGGATTGCATGTTGACTGCAAAAGTGTCTTTACTTATAAACCTTTGAGTGTAGTCACATATTTTTACGATGAGACAACTTTCATAACAGTGTATTCATCGGTAAAACCATCAGAGTTAGTAGGCCTAAGTCTTTATTCCAGACAACACTGTTCACAACTTAGGGGCTGCACACATTTTATTTACCTGTGCTGTAGACAATTGAGAATTAATATCAGTTAACACAGTAGGTTGTACTAGGTAATTAGTGTCTGCTTTGCTTGGTGGACAAGTGCCCTTGTGACCTGCCCTTCCCCCACTCCTGAGGCCACCTCTGTGCATGGGATGACAAGCTACCTACAGGATCAGCCTGGTAGTGTCAACTGAGAGGGAAAACAGATTGAGTTTCCTGAACTGCATAGAACTGAACTCATGAAATTAAAAGAGCAAGTGTAATAAAAAATGATTTAGCAAATAAACTGTTTATCTGACTCTTTTCGTGTGCTCTGTTTGTAATTATTTTCTGAGAAAAAGAACTTAAACAGATTTTCTGAGAAAAGGAACTTGAACAGATTTTCTGAGAAAAGGAGCTTAAACAGAATAAAAAGACAGAGAGATATCCATTTCCCAGGCACATAGCAAAGCAAAGGGTTTCATTGGTTCAAAACCCCTTGACCAAAGTTAAATGGCAAAGAAAAGGTGATTTATTCACACTTTATTATGTCTTAGGCTTATATTTTGCATCTTTGTTCATATTGAGTCCCTCACAGCTGATATTTTTTGCCAAAGGGTCCACTCCCTATAGACCCCTCCCCAGTTCACACTCTAAAAGCCCTCCCAGAACAAAATCTACAAAACGGAATCTACCGGAATCATGTTCGGTGCTCATTGTAAGCGGTGGAGTAGAGAAAACAAGCCAATGAGATACAACTAGTTTAAAGATGTTGGCCAGCTCAAATCAAACCAATTGGTTAGAAATTGAACAAAAAGCCCCATCTAACCTAACCTAACCCTTAACAAAATCGTTTGTACGTACATGCCCTTTTCCCTGTTCATTTTTTAGAGTACCTTTTTTACAAAAAAAAAAAAATTTGGAGCTAAAGGGGACCATGGCTAGCTATATGACTGCTTATACAAACTTCCTATTGAAAAGTCTATCTATGTGGAAAGGCAATGTCGGTAACACAAAAAAGATCTGCTCAGTTGGAAGGTACTCCCACAAAAAATGATCGAGGACATCCCAAACATAAATCCTGAATCTGCCCCAGCCTGAACGGGACTTTCGAAATGTTCAAACTAGACTCGGCAATTATTTCATAATGCTTCAGATCACTCTTAATAAAGCTCCCCCTAAATACATGATGACGTTTTATCCTGACATGTACAAGATACTTTGGACATAAGGGGCACATTTTTCCTTTTGGTGGCTGTGGTGTATAGTAGGCCAACATTAAATCGCTGTGCGACGTTCTAGACAGGTATAGGTTTAGAGCAAACTCTCATAAAAATTTCAGAAGAGACTTAAAGTGGCGAAACCGGATTTTTTTCCTTTGATAGAAAGGGGGTGAGAGGGACGAAGCCTTGAACGGTGGGGACTGAGGGGGGAGACATCCTCTGCGGTTTCGCCTCCGAGAGACCTGAAATATTATTCAGGGTGTCCTTTATTATCAGAAAATGTCATGTTCCTACTTAATTAACTTAGATAAATAATATTTGGAGCTTATTAAATCCATTAATTGCCCCGCTTAATTTATTGCTTGGATTTTCTTTTGAGTTTACATGTATTCTCAATGTTCAAATGAAATTTGAATAATATACCACATAACCATAACCAGTGGAGAAGCTTTGCCATATGTGACACCGTCCAGATGATCAAATAACACCGGTCAAATACTGTGCGGTTTTCACAACTCTTCTTTCATACGAGTCAGAATTCTCTCCTATACGAGCTCCGTATTTGCAATTGGTTATCAAAAAGCAGTTTTTTTCTGCTCGCTTGGCGTACCCGAAGTTGCAACCCTTGAAGTGCGATAGTAGCGTACTTGCACACATATCGCCCCACATGAATCAGTCAGTTGGAAAGTTTTCCGACCTCTGGCAATTGAAAACATCTGATATTTGTCCTATGTATACGACCACCAGCTCATCAAATAACGCTAAACAGCAACCAGTTTTCCAGTTTTTCCAACTTTACTTCCATAAAATTTCAAATTATGTACAATTCAGTCTACTTTGTAATAAATTATAAATTCTTCCTCAAACGTTTCAATTTTTCTTTCAGGAACCCCAGTATCCAAATCTTTTTTTGCAATACAAGCTCCATATTTTCAAATATAAAGAGCAAAGAGAGAGAACAAAGAGAGGCAAGTAGGTCAGTAAGAAATATTTGCTGATAATATCACATCAATGTCGAAAAGTTATAAGAGCGAGCCCACAAGAACATATCCCGCGTAGCGAATTCTGACTAGTGAGACCAAAAAAAAAGGAAGAGAAAACAAGAAAGTGTTTTTAGACGACCCCCTCTATTTTGTAAGGAAACTTTGAAACAGGAAGGTACTAAAAAACTCCCTGTTGAACACAAGAAGCGATATTTGAACTTGGGCGATATTTTTTTTTTTTTTTTTTTTTTTTTTTGTTGATCTCCAGAGGTTGTGAGAAGTGAACTATACACTACATTTAAATCAAACAAAACCCAAATAACTTTGAATAGCCTCTCCGCAAGGTTAAAAGTCATTTTAACCTGGCCGAGAGGCTACACATGATAAAAGGCAACAATGATATTTGTTATTTTGAAAATGTCCACATTGAAATTCAATTAGTCAGTAGATGGCAAGTATAATATATGATAGTTTATATTGAGTATTAATAAATAGGGTCACTTGCTCATATTCTACCTTATTTTAGAAGAGCTAATTTGAAATCTCGGAAATGTATATCCCAATCTTACCTCAAGTTTCACTAAGATATCTTCATCTTCCACTGCTGAGTAAAATAATTTCAATTTTTTACTTAGGCTGGCAAATATATATCATTAAAAATTTTGGCAAGACGCTATTAGAGGATGGGGTAAAACGGTGTCCTTGAGGGTTTCCCTCTAACCTCTCTGGTAAAACTAAGTCCCCCAACCCCCTTAACAGTAAAACTGGTGATGGAAAAAACTGTATCCTGTTCAAGCAAGACAATTCATTTTGCTTCATTAAGTAATTAAAAAGAAATCAAAAATTGCCCAGTTTTCCTTACCAAAGATACAACTTTTCTCAATATACCTCATCAAGTTGCACCAGTGTTAAAGGGCAAGAGTATCCGCCCATCTTGAAGTATTGTAGAAGACTTATGACTTTATGATTGGCTTTGAGAACCATGTGACCACATTTTTCCTCAAATGTGAAACTCACTAGAAGTAACTGCTGGGTTTGCCTAAAACACGCAATAGTCAAGTCGTAAAATGTAGTGAAAGATACTCTAAAGAGAAATAAGCAGAAAATTGTGAGTCTTAGCTTTTGCTCCAAAATAAGTTTTCTGGAACTGTTTGTGATCTTCACATATTCAGCAATTTCTGTCCTCGAAACCCTGAAATGTATAAGTCTGATGATCCTGATACTTTTTTCAAATTATCGCCCTGTGTCTGTTTTACCAGCTATTTCTAAGATCTTTGAAAGACTTGTTTATAACAGATTGTTTAATTTTATCAATACGCATGATCTCTTGTATACTGGAAAGTATGGTTATAAACAAAATCACTATACATATATGGCTGCCTTAAAATTTGTTGACGATATTGTGTGTAATTTGAATAAAAGAAGTCTCCACTGTAGCCTTGTTTAGTGATTTGTCAAAGGCGTTTGATACCATTAATCGTATCATTTTACTCCAAAAATTATACAAGTATGGAGTAGGGGGTGTAGCACTTTATTGGTTTACAAGTTATTTTACAAAATAGGCAACAATTCGTCCGTTACAAAGGTGAAGATTCTAATATCAGGGAAATTACTTTTGGTGTCCCACAAGGCTCTATTTTGGGACCTTTGCTTTTTTATACTATATATCAATGATGTGTGTAAATCGTCAAAACAACTTTAGTTTGTACTCTTCGCTGATGACACTACTGTCTATTGTCACAATTCTAATGTAAATGAAGCCCTTAATGTTGCATCCTTAGAATTAAACTATGTCGCTGACTGGTTAGCTGCTAGTAAGTCATGGTTAAACATATATAAAACAAAGCTGTTTGATTTTGACAACACCAGAGGGGATAATCACGATATCATCTTAAATTTTAGAGGCAATGTTTTAAAGAATAGTAACTCAGAAAAAAATTTAGGTGTTACGATTGACAGTAACCTTTCTTGGAAAAATCATATAGACAAAGTCGCAAAATCTGTTTCCAGAATGGTTAGGGTTATGAATAGATTAAGATATCGTCTTCCCAGTAACATTTTGTTAACTGTGTATAATTCTTGAATCGTCCCACATCTTACAGTATTTTACTCTGGGCGATTCCTCCCAAAATTACATTTACAAACTCTTAGTTCTCCAAAAGCTGGCTGTCCGTTTAATCTATTTCACCTTACACCCACGCACTTCTGTATTTTTATAACCTTCATATTCTTTCTTAAAAGGACCACTATAAATATAAGTTAGGTATCTTTCTATATAGACCAGCGGCGTAGCCAGGATAGGATTTTTTGAGGGAGGAGGCCTAGGTAACAAGTGGGGGGCCTGGTACCTCCGAGGGTCAGGCACGGCAATACTATCTAAGCGGAGCGCCACCAAGTTTTGGTCTTCAAAACCCCTCCAGATGCCCGGAAACGGCACTTTTCCATGTGTTTTGCGCTGGATGTACCCAGCCATGAAATACGAATCTCATGTCTGCGACTTCTCAAATAACGAGAATAAAAAAATCAATCTATGAAAAATGGTAATACATGCACTTTTCAGGGATCCCCAAACTGGGCACTTCTGATCTGTGACATGGGGGATGAGACTAAAGGGAACCGGAATCTCCCTTTTCCTTGGGAAAATTGTAAACTTCAGAAGGACGTAGTTCGCAAATGCGGCATTATTTGAATCTAAGCGGAGCACCACCATCAGTTGGCGGGGAGCGTACAAGAAAATTTTGGGATTTAAAACCCCTCCAGGTGGCAGGAAACGGCACTTCCCACGTGTTTTCAACTGGATGTACCCAGCCGCAAATACGGCAATATTTGGATGGATTTCAGCTTACCTAAGGCAGTACCTTACCCTTTAACAGGAAAACCAAAAGTAGTTGTGCCTTCTCTGAAAAACTTGCTTTGCGTTAGATTTCCTAGATGCAAAATGGTGCTGTATTTGGCTAAACTTTGATCTGATTGGGCTTAAGTTTTAGGATTTTCCCTTTTTGGGGAGCATGAAAAATATCAAAATATTTTTAGTTTTTGTAGAGATTTTACAAGAAACATACATACTACCAAAGAAAAAATTTGCAAAATGGTTCAGTATTTGTTCATCGGTACATACACTGTTAAAAATTTCTGTAAATTTACAGACTTTTTTAACTTAAACTTTTTATCTACTTCTAATAGAGATTTTCTGTATCTTTACAGACACTTTGTTTTGCTACAATAAAAAAGGTTGCCTCACATGTATTTTCTGCTTATTTGAAAAAACCATTTCTGTCTGCTTTTTATCCAAATTTCACTGCTTTGTAAAACTTTTTCTGTAAATTTACAGAAATTTTAACAGTTTTTTGTATTGTTCCGATTTCACATAAATATACTGTCATTTAACAAACATTCATTTTGTTTTAAAGCTGAAAAAGAAACAAAAATAAGCCCAAACAAACAAGCAAATAAGAAATAGCCAGAAAATTTTCAATATATAACATGCATCGTTCTGCGAAGTTTCAGTTAAAAAAGAAAATTGGCAAATTTATGGCCCTATTTGAAATGTAACTTACATTTATTATAAAAGCATACTTATTTATTACCTTCTTAATTATAAATATCATACAACTGGTGTTTTGTCACACATTTTTAAATAAAGAAATTGTAAGGCCCTAATTTCAGAGCACTGACAATTGGTATACTGACGTCAACTCGTCGCCACAGGCCCTCATGCACTTGATCGGAGCAAATTAAAAACGTTTCACAAATTTACTTGAAAGAGTCTGTAAATTTACCACTTTTTGACGTAAATCCCATTTTGCATAAATGGGTGGAGCTTATTTTGTAGGCATTTTCCTAAGAAAGGGATTGCTGCTGCTTTGAATAATATCTTCTTTGGCGTTTTTTAATCAGGAAGTGATAAACTTATTGTTTACCTTGTCTGGAAATGTTTGCAACCAATGTATTTGCATTCTTTGTCATATTTATTTTAAAAACAATTATTATATTGTACAAAAAATCTGACTTTCCAATTACAAAGTTCCTAGAGATAGCAGTCTACTTGACAACAATATGACAACAAAGCATCCTCAATATGTTTTGATTGAGAAGAACTTCGTAACGACACATTACGTTGATAAGCAAATACCTGATCTACGTAATGGTGAAGTGTTCGTTACGTAATAACATATGAAAGGTAAAAAAGCGGTATTAGAATATATATTAAAACGTCGGGAATGAAAACATAAGGCTGTAAATTCACATAAAATTAAGGTAAACGAAACAGAGCAATTCTGTAATTCGATTTTACAGTAGACTTTTGTAAACTAATTAACATGCAAAAACTGTAAATAAAAAACAGACCCTTAATGTTTTTTCATGATTACACTCTGGCTGTAAAAAAACATTATTTGGTTGGAAAAAATTTGCCATAAAAATTATGTAAATTTACAGAGAAATTTTTTAACAGTGTAGTCATGTTGTGAAAATTAAAACACTACGAATAAATCTCTCAAAATAATTGAACCGCAAAGCATAAGCATGGTTCACGTGGGAAACACATGAAATCCGGACCTTGTGAACATTTTACAAATTCCCCGGACGCCAGTGCCAACTAGTACAAAGAGGACTTGTCGAAAAAATCGTCCTACAGTGGCACTTGCCATGGGCAGGAGTGAGGCACGGCATAGGCCTACTTGTTTAGGATGGAAGGGAAGAATTATACAAAGGCAGTACCTTACCCTTATCTGCTTAGGGCATATTTTGTGTATAATAAAGTATAGGAATGGTCGTGTAAGAGTGGTCTCCAGTGTACGATTGCCTTATTTTCAGTGAATCAATCAGCCATCCGAAAGGCAGAAAGGGTCTTAACCTAACAATTGTCACATTAAAGTTTGTCGTCGAGACTTTCGTTTCATCTTCGAAGTGAAATGTAATAAAAGACACTGCAGACTTCCATTTCCGCCTTCCACATAGTAGTTCAAACTTTTATAAATTTAATTTCTGCCTCAAACCGTAAAGGATTGGAGGAGGAGAAGAAGAAGAAGAAGAAGAAGAAGAAGAAGAAGAAGAAGAAGAAGAAGAAGAAGAAGAAGAAGAAGAAGAAGAAGAATAAGAAGAAGAAGAAGAAGAAGAAGAAGAAGAAGAAGAAGAAGAAGAAGAAGAAGAAGAAGAAGAAGAAGAAGAAGAAGAAGAAGAAGAAGAAGAAGAAGAAGAAGAAGAAGAAGAAGAAGAAGAAGAAGAAGAAGAAGAAGAAGAAGAAGAAGAAGAAGAAGAAGAAGAAGAAGAAGAAGAAGAAGAAGAAGAAGAAGAAGAAGAAGAAGAAGAAGAAGAAGAAGAAGAAGAAGAAGAATAAGAAGAAGAAGAAGAAGAAGAAGAAGAAGAAGAAGAAGAAGAAGAAGAAGAAGAAGAAGAAGAAGAAGAAGAAGAAGAAGAAGAAGAAGAAGAAGAAGAAGAAGAAGAAGAAGAAGAAGAAGAAGAAGAAGAAGAAGAAGAAGAAGAAGAAGAAGAAGAAGAAGAAGAAGAAGAAGAAGAAGAAGAAGAAGAAGAAGAAGAAGAAGAAGAAGAAGAAGAAGAAGAAGAAGAAGAAGAAGAAGAAGAAGAAGAAGAAGAAGAAGAAGAAGAAGAAGAAGAAGAAGAAGAAGAAGAAGAAGAAGAAGAAGAAGAAGAAGAAGAAGAAGAAGAAGAAGAAGAAGAAGAAGAAGAAGAAGAAGAAGAAGAAGAAGAAGAAGAAGAAGAAGAAGAAGAAGAAGAAGAAGAAGAAGAAGAAGAAGAAGAAGAAGAAGAAGAAGAAGAAGAAGAAGAAGAAGAAGAAGAAGAAGAAGAAGAAGAAGAAGAAGAAGAAGAAGAAGAAGAAGAAGAAGAAGAAGAAGAAGAAGAAGAAGAAGAAGAAGAAGAAGAAGAAGAAGAAGAAGAAGAAGAAGAAGAAGAAGAAGAAGAAGAAGAAGAAGAAGAAGAAGAAGAAGAAGAAGAAGAAGAAGAAGAAGAAGAAGAAGAAGAAGAAGAAGAAGAAGAAGAAGAAGAAGAAGAAGAAGAAGAAGAAGAAGAAGAAGACAACCAACACCGTACATGTGCTTAGTAACTCTCATAATACCATCATGAGCCTTGAACGGTGAAGAGCAGTAAACCAATTTGCACTTTGTGCTTTGCCGCGGTTGCAGAATCATGATATCAGATATGTTCATGGAGTAAATTGATATATGTCGATTTAGAGTGGTATGTGTGAATTTAAGTTAGTGTATGTCAATTCGAATTGGTATTTTTCAAATTTAATTGGATTGTGGCTTTTTAAATTGGCATCTCACCTTGAGTATGAGTATCCACATTTATATGATGCCAACTGCTTGGGACAGTAGAGAATTTTTGGCACTTCATTTTCTAATCCTACTCTCTAAAGGACCAAAAATTTGTGATCGTGTCATATTTTTCAGCTGGTATTACACCTTTCCCAAGCTATGATGCAGTCTAAGATAGTGTTTCACTCATGACATACACAACAATAGTCTTCTGCTTTTACGGTACTTTCCCTTGGCATTTTGAAGCAGGGGAAACTCTAAAAAATCCTGCAGGCCAATTGTCCCCCTCCCCCATCCTGTACGGTCTTGTAAATGTCTTTGTAGTTACCCCTGCTGGAGCTCGATAGACCATGGCAATACGATGATACTGGCCATGTTTTAGATGACATACCGTATGGTACTGATGACAACCGACACCGTACATGTGCTTAGTAACTCTCATAATACCACCATGAGCCTCGAACGGTGAAGAGCAGTAAACTAATTTTTATTCTCAGGACGAATGAGGTTCCCTATTCTTCCCCCACAACTCAAATTATTCGAATAATTGTATTTCAAAAGAAAGGATGTAATTACTTTGATGAAGGTATGGTTATGGTACAAACAATGTTAAAATGCACATTTTTGTTCAAAGGTTAGTGTCAAAATCTCAAAAGGGTCGAAAAGCTGTCATTCTGGAATCTGGAAAAAAGTGTTGTGGCCTATTACTTAGCTGATTCACCCACAGATAGGCTAATTTCACCCAAAATCGCCCTGGGGAAACAAGTTACACTGGCAGGAACCGTACGATGAGTATCACACTTGCTGATTCTGCACTGATGCGAGACTGCGTGCAATATATATGTGCGCTGCCTGCACATGGCTAACGAGCAGCATTAAGTTGAGCTGTTGACTCTTTGAATTGATGCCGATTGAAGCGGAAACACCACATACCAGAGTGATCAAAAGTAAGATGTATCGCATTACAAAATATCGTTTCTTTTTTAGTCGGTCTCGTCTCAGATGATGTAACCTAGAAGTAGCAGAAGGATCCAGTCAGAAGTTAGGTTAGGCTAAATGATAAGTGATAACAATGTAGGCCTAGCCTAACTGTTAAGCTAGGACTGTTCGCTAGCCTATAGGCCTAGTATGTATAGTCTTTACTCCAACTGTTTTAACAAGCGGGCTGATCGGTGGAAGTTTTAAACTTTGAACTTAACTTTCTTCTGACAGCAAATTTAAGACCTAAAACACTCACTTAATGAAATAGCCATTCTTCTACAATTTACAGGCACACCTAAACCCATTTTAATCACTGAAATCTTCCGGAACTTAGGATCAAAACTTTGGAATGAAATCTCCAACTTTTTCGCGGGGTAGAATTTCTTTAGGCCTACCTTACTATGTGACTTTGGAACTTTGTTTACAACAATATGCTACTGACTGTAACTGTTACCTCAATGTGGGCAACTTGCACATTGGAATTACCATATAAGGACTTACAGTAGCCTATGCTATACTGCAAACTCTAGCATTGTTAGTGACGTCACAATAATGTACTCGAGTGTTCTAATGTAAACAAATATTTCGAACGCTACTGCAAATTTTGGGAAGTTGCAAAGTTGATGGTTTTTTTCCAAATTTTGGGACCTTTTTAGAGGTTTCAAGTCATGAAAAGTAGTTGCAATAGTTGAACAGGATTTGGTAAAGGTAATTTATGATAGCAAATTAACATTTCAGGTTCTACCTTTGCTACAAGAAAAAAATTACAGGAGTACGGACTATGTATTCAGATCCAGATTCAGTTTATTTCTCATATGGGCTCTAATTCAGAATCCGTGCCCGGAACTGCGTCATAGCTGTAGGGTTAGGGGTTACGTATGCATAGTAATAAGGTTAGGGTTACGTACCCATAGGTATAGGGTTAGGGTGGGCCATATGCAGGTGTACGCATGCATAGGAACTGTATACGTAGGGGTATATAAAGCTTTACGTATACGTATCTCATACTGTACATATATGTACACTCTCAAGTACATACAGTTAGCTTTAGGTATACGTATATACGTATACCTATAGCTATATGTAATAGATAGTATTATTAGACAGTACTTATATTATTTTTAACCCATCCACTGGCAACGGCGCTCGTAGCGCAGAAGGCAAGCGCTCTGGTCTTCATGATAGAATCGCTATACCGCTAGGGTCGAGGGTTCGGGTCCCGGTACTAACAATGCTTTTCTTTCTTCCACAGCACTAACCATTCACTTCTTTCCACAGCACACACTCATAGCACTGTTCCTCGAGTGAGGAAAAAAAAAGGGTTTTTTACTTGAAAAAAAAAAAAAAAACTTTAAAGTTTCAGCGCCCTCTTTTGGAAGTTGTGAAGTGAGTAAAATTATGTCTACTTCCGGGCACGGATTCTAAATTAGTACCCTCATATGTACAACCATCATCAACAAAAACTAAAAACAAAGTACATATGATGGACACTAGAAAAACAATACAGTTTATCAAGGCTACTGATCACACAAACATAGACGAAATGATGACAGAAAGAAAAGAGAAAAAACTATAGGGAGCAATTAAATGCGACCATCCATACATAGTCCTTTACTGAGGACTAAGTTAGGCGTAGCCAAGGCTGAAGTATACAATAGTGTATCGTTGCAGTGTCAATAACTAACTTAGTAGTCTAGGCTACTGCAATTAAGGGAATTTCATGGAAATAGCATGGCCTAGGCTACTTACAGTCTATGCAAATTGAAAGCGGTAAAGTCTTCTTCAATTAGGCCTAAGTACTTAGGCATCACCTAGGTCTAGGCTAGGCTAGCTAAGTTTTACATTAGGCCTAACTAGTGTTAGTCCTTGAACAGGACTCTATAGGCCTATGCTTCGTCCACTTCTTTTTACTTTACACTAGAGTCCTTGGCCACATTGGGCTAGAAACCCAGCCATTGCAATATCAGGGCTTTAGAGGAAAATTGATCATCACAGCATCAATATAGATCATTTGTCAGTTAATTTTACCATGGCTACCCTTCTTTTTTCTTCTTTCAAAATATGGTGAGACATGATCCAGTTAAGGATCCAGTTAAGGAATAGTACACCACGTACATGCTGTGAGGTTGGTCAGGACCTGAGAGAATTGGTTATGAATTCTACAGGCTTAGGGTGACTAATGACCCCCTTGATGAGACTGCTGGGAAGATCATTCCAATCCTGAATAGTGTTCAGGCTAAAAATGTTTTTAAAGCAATTTGTCCTAGCAGAGGGGGGAGGGTAGTGCAAAGCATACATATTACGAGTAAAACAGGTTGGTTTACAAAGGTCAGACAGAGGGATATTAGCTTGGCTGTAGATACCTTTGGCAAGGATTTGAAGCCTACCACGCCTGCTGGGATCAGAAAGCATGCCAAGACCGAGATCTTTCAAAAGAGTAGTCATTGATCTAACATCACGGGAGTAGTACTCATTGGCTACAAACCTAGAAGATCTTCTTTGCACTCCCTATACTTTATCTTGAAGTGAAACCTGATTTGGATCCCAAACGGAACAAGCATGAATCTAATGAAGGCCTTGTCAAACTTTAGGCTGCCAATTTAACTTCCTTGGAACAAAAAAAAGGTTCCTGCGTAGTAGACGGAGGACTTTGTTTCCTTTATTACCAACAGACCTTATGTGCTTACTCCAATTGAGATTCTTTGTAATGGTCACCCCCAAATACTTAATAGAGTCCACCCTCTTCAGATTAGCACCATGAAGAGTATGAAAATTTTGGGATTATGTTTCCGAGTAACAGACACAACATTGCACCTTAAACAATTGGAATCAGTTTTGTGTTTATTTATAGCTAACAAAAATATGCATACATACAATTTTAGGTCACTTTCTGAGGCAAAATGTTACAGAAAACTTACATGGAGACCTCTTTTAGCAGCAGCCATTTTTGCTGTCTCTGTCTCTTCTTTTCGACTAGTGCTCAGAGGTAACGAGGCAGGCGTGTACTAAGTGCTCCCAGTCCTGCTCCCAGGTAACCGCCATTTACCCTTGCCAATAATTTTATTAACTTCTTTGCCAATAAAGTGAAATGTATTAAGGAGGATCTTCATAATATGCCAGCTAACAATGATCCACATATTCCTTGTGAACCTTGTACTAGTTCTTTTAGAGGATTTTCTCTGATTAGTGTGGAAAAAGTCTCTAGTATTATTCAGAACTCTCCAACAACTTCTTGTTCTATGGATCCTATACCTACTTGGCTTCTCAAGAAATGCATCAAAGAACTGGCTCCTATCATAACAAAGATTATTAATGGTTCACTACAGACTGGTATTTTTCCAGAGTCGCTAAAAGTTGCGCACATTACTCCTCTTATTAAAAATGCAAAGCTTGACTGTGAGAATCTCAAAAACTATCGTCCAGTAGCTAATCTCAAATTTCTTGCTAAGTCAATTGAACGTGCTGCTGTATTACAGATCCAAGATTACCTCTCGCATAATAACCTTCACAGCAAGTATCAGTCTGCTTACAGAAGCCACCATTCTACAGAATCTGCCCTTCTAAGGGTTTACAATGACTTGCTGCTTTCAGCTAATAAAGGAAAGGAATCTGTTCTTGTATTATTGGACTATTCTGCTGCTTTTGATACCATTGATCATACTATCCTTTTACAACGCCTTTCTAATAGATTCAGATTTTGTGAAACTGCACTCCGCTGGTTTACATCATACTTTACCAACCGATTGCAACATATTAATATCAATGGTCACTTATCTGAGGCTCATGTACCTGAAGAGGGAGTCCCTCAAGGATCTGTTATTGGTCCTCTTGCTTTACTTTGTACACATCTCCTATTGAAAACATAATAGAATCATATGGTCTGTCCAAAATGATTTATGCAGATGACACTCAAGTGTATGCTATAGTTGATAATAGAAACTGCCATTCAATATTACCGCAACTGGAAACTTGTGTTAAGGACATCCTTTCGTGGTCAACCACCAACAGTTTAAAACTCAATCCTGAGAAAACTGAAGTACTACACCTTGTTTCTCGCTTCCGTGATACTATACCACTCACCAGTATTTCCATTGGAGACTCTTTAATCACGCCTGCCCAGAGTGCAAAAAATCTGGGTGTTATTTTCCAGAATGATCTTAGCTTATCTCAGCATATTAATAATGTGTGTCGCTCTGCCTCCTTTGCTTTGCACAAAATTGGTCAATTACGACATTATTTGGATGCCCAAACTACTGAAAAGCTTATTCATGCATTCGTTACCTGCCGTCTGGATTATGGAAATAGTCTTTTCTATGGTTTACCTAAACACCAAATTTCAAAACTCCAGCGAATTCAAAACTCAGCGGCTCGACTTGTTGCATTAACAAAATCATGTGACCACATCACCCCTGTTCTTCGTAATCTTCACTGGCTTCCTGTGCAGCATCGTATCAACTACAAAATCCTTCTTCTTACATACAAATGCATCCATGGGTTTGCTCCATTATATCTAAAGGATCTTATATCTAATTAAAAGCCTTTACGTGAACTACGTTCCAGCTCTCAGTCTCTTTTAAATGTGCCGTCATCTGTTACCCATTCTTATGGTGATCGTGCTTTTTCAACAGTATCTGCGAAAATGTGGAATGACCTTCCATCTTTTGTCAAGAACTCTTCCACTGTTGGACAATTTAAAACTAACTTGAAAACTCATTTGTTTACTTTGTCTTATTGACCGCATGTTGTATAGTTTTAGCGCTTTGAGACTTCTTGTGTAAGGCGCTATATAAGAACTGTTATATTATTATTATTATTATTATTATTTAACGTCCCCATCTGACGGACATGAGCGTATCCCCAGTCTTTAGCCACTTTCTCAAAGGCTGGGTGGGGGTGGAAGTAACTTGCTCTGCACCACTGCTCAACAGCTGAACTGAGCAAGCTGACAACTTCCTTAGTCGGACAACTTCCTGAAATGGACAACCAAATGCCCAATTTTTTAATTCACCAATTTTTAAACTCCCTCAGCATCACAGTGTTCAAACAGCTATGCCAACTTCACCCTCAACTAAAATGTATACATTATTTGCCCTTACTGACCTTATAAAAACAAACAGACATAATGTTCAGCTATATGAAATTTCCCTCTAAACTGCATAAAAAGTTGCTTAAGAGTCAAATACTGAACAAAAGTAATGAAGGTTTTTTAATTTCCATATTATTAACATTTTGTCTGAAGTATACTTTATTTTATATTTTGGGGTATAATGATCAGGGGTTGAATACTCTTCCCAAAAATTGATTGATTGATTGATTAATTTATTCATCAATCTGATTGATTGATTCATTGATCTGATTGATTGACTGACTGACTGACTGATTGATTCATTCATTCGTTGATTGATTGATTGATTGATTGATTGATTGATTGATTGATTGATTGATTGATTGATTGATTGATTGATTCATTCATTCATTCATTCATTGATTCATTCATTCATTGATTCATTCATTCATTCATTCATTCATTCATTCATTCATTCATTCATTCATTCATTTATTCATTGATGTGCAGCGCCTGATGTTAACTATTTTAAATTTAACTGGATGCAATGTTAGTTTATAAAACTTAGTGTATAAAGCTCACTTCATAATTTAGTTAACTTCCCTTTCACACTGACCTGTGTGTGTTAACTGACTATTGGAGGTGTTTGCATGAAGAAGCAGAAGCAGATTGGTCAAAGTGTCCGTAGTTTAAGTACATCTAGCGTATTCACCAAGAGATACCAACACACATGAATATTGTTACCAGTATTTGTAGTTTAAAGTTCACAATTTCACAATGTAGGCCCTAACTTAATGTTAGGCCTATCATTAGGCCCACATATTAGGCTGTTATGCCAAGGAAATGAAAGTTATCCAGAAAATTTTAAAAAGCTATGAGGCATTTTTTTCATTTTTCATTAGGCCCACTTTAGCCTAAGCTATTCATTCTTTTCGGGTAATTCCTTTTTATGCATCCAAAGGATGTGTTGATATTACTGTTGACTGTAGATAAAATTGAAGCAGTTCAAAGGCTCTCAGCACAGTGTGTAGTTTATTAGCTCAATTGCCAATCTTTCAACAAAATTCTCCCAGACTCTAAAATGGCAAAAAGTTTTCCACAGATGGGATGTATGGTAGTAGACAGGTGCATAATGTCTAGTGGACAAACAGTAAAATTTAAATTGTTTAAATTTCCTCAAGGATGTCAGGTTCATTTTACATGTAGATTCCTGGAAGACTTTATAGAGGGGGGAATCCCTAACAGCAAGAATTGTCCTTAGAATGAAAAAGCAACTATGGAGTCCTTTTTATGAAAGGAGGACTTAGAAATTATGTATTGATGGCATCCAAGTGAAAGAGGGACCACAGTAAGATCAGTTTAGCACAGAACCTGCATTCTATGAAGAAGATCATTGTAAGTAGCTAACATAGAAGAGACGCTATTTTAACATCATAATGGTGTATACTTGGACATTACTGTGTGTGTACTGGTACCACAAAGCACACAGAACTGGTATAATTGTGGTCAGTGCCAGTTCTCAACTCACGCGTAGGAAAGTCTAGCAGGAAGGAGCCTAAACTGCGCACTGTTTAGGCTGTGTCATCCTGTGCTTTAATGCAAAAGGGTATATGAGTACGTTAATTTGATTTCAGTTTCTACCAGGATATTGATGTTAACTGTAAAATATATTACTCATCCACACATCCTAACACAGTTATTTTCTCTAAAAGTGTAATGTTTTAAATAAGTATTGGTAATTTTTTCGTGAACCAGCAATTTTTGGAAGAACTGGTATTAGTAACACACCAAATATCTTCAGTATTTTAAATAACCTGCAGGGTTGTTGATTTTTTTGTTCTTTAAAAAAAATAAAAAAATTGGATTTTAATGATTTCAATCAGATTTTAATGATTTAATCAGATTTTTTTTATTTTTGTAAATTTCTAAAAGGTATGACGTCACAAAATTTCCTGGGTGCTAGTGTGTACTCCATAACCTATAAAAATGAAGTTTTCAGCTTCCAGAGCTATCATTTGCAAAACAAAAGGACAAAAAATGTATGGAAAAATGAAAATATTTATAGCCCACTAGCAGTGTATACAAGAAACTTACAAGACAACCCCTCCATGGTTCATTATGGGACACATGACCAAAGTACAGTATTGTGCTGTATGTTGTGCATATAAACACAATGATTTCAAAAAAAAAAAAAAATAGAAAATAACAATTTCTTTTGGGATTTTATTGTTAACTGAACAGTACACACCAACAAATACAATCCTTTGAGATAGTATTGAGAAGGCTGTAGGCATACAGGACATACAGTATGTTGAACTAGGGAGTCTGAATTCCTGGTTGAAACATGGAACTGCTACTCCTTGTTACTGAACTCATTGCTCATTGGTTTAGTAGCAGATGAACTGGCAATTGATTACACTATGCAGAACTTTATAGTGTACTGTACATTTATTAATCCACTATCAATTCTCATATTTAGACTTTAACTTGGGCTTGGTAAGATCTCATTGGGCATGGTTTGGGTCCTGTTATAATGGTTGGTAAAATGCAAAAAATAATTGAATCCCATTTCTGGTTCATAGAGAACAGTAAGAATTTCATCCTGTCTTTGAATCACCCCAAAATGAGTACCTTACACCACACTGTGGCACAGATGTCTGATATTTCCAAGTTCCAACTTGTTGCCAGGACAGTGTTGGTGGGGAAGTTAGCATGCTGTACCTAGCCTATACTGTCTAATACAGTTTTATTTGAGGGTCCTACTGTTCTCAACCAACTTCATAAAAAGGCTAATGATCTTTATGAATTGCAGCGGTTTTTTCAATGTATTACAGTACATATCACTTGAACTGTAATATTGACAGTACTGATGCATCTCTTACTAGGGGTGCACATTGATTTTAATCATTCTAAACTGTGTTGTTTCTTCAAATTAGTTAAATTCAGTGAACAAACCAACTATAAATATCTTTTTTCTGTCCATAAATAACATTTTTCCAATGAAGTGATTTAAATTGATGATTTTTTTGAAAAAAATCATTTGATTAAAACCATGATTTAAATCAGTGATTTTAATCAGGGCGATTAAAATCAAGCAGCCCTGATATTAACCTGTACTGGTATACTGCCCAACCCATCTTCGGTGACTTTGGTCTTTATATAGATGAATCTAGCAGCTCTGCATAGAACTGATTCAAGCTTGCGAATTAATATGCTCCAGATGGTAAAATTACCAAATACTTGAGCAGTATTCCAATCTTGGTCTGAAAAGGAATTTGATCTGCAGTGAACTGCACAAGTTTACCTAAATCAACTAGATTTTGTTTGCATCCAAGACAATTCAATTATAGGTTTATAATAAAAACTAAAAGACAACACCGTTTCTTTTGGTGTACAACATTAATCCCCAATGCAGTACCATTTGTAGCAGTATGATTTCATTGATGTATACATGCATAGCTACTGTATAAAATGAACTTTGTACTGATTCTGTATTCTTTGGTAGGCAAAGAATAAATTACATACCAACAGTTAGAAATTGTAGCACTATTGCAGGTCTATGGTAAGACACTGTTCCATTTTGTTCTGCTTTACTTCTAACACATGCAGTACTATTTTATGCAGTTTTTCCTTTTATCACAAAGCACATAAACTGAAGACACTTGTCAGATTCCCAAGGCATACAATTGGCTACAGTACCTCAAAACTAATAAACTGCCTCTTAGCATTTTGAACTTGCCCTTTTCATAGCAAACTGACACTCGGGGCACTGGTATTTAAAGGTCAAGAGCAAATAGCCCAAATAGCAACATCTAAATATCACAATTCTTCTCTTATTTCTATGTTTCAACTTTGTTTTTTTTAACTTCAATTGCATCTTCGAGGCAAACCAAGCGCTCAGTTATTTCTAGTAAATATCACATTTGTGGAGAAAAATTGTTGTCACATGACTCTCAACACCCAATCATGAAACAGGACAGTCTACTACACTACTTCAAGTTGGGGTAACTGCTCTTTCCTTTGAAAGGGCAGGGGCAGTCATCCCAAATTGAAAAAGTGTAGTAAACTGTCCAGTTTAATGATTGGCTGTTGGGAGTCATGTGACAATGTTTTTTTCTCTTCAAATGCGAAATTTACCAGAAATAACTGCTTGGTTTACCTTGAATATGCAATATTGTAAAATCATAACATGTAATGAAAGATACTTTGAAGAGAAATAAGATGAAAATTGTGTTATTTAGCTTTTTCTTTTAAATAAGTTTGGGGAGACTGCTCTTTACCTTTAAGCTAGTTCAGGGATAGCGCCTTTTGTATTTGTGAACCACAAGGTTTAAATTTGGTGTATTTTGTGCATTGGGGCAGTGCACAAAGGTACAGTATGCCATCATCTATCATTTTCCGTGGTAGTCATGACAGTCTGTCAGCTAAGATGCTTGATTGTGTCCTTAACTCATTTCCATGGTTGGAAAAAGTTGGGGAACTGCTTGGAGGCTCTTCTCTGGGAACTTTGGATGTCTGGAATTAAATTTTGGTAACTGAAAGGAATTTTTTCTTTCATGTGCATGAAAAATAGCCTGGAAAATTTTGAAAAATTTTACTCTCTTCTTGGGAAATAGTATTTTACTCCCTTCAAGGGAAGATACATGTATGTTTTCCAGCCCATTTCAATGCACAAACTGTCAAAAATTGTCTTTGAAAAATTTTTACATCTACTGCCTTGAATTCCCTGCTGATGTCTTAGGAATAAAACCTTTCGGCAAACTCATTTTTGATTTTCTTGGCTCTAATTTACCCCTCATTGCCACTAACGAAAAGGAGACAGTGTACAGTATGTATTTACTAACCTTTGACCATTAGATCCTAGATGTAAGCAGTATTCCACAACTATGTGTGGAAAATTAGAAAGCTGGGAGACTTGGGCAACTGGAATGAATTTTTAGCAATTGGTTGGGAGAGGAGGATTTCACTCCCTCCTAGGAAATAGACATGTCTCCAGCCCTGCCTACAAATCCTGAACTGTACAGTAGGAAGAATTAGGGCAGTCATTTATCTAAGTGAAAGTTATTGCCAAGTCAAATTTCCTGTGCCTAACTGCCCATACTGCATGCTCACTTGCTCAGTAAGATAGATGACTCATTCCCTTAAAAATGCTTTGCTGTTGCAATTTCTAAAGTGCCCCTGAAATCAGAAATTAAAAAAAAAAAAAAGGGGGGGGGATCATGATGGAAATTTCTTTGTCACTTTTTAAAACTTTTTTCCCCTTAGCCTGATTACATCTAGTCTTGTTTCAGAACTCTGGTTAGTTTGCATCCACCACACATCGGCTTTGAAGGTCTTATTATAGTGAATTAAGAAAAGTCATGTTGCAGTATCAAATGGAGTGTGTGATTTGTACAGTATCTCAGGACTGCAATATTGAAAAACAAAATACAAATTATTTTGTGTCGTCACATCAACAGACCACCTGTATGGAATATGCATGGTTGGTAAAACCTGTTTTACCATGTGACATCTTGATTGATTTTTGGTTTCGATGAAAAGAGAAACCTATGCATTCATGATGGCGTGCGTGTGTATGTATGTGTGTGCGTGCGTGTAGGTGTGTGTGTATGTATGTGTGTGTGTTTGTGACACTGCTTGTTTACACGATATCTTGAGAAGGGAAGATCTGACAGTTCTCAAACTTGGTACACAGATACCCCATACTGGGAGGAACCCTATTTATTTTGGTTGAGGTCAAAGGTCATCTGGGGTCATAGGGGGTCAAAAACCAAAATCCTTGTTTACACAATATCTCAAGACAGGAAACTTGGATTAATTTCAAACTTGACATATTGGTGCGTTATGATGTAAGGAAGAACCCTATTGATTTTGGTGGAGGTCAAAGGTCATTTGGGGTCACGTGGGGTCAAACCCGGAAATCCTTGTTTACACAATATTTCATGGTAGAAAACTTGGATTAATTTCAAACTTGATATGTTGATGCGTTATGATGTAAGGAAGAACCCTATTGATTTTGGTGGAGGTCAAAGGTCATTTGGGGTCGCATGGGGTCAAACCCTGAAATCCTTGTTTACATGGTATCTCATGGTAGGAAACTTGGATTAATTTCATACTTGATATGTTGATGCGTTATGATGTAAGGAAGAACCCTATTGATTTTGGTGGAGGTCAAAGGTCATTTGGGGTCACATGGGGTCAAAACCTGAAATCCTTGTTTACATGATATCTCATGGTAGGAAACTTGGATTAATTTCATACTTGATATGTTGATGCGTTATGATGTAAGGAAGAACCCTATTGATTTTGGTGGAGGTCAAAGGTCATTTGGGGTCACATGGGGTGCAAACCTGAAATCCTTGTTTACACGATATCTCATGGTAGAAAACTTGGTTTAATTTCAAACTTGATATGTTGATGCGTTATGATGTAAGGAAGAACCCTATTGATTTTGGTGGAGGTCAAAGGTCATTTGGGGTCACATAGGGTCAAAACCTGAAATCCTTGTTTACATGATATCTCATGGTAGGAAACTTGGATTAATTTCATACTTGATATGTTGATGTGTTATGATGTAAGGAAGAACCCTATTGATTTTGGTGGAGGTCAAAGGTCATTTGGGGTCACATGGGGTGCAAACCTGAAATCCTTGTTTACACGATATCTCATGGTAGAAAACTTGGATTAATTTCAAACTTGATATGTTGATGCGTTATGATGTAAGGAAGAACCCTGTTGATTTTGGTGGAGGTCAAAGGTCATTTGGGGTCGCATGGGGTCAAACCCTGAAATCCTTGTTTACATGATATCTCATGGTGGGAAACTTGGATCAATTTCATACTTGATATGTTGATGCATTATGATGTAAGGAAGAACACTATTGATTTTGATGGAGGTCAAAGGTCATTTGGGGTCACATGGGGTCAAACCCTGAAATCCTTGTTTACACGATATCTCATGGTAGAAAACTTGGATTAATTTCAAACTTGATATGTTGATGCGTTATGATGTAAGGAAGAACCCTATTGATTTTGGTGGAGGTCAAAGGTCATTTGGGGTCACATGGGGTCAAACCCTGAAATCCTTGTTTACATGATATCTCATGGTAGAAAACTTGGATTAATTTCATACTTGATATGTTGATGCATTATGATGTAAGAAAGAACCCTATTGATTTTGGTGGAGGTCAAATGTCATTTGGGGTCACATGGGGTCACACCCCGAAATCCTGGTATACACTATATCTCATGGTAGGAAGCTTGGATTAATTTCAAACTTGATATGTTGATGCATTATGATGGGGGGAAGAACCCTATTGATTTTGGTAGAGGTCAAAGGTCATTTTGGGTCATAGGGGTGAAGCTCAGAAAAACTTGTTTAGGATAGCTCAAGGTATGAAAGGTGGATGGATTTCAAAATTAGTATGTAAATGAATTACGGTGAGAAGATGGTCTGTATAAGGTTTTTTTTTTTTGTGGAGGTGAAAGGACATCTGGGGTCATGATCGGTCAAACTTTGAAAAACTTGTCAAAATGTGATATCTCAAGGTAGGAAACTTGGATGGATTTCCTAATTAGTATGTGGATGTGTTATGGTGAGTTGAAAGTACTGTACCTGTTGTTTTTGGTGGAGGTCAATGGTCATCTGGTATCACCTGGCATCAAACTCTGAAAACCTTGTTTGCAGAATATCTTAAGGCACAGTATGAAATTTGGCTTTTTGAATAGAGAAATGTTTTGGTTAAAAGAAAAACCAGTCACTTACGGGCTGAGACAAAGGTTATTTTGGGTCACCAGTTGTTACAAGAAATGTAGCATTTAATTGAAAAGAGCATGTATGTATCATCGAAACCTCAATAAATTTTTGCATTCTGGTTACTTCTGCGATACTTATCATCTGTAAGTTTACTCAAGTTGGAAAAGTTGTTTTCTTTTTGACTAAAGATGGAGGAGAGTTTGACTGGAAATCAAAAAGATTGAAAGATTGAAAGATTCTTATCGTATATTGCTGTGTTGTGACCTTCTTATAAATCAATTACCACAGGCAGTTTCAATTCCTCCAACATAGGCCTACTTGTTTCTACCCCTTCCCAGGACTGCCTAGAACTCAGGTTACAAATACAACCCTCGTACATCATTACTTGAGGTCATATTTTGAGCATGGATACAAGGGTTGTTAAATGTGTAATATTAGAATACTCGGTGTGCATGGTGTGTAATTTGAGCTACTCTGCAGTTTTTTTAAAATTTGTGTCATTCAAAGAGCTGTGCCAATTGAGAATTTGGTAGACCATGGATGATGCCCCGCCATTCTAGGTAAAATTGTAGAGTGGAAAGACGAATGACTGGCTTCAAATTATTAACGGAAACTGATCAATACTCATTTGGTACCAGCTAATTGTTACAAACAAATGTTGCGAAAGGCCTTGGAATGGAGTATCAAGCAGTTCTGTTCAAATTTTGAAGTTATTGGCCACACTTGAATAATATGCATCTAGAGCTACTGATGAACAAACAACCAGTAGAAATATCAAATATATAGTGGCATTGAGCCAGTGTAACAGGATGAAAAACAGGAAGCATATTTTGCTTGTGTGTAAAGTTCTGCACTTTTCAGCTTTACTGCAGCCTATTTGAAAGTTTGTGAAGCAAATAATTCTCTCTGATTTAAACCTTTTGTGGTATTAGGGCTGTCAGCGATTAATTGCCAGCCAAGTAATCATGTAGTAAAATTTTACGTGCGATTTATCGCATCTCATGCCTCGGGATCTCTGACTTGCATTAAGTAAACAATGTAACGTCCTCCTTCACAAGTTTAGCTGCCTTGACAAAGCATATGCTACAGTATGAACAACAAGCTCAAAAATTGCGCAGAGCTATGACATGCACCTTTTATCCACCCAACCCCTGCTAGTTTACATGTGATTGTGTGCAGTGTCATGGGGGGACGTTTTAATCTGTTAACCCCAAACACGGAACCTGTTGTGACAGGCTTTACTTCAACACCACCAATACATAAATTTTAATGAACATAATTCACAATGAAATTTGAAAGCACTTAAGGTATGCATACACCACAGTGTCTTTTAAGTACCGTGTGTGCCACTGTGCACTTTGCCATAATTCGTTCAATTCGTTCAATTTCAACAGCCACTTGTCAAAAACTGGTGTACATCTCCTAAAATTTCAAATTGAAATCGACAAATTTCAAAAAATTACAAGTGCACCTTTCTAACCATATTATTCCTGTCCTTGTATCACGTAGGAGTGCTTGTAAGTCATGAACTGAAAAAAGTTTCAAAAAAGTTTCTATCACTGTTTTTCAAGACCAACAGCGTACATAGCAGCAGTTGTACACCTTAGCAGTCGGCTGAAAATGGTTTATATGCAGCTCAGACCTTGATCTTCAGAAAAATTTTTGGCTGTCCTTCGGGCAACCATTTCACTAGTGTTGGTTGTCCACCAAGAAATTTGGTCGTCCAGAACATTTTGCACACAATTACAAAAAGGGCATTGTGGTCATGGACTGTTTTGGTCTTGAAGAATAAAAGATGGGATGTTTGAGAGACAGAAACACTTTATCAGTCAGCTGTTAATACTTCTTCCCTGTGAAAGGAAAATGGTTGTCCGATAATTGTCCATCGGACAACCAGCCTTTAACTTTTGGTTGTCCCTATGATATTTTAGTTGTCCCAGACAATTGGACAACCATGAAAATCAAACCCTGCCGCTGCTTTGTGCTGTACATGGAATAAACTTCTGTTACGAAGAATCGTACTCACTGATTGGCTGCTTGCATTATGAATGAAGCCGCTTCTTTTAAAAGTTTGGGGATTCCCCGCTTCTAACGTAATTACTGAGGTAGGGTGTCATGTTAATGCCAATTAGTTCACCCATTCTCTGAGCTCTCTTAACGATACATGGCGACCCAATCAGCCAGCTGAACGCAGTGTATGTATATATTACACTGTGCATGTAGCAGCCAGCAGGTCCCGTTTATGTGCTGTGAACGTATGTACATCTATTTACACAGTACAGGCGGTAACTTAAACAGTAAATGACAGGTGGAAACTACGATGTCCAGATTTGATTGTAGCCTATTATTGTTAGCTCTAACTTTGTATTTTGTACTGTTAACTTAGGTGGCTAGGCCCTAGGCCTTGATTTTGTTGTGGCTTCAAGCCACGCTATTTTTGGGGGGAAATAAGAAATGAAACAAATGGGCAGGTTTGGCAAGTGTCAAAATTAAATATATCGTAGTCTGTCCTGCAGCTGTCTGCATAGGGGACTCGTCAGCTACTTTCGCCGTGGATAGTGTATTGTGGCCTAGCCTGTACTTTGTGAACGATCATTGGTTTGAAATATTGAAACTTCATCTAGCTACCGGTGTGTGGTATAATGATCTATATCAACCTCAAATGGAAGCAATTCTGTAAAAATTGCTTCTTATGAAATGTTTTGTTACTAAAGATAAAGGGGGTAAAAAGGTTAAAATGGAGTCTGCTTCTAGGCGGACTTGTGCTTTATATTAATGCTAACTCAGTGTTGGCAAATGATTGCAAATTACTGTACTACGGATACACACACATGTACAGTGTAGGTCTATTACCGATATCAACACGTTACTACACAGTGTTATGCATACGCAAATGCGATTAATTGCTGAGTAATCATGATTGTTTAGTTCACTTATCGCAAATTGGCAGCCCTATCTGGTATTATCTGCCTTGTGTCCTAAGATGAAAGAACAATTGACTGGTTGCTTCTGGGGCACAGTATGTAGAGTATTCATGCACTGACATAAAATTGTACATGTTGTATACTGTACTCAGGGCCCTGCCTGGGATTGTTTGAGTGCTGGCTGGACTATGTAAGCAGAGCATCAATATTGGTTGGAGCTTTGCTTACAAGAAAACTTTAAGAATCTAAAAGCCTCCAGTTGGCCAGAAATGGCACTTCTTGAGTATTTTAAGCTGTGTGTACTTGAAAGCCTGGAATTTAGGGATCTCATGTCTGAAATTTCTCAAAATTGAAACCAAAAAATCTTTGAAAATTTGTAATTTACAGATCTTGAATTTCAAGGCGTGCCAGTACAATGGCACATCATAACTCCTTTTAAATCACTTTGAGGAGCACAATTTTTTGCACACCTAAACATGAAGATGGGAGCTGCTCATAATCTCAATTATAATAGAAAAGCTCATCTAGCACACTGCTAAATTTACTTTCCTGAGGACTGCAATTTGGCCCTGTAAAATGTATTTTACCCAAGGCCAGAATTAATTTAATAGGATAAAATGAGGTGATAATTTTAGATGGAAAGTTGAATTTAGGGCCGTGGCAGATCACTGTACAACGCTGGAAAGACTGTTTATTTCCCAGGAAGGGAGTATCAATATTTCCCAGGAAGGAAGTAAAAGTTCCCATAATTCTCCCTGTATTTTCATGTACAGAAAAGGGATATTTCCCTCCAGATGTCCAAATTTCACTGGAACGAGCTTCCCAGCTTTCCAATTTTTTCCACCTATGACTGTGTACTACAACACTATAAGATTTGTTGAAACTCAGAACAGCTATTGTCACAGTTTCAAAGCTGTCACATGACTCTAAAAAACCAATCAGGAAGCATGACAGTCTACTACCTTAACTTCAAGTTTGGGTGACTGCTCTTGCCCTTTAATTTAAGTATATCTGAAGGTTAGAATTTGATTCCAAAAAACCAAGCAAACCTGCTTCATTTGATTAGCTTTGGAATGTTTTAGGGTTAGAACCTGACCCCCTGAGAGGAAATTAAATTTTGATTAAAATGTAAATGTGGAGGTGATTAGTTTGTTAATTACTCTCATAAGGAAATTAGATTGGACATTTGAAGGTAAAATCCTTTAATGAGAGTTCTTTAAACTATAACATGCTGTGATGGTGCTTGGTGTACCCCTTGTACTACTGAAGGGGGTCCATACCACCATACTGAGCTAGATACTACATACACAGTAGGTATGTACTGTACTGTTCAGTCAAAACTTTGTATTATGCTCCTAGTTGCCTCGCATACTATTGCACAGTCCATCTACTGCAGAATGATCACTGGCCATGAAAACCATGACTTGGTGGCCCTATGCCACTTCCTACAGCTGGCTATCCTAACTCTCCCTTGTTTCGTCGCTAGTAGAATGCTTCGTAATGGCTTTGTTGTTATTTGAGTTCGCAGTAGCACAAAAGGGTACACATGTCTCCTCTTCAAACCTAATCTGGTTCCAAAGTATGATTGCACACTTTTGGTATGTACAACAGATTCCAGGATGCAGCAGTGCAGCTAGTGGTTTTGGGGTGAACCTGTCCGTCTTCATGGTAAATAATGGTTTTGGAGCAAAACCGTTGGCCTGCAGTGAAGGGGCTAGAATACAACATACTGTTGACAGCTCCGTAGATCAAATGTGGTTTGGTATGAACTTGGTGTCTGATTTTGTTACATAATCTGTCCTCAAGTGGTCTGCTTTCATTTTTAAGGAAAACCTTAATTAATCTGGGCATTTAAAATATTCTAATGACCAGTTGCTGATAAAGCTTATCACCATGTTCTTTGTGTGTGAGAGGACTTGGAGGGGGGGCGGTTGGGCATTCTTCAGTCTTGACCCATCCCCCTTCTCTGTGTGACTCTCTTTTCTCAGGCCCTTTTTGAATCCCCTTAAATTTTGCCTCCTTGCTTTCCCGTCCCTTGTTTCTCCCCTTTCCATCTCTCTCTTCCTCTCCTCTCTCTCTTCCTCCCCCAGCTTCCCCTCCTTTTCCAAACAATAGGATCTATAAAGGTTATGGTATGCAATGTTGTAATTCCCACATTGATGAAAATTATGAAAAATTACAGATTGTTCCTTTTGAAATTCACAGGCCAGAATGCACCTTAAATAAATAGTACCAGACTTGTTGCTTTCCCAAGAACAGCCCAGCCTTGCAACTTTCAACTTTTAAACTTAAAAGGTTGAATCAATTTGATTTTCATATAACACCTACATATGGTGGTGCGAAATTAATGCACATATCAAATGATGCAACCATTTCAAATATTTGAAAAGTAGATTGTGAAATGCTTTATTACAAAATTAATGTGCTGACATCAGACATTTCTTATTATGCATGTAATCTGAAAAGAAATTGCATTGCATTTCACTGGCAATTAGTATCTTTGTGATGCTATGTCATTAAGATCCAGTTTTAATGTCCTGAAAGGGAAAATTTTTCTGCACATTTTGAAGTTTCAAATAACTTTTTCTCTGGAATACATTATGGCCTTTAATTGCAATGCCATTCAGTACCAGTCATAAATTTAAAATATGTCTACCACACGGAAAATACATTGTAATTTACATTCAGCTAATTGATTAGGCCAATGCATTCAGCATTTCGTTCTTCCTACTGAAATTCCTCTTAAGTACTGAACAATTAAAATTCCCCAAATTCCCTAGGATGAGCTAATAGCTTTATCATCTCTAACGACCTACCATTTTCTTTCTGAAATTCTTCTCAAGAGATGGAAATTTGAACCAAATTCCCCAGGATGACCCATAATTGCTTTATGATCATATACAAGTATGCTGTTCCATTTTCTGAGCTATTAAAACCCATTAAACCCAGTTTTTTGACTTCCAAGTATTAAAAATATGTTCCAAAAAAAAAGAAGAAATTGATTACGCATTCAGCATTCCCATTTTTTTCCTAAAATTCCCCTTAAGTACTGAGCAATTTAAATTCCCCAAATTCCCCAGGATGAGTTTATAGCTTTATCATCTTTAACGATTATACCACCTTCTTCTGAAATTCTTCCAACTAAAGGGCCAAACCTCTCACCCCAAACTACAATTTTGGTACCCGGGTACCGAAACTCTCAGTTGGCTCAGCTCTTTGATTGACAGCTAATTCAAACAATGCAGAGTACCAAAGCTTATGTTACACAGCATGAACGGTGCTGAGAGTGTTTTGATTATATGAATTGAGTTTTTCTTTACTCACCTTGAAGCAATAAACTGAGATTGTATCTGGATGAGGATGAATTTCATACAATTGTGGGAGGGGCTTAAGTGAGAAGGTTAGGAGAATTGGAACTGTTTGGGGTGAGAGAATTGGGTCTTTAAAGTGGTAACTTTTACCAAATTCCCCAGGATGACCTATAATTACTATACAATCTCATACTTGCCTGTATGTGTTTGTTTCCTGAGCTTTTACAACCCATAAAAACAGAGAACATCCAGATTTTTTGACTTCCAAGTATTAAAAATAATAATAATTTCCATATTTATTGCTTTCATTTATAGAAAAAGTAGAAGTTTTGAATAAACAATTTATATCGATTGACATTCATGCAAACAAAAAACCCTGGCTAGTCTCCCTGTAGGCTGGGGGTTGTGGAATATGCCCACGGCATTTCCCACCTGTCGTAAGAGGCGACTATAAACAGGAGGGCTAATTGCACTTCATAATTTGAACTGTATGACACTACAGTTTATATAGCACATTTGTGCAAATTGTGCTGGTGTGTCATAAAGCCGGATGGTTTTGAAAAAATGACGTTTTGAAAGAGCCTGGAATGACTTTGCTTTAAAGACAGGGAGTTTGAAAACTCTCGGTTACTGCTCTTTGACTGACATCAAAATTTAAAGATGCAGGTCTCTTGCATCGCACAGCATGTATCGGTGTCCATTAGGTTGTAGTATGCCCTCAAAGTACTGTATTTACTGCCTTCACAAAGAGGATATATGAATTAGTGGTAGGGGCTAGAAGTAAATGACTGGGGAGAATATAACCATCTGGGATGTTAAGATTGTTTCTTTTATTGTACTGTATGGCACAGAAGGTATAGGTGGCATATTCAGAACTAGAATAAATTTGTACGTGCTTTTGTCGTGTGATGTGAAGTAGTGGTGCAGTCTTGAACACTGTCATGTACCTTGAAACTTATCGTAATTCACTAAAGTATTTGAAAACTGTTCCAATTTGTACCCAATCCTTTTCTCCTTCTTGCAATGTGTAGTAATATTATATGATGATGTGTACAGAAAATTCATGAATTGCAATGCTACCTTTGTGGTGTTTTATGCAATTAGGGACTTGTATGATTGCCATTAATTACGACTGTAATATTGAGCATGGGCATCAATTTGGGGGAGGGGGACCTGTCCCCCCACTTTTTGGAAAGTCACCTATTGATTTAAATAACATTTTTACATGTAAATTTTTGACAGAAGTATTCATGCATGTCCCCCCCCCTCCTTCCCCACTTTCAAGTAGAGATCACAGCCTGTGATATGGTTTTCATTAGTGACATTAGAATGTGCAGTGTACCTCACCTACTTTCTGGTCTACCATGTGACAGAACATAGTCATAGTACACCACCTTACAAACAGTTATTATTCTCTCTGTAAATGAGGTGCAAGCTGCCACCTGTCAATCAGTGTTGGAGAGCTTAAGTGGCCAACTGAAGAGGAATTTTGCTTTTCGCACGTAGAAAATATCAAATTAGTCACATTGGGTATAATACTTCACTATAATCTAACTATAACTCTGGGTAGTCATTAGATATGGCTACTTACAGTTGGTTAAAGGCCTACTCTACCAGCTGTGCATACGTCCCCAGAATACTGTGTGTTGACAATATTAACTCACTAGTATGCTATGAAAACTCACAGTAAAGCCTATGTAGGCTGACTAGTCCTGTGCGTTGGGAACATGTGGTCTGTCATACTGTACCTTGGGACCAACAGCTGGTGCATGAACTCTGAGTTGCAATTCTTAGCAACCTATCGTGAACTGGAAAAGGGTCACCTACTGTACTAAAAGATTGGAGGCATACCCACTGCTTGCAAGAGTTGGCAACATTTTTAAACATGTTTACATTAATATCAGGGTTATAGCCGTTCAGTGGTCAGCAAGGGATGGAAATGACCCACACCATGACCCTGTGCTGACCAATACTCATTCTTAAGAGAAACCCTCACAAATTCTCACTGTAAACGAATTTGGACAGTCAATTGGTGGTCTAATTTCAGTCAGACACAACTGGGGTCCAATATTGTCTTTCAATATCCTTGCCTAGGTCTGTATCATGGATGGATCATGGCTGGATGTACACTGCATTTCATCTGGATTCCCTCAATAGGCGGCACTGAATATGAGGGTTTGAAATTTATGAAGACAAAAAAAAAGCGAAAAATGATTTAATTAGGCTGATGGACCCCACTAATGGCTGCCTACAGTCACTAAACACAAACACTGATCAGACTCTGTTCATCTATTTTAGAGATTGGAAAGATGGGTGGTCATGTTTTTTGAGGCGCAATTGCATTTTTTTGAATAAATTGTGTTTTTTTGAAATGTACCTGGCAAAGGGTCAATTTTTTCACTGCATTCCCTCAAAAAATGAAAATATTCAAGTCCAAGTTATAGAAATTCCAACCAAACTAAATCTGTGCTTGTATTTAAGAAATTTATACAAAGGTGACAACTTTGCATGTAGGCTGCATTAATCATAAGTAAGCATATGCCATGCATATATGGCGACTTATCTGTTCCTATCAGTGATAGCCTTAGTCTCCACTAAGATCAGTTCACATTATCCCATTCGTGCACCTAGTGCCAGTTGTAGAGTGCTGCCAAGGTATACAGCGAAAGCAGCATCCAACATTGCAGTTGCATTACAACCAATGAAATAGATCAAGATTTTTACGATCTCATTTCTATGTTGCCTATGTAATTTGCTTTGTGGAATTTGGAAAGAGAACTGTTTCTGCTCATTTTGAAATGATTTCCATAAGGTTAAGTAATGAATATATTTCGAACTGGCTGTTCTTGTGAACGTTTTCTGAAGCCATTTTTTACACAGTTAAGTCAATGGGACTTCTCCATTGAGTTAACTGTACATAGGAAATTCCAGAAATTTTGCCGTTCCAACCATTTGCACGTACCCCAGCATGCAGTGTGTACGGAGTACCTAGCCTGGATTTATCTGAGACTGCAAGTAAAACTTAGCTGCACGGCACTGATTGTGCCTCTGTACGTACAGTACTCTACATTCATGCAGTAATACAGGGAGCTTCGGGTGAATACAAACAGACAGTGTGCTATGTAGATGTTGCTGCTATGTAGATGCTGCGTGATTATAAGGGATGGTGTGACTCGGCTATTTCTGGGAAGGTGTGAGACTGTTGCTCAATGAATCTGTGCTGCAACTTGATCATTCTGTTATTATTTTCGTTTTGCATATCATGGCAAGCTTATGCATTTTCAAAGCAAATAAATCGCTAGGCTCCGTAGAGTTTGATGTGTAGATGTAAGGCAGCTATAGTCGCATCTTTTGACAGATTACTTGTGAGGAATAGTTTTTTAATTCCTGTGTGAAAGCTTTAAAAAAAATCCAAACGGTACTTGTGTAGTGTCATGAAACTAAACTTGTTCTGATACTTAAAGGCCCAGTTCTCTCACCCCAAACAGTATCAATTCTCCTAACCTTCTTATTGAAGCTCCTCCCACAATTGTCTGAAATTCACCCTCAGCCAGATACAATCTCAGGTTATTGCTTCAAGGTGAGTGTCGAAAAACTCAATTTCAAAACACACTCTGTACCGTTCATGCTGTGTTATATAAGCTTTGGTACTTGGCATTGTTTGAATTAGTTGTCACAATCAAAGGGCTGAGCCAATTGAGAATTGCGGTACCCCGTACCACAATTGTAGTTTGGGGTGAGGGGTTTGGCCCTTTAGGCAAATAATGAGTTCAGCAGCAAGATGTGACTGCGTTTTTTGGCAATTACAATTGCGCTTTTTTGCATTTTTTCCAAAATCCCAGTTTTGTTTTCTAAAAAATGGCAGTTTTTTTTTTGGTCCACATAATTGTGCATTTGTTAAACCCCTAATCAATAGCCATAAATCAGATTAGGAATTTACCACCAAATTTCTTCCAGCAATAATCTTATATTGACCAAGAAAATTACTTGTACCCTCAAAGCAAGTGTTACTGCTTCAAGCTAGGGCAAGAGCAGTCACCCCAACTTGAAGTAGTGTAGTAGACAGTTCTATTTCACGATTGGCTGTTGAGAGTCATGTGACAACTGTTTTTCTCCTCAAATGTAAAATTTACTACAAGTAACTGCTTGGTATACCAATAGTGAAGTCAAAAAATATTATGAAAGATTGTTTGACGAGAAATGATGTGTACAGTAAATCAGGCTTTGACAATTTTTTTCTTTTGTACTTGTCTGATGGGCTAGCTGTTTTCTCAATCTACTTGTCCAATTCAAATCTGTTGAGTAGGCCTACATATAATTTTTAAAGTCTAAAAATACAAATGCCAATTTGCGCAACTCAAAAATTTAAGGCTGGGGGTACTTGCCCGGCGGGCTGCAACATTGAGCACGGTAGTTGCCCGAGTGATTTTTTTACTTGTCACGGGCTGTCGGGCAGGGGATTTGTTGAAGCCTGCAGTAAGTAAAAAATTGTGATATTTGGCTGTTGCTCCAAAATAATTTGGGGGACAGCAGCTCTTGGCCTTTCAATAATGAAACATGAAAAAGACACAGGAACAGAGATTTCCTGCCATGTATGACAGTGAAGCATATTTTTTCTAAAATTTGCATTAAATTAGCACTTGTCGATGCTAATTGAATATCGTCTATAGATAGTCTGCAATGCAATTTTCACCCCACACTTCAGTGGCTACTGGAGTTTACAAACGTGTATGCTTGTAGCCTTTTGTGTTCATGGCTTGTGACCTAAAGTATGTGACCTCTTGTGAGATTTTTGACCACCTGCCAGAAATTTCATCTTAAACAAGTAGCAGCTAGAGCTTGTAAGGAGATGTCTTGAAGAGCTGCCAGCCTGATGGTCCCAAGGTGAACAAACCTTGGAGCATTGAAAAGTTGGGAATTGAGAAGGAAAATTAATTTTTACACAGTTTGGGGTACTTAAAGGTCCTTTAAGGTAGTGTGATATGTCAGCAAAATTACCTGACCTCACTTGGCTGTTATGGAGTGAACTTTTCTAAGAAAAAATCCTGTTGGAATTATTTCAATATCCCAGGCCTTCCAGCTTCTCCCAATATACCTCTTCGACAACTTGGTATGCAAAAGTAAGGATGTGCAGTGTACGTCGCACATTGTTGACATTTCTTTTGTAAACCCTTTATAAATTACCTCTGCTCTGTAAAATGGTCAATTTTGGCAGATTTTTTTGTTTTCTATGAAAGAGAAAGCTATGCGTTCTTAGTGTGTGTGTGGGTGTATGTGTGTGTGTATTTGTGACACTTAGCTTGTGCACGCAATATCTCAATAGGGTAAAATTCTTTGGAGCTCAAACTTGCTGTGTGGGTAGCCCATACAGAGAAAAAATCCTCTTGTTCTTGGTAGAGGTCAAATGTCATTTGAGGTCACCTTAGGTCAAAAACTGAAAACTTTGTGCATGCAATATCTCAATTGAAGGTACACTTCTTTGAAGCTCAAACTTTGTGTGTGTGTGTAGCCCATATAGAGAGGAAGGACCCTATTGTTTTTGTTAGAGGTCAAAGGTCTACTGGGGTGTCTGTGTTGCTCTCTCAAGTAGAAACAGTATGGCATGTCAATGGGCTAGACTGGTCATCATGTACCTGTTTTCTATAAAAGGAAGTCCCTTCTCTTGCAATCTGAGAGGTGTAAATTTGTGGCCAAAGTTTTCTCTGCAGCTTTAATTATTCACCTACCAATGGTAACACTTTACTTAGATCCTATTGCTGCTTAATTGCTCTACTGCTTCAACGCTTTGCTTCACACAATATCCCCCCCCCCCCCCCTCCAAAAAAAAAGGGGGAAAGTCTGGTTAGACAACTGTCCAGAAGTCCAAAAGTAAGCCTGTAAGCCTGAGTTTGATCCTTTTTGAAAAGTTAAAAACAACCAGGTGTATATCAGATTACAAGTGTAGCCTTCACCTCAACCAAGCTGTTTAAAATCTGAGTGAATTTAGTAAAGTGAAAAGCAGTAAATCATCCTATAGGCTGGCTAAAATAGAAAGCAGTCCCCTTGGCTAGGGAGTAAAATTTCAGTCCTCCTTAAAAAAGTACCAGTTGTCTGTGATTTTTCTGTACCATATAATCATTTCATCCCCATTCTACTCTAAATCTACCCTGATTCAAGGCTTCATGCCTCATTTAGAGAGCAGTATTTATCAGCAGGGTGTAAGCATTCATACATACAATCTTTCAGTAATTCTTCTATTGAATTCTAAAAGAATTTGAGAAAGTTTGAATAGGTTGGCTAGTTTGGCCCAGACTTGAAAGGAGTGGGGGATCCTGAAGGGAATTTATACTATTGTAGTTGTTTGAATTTCTCTTTAGGCTGTTATAAGACGGACGTCAGCTATTGATGGTTTTCGTCGCATTTGTAATAGTAACTTGAACAAATGTCAAGCAAAACAGGCTGAATATTTGAATATAGGGAAGTCCTGGATTCTGACTGGTCATATGTACTACATTTTAGATTTGTGTAGGTTTAAAGGTAAAGAGTAGTCCCCCAAATTTATTTTGAAGAAAAAGCTAAATAACTAAATTTTCAACTTATTTCTCTTCAAAGTATTTTTCATTACCTTTTACGACTTCACTATTGCATATTCAACGTAAACCAAGCAGTTATTTCCAGTAAATTTCACATTTGAAGAGAAAAAACATTGTCACATGACTCCCAACAGCCATTCATGAAACTGGACAGTCTACTACACTTCTTCCATTTGGGATGACTGCTCCTGCCCTTTAACTATAGGCTACAGAGTATAAAAAAATATTCCATGATAAAGCTTCAGAAGTCGGTACTTTTTGAAACATCCTCCGTTCTCTGCCTGATTACATTTTATTGCCTTAGGGAAGAGATGAAGCAAACTTTATATGTACAGCCACCTTTCATGTCTATAGTGACCGTAACAGGTTCACAAGTAGTTATGTTACATGTGGGGTTAGCTAGCACACTAGTCAAGTATGTGTTGATTGACAGTAATTGGTTTTCACACAGTGTGAACACAATGAAAGCATATCACTTGAGGTGCACATCATTTAACAAAGTTGGAGATGTTATGCTCCACACTGCCTTTGATCCAGTGGCATGGTGTCTTTGCAAAGAAGCAAAAAGTCACAAAGATTGCAGTGCCAGCCTGATGGAAGGTCACAATGATACCAGAGTGATGAATGGTACAGTTTGATGGCCTTGTTATCATCATACCACCTAGAGCAGCTACACTTTTGTTCCTGATTTGATGCTATGTACAGTATAATGATCATCACCATCATTGCCACAGTACCATCATCTGCCAGATTGATGTTACCTTAAGGGTGAGAGCAGTTGCCACCATCTCATTTTTCTGCAACAGCTAATCTAAGAATTTTGTCCTTTCTTTTTCTTCACAGTATCTTAGATTATATTTGAAACTTCAGTATATCTTAGATCAGAATTATCATCCAAGCCATTACTCCTGGTAAATTTAACAGTTGGAGACAAAAAAATATATTGTCACATGATCCTCAAGAGCCAATCACGAAGCACCGCATTCTCTACTAGTAGCTATATTTATTCACATAGGAGTTAACAACTGCATTTAATTTCCCCATTAAGCAGTCACCATGACCTCAAATTGGATCAGTGCATGACTTCAGTGTAGTTAGCCAATATCCTATGACAGGAATGGATGACCCTTAAGGATGTGACATAGCTTTCCTCCTTGGACTTAAAGGGCCAAGCCTCTCACTCCAAACTACAATTTTGGTACCCGGGTACCGAAATTCTCAATTGGCTCAGCTCTTTGATTGACAGCTAATTCAAACAATGCAGAGTTCAAAAGCTTATATTACACAGCATGAACGGTACTGAGAGTGTTTTGATTATGTAAATTGAGTTTTTCCATACTCACCCTGAAGCAGTTAAGTGAGATTGTGTCTGGATGAGGATAAATTTCAGGCAATTGTGGGAGGGGCTTCAGTAAGAAGGTTAGGAGAATTGGTACTGTTTGGGGTGAGAGAACAGGTCTATTAATTTAACTTCTTAGTTTTCCATGGACACATTAAAGGCCAATTTTCAATTGCCTGAAATTCATCCTCATCCCAAACAGGATCTCAGTTTCTTGCACTTCAAGGTCAGTATAAAAAAGCTCAATGTGTACACTCAAAACACTCTCAGTACAGTTCATATGCTGTGAAAAAGAAGCTTTGACATGCTGCATTGTTTGAATTAGCTGTCAATCAAAGAGCTGAGCCAATTGAGAATATCTGTAATCCTCTATAAGAATTGTAGTTTGGGGTGAGAGGATTGGCACTTCAAGACAAAACTACAAAAGACCAGACCATCCAACAATTTAAATTCTCATCAAAGATGTGAATGGAACAATTCAGCTGTAGATGACCAAACAGAATGAGCCGGTTGTTTAGGATTTATCCAGTTATGTTTTTTAACTGGCAGTTTGTTCAGATTGAAGATCTATTCTGGGTTCAGACTTTCTTGGGGCAGCTATAAAAACCAAGAGTTGAGATGAAAGTTCACACCCTTTACGGGAGAGGCCTGTAATGAAGCCAGAATTGCCATAGTGATAAGTATAAGATGTTATTTCACAAAAAGAAGGAACAAGATGTAACTGCAGTTTTTATGTTTGATACTGTAGCACAGAGACAGAAGAATTAGGGAGTGACAGTCATAGGTCAACACTGGCAGAGCTAAGATAATGGCTAGTATGTGAGTAGTGTATGCATAGTGGGTGGTACTGTACATGTTAACATGAAGTTTGAGGAGAATTCAACTACTTGAGAAAAGAATGTAATTCAAATAAAGTCCTCTTAAACGTTGTTAAACTAGTTTAACATGCTGGCTGACATACTTCTTGGCTCAGACGTGTACAGAGTGAGCACTGCATGTACAGTACACAAGCACTTGAGGTGATAAAATGGTTTATGTCTGTGGTGTTTAAAGGGAAATATTGTGTTTAAAATGCTCCAACAAAGAGTATAAAGAAAATGGCCCTGACACTATCCAGCAATTCAGTCTTAATCATAAACCCCAGCAATTCAAAATACTATGTTCAAGAAGAGCCATGGACGTTGCATCATTTGAAATGTTGAAAGTCTGGGTGAACAAATTATTTTGGAACAACAAACAACTGAGTTTCTATCTGTGGGTAACTTATTTCCTGAAAAGAAGGCTACCATAGTGCCTTATTTTTGATGATCTATCAACGTTTGTCAATAAGCAATTAGTTTTAAAAGGATTTTTTCTTGCAAAACAAACGCAATAGTACCCTTTTAAGAGCAAAGAGCATCTCCCAAAAATTTATTTTGAAGTGACACCTAAATCTAATTTACTTCTTTTTTCTCTTCAAAGTATATGTTTCTTAGTATTTTATGACTTCAGTACCGCAAAATCAAGTGAAACCAAGCTAGATACCAAGTTATTCATTATAAATTTCACAACTGCATGAGGAGAAAAAATATTAAGGCCCCTAATGAAGTGGGCGGTGTGTGTTACACCCTGCCTGAATCCACCAGTGTAGTGTGTAGTCAGTCAACTCCCTCAGCGCATATGTAATGTGATCAGCTCATGATCTTCTAAATTTGATTTTAAACCACAAAAGGTTGCTAACAGTTGCTACCATCCTGTGCCAAAAAAGTAATTAGGGATGACAATTTTTTTTTTTCAAGAACATCAAAACATTAATTTGGGGGGTGACAATTTTCTGCCTCCAAGGGCAAGGGTGAATAATGAGCGAGTTTACAATTGCCAGGCAGATTGCAACTTGAACCTTTGATTGTACTGACCCAGTGACACCTATAAACTGATAGTTATCTAGGCTTCCATCAGACTATGGGACTATATGTAATTATTCTTTCACAAAATGAGTGTTTCAATACAAACGAAAACTGAAAAAAGTAAAGAATATTCCAGATTAAAATCTACTGTACAGTACACGCTGAATATCACCTTTAAAAAGTGCAGTTTCAAGTGATTGTTCTCCTGAAAGAACGAACCCATGATTTTAGTTGCAATTAAATATTAACATTCGTGACTCAATTGAACCTTGCTTCAGTCACACAAGACCTTTTTGGTATTGGTATAAAAAGGATAATTTATACCACTTATAATTTAACCATGCAATAGGGTTCATTGTACTATTTAACAATATAATGCCATGATGAAACGTCCCCTCTTACTTTTTGTTACATCTTTAATTTCTGCCTGATTAACTGTAATCGCTTCAGGGAGGAACAGAAGCCCACTACATGCAGACTTGATTAAGTCAAGTTTCATATTTGATTTATTGATTGACAGTAAAAGATGTGTTTCAATACACAAAAAATTACGTAACATTTGGGGTTAGCCAACAGGTCAGTCAGCATGGGTTAATTGCTTTTCACGCATTGTGAACACAATGAAAGCACAGCTCATTTGAGGTCACAGATCATGTAACAAACTCAGATATTAGTTACACCCCATACCGCCTTTGATGTACTGGGGTGTTTATGTTCCTTTTTCAAGAAGCGACGTCACAGCATGGCAATCACCCCAATTAGTAGACTATTGTAGCTGTTTTGTAAATGGCACTTGAGAATCTTGTGGTAATAATTTTACCTGTAAACAATTCAGTTGTGTACTTTACTCAGAGTCACTGCTTGATTTATGCTGAATATTCATGTCCTTAAATAGCTTGATTTATGCTGAATATTCATGTCCTTAAATAGCTTGATTTATGCTGAATATTCATGTTCTAAAATAGCTTGATTTATGCTGAATATTCATGTTTTAAAATATCACGAAAGATGCATGAAAGAGATATAGAAGGAAATTCATGAGATTTAGTTGCTGTTTTGAAATAAGTTTGCAGTGAGACTGCTTTTGCTTTAAGTAAAAACAATAAGAGAACCATGTTGAATTCTGAAAGGGCGAAAGGAGTCACTCTGAACTTGAAAATTGAAGCAGCTGCTTAATCTACTCAAATTTTGTCTTTTTTCTTTTCAAAGTATATGGACTTTAAAAAGGCATATTCAAGCTAAGTAGAAGCAATTCACTTCTAGTAAAATTAACACTTGAGGACAAAAAATAAAATTGTCACATTACTCCACTCTGTAAGTATCAACCCAATATTCAATATCAACTGTAAATTGTTGCAACTGCCAACTCTGATAAAACATAAACAAAATTGTCACCATCAGACCTGCATATATAGCCAGACCTGGCTGTCCAGGGCACGGAGCAAGGCTCAAGAAATTTCCCTAATTTTGTACCAGTTGAGCTGACATGCACCCTTCCCTTCTAATTTTTTCCCCCTTCCTGTGTTTCAGCATTTAAGGAAGGGAGGAGGGGAAAACTGCCCCCTGGCTACCCCACATGTTATGCCCCTGGTCACAAGGTAGTACCTTTAGTAGAGCTCTTTTCACTGCAGGAAAAAAATTCTTCATTCTCCTCTTCCCAAAAGGGCCTGTTATCAGTGCTATTATAAATATTGTGTCTATTTCGCTCTTACTTACCTCCTATTTACATATGTAACCATTATTGCCTGCAACAACTGTCTGGCAAAAAACTAAGTAGCACCGTGGTAACCCCTACCTACTGAGGGCATCTGCCACCTAAGATCGTCCTTCGCATTTTTTCCTCAACGTGAATAACACGCCTTTGGAAATTGTGGCTCTAGCCACAGGTTTTTCAGCAAAAATGCTGAAGGAAGATCTTAGGTGGCAGGCGCCCTCAGTGGGTAGGGGTTACCATGGTGCTAGTTAGTTTTTTGCCAGACAGTTATTGCGGGCAATAATGGTTACATATGTACATAGGAGGTAAGTACATCACTCATAGACTCCCAAACCAGGGAGTTTTGGTGATTTTCACTGAATAATAGTCTATGGATGTTCTTGATGCTATGTATAGGCCTACTTCTATTTTTCATCACCCCAGACAGTAGCAGACTGTTCCAGTTGTCCCAACGTATTTATACTTTTAACCTTGCACAACAATCTTAAAGGCCAGCTAACCCTCTCACCTCAAACTACAGTTTTGTAGTTAGAAATTCTTAATTGGCCTAGCAATTTGTTTGATGGTAAGTTCAAAAAATGCAGACTGAGAAGTTCAGAAGTTCACTTTTGTGGTCTACTGCACAGTAAGTGTAGTTTTGGATGAAAATTAAGATTGTGATCTTTTATTACATTGCACATATGTTTATGCTCTACAGTATGTGCAACACTACAGAAGGTATGGGATGACGGTGTATATGAACCAGTGGAGGGAATCATATTAGTACTATGTATGAATTACTTTGAACCAAGCACAATTCATTAACTTCATTCCATCCAAGTGACTGGTCGCCTGCTGTGTACAGATCTGAAATGTATAATTGTGAGGCCTATAGGCAAAGAGTGTAAATATCGCTTTGTGTAACCTGTTTGAAATTTCCTGGATTCAATTGGCCATAGCATGGGAACAAAAAAAGTCTCCCGTGTATTTGAAGAATTACCCCCAAATCAAGACCACTTGAAAATCCTTGAACTTTATTCCTTTGTGTATTAACAACACTTTTGTACTTTCCAATCGAGCTTTAACTACACATTTTTTTGCCAAGCATGGCTGTGCAGGGTATTATTATTTCAGCACAAAGTTCATATTTGGTAGCCTGAAGAAATTGATGTGCACAATGCTTGCAAAATGGAAAAGAGGAAAAAGCCAGTAATCCGTTGCAAATTGCTAGAATTGCAGTAATTATAACATGAGCCGAGCCTTGGTTACAGGCCCTTAGCAATATTCATACTCTTTTAGGAGAAATAAAGGGGAAATAAAAAAGAGAACTCGTACCAATAACAGGTTTAGTGTGGAACTTAGAACTTTATTCATCTTAAGGGCCGGCCAGTATACTGATGCATACCCTTCACTGAACTAAGACACATATTCAAGTGTGCAACTTAAAATAACAATACAAAACATTTAATCCGTACATTCCTTCACAGGTGAAACACAATTTAGCACAAGTTAGGCCACTGAAATACAAAAAAACAGTAGGAATAAATTACTAAAAACAAAACATAAATTAACCATCTCCTACAGTAGTAATTGATTTATGCCTTTGATTTCCCTTTGACAAGGGATGTTCCTGAATTAGCTTTTGGGCTTTTTGGTTCATACACAGTGTTGTACAATGTTTGAACCATTACGCTACAGTGTAGGTGTAACTTCCCCGATACTACAAAACTGTAATTTTGAGGCCATTCTGAGGACATTTCTATTTTCTACATTAATTAAGATAAAGACTCCCTAGCTCAGTGGGCCATGAAATTGCAAATAGGGTAATTCAGCTAGGAGATTCTTCCCCATGAAGTTAGCGTGACTTCATATTAAAAGGAAGCATCGTGCTGAATATCTAGTGTTGCCAGTCAATGAGCAAAGTTCTGAAAGGGACATATGAGCATTATGCACTAATTAATTTTTTTAATTAACAGTGAAGGTGATAATTGGAGAGCATTGGGCTAGATTTTGTCATTTCCTTTCTCTAATTTGATGAAAAATGTGATGTTTTGTTCCCTTTAGGGAACCTAAGTAACACAAAGCATGTCCATCCCTCCCAAATAAGTAGCCGGTTGCTCTCAATTAAAATTAAACATATGTTTCTCAAGGAAAATGCAAAGCACTCTTAATTTGTTGGTTTCGATGAAAAGAGAAACCTATGCATTCATGATGGCGTGTGTGTGTATGTATGTGTGTATGTGCGTGTGTGTGTGTGTGTATGTGTGTATGTGTGTGTGTTTGTGACACTTAGCTTGTTTACACGATATCTTGAGAAGGGAAGATCTGACAGTTCTCAAACTTGGTACACAGATTTCCCATACTGAGAGGAAGGACCCTATTTATTTTGGTTGAGGTCAAAGGTCATCTGGGGTCACAGGGGGTGAAAAACCAAAATCCTTGTTTACACAATATCTCAAGACAGGAAACTTGGATTAATTTCAAACTTGATATGTTGATGCGTTATGATGTAAGGAAGAATCCTATTGATTTTGGTGGAGGTCAAAGGTCATTTGGGGTCACGTGGGGTCAAACTCCGAAATCCTTGTTTACACGATATCTCATGGTAGAAAACTTGGATTAATTTCAAACTTGATATGTTGATGCGTTAGGGTGTAAGGAAGAACCCTATTGATTTTGGTGGAGGTCAAAGGTCATTTGGGGTCACATGGGGTCAAACCCTGAAATCCTTGTTTACACGAAATCTCATGGTAGGAAACTTGGATCAATTTCATACTTGTTATGTTGATGCGTTATGATGTAAGGAAGAACCATATTGATTTTGGTGGAGGTCTAAGGTCATTTGGGGTCACATGGGGTCAAACCCTGAAATCCTTGTTTACACAATATCTCATGGTAGGAAACTTGGATCAATTTCATACTTGATATGTTGATGCGTTATGATGTAAGGAAGAACCCTATTGATTTTGGTGGAGGTCAAAGGTCATTTGGGGTCACGTGGGGTCAAACTCTGAAATCCTTGCTTACACGATATCTCATGGTAGAAAACTTGGATTAATTTCAAACTTGATATGTTGATGCGTTATGATGTAAGGAAGAACCCTATTGATTTTGGTGGAGGTCAAAGGTCATTTGGGGTCACGTGGGGTCAAACCCTGAAATCCTTGTTTACATGATATCTCATGGTAGAAAACTTGGATCAATTTCATACTTGATATGTTGATGCGTTATGATGTAAGATGGAACCCGATGTATTTTCGTGGAGGTCAAAGGTCATTTGGGGTCACATGGGGTCAAAACCTGAAATCCTTGTTTATGTGATACATTATGGTAGGAAACTTGGATTCATTTCAATCTTGATAGGCTGATGCGTTATGATGTAAGAAAGAACCCAATTTATTTTCGTGAAGGTCAAAGGTCATTTGGGGTCACATGGGGTCAAAACCTGAAATCCTTGTTTACATGATACATTATGGTAGGAAACTTGGATTCATTTCAATCTTGATAGGCTGATGCGTTATGATGTAAGAAAGAACCCGATTTATTTTCCTGGAGGTCAAAGGTCATTTGGGGTCACACCCCGAAATCCTGGTTTACACTATATCTCAAGGTAGGAAACTTTGATTCATTTCAAACTTGATATGTTGATGCATTATGATGTAAGAAATAACCCAATAAATTTTGGTGGAGGTCAAAGGTCATTTGGGGTCACATGGGGTCAAACTCCGAACTTCTTGTTTACACTATATCTCAAGGGAGGAAGCTTGGATTGATTTCAAACTTGATATGTTGATGCGTTATGATGGGAGGAAGAACCCTATTGATTTTGGTAGAGGTCAAAGGTCATTTGGGGTCATAGGGGTCAAACTCAGAAAACCTTGTTTAGGATAGCTCAAGGTATGAAAGGTGGATGGATTTCAAAATTAATATGTAAATGAATTATGGTGAGAAGATGGTCTGTATAAGGTTATTTTTGTGGAGGTGAAAGGACATCTGGGGTCATGATCGGTCAAACTTTGAAAAACTTGTCAAAATGGGATATCTCAAGGTAGGAAACTTGGATGGATTTCCCAATTAGTATGTGGATGTGTTATGGTGAGTTGAAAGTACTGTACCTGTTGTTTTTGGTGGAGGTCAATGGTCATCTGGTATCACCTGGCATCAAACTCTGAAAACCTTGTTTGCAGAATATCTTAAGGCACAGTATGAAAGAAAAACCAGTCACTTACAGGTGGAGACAAAGGCTATTTTGGATCACCAGTTGTTACAAGAAATGTAGCATTTTATTGAAAAGAGCATGTATGTATCATCGAAACCTCAATGCATTTTTGCATTCTGGTTTTATCATTTCCAACATTGTATGCATGCATCCTTAGGTATGGAATCATTGTGTGCTAATGAGTTCTGTCGAAGAGTGCAAATGGTACAATCTAAGCTGCTTTACAAACTTGCACATACGGTGACTGAGCAGACAAAAAGGGGGGGTGGGTGTGGGAATGGGAGTGGCAGCTAGCCCAAACACTGCCTACAAAACCATGCTGTTTGGAAAATCATGCAAATTGATTTCCAAGGAGGTCCATCAACCCATTCTTTTGAAACTTTGAATTAATTTGCCCAGACATTTTGAGTTGAAAAAGGATGATTTAAAATTATAGGTATATGGACAGACTTGATGGTTAAAATTATTTGCAAATAATGAATGGTAATTATTTAATGGTCAGTTGAGGAAAGTTTTTATATTTAAACTTACATTTATTGTATATAAGTCATTCCAGGGGTTACATGGCTTGTAATGTATATCTGACAATGCATGATCTTATATTTGGGAATGATATCCTAGGTGTGTCTCCTGTTCAAATTTTGCCACCCAATTGTTCAAAATTTGCCACCCAATTGCAAAGTTTCCCTTTTTGTGTGCACTGTCCATTCAATGTTTTAAGTGCGATGCAAGATCCATCACTTCATCTTATAGTTCCTATAACAGTTATATATTTGTTCCAGAGTTCCAACGCAATGAATATGCACACATGTGTGTTCATTGATGCTTTGCAATCAACTCCACCTATGTGTGTGTATAGTACAACAGATACCATACATCATCTATGTTTACCCCAAGTCAGTAGTGGTGATACTGGATATACTGTGAAAGTGTGTGAAACAAGTTTCTAAGGAACAGAAGAAGTCTCGCTGAGATCCATTTTTAAGGTAATGTTAGTTACAATGGCAGATCATATGTTATACCATTTCATGTCTTTTAACTCCAGGCAGATAGCTGCAGTTATTTGAAAAAAAATTCAGTCTGGTTTCATAAATTTTGGATCATGCAAAACGAAGCTGTTTTTTGTGTGTATATGGTACTTGTGATATACCAGTAAACACTCTGCATTAAGGATACTATATGTAAGAATTTCACTTATTTTACACATTTGAATGTAGGTGTTTATATCAGTTTGGTTAAATTGTGAAAATCGTAACTGTTTGCTCACCCTTTTTGTTTTTTTTTTTTGAGTATATAGGACAATATCTAATTGGACTGGGGGGCTCTTGCCCTGCCTCTGCATACCACTGCTTCTTTCTCAGCATGAAGATAGACCAATTTTATTTTAATAAAACTACACAAGTCATGAATATTAAACAGCTGCAGAATGTACACAAGTATCAAGTTTAGACTCCAAGGGCTACATGTGTACTCCTTCCTCTGAACTAATCACATTAACTTGACAGTGTCAGGCTAGTAAACCGCTTCATAAAAAAGTTGAATGAAAGAAATAGTTAAGTTAAGGCATTGAAAATGTGAGACAGGAAATAATCCGATTAGCAAAAAGTTTTACAGATACATTTATCACCAATCAGAATGGTGTAGGACGCCTAAAGCTCTTTAGAAACTCCTATTCTGAGAACTTTTGGAGGTATTACCAAGTTACACAATTTTCTTGTTAACAAACCTGCTGTAAATTAAAAAGAAAAGGGAAGCACTTGTTGCTATGGATGCAAATGATATGGCATTGTGAAAGTCTGTGAGACAGGCAGTGTGATAGTAACCAAACTGAGGGGCCGTACTGTAGGAATTTAGTGGGCATGGGAATAGACCTTAAAGGGCAGGAGCAGTCATCCCAACTTGAAGAAGTGTGGTAGACTGTCCAGTTTCATGATTGGCTGTTGGGAGTCAGATGACAATATTTTTCTCTTCAAATGTGAAATTTACCAGAAATAACTGCTTGGCTTACCTTGAATATGCAATAGTAAAGTCAAAGAATGTAGTTACAGATACTTTGAAGAGAAATCACATGAAAATTGAGTTATTTAGCTTTTCTTCAAAATAAGTTTGAGGGGACTGCTCTTTAACTTTAATGCTGGGTTTCTCTATCAGATTAGGAAAGATAGAGAAACCCCACATTAAAGGTAAGGAGCAGTCATGGCCACTGAGCCTTGGCCAGACCCTGCAGCCTTGGCTCCCGGGTCCAACGACTGGCTACCCCGAGGTGCACTCAGGAACCTGTTACTCCCTGGATCCCCTGCGGAACCTGACTCCGAGATGGAACCAGAGAACCTGCAGCGTCCGATGAAGCCAAACAGATGAACTCCGAACCTGGACCCTGGTTTCGAGGATCCTGCCTCTTAAGCCTAAGCTCCAGAGTTTGTTGGGTTCGCACTGCAGTTACCGGAGTGCATCAGTCTGTGGACTCGGTGGGGGCACTGCCTTCCGGGCTCACGGTTGGCATGACTCCCAGGTCAACCATGGTGGCGGAGCCATTGACTCCGGCACCAGGTTGTCCTCCCTTCTTAGCCTTGGAGCCACTCTTACTCTTCTTCTTAGCCTTCGAGCCTTTCCTGACAGAAGCTGCCGGCCACTTGGCCCTTGCCCTTGGCTGGTCCCTCGCCCTCCCCAGAGGAAGGCAGGGACAGATCAGAGGGACCCGGGGCAAGAGGGTCTGGAATTGCATCCAGGCGGGACTGAAGCTTATCTGGGCAGGCCTGAAGCCAGGAGTCGATCTCCCTCCACTTGTCCGCCAAGAAGCCCATGCACAACTCCCATGAGTTGCGCATCGTGCAAGTTCTGCATGCAGGGCAAACAATATGAGCTAGGATCCCAGGTCTTTCCCAGGCGAAACTGGGAGCAGAGAGTGCGACAAGCACTCTCCATTTTCAAGGCAGGCTAACAAGGCTCAAGAACACTCTAAACATAAATATACAAAATGGAAATAAGATGTAGTAAAGGGTAAGTATAGTCACTCGTGAGTACACCCACCAGTAAGGTGGGGGGTGGGGGCCGGGGGTTTGTTGGACTCTCCAAATCCTGGGTAGAATATACTTAAATCCATGCAGGTAGTATGATTTGTTTTCGAGGGAGTTATGGCCTGGGCCTTTTCTCTGCTACTGTACTGGGCTGCTGGCCCAGCCTTGTGGTCCTTTGATTGCCTGCAGGTTATCAAAACATTGCACAAGGGCTGTCTTTCTCTGGTGTTAGTCTACAAAGTGCCTTAATTTAATGCACCCTGTGTTTCAATTATTAAAATCTTTTTGTTGATACTTAATTGTCACATTTTGAGCTTGCTTGATAATCATCATTTCAATTCTTGATGTCAGCCTATTGGGGTACACCCAGGATTCAATGAAGGGATAGGGTGGAAGCTTTGGTCAATATTATTTAAGTAAGGGCAAGGTTATAGATTACACCTTTTGGAGCATTTTTAAAACATAATTGACAGATGTAGAGGGGACATATGAGTCCTATCCCCTCTCCTATAGATCCACCATACTGTTAGCAATAAAATAAGCATGCTACTTTATGAGGTAAAATTTTGCAGAACCATTTTCAAAACTCACAATTTGCTTATACAGTAGGACGGCACTGTGACAGTCAGTTATCTTCATTTGGAGTAAGTTTTACTGGTACCGCTAAGAACAGAAAATAGGGAATTCAACTGATATTGACTTGAATATTGATAAGCCGTCCAATTTTGCAAAAAAGTAGTAGCTAGAATAAAAGAGTTTAAAAATGAGGTTAAACTATTCATCTTCTGTTGGTGAAAAAGTTTAATACTTGAATTCAATGGTATACTGGGGTTAGCAATTTTACAAATTCAAAAAGAATGAAAGAAGTAAGTAAAAAACCAGATCACAGCTAATTCATTGCAAATCTGTGATGTCAAAGGGAGCCTTATTGACAATTGTCTGTAGTTTTCTATTGTAGACAAAAATAAATGAAGTATATGGGCAATTGTAGGAACTGTGATACCTTTTGACATTTGAAAGGCAAATCCCAGTCACCTCAACATGTACAGTATGAAACTGGTAGTTCTATGTTATCCTGTTTCATGCATGGCTCTTTAAAATCATGTGATATAATTTTTTTTCTTCAAAATTTTGTGAAATTTCCTACACCTCTTGAGAGAAAACATCCAAAAAGGAATCTAAAAATTGGGGGGAAAAAATGATAGCTATTGCAATAGTTGACTTAAGCATTCTGCTGGCAGTGAAACAAGGGTGTGTCTAGGGACAGGTCAAAGGGCTAACTACAGAAGACATTGCCAGATAGCTTTCTGTGGTAAATACTATAGTCCAGTTGTGAAACAAGTGTGTTATTAAGTATGGCATGTACAGTAGATTCACAAACCACAGATAAGTTTTGTTGAATTTGTTATACCAGCATGAATTTCTGCTTGCATGGTTTACATTGAATACATGCATTATATGATTAAGTCCTGATTTATCATGAAAGATCTACAATCTGGAAGAAAAAAGGAAAATTGTGACAGTTAGCTGTTGTTTCAAAATAATTTCCAGGCAACTACTTTACCACTTTTAAAGGGCCACTGTTCTCTCACCCCAAACAGTACCAATTATCCTAACATTCTTACTTAAGCCCCTCCCACAATTGTCTGAAATTCATCCTCATCCAGACACAATCTCAGTTTATTGCATCAGGACGAGTACAGAAAAACTCAATTTATATAATCAAAACACTATCAGTACCGTTTATGCTGTGCAATGTAAGCTTTCCCACTCTGCACTGTTTGAAGTAGCTGTCAATCAAAGAGCTGAGCCAATTGAGAATTTCGGTACCAGGGTCCCAAAATTGTAGTTTGGGGTGAGAGGTTTGGCCCTTTAAGTTCAGTCTAAAATGATTGACATAGAATCATGCCCATACTGTATGGGAGTACTGGGATCCACTGCTAAAAATCAAATTTGTATAGACCCCTAAGTGTAAACTTATGCAGATCAGATCTGGATTTGATCAATTGACCGATCTTTTTGATCCTGGTAGTCCTGGGGAAGGATAATGTCCTGGTGGGAGGTCAAAATGTGTTTTAAAGAGGAAGTTTAAGCAAAAATTTAATTTTCATGTGTGAAAAAGGAACAAAATCTACACAGTATGTTGAAAGTTCCATTCAAATCGAACATGCATTTCTTGAGATATCAGTAAATGATGTCAGTAGACTTGTGTTCAAAAGTGAGTGTAGCAGAGGTTATATCACTTCCTCACATTGACAAGGAATGCTTTGTTTCCCTTTGTTTTATCAGACTGTTGTGTTAACCTTGAAGTTAATAGGAGTATGACCTCCTTGTGGGGGATGCAAAGTTTGTAAAATTCTCATGCCACTTATGGAAACACATTTTAATAATTTGTGGTTGTTGAGTAGAAAATCCAGTATAAATTTTAAAGAAAAACAAAAGACTGCCCATTAATGTGGGGATGTGATGTCATATGTGCTTGCTTCAAGTTCACATTTTGTTGAAAATGTAAAAAATTTACATGTTCATAATCTTGGGAACTACTCATCATATTTCAATGCAAATTTCACCAAAATGCTCAGAATAAGTACCCCTCTAACATACCAGATCCTGTTGTGACCTTAAACCCTCTTTTTAAATCTTGTATAGTACTTAATGTTGACCCAAGATGGTCATAATTCAAAGCTGTTTACTGTGCAAGGCATGCCCCCTTGATGCACAGGGTAATAAGAGTATTTGACAAACTTGTGAATGCACCAGGACCAGTTCACAAATGTATGTAGTTTGATCTTCTTATAAGATCCAGTGATCAGATGCTAATGTAGCATTTAAGTGACTGCAGCCTAAGAATTAAAATTCCTTTTGAAAAAATTTTCAGTTCCTTTTGCAATGAATACCATGCAATATTTTTCATTGGTTTCAAATTGTAAGGTCAGTTTGAGCATTAATTTCAGTTGCAAGCAGAAAGCCAAAGGCCAGTGAATGCAATCTGCCAGTATCAAATGACAGTTTGAAAAAGTTAGCATATTTACTGGAAAATGGAAGTCAGTGTTTGAAAAGAAAGACTATAGCATTCAAAAACTGGAATATCTGGAGTCATGAGCAAGCTATACGGGTGTGGTGTTTGAAGGTTAAGTTCCGATTCATTTGAAACGGTTTTGAATTCTCCCGTTCTGGAAAATGAGCAGAGGCTTTTATGCAGGCAGATTTATCCTTCAGTTTGTAAGTGTGTAACAGCTGTTCTTGTTAAAACAGTAAATGCACCACTGGAAAGTGTATGCAGCTCATGCAGGCCAGCAACCCTCACAAGCACAGTTATTGGTAGGCTTTGTAGTAATTCACAAATGAGACTGATACAATACCAATCAGGGGATCATTGTATCTAATTGCCATGATGTGAATGTTCTTTCTATAGCCAAAGTCCTGATGAAACTGACAATAGTTTATCACTTGCATCAAAATTACACGAAGAAATATCTCTAGCTCTAGCAGCACTCTTGTCAGCTTGTGGATATCCTACTGCTTGGCTGGATATCATATGTCCTCATTGAGTAGTTAATTGTGGTGATTTGTTGAACTTAAACCACAGAATGTGAAAGTCATTGACCATTAGTACAACTTTACGAATATATGCAGGACTACTCAGGAAGGCTCATGGGCATTTTCATAGTGCTGGCATGTTCTGGTACAGTATGCATTTAAAATCCTTAATTTGCATTGTGTGTCGTGAAGAAACATACACTCACAATGTTAGATGTAATACATAGTTTTCCTGTTTTACAGACTTCCCTTTCGTCTGTAGGCTTTAGATTAGTTAACTAAAACCAGAAGCTTCTGGGAACAGGACCAAGTACCTCTTTGGTGTCGCCTCTGGATCCCACCAGGGTCTCCAATGTGGGCTCCTGCAGACAAGTTGACCCCTTGCTGCCAAGTTGTGTGCAGCATTCTATTCCTGCAGTTCTGCTACTATGTATGTATTTGCACATTAATTATTCAAGAGTTGAGAAATGGCTGTTGTAAGCATGGCTGGAAAAAACCAGCAATTTGGAAAGCTCATTGCGGGGAAATTTTGATATTTGGCAGGAAATTTCACTACTTTTGTATGTAAACATGTGAAGTCTTTGGGAAATATTGGTTAGCTTGCTGGAAAATTTGATGTGTTTGCAGGGAAATTTACATTTTTTCTAGCCCTGGTTGTAAGACGAAAATTTATTTTATTGCACATTCACCTTTTCCTTCAAACAATTTGGAGCATTCTTATATTTGCCAGAAAAATCAGGTTATTTTTAAACTAGCCTGCTAGGTTTTATAATTTTTTCTCTTGGAACTTTAATAGATTGTGATAGTTTTGTCAATAGGAAGAAGAGCTGATCATCAATGTCAGATCCAAGTCCAATTTGAAGTATGAAAAGAACTTGAAGTTTGGGGTTTTGGCCCTATAGCTGTAACATGTACCATGACTGCCATTTTGGGTTGGATTTTGGTTGTGCTCTGTACAGCAGTACAGGCCTCAATTTGCAGAAAAAATTTGATCTGAAAATGGTTGTCCATCAGAACACCAACCTATAACTTTTGGTTGTCCCCATGAAATTTTAGCTGTCCTGGACTTCAGGCAATCATGAAAATTGAGCCCTGCAGTACATTTCAGTGAGAATTTCAAGCATGGCTTACTAGATTGGTTATGCAAAGTGCTGTGGATCAAGCCATGTGCAACCCTGAAGATTGCATACATTATACTGTTATGCTTCATGATTTGTTTTTGTTTCTTAATAACACCTTCTTGAGCTCAGTTAATTCAAAAGGTGATTGGTGCTGTATAGGGCTAACTTGTCATATTTATACTTACTGCACAGATCCAGGATTGTGTAACTCAAGATATTAAGTGCATTTATCTTAAGATAATGCATGGTCAGATGACTGTAATGGTAATGGGCCAGTGAAACTGGAGTATGAATGAGTATGATATAATGAGATAAAGTAGGCCTTTGTCCTTAGAATGACCTGAAATGTTATCTACGTAAGTTTATTTGGTATGCCTAATTTCAAGATGTAGAGCTGACATACACATGGCTTGGTTTGGTTGGAATAGGGGGTGGGATGATGGTAGGTGGTGGGCTGGGCTTGGATGGAAATGGAGAAATTGCAACTGAATAATCGCAATGACTCATATCAGTTTCTGCTTTTATTTATCATTTTAGTTCTTTTATTTTTATTTTTTTTTATGTTCTTCCATCAAAGTACAAATGTAATGTACAACATATACTAAATTAATGTCTATAATTGAAAAAAAAATATTCTTTTAGGAAATGGAAAAAAAATAGCAAGGAGTCAATTAGCATAATAATCATTACCCTATAGGCCCTACTGCACTCTATCTAACTAACTAACTAACTAACCTATAAGCATTTTTTGCAGGGCTTCATAGTTAAAGATTTTCCAGATGTGCTACAAATCACACTCTGTAGGAAATAGTGTGGTGAGTGTGCAGTTTTATTAAACTTAGTGGGTTTCCAGAGTTCTTATCATGCAAATAATTTCACTGCATTATCACAATGATTTTTAGGTGATTGACGGTGTGTAACACAGTAACAGCAAGGGACATTTTTTCGTTTGTCTTTGTGTTGAGATCCAAATTCATATCTTTTCACTGTTAGTGATATTGGCAAACCATGTCCAGAACTCTAATAATGAGTACCTGGGTCTCAGTGTTGCAACCCAACTCAGACCTTGTGTGTTACACTGCTGGTGGCAAAATGTGGAGAGAGAAAAATTGTTTTGAACTTTTGGTAGCAATAAAAGTACAATAGTAATAATAGCATGCATCTTGATATTGACTTCATGGTTGTCTGCTGCCCTCACTGAAACTTAAAACATTCCTAGAACTACATGCAACAAGTCTTTCAATCAGTTTTCTATTTAATCTGCCTAATTTGAATTTCATGATACATACTTTACAACATAACGCAATTAGCTCCAATTCTGCATCAGGCTTTCAACTTTACCGCTAATTCTGATAGCCAGCTGACTCAGTAATTTGTGTGTTTAATACAAGACTTAGCAATTACTGGAAAGATGCATGTCTTGATGTGTCATTTGAATATTAGATGAATAACTAATTAGTATTCCCCCCTTGGAACATGTAAGCTCTCATTAACAAACAGTCGATATTTCATTCCAGATATAAACTTAAATTAGATGTATACTGTAGTATCACCAAAGTTGGGATTATCAATAAGTTAATAAAGCTGTTCGGCTTCATTGAAGAAATTAGATGGCCAAAACATGCATTTGCACAAACAAATTAACGAAACTTGGCATCTTAAGCCAGTATTTCAGTATGAAAAATTGCACCTTTGTTTTAAGATTTCAACATTTTTGTATGCAATTAGTCACAAGAATGAACTATAATGCAAATTTTTTATCTGGTGTAAAATGACAGTTCTCACAGCAACATTTGCTTTTTGTGAATTTTCATTTCTAAACATCTAGTAGTCACAAAAATAAACACATAAAGCACATCATAGTGGCTGTTTATTTATTAGTTTCCTCCATATATACCATAAATATCATTTCTGTTTGTTTCAATGACTTTGGGTATCGACTTTTGTGCTCTTCTCCATTGTTCAGTGTAGGGACAGCTAATGAGTTTAGCTAAATTGTGGAGTGAAAAACCAACTACCGTATTTACTCTATTAAACGCCCCCCCCCCCCCCAACTTTTTCGTCACATTGCATAAAGTGAAATTGTTAATTCCATAGACAATATTGTAAAAGGAAAATGAAATAGTCCTGCCTTGAAGCCACGAAATCTCCTAAAGTCCCATACTGTATCCTGAAGTAAAAGGCATGTTTCTGCAACTAATTTCTGTTGATATCCACCACGCTATCACATACCGCGAACCTGTACTGCTTCGTTTGCGGTTCGAAAGTGGTACTGTACATACCGTAGGTATACAAATATTCGCTAGCCTATCCGAACAGCCTAACATGAAAATCCAAATTCAACACAGGAAAACTGTTTAACAGTGAAATGCTGTGAACGCGTATGTACTGCTAATGGTACTACTCACGGTAACTATTATGCAATTACCGTATGTACGTGCGTATAGCCGGCCAGTCAGTATAGTACCGTGAGGCCTGGCTGTATACTGTTCACAGCATGCATGAATGCATATGCCGCGGGCACTTAAAAAAGTCACTTCTGTGTGTAATGTTACATATCAAGATGTCGGCGAAAGTTGATCACACTTGCAAAGTTCAGAGTGCTGTTCGTGGCTACCATATTTATATTGAATTAAGTTTGGTTACCGGTCATTGGGGAGGAGCTCACAGCTGATTGTGAAGCTGACAACCAAATGGACAAATATGCCATATGTAGTAGTTTATCAGAAGTCACATAAATTTGACTCTAATAAACGCCCCCCTCAACGAAAATTTCACGCCCCCGGGGCGTTTAATAGAGTAAATACGGTAGGTTTGCATAAACCCCTGATTGCTGAAAAAAAAAATAAATGAGTGTTACTAATTGGCATTGTGTGGATCATTCTCACATGGTGTATTATACAGTAATAATAGATAGCAATAATAATAGTAGTGATAATGATAATGACAATGACAAAATTCAATGCACTGTACTTTATGTGTACTATATTCATCCACTGAACAGTCATGATTTTACTAGAATATGCTTTTCAAGCTTTAGAATTTAAAAAGTCAAAGGAACTCATTCATAGCTAGCTGGATCTTTCACCATGGTACCCCATGCTTGGTGACCCACTTTTGAGTTTCCTCAAAAAATTCATGTGTGGTAATTGGTTCCATTAGGGGCTCTGTTACTCTCATCATCATATGACTACCATATGATGAGACAATTACTCTAGAGAGAAATACATGCAACAGCCTGCCTTTGAATTACAATTGTGAGATCACTTAAACAGCAGTGTACTATGGCCCTTTGGTTCACGTCTCTATATTGACTGTTTGCTCCCCCCTCCCCCCGAAAAAAAAAGATTTAAAATGCTGCATTCAATTGCCCTACCTGCTTCTTCCACCTCACCTCACCCCAGTCCCTAGCTGCCCAAGGAAATAAACATCTATGCTACCCAAATTTATTTTTTTGTAAGCCCTGTGATACAGTACATCGGTGTCCTACAGAAGTGGACAATTGAACAAACTTGAAATAGTGTACATGCTTCAGAAGGTGAAGATTGCTTTTCAGTTTTAGGGACCATGTAGTTGTCAGTAAAAACTCAGTCAAGACTTCCAGAAACTAGGTCTGTGTGGGTTGCTAGTGAAAAGATGGTATTCCAGGTTGCGTGTGTACCAAATAAACATAATTGCTGCATTGAAAGAAAAGTACATTCAAGCAGAACAAAGAAGATTATTTATATGAAAGGCCCCAGTGAAGCCTTTCATAAGCAGCTTATGTTTGTATTTAAAAGGTCTTTAAAGGTGTCAGGTACCTGATTTGGATCAGTAGGCAGGTATTATTGGAGAGGAGTTTTTCTCAATATTTCGTGGCCATTTGACTGAGATCACTTGCATTCGTAGTTTCTCTTCTTTTCAGCTGGTTCTAGAATGGCAAGGTATGTCAGACCCATGATCTGTAGGGTAAGAATTGGTTCATCAGTTCCTTTGTGGAGTGGATCAAGCACCACTCTACGGTCATGTAATGTTTACATTTACACCTGGCCCTTTGCCAGAGAGTCAGAGAAGGCTGTAAACACATATCATCCCAACTTATGGCACCAATAATGACAATTGCAGGCAGTCCATTTGTACTTCTCGCTAGTCTTTCTGCTTGAATGTATCCTTTGGAGAGCACCACCTGCATGGTCATGTGGTTAGAGCATATCAGACTTCACTTGCAGGTGGGAGATTGGGAGGTGGAGTCCTGGCTAAGTCATACTGAAGACTGACTTAAAGCGGCTCATTGAGTTGGTTCATGCAATTCAACAATTTTTTCCAAACCTTCTGAGTTTTCTTCACATACCAATGACAAATGGTCAATCTTAGACAATCCCCATAGCCTACACACAAATAACTGTTTTATGAGTGAGTGCGTAACGATTCAAGTCGGTTTTCAAAAATTTGTGACCAGACACTTTTTCAAATTATGTACAAAACCGTTACAAGTCAGGACACAGGAAAATTCAAAATTTTAGCATCTTCTGTGACTTTTGGACTTGAAACTTGACTTTTTATGCTAACTTAAAGCATTGTTATGTGATAGTGACCATTTGAGACTCTCATTTAGTTATCGATATCAACTCAATGAGCCTCTTTAAGACTGGAACCTTCTGCCATTTTGCTTGGTGCTCAGCATTTATGGAAAAGGGAAAACGAGGTAGTGAGCTACAACTAGAAAAAAAAATATATATAAAAAAGCTAGCTATAGCCGGTTCAACTTGAACCAGTTGTTCAGAAACTGGGCTGAAAAACTCCATCTAACTAATCTTTGGAGAGAGAGTAAAATTTGGTTTTTTTTCTTCCTGTCTTTTAATTGTAAGGCATTCTGGTGGTTTGGATCATGATATTAAAATTTGTGTGTAGTAATTAAACTGTAGGCCTACATGTGCAGCAGATAGGTCCTAGTAAATAAAAGCTGCATACGATAAGAATCCAATCCCTAGGGAAGGGGTTGGAGGGATTTAGTTGATCACATTGTTCTGGAGACCAGTTTCTTTGGAGTAAGACTTGGTTTTGTCCCTTGCTCTTAATTTCATATTAGTCTTTCTTGTGTAGATCATGATTAAAATGTAATAAAATGGTAGATGTACATATGCACTGGAATGAATCACTGCATGGTGCATTCCAAATGTATGTAGGGGAAGGAGTTAGGGTGCCATTTATTTAGTCACATACTGTATTTATGGTCCACAACACAAAATCACTGGAATAACATTTGGTTATGTCCCTAACTGCATGTTAAACTTTCTTAGGTTTGGATCATACAGTGGACATTATTGCAACTGACAGGTGTGCAATAGATCTACCCATATAATACAAGACAATTGCCTAGAGTAGAATCAAAGGCTCGGGAGGGCTGGAGGGGTAAGGAAGGGTGGAAGTGGTCACATTTCAAATTGTTTTTGTTAGGAAATAACTGCTTTAAATGCGAATTGAATTTTATTGTTTCCAGGTATTTATAATCTCAAAGTCCGTAATCATCTTGCCTCATTACCCTCAACTACATTTTTTCTCTGGGTAGCAATATTCCTAACTAGTCCTATGATTTGTTTGACATCTTATTCAAAAAATGCAGAGTTGCTCATAGCCTATTGGGCTCGTCACTGGACATGAAGAAGTTACGTCTGATAGAAGAACTGTATCAGTGCAGTTGTTTACCCCCCCCAATAGGTGGTGCTTGCAACCTAAAGGCCTACCGCCAGGCTCATGCTGTTTCGATTGCGGTAAAAAAGTTGGTTTTCTAACCTCAGTAATCTATTGTTCAACTGAGGTATATTAAGTTTCCAAACTACTGCTGGAGGTGTATCATTACCACTTCACCGAGCTCCTGGATCACTTAGGTTGCCAAAAATTTCACAGTTCTTTGGGCAGAATTGTAATCAAAACCCACTCTATGTGCTTTGCATACTGTGGCTAGGGTTTCTTGACTGGGATTAAATGTCTTTGCATGGAGTATTATTGTATGTCAATCATCAAATTGTGTAATTGGGCAAGGAAGGAAATCAATTGCACTTTTTTACTGCAACCATTTCATCATGCATGGGGCAATTACATCTCAATGTAATCCATTACGATTGCGATTACTTCATATTTTAGGATTGTGATTATGACTACGATTATAGCTGAAATTGTAATTGATTACGATTGCAATTACATTGCAATGTAATCATGATTGCAATCGTGATTACATTTTCTTTCCACATAAAGTAGTAGGCAAAACAATCCAGTGCCCACAACTGGAAAAAAGGCCTTGGACATTGTTCTAGATAAGCCCAGACAGAACCAAGTCCTCCCAAAGTAGAGATTATTGAACCCATGCACTTCTCACTCATTTTAAGCTGGAACATTCAAGAAAGAGGGACAGTTAAATTTTGTAATTCCAACAGAAGAACCAAGCACTGAAAAAATTGTTTAGTAACTTTACTTCTTTGTTCAATTCAACTTCAGTGTAATCAGAAATGAAACCACAACTGCGATTACTTTGCCATTGTAATCGATTACGATTGCAATTACTTTGCAATTTTCACAAAAGTAATCGATTGCGATTTACAGCTAATTCAAAATGTGTAATGGATTGCAATCAATTACGATGACTGATTACGATTACCCCAAGTCTGCCTACCGCTAACCCAAAGATAAAGTACTCTAGCTTCTCCCTTCTCCAATAAAGTCCTTCTCATTTATATGATGGTGTTAAAATGTGTGAAATTGTTTGGTATACACTCTTTAAAGGGAAAAACCTCTCACCCCAAACTACAATTTTGGTACGGGGGTACCGAAATTCTCAATTGGCTCAGCTCTAATTTGACTGACAGCTAATTCAAACAATTCAGAGTACCAAAGCTTATATTACACAGCATGAACGGTACTGAGAGTGTTTTGATTGTATAAATTGAGTTTTTCTATACTTACCTTGAAGCAGGAAACTGAGATTGTATCTGGATGAGGACGAATTTTAGACAATTGTGGGAGGGGCTTCAGTAAGAAGGTTAGGAGAATTGGTACTGTTTGGGGTGAGAGAACTTGGCCTTTAAGGATCAAGTGCCATCCCTCTGAACTTATTTTGAAGCAACACTTAAATCTCACAATCTTCTTTTTTTTTTTAATATTTCAGTTGAAAATATCTTTCATCATACTGTATTTTAAAACTTCAGTATTGCATGTTCAAGGTAATCCAAGCAGTTATAATTCATGTAAATTTTTTCGTTTGAAGAGACAAAATGTTAATTTTTTCACCGTATGATTCCCAAGAGCCATGCAATCATGAAACAGCATGTCTTTTACACTCTTGCAGGTTGGTGTGACTGCATTCTTTCAAGCAACAAACAAGTATTGTCTGTGCATGGCATATGGGCTTAATTAAGTAGGAAGCTGGACTTGCCAGAGGGACAGGTAGGGGCTTGGGAGTAATCTTTTAAGTTGATTTTATTATCTGCATTGCCTACCCCCCCCCCCCCCCCCCCCCAATACCTCCTATTTATACAGTAAGTTCACCTACCAGCAACTAGACCCTTTGAGGTAAACCAATAGCACAATAGCGATGGAGGATGCCCTTGGAGGACAACACCCTACTGTCTTCTTTCAGCCTACCTTCAGAAGTTCAGAGGCAAAGGTGCAACTTAGCTTTGGTTCATATCCAGAGTTTTGGCCCTCAAATTTTCAGTGGGAGACAAGATTTTGTGATGTAGCTTTTTCTGAGAAACAAATGAATAACTGAAGATGCGCAGATACTGTACTGCCTAAATAGTGTGCCAACATGTTTAGTTTTGATACTGAAGTATATTACAGTGATGTGTGCATTGGTGCTTTCACACAGTTTGTTTAATATGTGTGTGTAGTCTCCACCTTGACACAGTTTGCTAATGAATGCTACCACCTGTATTTTTTTTTCCTGTTGTCCTGTTTTTTCTTTTTAGTTTTAAAGCAACATATACTATTCAAGTCTGTGTTTGTGCAATAATATCCTTTGTTGGAGTGAATTGCTTAAGCAAATATCCTTTGTCAGGGTGGATTGCCAAAGCAATTGACAAAATTAAATGCTTGGTTTCACATTAGTTCTGAATACATTAAAGGGGTACTGTATGTTGAGGTGATCTATCTGTACCTTTGGAGGTTTTGCATATGGAAAGAATTGAACAGGCTTTGAGATTATGATTTTGTCAATTTTGTGAACCAATTCAAAATGCTGCTTTAAGTGTAAAACTAGTAGTTTGTTCCATACTTATTTCGAAACAATTAACAGCCAGATATGCAGATTTTATCATTTTGCTTACTTTTTGGGGACTGAGCATATTCAAGGTAAACCAATGAGTTACTGTCCTAAATTCCAGAATGTAATGAGAAAAATATTGTCACTTGACTCTCAGGAGCCAATCAGGAAACATGACAGGCTACTACTCTAATCCAAATTGTGGAAACTGCATTCTCCTTTAATATCAAGTTAGTATTGTGTGTGTACAATGAAAGTAATTGAATTGACTATGAGATTCAGGTCATTAGAGAGCCTATATACTGTAGAAGGTTGCATGCATGGTTAATTAAGCTTTAAATGTAACTTAATTCTGTCAGAAGACAAAACATTTTATCCCTATGTAGTTTATTTAGTAAAGGTAAAGAAGTCATGCATGTGACATCAGCACTTTCCAATTTTGCCCACTGGATAGAACTGCATGATCATGTGCAGTATAGATGTGTTAAGTACTGATAAGTGGGCATGACACCTCTGAGGTAAACTTATTTCTTAAAAAGAAAACTACCATGCTGTCTTATTTTTATTTATTTATCACTCTTTCTCAATAAATATTGATTTTAAAAGGATGAAAATTCCTTGTAAAACAAACGCAGCATGAAATTTACTATGGGTGTTCCCATGGTTTACCACTATGAAAGATACTTCAAAGAGAATAAGAAGAAAATTGTGAGGATTGGCTGTGGTTCAAAGTAAGTTTTCGGTGACTTGTCTTGCCCTTTAATCAGAATTTTAAAACTGAACACTGCAAACTTAGGCTTATAAAACATCAACATACATCAGAGGCTGTGAGCCAATTTTGAAGTGCGGGGGCTAATCATCGAAGGGCCTAATATGTCCAATAAAATAAGTGCAGTTTAAGGCGGCCCAAAATGCCCACAGCGAAAAAAGTGCAGGGGCTAAAGCCCCCCTAGCCCCCCCCCCTGTCTTTGCGGTCCCTGTACATTTTGGGTACCCAGCAGTGTAGAAGGAAAGAGGTTTAGAAAAGTCATTCATCAATGAATTGTGGAATATTAATTTTAATCACCTTAGCTCTGGATTTGTTCCAGTTGTTTTGCTTACAGAATGTGTACATAATCGTTTTCAATATTTAATGGAGTTCTATATTTAGACGTTGGTGCGTTAAACTACTACCTTTTAAAATGAAAAATTTAAACAATAATTGTACAGTTTACAGCAGGGTATCACAAAATAATGCACAATGTCATCCTAGTTGCTAATCACGTTGTTTCATGAAATTTTAATGTTTCAGTGGCATGCCATGAGCTCTGTATGGTAGAGAAATTAATGTTCTACATCTTCCATGATCTGATGCTAAGGGTGGAAACAGATAACAATTCCATGCCGAAGACTATAAAATGGAACCTACTGCCATTGTGCTTGGTGTTCAGCACAAGCAAGGAAGTAGGGAAAACAAGCCATGGACCCCTGCACAACTGGATAAAAGGCCATGGCAGGCTCTACTTGAACCAATTGGTTGTAAACTGGGCCATAAAACTCCATCTAACCTAACATAATTCAGGAGGAGAATAGAGTGTGTCAAGGTGTATGTATTCCCTCAGCCTTTCCAGGGCTCATGATATTTAGCACGCACCCAGTGGTCAGTGATGGGTAAAAATCCATGTTGCATTCTCTCCGAGGGCACTGAGTTTGCACTTTCCGCTTGCCTTCACAAAACTATTTAATCAAGCATATGCTATCAGTTAGATAATCAGATTTAATTAGCCCACATTTCACCTGGCATTGAGTAAGTAGCTTTGCCAGTTGCACTGCAGTTTGTGAAAGAATAGCCCTTTGTCTTGGTGAGAACAAAATTTTATAAGAGATTAACTGGTGTAGCCAAGCGGATAGGATCAAATCGCCATTATCTAGAACTGTGGTGTTTCACTCAATATTGTTTACATCAAAAGACGGTCACTAGAGAATTCCATATTAGGCCTAGCTATCATGGCATGCACATATGAGTGTGTTCCCACGTGAGAACGACCAGGCGATCAGATCCGGTTGAGACCCTGCGCAGGCGATCAATTTGATCAAGTGCGCAGGTTCTCGATCCTCCCCCGGAACAGATCCCGAAATTCGGGCGAGGGTCAGACCGCGCGCATTTACACTACAAATTTGATCAAGAAAACAAGTGGGAACACACACAGGGGATCAAGGTGACCCGAGATCATTGACGTAAATGCACCCGCAGTGAAGCTTTCCAGTTGCACGCTGCACAAGTTTGTGTAAATAATAGCCCTTTGACCTGGTGACAACATAATTTCAATGAAACAACTTCCTGTTACTTGAACCGGAGGAGGGGATCAGATCTCGCGCAGGCTATCAAATGGGAACATTTATGCGGTTGGTCACAAACTTTTCCAGTTAATTGAACTTGGGGCGATCAACATGGGGGGATCAAGTGGGAACACAGCCTATGAGAGCCACTTGGTGAGAGCATCAGATTTGCAGCTGTGAGATGGCGGGAGTTCGAGTCCTGGCCAAGTCATACCAAAGAATATAAAAACAGAATCTGACTTCCATCATGCTGTGACGTCGCTTCTTAAAAAAGGAACATAAACACCCCAGTAAATCAAAGGCGGTATGGGGTGTAACTAATATCTGAGTTTGTTACATCATCTGTAACCTACATGAGATATGCTTTCATTGTGTTCACACTGCGTGAAAAGCAATTAACACATGCTGACTGAACTGTTAGCTAACCCCAAATGTTACATAATTTTTTGTGTATTGAAGCACATCTTTCACTGTCAATCAATAAATCAGGTATGAATCTTGACTTAATCAAGTCTGCATGTAGTGGGGCTTCTTTTCCTCCCTTATGCGATAAGAGTTAATCAGGCAGAATTGAAAGATGTAACAAAAAGTAAGAGGGAACATTTCATCATGATTGTTCTTGGTGCTCCTCAACATATAGCAGTGGAGTAGGGAGAACAAGCCAGTGAGCCACAACTGGAAAAAAGGCCCTAGCTGACTTGACTTGAATCAGTCGTTGGGAGACTGGGCCGTAAAACTCCATCTAACCTAACCTAACTAAGGAGTGAGTAGATAAAATTTGCAGTTGACTAGTTAACTACAGTTGCACAAAACGATGTTACAAAAATTCTTTTTAGATCTACATCGAAGCAGTCTTTATGCAATATGGACTACCATTCATCACTGGAACATTGATACAATTCAAAAATAAAGAATAAAAATATTTGTTTTCTATGGTTGGGATATCAAATGACAATTATCCCTCTATCATTTTTCACTTTAATATGGACAACCTCCTTATTTTGGACCTTAGTTTGGACCAACTTGTCCCAAGGAACAATCAGTTAACACCTTTGAAATAAGGCTTGTTTTCCTTAGCCTAAGCCTCCAAAGTTCTATCCTAATTACAAGGAGCAGGATTGGACAAGAAACTCTCAGTCAGTGTAATGTTGCATGTATTGCTTCTAATTCACACTTCTATTCTAAAAGAACATCATGAGTACAGAACAAAAGATACTAATGTTTGTTTTCTGTGGAAGATGGAGACATCAAATACAAACATTCAGTATATCCTTTTTCACTTTCATTCCAACAATCACAGATTCTTTGAACAACTTCAGTATGCCTTCAGCCTGCCGTTGGAAATCCTGAAAATTTCCTGAAAAATCAGACTTGCTGAAGGTGTAATTGGCTTGCAGCATTTCCTAGTTACAGGGAATGGTTCAACGTTACAAAATTTACTAAGTCTGCTGCACAATTATGCATTTGTATAGCAGTTTGTACACTTTTGCGTACTAGCAAAATGGGATGCACTATGGGATGAATTTGCATTCTTCGTTACCAAAATGTAATCCTTATCTCTGTTCTTTGATCTCTGTAACCCACGAACCATCTTGTTTAATACTTTCTTGCCTGTTGATGTATATATTGAGTTTTATTCTGTTTCCCAAATCATTGTACAATTTATGCCAACAATCTTGTCCAGGAATCCCTAAGCCTTTTGGATTTCCTGTTATACATATGCTTCAAAACGTATGATATCAATTGAACGGCATTAGGAAATAAGGAAGTTACTTTACCACACTATTGAGAACAGGTAATCTGTTATTTGCATTCTATATGGCATGGTTATCTGGAAAACCTCTGGTCACTCCTTAGTTTTGACTTTTTTAACAGACATCCCGACAACAATTAAGGCCTGGAGCTCGTCTCCTGGCCATGCATGCTACCAAAGACTTAAAAATTGGATTGAAAGTGTCAGTGTGCTTTATGGTGCCCACCATAAGCAATGTAGTAGTGGTGAAAATAATTTCCAGGGAACCACTAGTAGAAATCATAATCAATCAACAAAAGTTTCCCAAAAGTTTGGACACCCAACTTGGGACAAGTAAAATCATTGATCCTGTTTGCTTTTAGCACATGTGGTGTAAGTGGAACAATCTGGCAATTTTTTTTTTTTGCGTAACTGTGGTTGAAAGGCCACCAGGATACGTGACCTTTAAAGAAGTTCAGTGTCTCCTACTTAAATTATAGGGAGGAAAAACTGTATCTTTGGTTTAAAAGTACCTAAGAAGTTACAAATGGAAGACAAGTCTTTTAAAAAAGGTTTTTAAACTTAATATTTTTCAAATTATCAATGCATAGCTGTCAGCCACCATGTACAAAACATATGAAAATTGACTTTGCCCTCTTATCAAATAATGTCACAACTGCTAACTGACCCGAATGCATGAGGTCAAAAGGCCGACCAATGTGTGACCTTTTAGAAGGAACAATTTCTTATTTATTCCACTTAAATAATAGGGAGTAAAAGCTGTAACTTGGCTAACAAATACCTGACAATTCTCTACGAACAAGCTTACCATGGCAGAAGAGTATAGTTAAATTATAATTTTAAACAAAACTTTTGACAGAGTACTAATGTTTAAATGTCCGTCGTTTACATCAAAAAGGAACAAACAACCAAACATTGCAATTTATTTGGTTAATTTTGTTAATCCAACAAAACTCTTCATACATAGTGTCCCTTTTAACAACGATGTACCCTAGCAGCAACAATCTCAAACATCCAAAACGAAGACAAGGTTAACCCTGTGTTTTCCAGTCTGTGTTCACATGTACCCTGGTTTCATAGATTGAGTAGTGCTACCACTTAATAAAGTCGAATATTTCACATATACCAGTTATTGTAAAATGTTAGAAAATGCCAGTATCACCAGTGCCACAAACATTTGTGACCTTCCTTGATTAAAACAAACACGGGTGTTTGAAATCAATTAACCCTGCGATTTGAGGTGGATCAAAATTTAAACACCAACCCCATATTAACCCGTGTTTCCACGTAATACTGGAGCGCGAGGTAATACAGTGTTACCTCAGTCTAGCTCAGGGTATATGAGACCACAGTACAAAATGCAGGATCCTACATTAGTTTTGCAAAGGTTGGAACTGCACCACTCAGTAGGATATCGATTTCGGGATACCAAAAAAGGCTGTGACCTACAAGCCCAACTTGTAATACTAATTGGTGGGGAACTACAAACATCATCTAATTCTGTAAATTAACTCTCTTTATGATACTGTGAATTCCTGCTGATATTGTTAACGTGAGGTGATTGAGGTTACATGATCCAAATAAGGTACTGTACGTGCCATCACCAATTTTGGAAATCCTCAGTGAGAATAATACTGTTAATAATTGCTGTATAAAGCCAGACAGATTTTCAGGGGCATATTGAACTAGAGCAGAAAGGTGGACAAGGGGGTAGGAGCCTTCAAATGGAAGTTGAAGGTTTAAAAAAAATGGGCAGAACTAATTGTTACAGACAAACACTTCTCAACACTGGCACGAAAATATGGTTTTTAGTTGTAAAAGAGACTGCAAGTGCCATTTTCTGCAATATGAGATACCTTTTAGCCAAAAATTTGTCCTGACACCATTCCCTAACCGATGGTGCTTGGCCTATGGGGTCTTTTCTGTTTGCCCCTTTTCTCAATTCCTTTCCTCCTCCCCTGGCCCCAGCCTCTTAAAGGAAAAAGTGGTCACACGAACTACTGATTCCGGATGCCAAGGGTGGAATTTTGTTGTTTTTCCTTCTCTTTTTTATTTTCCATTGTTTTTTATAGTTCCTTCCAGGTTGATGTAATCCAATTCCATAAACATTTTGTCTGAGAACAATTGAGCATGGTGTTATTTCTGATTGCTTTTGCATGTTTTTCCCAGGCCATCAACCTCATACAAATGTCACAATGAAATTTGCCCCAAGAGTTCAATGACTTGATCTAAATCCTGTTGTTTCATATTTTCTAATCAATGCCTTCAAAACATTTCAGAGAATTTATTAATACTATCATGAAAATATAGTCTTAGAGCTGTGAAATGACTTCATTTTATTATCATTTCAAATATCTTTGTATGGAGTAGTTTGTGTAGATGCAACTGGATATTTTGGGTGGACATCAAACCCTGGGGTTAAAGGGATAGAGTTCGAATGAGTTTTATGCCTCAGTTACCTTCTAGTTTAATCTGTCTGTACCCACAACCTTTCAAAACCTTTTTTTCAGTTGTGGGTGATTTGTTGGTTGCTGTGGGGCACCTGCACATGGCAGTAGATTCCATTCTTACGTCACGCCCTGGGAATAACAGACCTTGTAAAGCATTTGTAAAACCATTTCTGTAATTATAAAAATGGGGAAAATCAAATTTTGGGAACATTGAACCCTGTTAACATAGGGTAAGCTTGATCCCAACCTGAATATAATGTAACATATATATTAATTTCAAGGGTAATGTGACAGTCAATTTGTTTGTCCTAGTTGACAACAGCTAAGTCTTTGGTTTAACCATGTTGTTAGTTGACCATTTGACCTTTTTGTAAATATTATTGAGCAATTTCCGTGTGTGGGCCTCACAGGTAATTAATTGCCAAACATTCTTCATATGGGAATTTCCCATTCACAGTTTGTTGAACTAAAGTGCATGACCAAACCCTACTATTTATTTCAAATTAAATGTGGATCAATACTGTAGTTATGAATGAACTGAAAAGTTGGCATATATTTTACTGAAGTGAAAATCCTCTAAACTTTATCAGAGGTCAGGGACTGAAGCTGTCAGTCTTTTTCTATTGGCGCCAATAATCATGCCTGCAACCATATATTATCTTCCAATTGTCCAGGGAGCCTCTGGTATATACATGGAAGTACTTCCATGGTATATAAATGCTTTCAATCAACTGTTGCAGGTTAGTAGATGGCTGTTAAGTTATCTAGAATGTCATTGAGTGACTACAGTCTATTTCTGAGTTTTACTGGGGCAAGCATATTTAAGGCTGTAGCTTCATGGAGACCTGTTGAGGTTGTGACTAGTAGTAGATCTATAATCTTTATTACAATATTTGTACAGGATTAGCCCATGTTGTCTATGTGGTTGTACATTTTATGCACTGGAATTAAATTATTGTACTACAAATTATACCAGCAATCTAGTCTTTAATGAGCTAGTGCAAAATAATTGATAACAGGCGAATGAATGTACTGGCAGATTGACAGGTCGCCTGAACTTTTATTCATCACTTGCACAGTGAAAGGTTTGTACTACCATCAGTAATTTAAAGTGCAGGCCAGGGAAGTTCTATATGGAGGTGTATGTTCACTAAAACCAGTTGGTGGAAGCAGACTACTATGTGGGTGAGTAGGTTTCTATAAACTGTAGAGAATCTTTTCTCACTAAATTTAAAAAAAAAACATAATTGAATGGTACTGTATACCTTGAATATGCTATCAATTAAGAAGCAAATCAGTTGCATATCTCACTGCTGTTTCAAATGACTTAATAATGGTGACAGCAGTGTCAGCCATATGAAAGTTGTAATTGAGTATCCATCATAAATGTTAGTCCAATAGGTTCTTTTGACACTTGAACACCTTATACATTGAACTATTGAAGAAGGAAGACAGCTTCTCAGTTCTAAACCAATTTTTGTCATATAAGTCCAGTAGAGGAGGAATATGTTCTGTTTATGCACGGTGACATCTAAGCTTCCCTGTAGATAACAAGAAAACAGTTCTCCTGATGGAGGGTTGAATGGTTCTGTCTACCACAGGGTTGGAGATGGGGGTATTGTCCATTATGCCATTTACCACCACCCCTCATCATTCCTTTTTCCCGAGAACTTGAGAACTTAGGGTCCAAAAGAACTTGAATTAATTCTATATTTTGTGCATTGTATGAAGCACCTCTACTAGAAATTCTATATGAATTAGGCATGCTAGTGGTAAAATGTGAAAAAGTTCACATGACTGCATGGATAAGTCAGACATTCTGTGTCTGCAGAACTGAATATTTGAAGGTCCTTGATGAAATTTATTGTCTTTATTTTGTGCAGTACTTGAAGTACACCTATTGAAAAGTTTGTTTGATCAATTGTTTTGAAAAAGTGTGACAAGTTGTACTGAATTTGATAAGTAAGAGGTCATTTTCCTTGTCAAGTGGGACAAGGGCAGGTTTCTGCCTTCCTTGTAATTAAACTTGCCAGCTGTTCCATTTTAGATAGAACTGTGCCATTTTCTGAGCTTCAAAGTCCTGTAAAAATCAGAATGTTCCGATTCAATGACTTAAAGTAATAACAAATATGGTAATTACTACATTAGAAATAAGGCTGGCATAAAATCTGGACAAACGCCTTAGTTCAGCGACCGACAGGAAAGCCTGTTACTGCGCTTGATAGAGTTGACCTAAAATTTCTTATTTCTTGCATTTTTAATCATAAAAACGAAAATCTTGTAACACGTTGACACTTATTTAAACCTTGAAACGGAAACATTGGTCAACATTAAGGGAAAATAATGATCACATTTCAAAGCAAGATCTGCCAGATTTTGCAAGCCAACAGATCTCGATGAGATTATTCTTTTTATTTTAATTCCTCATTTTGCCGTTTTTGTCAAGACAGGAAACAGGTCAAAATGGTACTACAAATTCCAGAGATTTCATATTTGCATAGTAAATGACTAAAAAAGTAATGTTTTCTGACCGAATGTGGTGATTCTTTAGACTTCCGGTCTGCTTCTACTAGAGTTTGCGACTTTACACCAGCCAAGGTCATTTAGTTTCTTGTGGTGGGATGACGTCAAAGAATCGCCCAGTTTGAAGCTCTATCACCCAGTTTGAGTGCTGATTTTTCATGGTACAAAATTTCTCATGTAAATAAAAAAGATCAGAAAAATGCAAAGCAACACCTTGTCTATAAAGTAACATCAATGTTTGCAAGAACACCTACCTGATTTCCACAACTATTATTCATCAACATTTACAAAGAAAAAGAGGCTCAGTTTTCCCCTGGACCTTGGGGTTGATTGAGGTACGTAGCACGTTTGCACCTGTAGCCATTAGAGAATTCTGCCCCTTGAACGTTTGACATTTATACTTTGACCTTGATTTGCGAATCAAGCAGTGCATTGGCGTAATTTTTGCGATGAAACTTAAGATTGTGGCATTAGTATGCATCTACCTTAAAAAAGATTTTTTTAAGAATTGATTTGTATTTCCACGTAACAAGAATCAAATTTAGTGGCTCAGTTAGTTACCAAATGATTCTTTAACTTTGAAAATTGGTTCAAAACTTAAGATTAATGAAGTAATGCACAAAAATAATATTAGACAATGTGGAAATAGAATTAAAAAGAAATCTAGGCCAATCTGTCAAATTGTTAATACTTGTGACAAAAACAAAAATACCAATTAGGTATATTTCATGTTCCAAAATTAACAAAGAACATGTTTTTAATTACAAATGAGCATTACGTCTTGATATGTTTAGCAGTAAGGTACACTCCTAGTCTTTTTTTGGGTGTGAACACCTGGAAGAAATTTCAAGGTCAATTTGTTATTTGCTGTTTTCTATCATGAAAAATGGGCCAAGTCATGATTCTATATGGGCAAAGTCATGATGCCGAGTTTCAAGGGGCAGCATTTCCTACTATACAGCAGATTATCTGCAGCATTGCCGCATGTTCTATTTTCTGAGATAACATACTGGCATGTATTCACTACTTGTAATTAGCATTGTCTTGGTTACAATAAAGTCACGCACCACACACACTCTGGTTTGGTACTAGGAGGGCTGAAGCTAGCTAGCATATTTTGACCCCCAAGTAAGATAAGATAGGACAAAGATAGATTACCTTTAGGTATTACTCTCTTGGGTATAAGCTTTTGGGAAGGGGTATGAAACAAATTAAGTAGGATATGTACAGAGACAAAAAAAACAGCAGGTATATTTTTATAAAGAAGGGAAATAAAACAATAAAAAACAACTTAATTTTGGCTGATTTTTGGGGGAGGTTAGTCCTGCCATTCTCAGTTATCCGCAGAGTATCAGGGATATAAACCATCTGTCTTGTAGTACAGTATACCTCACTAGTGATCTGAATTTGCAATACAGGTAGCAATGTATATGTAGACTATACAATAGTGGCCCATGTCATATTGTCCGTTTGGACAAATCAAGTTACACCACCAATAGAGACAATGAAAAGAGCAATGCTACCTATAGGACACTATCAGAAGAATATGGGTTATATTACTTTGAGTGACTATATTACTTCTAGATATTTGGAGCAACATAATTAATTTGTGATGTTTACAAATTATTTGTTTATCAATTGCTCGCAGTAATTGCTATGTTAAAGGGAAATATTGCATTTGTTTTGCAAGAAAAATTCATCCTTTTAAAACTAACATTTATTGACACAGGTTGACAGAATATCAAAAGTAAGGCAGTACATGCGTGATAGCTTTCTTATCAAGAACTAAGTTTCCCATAGATAGAAATTCAGTTGTTTGTTGCTCAAGAATTTGTTCCCCCAAACTTTCAACATTTTAAATGATGCAACCTCCATGGCTCTTCTTTCATGCAGTATTTTGAAGGGATGTAGCAAATTGCTAGGGTTTATGATTAAGACTGAATTGTTGGAGAGCTAGTGTCTGAGCCATTTTCTTTGTACTCTCTGTTGGAGCATTTTAAACACAATATTTCCCTTTAATGGGGCAATTAGAATTTGTCTTTTGAAGTTTTTTCATAACTTTAATTCTGCACTACATTTGTAAAACTGACAAAACATGATCCATTATCTCGGTTTAACATGATAATTAACTTCAATGTAGAAGAGGATTTCTATTCCTTCTATCTTTGTGGAGTGTTTTTTTCTTACTTGACAAATATTCCGAAATTTTCATTTAACAGTAATGAATACAACATTAACATTTCTTTTTACCTGAGAGATGTTCCTCTCCTTACCTCTTACCAGCACTTGGTGTAACCAGATTATAGGGGGGGGGGGGAGTTCGATTCACCAAGTCAAATGTCATGCCCCCCCCCCAAAAAAAATATTACATTTAACAAGAGACTGAGAATAAAAGTGCCATTTCCAGCAATCTAAATGGCAGTTTAGCAAAATTCTTCCATGCTGCACTTTAATGTGACAAGTAAAAACATCATATGTAAAATGTAGGTAGTTTTTCGAGGAAGAAACAATTTAAATTTTATGTTCCAACCTTGCTATACTGTAAGCTCATTTTCCAATGGTTATAGTTCATAAGGACTGCTACAGTACTGTACTTAGTGTAAGTTGTGGAAATGTCATTTCCGGCTGTCTGAGGGGTTACAATTTTTCAAAAATTTTCTGTACACTGGCGCCAACTTATGGTGGTGCTCCACTTTGATTGTTTTATTTTCTACTTGCCCCACCAATTGAACACTTTCCTCCTTGATATCCCCCTCCCCCATCCCCATGGAAAAGTATGGTTAGATACGTTCTTGCATAGCCCTCCACCTTCTCCTATCCACCTCTTATGCAGAAGGCCCGGTTTCGATTCCTAGGTTGAGTCATACCAAAGACTGAAAATTCTAATAATGGAACTACTGCCATTGTGTGTGGCGCTCCTCTGCTTAAGCAATGGAGTGGGGAAAACAAGCCAAATCTGGAAAAAAGGCCACGGCCGGTTCGACTTGAACCAATAGGTTGGAAACTAGGCCGTAAAACTCTATCTAACTTACTAACCCATTCTGGGAGACTCTGATCTCAAACATGTCATTCTCTCTATACCCCTTGCAATGTTCAACATATTTGCATAGGTTACATCTCTAGTTCCGACATATCTATGTTCCGATGTCTCTATGTTCCGACAAAACGGTGCCAAAGTATACTTTTTCTGTACCAAAGTACGTTTTCATCGGGGCCAAAGTACATTATTGTCGGTGCCAAAGTTCATTATTGTCGGCGCCTAAATACATTATTGTTGGTGCCAAAGTACACTTTGTCGGTACCAAAGTACGTTATATTGGCGTCAAAGTACATTATTGTCGGTGCCAAAGTTCATTTTTTTCGGCCCCAAAGTACACTTTGACGGTACCAAAGTACATTATTGTCGGCGCCTAAGTACATTATTGTCGGTGCCAAATCACACTTTTTCAGTACCAGAGTACGTTATTGTCGGAACTGTAGGGACATCAGAACATAGAGATGTTGGAACATAGGGATGTCCCCATGATTTGCAGGTTACAAATTTTTTACTAGGACTCTGCTGAAAAGCCTTTGTCTATGGAAATGCATGCAATTAGGGAAATATTTAAAGAGGTTTTACAAAGAAGATAACGAGGTTCCCAATCCACTAGGTACTGTAATTTTGGGAGATTTTGGTTAAAAAATCAGCTCTGAAGCTCAAAATGAGTTGTTGGAACCAAGAGATAGTTTTTTCTGTCAAACTCTGATTCCATAAAGTGCTGTATTCCTGCAAACTATTTTTACTCAGCTGTAATGTATGGTATATATATATATATATATATATATATATATATATGTGTGTAGTTATGTATCATAGGTCATCTGTGTCTGTTAATGTATATTGATACTTTTGTTGGAGGTATTAACATACTAATATTATCTTGGATCATTTACATATTCCATGAATATAGCTTAGAAGTGTATGTAGCATAATATGACCGCCGCATGCATGAACGTACGCACTGTACCATACACCTCCGTGTTTTTCGTTACTGGAATAGCTCATTGAGAGCTACCAGTGATTCACAACCTTTCAAGGGCCAGTCCTCTCACCCCAAACTACAATTCTTGTTGGGGGTTTACCAAAATTCTCAGTTTGCCCAGTTCTTTGATTGACAGCTAGAGCTCAAACAATTGTGCAGAGTACCCGAAGCTTTCATTTCACAGCATGAACTGGACTGAGAGTGTTTTGATTGTACACACTGAGCTTTTTTATGCTCACAATGAAGCAAAAAACTAAGATTGTGTCTGGATGAGGATGAATTTTAGACAATGGGAGGGGCTTAAGTAAGAAGGTTAGGAGAATTGGTGCTGTTTGGGGTGAGAGAATTGGGCCTTTAAACTTAAATTGCATAAGTTTGTTTCTCAAGACATCTTTGTGAAGCAATTTCAAATATATGTTTTGATGGGTGTGTCCCATAGAATATTAAGTTGTTGTTTTTGCTGGTGATTGTGGTGTTGATGTTTTGCCAAGTGGTTGAACTGTTATTGTTGTTGTCATTGTCATTATCATTCAATACATGTTGCCATTCTTGTTGCTGTCATCTTTAACTGATCTAAATATTACTTGTTTTCTATAACTATAAAGATAAGAAGAGACTTTGCCAAAAAAGACAACAGATTGCTCTGAAGTCTGGGGCCTAGGTTAGACCATGGGTGCATGTTAGCTCCATTATTAGGCATGTCTTTGACCTTTTGATCACTTTTTAGATTCCTTGTTCCGGATATGGTCTGCACTAGCCATCACAATGCCAACATTTGACCTTCTTTCACAATTCTAATTGGGTTCTTTATATGCCAGCTGTCAAGTCCATCATATTTGTGCAATGAATTTCCTCTACCTTAAAAACGAGTAGGCCTTATAGTAATTAAGATTAGTGTCAAGTACCATATTCAATTATAACAGCAACAAGGGATTACAAAAAGTACAGGTCAAGGCACAATCATGTAATTAAGATGATTGATATCAGCTATGGTAGGTTAGTTAGGGAGAAGAGGTTTTACAGGCTAGTTTCTATCACATAGTCAAAGTGGCCACTGCACGGCCTTTTTCCAACTATGGGTAGGCAGCCAGCTGGTACTGTGCATACTTTATGCTTGAAGGTAAAGGGCAGTCCCTCAAACTTATTTTGAAGAAAAAGCTGAATGACACAATTTTCATCTTATTTCTCTTTAAAGTATCTTTTATAACATTTTATGACTTTACTATTGCATATTTCAAGGTAAACCAAGCAGTTATTTCTGGTAAATTTCACATTTGAAGAGAAAAAACATTGTCACATGACTCCAAACAGCCAATCATGAAACTGGACAGTCTACTATACTTGTTCAAATTGGGATGACTGCTCCTGCCCTTTAAAGGTCAAGAGCAGTCCCCCCAAACTTATTTTGAAGCAATAGCTAAATATCACAATTTTCTACTTGTTTCTCTTTAAAGTATCATTCATCGTTTTTTATGACTCTAATTTTACGTATTCAATTTGAAGAGAAAAATTGTTGCCACATGACTCACCAGCCAATCATGTAAACAGGACCGTCTACTACACTACTCCAAGATGGGATGACTGGTCTTGCTCTCTAATAGCCTAACTAGCCGTTCTCTAGCTGACAAATGTATTTTGAGCATTCTCCAGCTTTTATTTATTTATTTATTTATTATTATTTTTTTTTGTTTTTGTTGGGTAACAGTGTTTGGCCTTGCCTTTCAATTTAAACCCTGCCCCTTCTAGTTAGCAGAGTTTTCCCTGGCATCCTTATTATGAGATCACCCATGGTAAGGTTTGTGGTCACATTACCACTGAAAAATGTAATTGCTTGGAGTTCTTTATGATAGGTACTTAAATCGGGGTTGGCATCCACCTTTTATCCACAGGCCCATATTCAAAATTAGGGAATGTACATGTACATGCTGGCCCACTGGTCACATGCAGTGGCACCCCCAGACAACCTAACTTGGAGCACTTCTAGTCCTGTGACCTAGCTTACAACTCCTTTGTTAAATTAGTTAGAGCATTGCAACCGATAGGTCTGGAGTTAGACTCGTGGCTGGGTCATACTGCAGACTTGAAAAATGGCACCTACTGTCATTGTACTTGGTTTTTCAGCTAATAATAAAGCTAGGAAAACAGGCCAGGTCCAACTTGAACCAATTGGTTTGAAACTGAACTATAAAACATCATTTAATCAAATTGTGCAGTATTTGGCCAAAGGCATCCCAGATCTCTGAAAGTCGTACATTCTGAACCTTTCGACAAAGACAGTCGAAGAATGGCATAGTGTGTGTGGAAAAAAAATTCTGTCCTACTTTCTTTGTATCTACACAGGTATACACCTCACCCAACCCCCTAGAACTAGCCCAACTAAAATGCTGGTCAAGTGTGATTCAAATGAAATAATAAGCAAGTTTGGTAATTTTTAATCCACGGTAAACCCTTCCTGGACACCCTAATGTGCTCATTTTGATAGTTGATGGAACAGTCTAGATACTGTTTCATATGATTGTACCATATCCATGTGGCCAAGTGTGTTGTCTGTTATTACACAAGGCTTCTTGTAGAGTACTGGTCACCATAGCATGAGACTGCCAAAGGCATAAAATATTAGCATAACAACCATTGGTAGCATTTAGTTCTGTAAATTTCTGCCTATAACAACCATATCTTCAGTTATCCTTTTATACTTGCATACTGCATCTTCCTCTGGCCTGGATTCAATGTGGAGATACCTTTTGCTCATGCATACACTTTTCTCCTTCTGGCAAAATATGTCAATTCAGACATTTGAATTTCAGTTACAGCTATGCCTTGGGCTCAGATAATTTAAAATCACTTCATAGCTTTGAGAAACATCTATTTTAGGTGTTTTAAAGTAGTGATGCTGCATCTATAATACATGATCCATGTTTTGTGTATATGTGGGTGTCAATATTTAAGAGGGTGTGTGTTTGTATTCGTATGTATGGCTGGTTGGTTTATGTGGGTGGATTTTTTATGTACTAGTTTGGTTTGGGACACGATTTAAGGTTCCACTTGTTGAAAAATTGTTTTTGGCCCTCAACCAATAAACCAGATCAACACCCCTAGTGTTGGGAGATATTCTATTGGCCAGACTATGTGGATAGTTATAATTGGTAAAAGAAGGTAGTGCCTGCAGGTTAGAAAAATGAGTTTTGTATAATTTTATTTCATACATCTCTTTTCTATTTTATTTACAGATTTGCTGTTACTGAATCTTCTTATCTGTGATTAAAGAGATTAATACAGGGTAAAGCTTGTGGGGTCAAGACACTTCCTGTGGGTCACATGATCATCATCTGGTAAATCAGGCAGTAAGTCACAAAGAAAAGTAAGTTTTGTTAATGATATAGATGGTTAAGCAACGACGGACCATACATAAGCCTGATCAGAGGGTTGATGCCTGTGAAAACAGTAGACTCCAAAATAGCATTATCTTGATATAATGCACAGGTCCAGACTTGTTTTACCTGAACTTGCTCATTTGTACACTACACTAGTTTGGTTTGGAAATTAAAACCACATTTAAAAGCCATTCTGTGACATTGCTTCTTGAGAAAGCAACATAGACACTCCAGTAGATCAAAGGCAGTGTGGGGTGTAACTGGTATCTGAGTTTGTCACATGATCTGTGCCTTCAAATGAGCTATGATCTCATTGTGTTCACACTGCATGAAAAGCAATTAAACATGCTTGACTGGTCTGTAAACTAACCCCAAATGTTACTTAATTTTTTGTGTATTTTAATATATCTGTTACTGTTAATGCAGATGTGAAATGTGACTTTATCAAGTGTGCGTATAGTGAGCTTCATTTCCTCCTTGAAGCGATAAGAGGTAATCAGGCAGAGATAGATGGTGTAACATAAGTAAGAAAGAACGTTTCATCATGGCTGCAACCCCAAGTAAGTTGGAGTTGACCAACATGAGTGCATTTGTCATTACTGAGAGATTATTGTGGGATAATACATGGTCACCTGATCATAACAGACCAACTGTAGAAGTTAAAGATTGTTACCAAATATGAGTGAACCTTTTTTGTTGCATTCTCCTGACTATCATATTACAGTAAGCCCTGATATACTGAATCTGACCTTCTGCCTCTATACACTGTGCCTTGCCTTGTCTATATATAGGTACACTATTTAGTATAGCCCTCTTTCTGATACTGTGGCCTGCTCATTCATTAAAAAGGTCTTATTTTGCCCCAAAAAGTTGCCCTTCTGACTTTGTATCCCCTGCAAACTTAAAAGTAACAACCCATTGTACTCTGCAGTTGTATTTCAAACCACGGCCATGCTTCCGCCTCCTTCAAACCCCTCGGGCACGTAGCCAGGATTGTGTCGTGGGGAGGGGAGATTTGGGGCACGACATGAGGGAAAAGTCTAAGGATAGAGAGAAAAAACTGCTATAGTAAGTGTTTTTCCATTTCAAGGTTGGGTCATGAAGGGTTTTCTAACCCCAAACCACCCCCCCCTTCTTTGTGGCTACACCACTGAAACCCCTACTTCAAACCCCCTCCACCAAACGTAAGTTCTTCCTGTACATGATGACTGTCACACATGTTTGTGCTTTCACTTCCAGCTCATTATAATAAAAGGCTGCCCAATCTCAACACTTCAAGGCTTCCATACAAAGTGCACAAGATGGGAAAGGAGGATGAACCACAGACCACTGTTCCAACGTACACACCAGTTCAGAGATTCAAAGTATGGGTGAAGACAAACTTGTTACTGATACTGACGGTTGTGAGCGTCATTTTAGGAGTCATACTGGGTCTTCTGTTACGTTTAGCTCAACCGTCCAAAGATACCATCATGATTCTGGGGTTTCCTGGAGAGATTCTGATGCGCATCTTGAAAATGTTAATTCTGCCTCTGATAGTCTCTAGTCTCATTGCAGGTGAGGAATCATTTGGGGGCTGGGGGCAGCTATTATGTAAGGAAGGTGTATTGCAAAGGGCTTTATTCACCTTTGTGTGTGTTTGTTATGGTCATATTAACTGTTTGTGGTCAACATATTAAAGTTTGTAGATATACATGTCTTAAAGGGCTAATCCTCTCACCTCAAACTACAATCTTTGTCATAGTTCAAAGATTATCTCAATTGGCACAGCTCTCTGATTGACAGCAAGTTCAAAATATGAAGGGCAACTACCAAAGCTCATATTACACAGCTTATGCTTTACTGCAAGCTTTTTGATTGCACACTCTGGTCTTGTATGTCACACCCTTAAGCAATAAAATGTGATTGTTTCTGGATGAGAATAACTTTAGGATGGTTGGGAGAAGAATTTAAATCAGCAGGTTAGGAGAATTGGAACTGTTTGGGGTGAGAAGGTTAGACCCTTTATTTAATATTCATTACCCCTCTTTATCTCCTATTTACATTACATAACCCTACTTACCTGGATTAGACCCTTTATTTAATATTCATCACCCCTCTTTATCTCCTATTTACATTACATAACCCTACTTACCTGCAGTAATCCTTGGGCAAGACATCTTCACTTGACCTTTACAGTGGGGTAGGCTACCCACACCTTGTTCTCATTTTCAAATATTTGTGTGGAAAGGTTAGAGCAGCCATTGGATGTTTGGGGGTGGTGATTTCTGTCATTATATTTGATATGGACATGATAATTCCGCCTGTCAGTACCTCAACAATTTAAGCTGTCACATACTGGTCTCACAAAGATTCAGTTATGTATTTTTACAAGGGTTAATTCTTTTCCCACATTCTTTGGCTTCCCCTACCCATCCTTCTCATATGAAAACAATTTTACCCTCTCGTATGAAAGCAAACTATACCCATCCCTCCCGTATGAAAACAAATTGTACCCACCCCTGTCGTATGAAAACAAATTGTACCCACCCCTGTCGTATGAAAACAAATTGTACCCACCCCTGTCGTATGAAAACAAATTGTACCCACCCCTGTCGTATGAAAACAAATTGTACCCACCCCTGTCATATGAAAACAAATTGTACCCACCCCTGTCGTATGAAAACAAATTGTACCCACCCCTGTCGTATGAAAACAAATTTTTCCTACACAAAGTTTGCCTATGCAGTTTTGGCTTAAGTTTCATTGTGCAGTAATCATTCATGACAAGCAGTGAAAGAAAGAGACTGTCATTTCTCTTTTAGCGTAGCGAAGAGAAAGCTAATAAACCAATAACATAAACCTTGCTAAAAATTTGTAGACCTCGTTCAGTAGTATACGAGTGAGGTTGTGTTACAGGTAGACTTAACGAGATTTATAGAAATTTGTAATTTGTGAGAAACACAGAATCCCATGCCAAGCATCTTTATTCTTTCATAATGTTCAAGTGCTGATTCAAGGAGAGGGGGAACTTTTATGGCCTCAGTCCTCCCTTCTTCTCCAACACGGGAAATTAGCAGTGCCGCTCTCTCACACCCCTGCTTTCTCTTAAGTCAGCCCGCCACCTCCTTTTTAATGTCTGGATCTGGCCTGCTGCTTGTTTAGATCATGTGGAGCCACTACTATAAAGATCATTCAAGGTAAAGAGCAGTCCCACCACCCTCACCCCTACAATTGTGACAGTCTAGTAGTCTATTCCGTTCCATGAATGACTCATGAGATTCATGTGACAATATCATTCTTCTTGAATATTGAAATTTATGGGTTGTTAAGTTTGTGTGTTGTATGCAACACACTGCTTTACCTTAGATATGCAAGTCTTGAAATATTAAGAAAGGTATGTCAATGGGACATTAGTAGATATAAATCCAAATCAGCTGTTGTCGTATAAGTTTAGGGTGACTGTTTTTGCAATTAAATGTTTAATTCTCATCATCTCAAACCACATTTTTGTTAGTGAGCAGCAAAATTTATAATTGATACTGCTATTTGATTGACGTAAAATTCAGAAGATGTACTCTAGTAGGTTACAGTATATAGGCTATCCCACAGCATGCACATTATGTTCTGATTACACAATAGGGTCTCAGGCTTGGATACTCATCAGGGGTTGCCCTTAAGCAATAAAATGTTGTGCTTGCCTGTAGGAGGGGTTTCAAGTAAAACGGTTGGGAAAATTGAAACTGGTGTTGACCTTCAAGCCATCGGAAAATCTTACAGAGTAAGATTACGAGTAGAGTATGAATTGATGAAGTATAATTAAAGGTAAATGATGGGTTTAGCCCTCACACTTTTTTTTGCTGTGGGCATTTTGGGCCGCCTTAAACTGCATTTATTTTATTGGACATATTGGGTCGTTTCGATGATTAGCCCCCGCACTTCAAAATTGCCTCGTGGCCTCTGCATGTAGGCATATTAGAAGAGAAGATGGGTTGCAGTCCATGTCATGCCCCCTCCCACCAAATCAAGCAACCTTAAAAGTCAGAAAAAATTAGGAAAAATAAGTAGGAATTGGGGGAAACTTTGTACAACTTGGGGCCAAACAGGTAGGAAGTGGAAACATTTTGTAGTCATTTGGGCAAATTTGTAAGGATTAAGTGATTTGACATTCATCTTTCATTGGACAGTGCTTATGTGTTAAATGGTCTTGGGTAAGAAAGGGTAGGCAATTATAAAATTAGATTTTGAAGTATCCTACACAACTTTATATAGAAGGAACAGAATTTTCTAGTAGTAAGACTGTGAAAGTCATATGCTCTTTTAAGGAAGTCTGATACCTTATTTTGCTAAATAAATGCTGCATAACCAGGAAGCATTCAGGCTTACTCTTGGCATTTCATTTATAGTGTTTCCTTCCATAAACACAATCCGTGTATTCAACAGTGTTTGTATTTAAAGACACAGTTCACTGACCTAGAGCATGGTTATGGTATCTCCAACAGGAATGTAAACTGTGTGCCTTGTTATGCAAATTACTGGTGGTTATTCTAGGAAAACAAGAAGTTCCTTGTATTTTAGCTCACCTACTGCGTGAACTTGAACTGAAGGTTAAGTGAACGTTTGTGGTACTGTCGGTGAAAATTTCTCCATCTATTTCCCTTGCTTAATTTTCTACAAATTGTATAAAAATTTCCTGGAAAATTGTTCTTTATTTCTCCCCCCCCTGAAAATTGGAAAACATTACATTACCATTCCTTGAATTTCCTTCAAAAGATATGTAAAGCCTTCAGTTCCCTTCAGCAATCAGACACCTTTAAACTCAATTAAGTTCAATACGTTCATTACGTCAAATGTATTGACTGTAGGTGAGCCAAGAAATATTCAGATACTTATTGGCAAGCTGTGTAGAAACATTGTTAGTTGCATCCAGAGTGCTATGTTATTTGTAAACAATTTTTCAGGTGTTCAGGGTTGGTTTGATGATAGATAGCATTTCAGTGATTATCATTCATAATAGTATGAGGATTTCGTTGATATTACATAGCCTGATTTGTACTCACCCTTGCCGGGTACAGAACAAATCGGGTAGTTAAATGCAAATCTTGTAAAGAAATGTTAATCCAGGCCCTCTGATATGGAGGCCTACCCTTTCTTTTTACTTTGAAAAAGATGATGAGCAATTCAAGCATCAAATGTAGGTCTTGTGGGATCTAGTTATCATTACTGCTGGTATAATGGTATCCCAAAATTTGAATTGAGTTACCCCCCATAAAGTTTAATTCATTTACGGAATATAGCTCATTTGACCCGAGCTGGTACCTGGCTACAGTATTCTCTCACTGAAACTGCCACATGTCCATATAGATCACAGACCAAATGTATCGCTTGTTACTGGTCTGCCACCGTCACTCATATTTTCATAATATTTTAGAACTTCAATATTATTGCATATTCAAGGTAAACCAAGCAGAGACTCCCAGTAGATGTCATGATTGAGAAGAAAAAAATATTTTCACATGATTCTTAAGAGCCAATCATGAAACAGGAGTGTGCACTATACTAAGTTGCGGTAACCTCATTTTCTTTTTAAAGGGTAACAGCAAGTTTCCAAAACTTATTTTGAAAACAGCAGCTTTATCTCACGAAATTTTTTATAATTTACTCCTCCAGGTACAGTATCTTTAAAATTGCAGTATTTTAGAACATAAAGTTCAAGGTAAACCAATTAATACTCCAAGTAAATTTCTCAATTGAGGACAGAAACAACTGTCACATGACTCTCAAGAGCCAACTATGAAACAGGACAGTCTACTACACTGATTTAAGTTGGGGTGACTGCATCTCACCATTCAGTGTATTGACTCTTGGTGCATTCTGGGCTTTCTCAAGAAGAGTAACCCTTTCCAAAGATTTTTACAGCTCAAGACTCCTACACTTGCTTTTAACTCTTTTAGAAGGATTTCACCTTCATGGTGGTTGTTTTTTTTTTCTTCTTTTGTTGGTGATTTCCAACTCCCCAAATGATACCTTACTTTTTCTGGCTGACTCTTCACATAGATGTCCTACTAGTACGAGCAAACCAGTTACAATCCATTCACATTTCATAATGTAGGTATTATTGGCCCAAATTTCCAGGTCAGCCTATTGCAGAATGATACCTTACCTGAAAAATCCTCTTGTGTTTATGTACTCCAGGCACATGAAAATTGCCAGTCATTGTCGCCATGACACCTGGAGACTACCTGGGTTGTTAAAACTGTTTTCATTATAAACCTATTATTTTGGCTTCCAGGTGCCTTTAAGTCAGTATTGTTAAAATTATATCACTTGCGGTGTGTCAACATTATCTCAATACCTAGGTTACGCTCTCTCCCTAATACTGCAGAATATGTGTTTACTTTATTCATAGGTCTATTTTCACAAGACACACAGGTTAACTGTAAGTTGAGATCAGTATGAATTGAAATGACTTGTCTGAAAAAGGTCTCTCTTCTGCGTAGGTGTGTATGGAACAGTTTTTAATGATGCTCATTCCCACATCTTGAAAGTCTGCTGCTTATACTCTGTGGCATTTTTTTTTTTTTTTTGACTAAAAATTATTTGTACCAGAGCCTTGTTCTGCTTCAGGGGTCTTCTAGACTTTGCTTTTAAATTGTTTACTGTAAAATGCAATGCTTACGGTTCAAGAACCTTAGATACTATTTCATAAAAATTGCTGGCATTGCAGGTGATATATAATTGGAAGTACCCAAACCTAGATTTTAGCAGACTGTGATAAAAAATATCTGCAGTGTTTACAGTATGTTATATATGATATAATTAAATTTTATATGTTGAAGCAAACCAGAAAGTAGCGGGAATTAAAACCTTTCTTTCCACATAGCCAAGTTTGTGATAGTGTGTGTGATGGTGTGTGTGAGAAGTGCAGCTGTGTATGTGCATGTTCGTAGTGCATACTACTTGTATGTATCTCAAAAAGGTTGAATCTGAAATTTTTAGTCCTTTTTATGTAGAAGAGAGTATATAGGGCAAGTCTGAGAAAGTTTGTTAAATGTAAAGAGACAGGTCACAAGGAGTGTTCAATCTCTGTTTCTTCCCATTCACCATGAAAAATTAACAGGCACTGTACTGTAGCAAGGCCTCAACGGTAAATAGAAACCATAACTTTCTGCAAAGAGCAATTAATAATTAGTAACTAACTTACGGGGCTCATTGAGTTGATGTCAGTAATTTAATGAGAGTAGTAAAAGGTTACTAATTAAAATGCTTAGTTAGAATAATAAGTCAAGTTTCATTTCCAATATACAGAAAAATAAAAATTTAATGCTGTGGTGTACTGACTTGTTTTGGGCAGTTTGGGGCATTAATTGATAATGTGTCTGCAGTCACCAATTTTTAAAACCAAATTGAACTGTTAAGTACTGTACTCACTCATAAAACAGTTATTTTATGTAAGACATGGGGATTGTCTAAGTTTTTGGGACCGTTTGTCATTGGTATGTGAAAAAACTTAACAGGTTTGGAAGAGTTTGTTGAATTTCATTAATCTGAAAACTCAATGAGCAGCTTGAAGTTCTGTCCCAAACAAATTTAAAATGTACTTTAACAGTTGAATGCACAGCCTGGCTTGTACTCCACACATTTCACAGAAATTTGAAATTAGAAATAGTAATATCTGTTGACAATTAAACTTATCGGCCCATTTAAAACACCAAAAATATTTCATGTGTATCAAATTGAAAAGGCAACTTACTGGATCTCGTAGAGGTCAAAGGTCATTGGCTTTTTGAGGTCACCAAACACCATGGCTGTACAATATATGCATCTTGAAGAATTGGAAATGAAAGAAGTGAAAGATTGTAGTTCTTATGTTAATTAGCCAGTGAGCCACTTGGAAAAAGGGCTGTGGCCGGCTCAACTTGAACCAATTGGTTGGAAACTGGGCCGTAAAACCCCAACTAACTATATTAATTGGATGTGTGTTTCAATATCAAGTAGATGGACTATTGTTTCAGTGGGGGCCAAAGGATGTCTTGGGTCACCAGAGGTCATCTACCTTGAACCTTGTTTTTACAATACATAGGACTTTGTAGCACATCAAAGTCTTGCATTGAATAGATAAAATATTTTGCTTGGTATTGATCAAAGGTCATGGGAGGTCATATGTTAAACACCAGAAACCTTGGTATATAGGCATAGGAATTATTGGTATGCCTTTCATATTTAGTATGTAGGTATGTTATCAAAGAGTAAGCTATGTTATTTAAGAGTGAGCAGTGTCCTATTGATAAGAGTTCCTGAGGTCCAATGAATAATTTATATCGAAGCAGAAGTGGATCCCTTTGAGGTTTGCATAACATTATAGAAGCCTGTTTTGTGATCCTTTGTGAAGGAGTTAGCTTCTTAAACTTTAACCAAGCAGCTTTAGCCTTCCATGTCTGATAGTTCCAATCCCAGGTGACATATCAAAACAGTACAAGCTGTCATAGATGCAGATGCTACTAACACAATAGTAATGTGTGTAGTAACAGAGTATGGCTGAGATAGCTGCAGCTTAGCTGGGCCAGATTCAGCCATACTTTGTTACTAACACAGCAGTAATGACAGAGTATGGCTGAGATAGCTGCATCTTAGCTGGGGCAGATTCAGCCATGCTTTGTTACTAACACAGCAGTAATGTGTGTAGTAACAGAGTATGGCTGAGATAGCTGCAGCTCAGCTGGGACAGATTCAGTCATACTCTGTTACTAACACAGCAGTAATGTGTGTAGTAACAGAGTATGGCTGAGATAGCTGCAGCTCAGCTGGGGCAGACTCAGCCATACTTTGTTACTAACACAGCAGTAATGTGTGTTGTAACAGAGTATGGCTGAGATAGCTGCAGCTCAGCTGGGGCAGATTCAGCCATACTTTGTTACTAACACAGCAGTAATGTGTGTAGTAACAGAGTATGGCTGAGATAGCTGCAGCTCAGCTGGGGCAGATTCAGCCATACTTTGTTACTAACACAGCAGTAATGTGTGTAGTAACAGAGTATGGCTGAGATAGCTGCAGCTCAGCTGGGGCAGACTCAGCCTTACCTTGTTACTAAGACAGCAGTAATTTGCGTAGTGACAGAGTATGGCTGAGATAGCTGCAGCTCAGCTGGGGCAGATTCAGCCATACTTTGTTACTAACACAGCAGTAATGTGTGTAGTAACAGAGTATGGCTGTGATAGCTGCAGCTTAGCTAGGGCAGATGCAGCCTAAGGGTTTGACAAAGAACGTAAAATAGGATGACATCAGTCTCTCACAGTATTTCATACACTGTAAAATAACCCCCCCCCTCCCCCCTCCCACCTCCCTCCCCCACCAACATTCTCCTAATGGAATATGGGGAAGGTGAGCTGTGGCTATGGTATGAAAGGTAAAGTTGATGGTCAAGGTAGACAGGAAATCTATTTCAGTACTCACCTACTTCTTATCACCCTATGTATACCGCTTATACATACAGCTATCATCTGGCAAACTAATGACACGGCCGGGGTATTTCTACCAGCAGAGGGCACCGTAACACCCTATGTCTCCCTCCATTTTGCCCAGCTCACATTTAGGTGCATTTACTAGAGGTCTGATGAATATATGGATTATCACTGGGTTGTTTCCACAAAAACTTCGTTTTGGTTTAGAGTTTTGGGACTTTGAAGGAAGATATTCCAAGATTGTGATTTTCACCCTTGTCTTACTATATATGGAGTATCGAGGATGAATTGAATACCTCTACATACAGTACATGACTTTTATCTCATCATCATTTTTCTAGTTTACTATAGGTTTTATCTATGGTCTAGCCATATGCTCTCAAAAAGAACGTCTGATTATGATAAATTGTGTCAGCTTGGCTGCTTGCTACCAATCCCTTCTTTTAAAAAATACAATTAAGTCTGATGCACTAACCCATTATTTCTTCCAGGTTTTGACTATGATAGCTATCTATACTCAGTTTTTTTTTTTTTTTTTTTTTTTGCAACAAATCTTTCTTAAACATTTTAACATCATTTAGATGTATTTACAATAAATGTGTTCATGTTTGGCACCTGTATTCACAACTTATCTTCAGAAGTGGTTTTGTAGTACTCGTGAAGTTTTGTAGGCATGGTGAATGAAATTTAATCTTCTTTAACAGGATTGTTGTATCAGAGTAAATATTACATTCATGTTACAAATTAACATTTTAATTGTAAGAGTACTATTCAATACTGCACTAGTGCATATTTCTGAATGTTAAAATGTTAGGCACAGAAATACTTGCATGCTGAGGGCTTATTTTCCAGAAATGGATTGGTCGAGTTGGGTACGAAATCATGGACAGAAAGCGGCACCGAGGGTGCTGTGACCATTTGCGAAGAATTGATGTGTGTTCATCATTTCAAGATCCAAAGAAGAGAAATAGTCCAAGCTGAGCGTTGAAGTCTAGATGGACCTTGCCTCTTTTGGTCCCAGACAACTGCAGACCATGAAATATTGTCCAATATGCTCTGACGAGACCAATTCCTTGGTGTCTCGTCTGTCACTCGTAATGCAAATTTAGTTTCAGGCTTATCAGGTATGCCTCATGTGTTTACTTGATGAAAAAAGTACTTCTAGGAATAATTAATTGCATGCAAGCATTAAGTTAGTAATATTTAAATATATTAAGGCATCCATAATGTGAAAGAAAGTTGGCACACTCCTCTTGGCCAAGCATGTTCTGTGGGCTAACTTTTTCTTTTCCAAATTTCAGAAGGTATCTTTTTTATTGACCATGTAACAGCAATGTCCCTTTAGTTTTTATGCACCGTGTTGCAGATAAGGCTTACCTTCCATCAAACTGCTTTTATAACCCAACAATAAGTCAAAACTGTAGGCTGCAGTTACCTCAAATAGGCTGCAGCTGTCTCAACTAGGCTGAAGCTACCTCAGGTAGGCTGCAACTATCTCAGGTAGGCTGCAGCTGCCTCAGGTAGGCTGCAGCTACCTCAGGTAGGCTGCAGCTACCTCAGGTAGGCTGCAAGTACCTCGGGTAATCTTCAGCAACCTCAACTATGTGTAGGCTGCAACTTCCTCAGCTAGGCTGCAGCTACTTCAACTAAGCTGCAACTGCCCCAGGTAGGCTGCAGCTTCCAAATGCATGCTTTGTTACTACAAACTTAAATTTGTGTTTAGAAAGCATGGCCTGCATCTGGTGCATCTTTACCAAGGGAGTTGCAGCTTAGCTATTTTGACTTAGTACTTAAGAATTAACTATTTTGTAAGCTACAAGGGTTCTTTCAAGATGCAAATATTCCCTCTTTCAGATATTGATACCCTATTCAACTACTTACATAAGTCCCTCATTAAGATTAACAGTTTTAATTAGGCCTTTTAAAATTCTTCTATAAAAACTTTAGTTTTATCAGTTTTCTGTTGGAACTTTTTTAATTTTGAATTTTAGCTTTTCATTCTTTATTGGGAATATTTTGATAAATGCGGTCTGGGTTTAGAGTTAGTTATTTGGTAATTCTGTTTAAAAGAAACCAAGTGGCCCAGTTAGCAGTACCTCTTTTTTACTGAACACCATAAGTTGGAACTCAATTTAAGCCTTTAATTAATAATTAAAGAGCAACTGTTCAGTTCTCAGTAGAACTGTTCCAATTTCTGAGCTTAAAAATCCATGAAAAAAAAAATGTAGTAACCCTAAATATGTTGAACATTGCAAAGCAACAACTTGGCAAAAGAAATGTTTATCATTACACTATGTGACTTCTAAAAGAATATGTTGAGAGAAATACAAGAATTGAACCCCATGGAGCCGTCACTCACCGTGCTTAGTGAATCATATATTTGTTACTGCACATACATGTCCCCATTCTGAGATGACCACATGTAGGAAAGAAAAAATCTTTGTAAATCCATTAACATAGGCTAATAGTACAAGTTAACTTTTGAGGATATTGCTTGATGCATTGATGTTTGATTTAAATCACATCATCTGAAATCCTGATCAAAGTCATGATTTCAAAAAAAAAAAACTTCATTTTCAAACTAGTCAACTTAAATTATATGTTGATAAATTTATTCTGCAGCACAAAAACATTGTCATAACCATCAAAATCATCTGTTTCAAATTTGCAAACTATGTATTCACAGGTGTTTTCATTTAGTCAGTAGATCATGGCAGTAGAACCTTGGATTTGACTTTGTATGTAGGGGTACATGTTTCCTGTCAGTGCATGAATAATCTGTCTATCAAACAAAGTCACAAATCATAACAAGTACAACAGCTGTCTGGGGTGTCTTTAGGGTTATACTTCACAGCAGGGGTCAAAATTTGGTCTCAAAAGTTCGATAAAAAAAAAGTACCAAACTGCATTTTCATTCCATTTTGACCGCAAACCATGACTATAAAGATTTAGGGAGGCTTAGTTTATGTTTTTGTGGAGTAATAGCAATGGACCACCCTTGATGGATGGTAAATGGAAGAGATATCAAAATTCTACAATTGGCATGGATGAAAAGGGGTCAGGTTAACTAGTGATGTAGTTGTTGTTTGGGAAATTAAAAATAATGTGATAGAAGAATTGAACAGTGGAATAGTAAATGGAGGTGTACTGTGCACCTGGAAAGCCATTTCTGAAAAAAGACAAGTGTAGGCTGACAGTATACATGAAGGAGTAACAGCTCTAGGACTGGAAGAAAATGTTATTTCCTGCAAGCGAATCAAATGTCCCACACTTCCATGATATAGATGAATCCAATTAGCTCTTATTTTTAGGGACCGTGGGCTGCCATTAGTGGGCACCATCAGCCTAAAACCGTCTTTATTTATTGTTTACATGAATTTCAAACCCTCATATTTTGTGAAATTGGAGAATTTAAGATACAAATTAGTGTCCAACCGTCCATGATAGAGGTTAGCAAGGAAATCGAAAGATTTAAAGGTGGCGGACCCCACTTATGGCCGACTGGAATCAGACCATCACTTGCTATCCGGATTTGTGTATTCTATAAAGAACAAGCCAAATTTTATTCTCAATGCCCACATTTCCCTCTCAATACCATGATTTTCCAGGACGATGTGCACTGTTTAACAAAAAATTTCCTTACCGGTTAATGATAGCCTTAATCCTTACCTAATCCCTAACCCAAACAATACAATGGCAACAGCCAATCAAGAAACACCTTGTCAAACAGTGTGCATCAACCCAATTTTCCTGCAAGGAGTTCCCCAAATTGCTGTTTTTCAGATACTCATGGTGGTAAGTGATAGGTGCAGATGCCCATTGTCCACTCTGCAAGGTCTTTATTGCTATTGCCCATCATTCACATTAATTAAAACTGTGATCAAGTGCCCAGGTTGATAAGAACTAAGAAGAGTGAGTTATAATATGATTGGTTAGGGATTGCAATACATTTACCCTGCTAAGTGAGGTTTGCACTACAAATGTCTTGCAGCAGTAGTGTGTTTAATTGAGAGGTTTGAAGATGCTATGGACCTCTTGCCCCTTTCCCATGATTATTTCTTACACTGTGGAAAAGTAATGAAACAAATTTATCCAAATTGAGAACAGTACATAAAGGGGAAAAAAGACAAAAGAACCACAGCCAATTCAAATGCATACTGTAATAATACTACGAAGTGGTATTGTACAATTTTAACAGTAGCTCTGAACATCTTTCATGATGAAACATTCCTTCTTACTTTTTGTTACATTCTTCTTCTCTGCCTGATTACCTTTTATTGCTTCAGGGAGGAAATGAAGCTCACTACACCCACACTTGATATGGTCACATTTCACGTTTGATTAACTGATTGACAGTAACAGAGATATTAAAATACACAAAAAGTTACGTAACATTTGAGGTTAGCAAACAGGTCAATCAAGCATGTGTTAATTGCTTTTCATGCAGTGTGATCACAATGAAAGCTTAGGTCATTTTAGGGTATAGATCATGTGACAAACTCAGATACCAGTTATACCCCACACCGACTTTGATCTTCTGAGGTGTCTATGTTGCTTTCTCAAGAAGAAACGTCACGGCATGTTGCACAGCACTTACCACCTGGTTGTATAATTACCTACTGCTTGTGGATCACAGTTTGGCCCACAGCAAGGTTGTGTCCAGCCTGTCAAAATTGATCTAATGCAAAATTTTTCACTAAGCATATTCACTGAAAATAAGGCGAGGCTGTCCGCCACAACATGCGGTAAACCATTCTAATCTTCATGATCTTCTGCTTCATAGCCAACATGAAAATAACATTAACGTCTCTTTGCAATTCATTTACTTGTGAAAATGCACAAACTGTGAGATTAGACTCCTTGCACTATAACCCCCTTGTTAACATTTTGCACACAAGCAGACTGTACACATCAAGTTTCTCATTTCGATGCAGTCTTCAAACACAAAGTGAGATTGGATGGAGAGCATGTGGTATGGATGTCTATACATGTGTGTCAATGTGCATGAGCGTAGCATGCGGCCATTTTCCATCAAAACCTTTACACCTTTACTCACACTGCTGCGAAGGTTGGACAACCCTGACTTACTGCAGCACATCAAGTTCCACATTGTTGACAGTCAAAAAATCACTTCCAGTCTGTATCCAACTGCACATTCTTCATGTCGGTGGAGGTAGTAGGCAATCAATATGAACAGCTGTGTGGTTGCAGATTTCTGTGATTGATAAATATATAATTGAATGAGCACAAATGTGGTGATGAAAGTTTCAAATTGGCAATGAAAAAATGCAGTTTTCATTATTATAATACCTTCACGCTGGCAAGCGAGCCTGTGTACATATATACATGATCCATGCATATAGTGATAGACTAGATGTAATAAAACTTCATTATCATGCTTCTAAATAGGCCCCTTTAAGTTCAAGAGCAGTTGCCCAAAACTTGCTTTGAAGCAACAGCTAAATTTCACAATTTCCTTTTTATTCCTCATCAAAGTAGCTTTTGTAATATTTTAGGAGTTCAATATTGCACATTCAAGATGAACCAAGCAGTAACTCTTAGTAAATTCCACATTTGAGGACAAAAAATATTGTCACATGACTTTCAAGAGCCAATCATGAAACAGGACAGTCTACTACACTACTTCAATTTGGGGTGACAGCTCTTTACCTTTAACCTCAAATATTTACTGCCCTTGTGATCAACCTCTGTCATACATAGGGGGCATGGACTTAAAAAAAAGTTGTAACAGACTACATGGCACAACGAGAGATAACAGACTTAACACCTAGCATAACTGCTATTGGACAGTCCCATCTACTGATAAATGATCACTGGCAATGAAACACGATGGGGCTATGCCACCTCCAACAGCAAGCCTTCCTTACTCGCCTTTGTTCCAAAGCCAGCAGAATGGTTAAGTTTGTTGCTCATCTGGTTATTTTTTCTAAATTTTTTTCTGAACCTTTTTGCCTCAGAGGGGTTAGTTCTCCTGGTACATTTAGAGGACCACTCACAATTAAGCTGCAGCGCAGCTCTTGGACGGTTGTGATGCTTGATTTTTATTCAGTATAACCCAGTAGTCCTGGTGCTAAGGTGCAGAATAGAATGATTACTACCTTTAATTTACAAGACCTGCAAACAAAATGTTTCTTTTCACTTAAAGAACCAATCCTCTCACCCCAAACTACAATTCTTGTAGGGTTTACCGAAATTCTCAATTGGCTCAGCTCTTTGATTGACAGCGAATTCAAACCATGCAGAGTACCAAAGCCTTTATTACACAGCATAAACTGTACAGAGAGTTTTTTTATTATACATATTGAGCTTTTTTTGTACTCTTGTACTTGTCCTGAAGCAATAAACTGAGAGTGTGTCTGAATGAGTCTGAATTTCAGACAATTGTTGGAGGGGCTCAAGTAAAAAGGTTAGTAGAATTGGTACTGTTTGGGGTGAGAGAATTGGGCTTTTAATACTTGTGTTGGAGAAACTTTATCACAAGTGTGTACCAACCTTGCTTTTTGTGGCATAATTTGCCTTCACTGTATCATTTCTCCTTTTAGGCCAGTCAAATGTTGAGACTTAAAGGCATATTTTCATCATTCCAAACAGTTCCAATTCTCCCAACCTACTTACTTCTAGCCCCTCCCACATTTATCTAAAACTCATCTTTATCCAGACACAATCCTAGTTTATTGCTTCATGGCTTGTCCCAGTGGCCATACAAGTCCATAATGTGTAATCAAGACACTCTCAGTGCCCATGCTGTGTAATTAGGCTATGATGCATTGTTTGAATCTGATGCCAATCAAAGAGCTGTACCAATTGAGAGTTTTGATATATGTATACTGAAACTGTAGTTTGGGGTGACAAATGACTGCCTTTAACTCTGAGGAATGTGAAAAATAATTCCTCCTTCTAGCTTAACTCCTCCCCAAAGTTTAAGTCAGTAATTTGATGATCAGGTATCAGTGTAAATTATTCTGCAGTCCAAATTTGGTTTATACCTATGATTTTAGGAATCTTATGATTCATTTATAGTGTAACCATTTTATTTTCATTATTATTTAACAATATTAAATGAGCTAGAGTAAAAACTTCATTGTTATTTTTCTTTGTAAAGATTTAAGAAAGTTTTATGTTTGTGATTCCTTTGTATCGTCAAAACATTTTTCTTTAAGACAAAAAAAAAGTTACATACTTCACATTATGTCATTTGTCAGTGTCACTAAGTTGAACTTTTCTCGTTTATAGGCATCAGTACATATATTGCTTTGCTTTACCTAAATTCAAAACAAGTGTAACCCAAAATTTTTTTTTTATTATTTATTTCTAACCAAAACAAGGCTGTAATGGGTGTTGACATCTCAAGTTTTTTTCTTTCACAGGACTGACCGGTCTGGATGCAAAATCCAGTGGTAAGCTTGGTCTTCGAGCATTGTTGTACTATATCAGTACAACTTTCATCGCTGTCTGCATTGGTATGTTTTTAGTGATGACCATTCAGCCTGGACGACGAGCCAGCAAGGATAAAATCGGCTCTGGAGATCAAGAGAGTGAACTAACTACATTAGATACATTCTTAGACTTGATCAGGTATAGGTTCAAATTCTCCTTCCAGACTTTTTCCATATGGCATTAATTTATTCTTATGAAAGGTTCCTACAGGTTGAAAAGAGCCAACCTGTATATTTCTTAAGGTGTGGCCTCAGATGTAATATAAAGGGGCCCTAGGTTGGGACTTATAGATTAATTTCAAGCTGAAATCAGTTTTTGTTTTAGATTTTCAATTCTTCACCACATTTGTGTATTAACATGAAACTAGTTAAAAAAAACATCTGGGATAACCATATAATGGTTACAGTATATAGTGGAGGCCGTCTAGTCTTGTACCTGTGTGGAATATTTTATTTTTACCTGACAAATATTTTGGAATTTGGATTCCACAAAAAAAAACACAAAATAAGAGTTTCTTCTAGTGTGAAAGACCCCTTGAATGTTTCTATATTCTGGTAAATGATCAGTAATTCAGAAGGGAAAATGAGGTACTGGATCAAAAGGTTTATATTCCCTGTCAAACTCTGATTACCCCTTTAATTAAGTGATGTGATGTGGAGCAATCACTATAGAACCTCCATAGATTTATAGGAATTTACATGGTTGACAGGTTACGTACAGTACACCCACTTTGGTAATGAACCCTTTGTTATGGATTATGAAACACCTTATAGGAGGGGCATCCATCCAGTGGTTGGCTAGTTAGTTAGACAGCCAGGATTTAATGCCACACCAACACAAATGTGCTTTCAGTGTCAACAAGATAAAAAGATGAAATTCAAATCCAAGTTTGGTTTCAAATATTGTGTAAACAGGTTCAAATCCTCCCTTCATTGGCTCCCCTCCCCCCTTGGTGAATACTGTGGACATATCTTACAACCCCTGGTGAGTCGGTGGGAGGTCAGTGGAGGTGACCCCATTTCAGATGAGAGCATTAGCTATGAACCAAATTAATGAACCAAAAAAAGAATCACACATTCACCCCTGTACTAACAAAGTCATGTTTATTTATTAGAAAAGTGTTTAGTTTTATACATGGCCTGGTTTAGTTAATCTGTCCTCTCTGCCTATTGCTGGATTTTTTTTTAAGTAAAAAGTGATAATTTTCAAAATATGTTGAAACTGGCTTTTAACCTTTCAAAAAGTGCTTTGTGACCCAAACTGGTCTTGTGACCTCACCATTACCTACTAAATGAGCTGGCTTCATGGTTGATCTGGACTTATACATCACAGTTTGCACATATCCATGTACAGAAAATTGAACTTGACAAGATGTATTAGAATAAAATCTGTAATAGCCATGACCATACACAGCCTAACATCCTTATATATGACCAGCTATTAATACTGCAGTCCTGTCCTTCAAAGTAATTCACAATACAGCTAAGGGAAGTAAAAATCATCGATTGTCCGAGCTTGACAATTCATATCCTTACCAGACACCTATTGATATCCTTGAAACTTCCTCTGATATGTCACCTTTTGATTTCAGTTTCTAGATAAATTACTTTTTTGTTTTGATGAGGCACATAGCCAGGATTTTGTCTTGAGGGGTTTTGCAAGTGTGGTGTCAGGTCCAAGCCCTAGAGGTAGGGGTATTCACTGTCTCCTCAGTGGTTATCTTTTTTGTTAAAATTTCTTTGGAGAAAGAAATCATTTTTGTAGGTCTCCAGATGCAAAATGGTGCAAGATTTTGTGTTTCAAACATTGTAAAGCGCATAGCGATCTGTCCTTTGCTTTTTTTGGCCATTATTTTTTAAACTTGGGCCATGGGGAGTTTCAACATTGGGGAGCATAGCTTTTTGTAGTCCCAGTAGCTGGCAGATTACTTCTTACCCATTGTATGCCTACTGAATATTCTGAACAGCTCAGTGACCACAAGTAGTCCACTGGGCATTAGTTCAAGGCAGTCATTCGTCACCCTAAACTACAGTTTCAGTATACATATATCAAAACTCTCAATTGGTACAGCTTTTTGATTGGCATCAGATTCAAACAATGCATCATAGCTAAATTACACAGCATGGGCACTGAGAGTGTCTAGATTACACATTATGGACTTGTATGGCCACTGGGACAAGCCATGAAGCAATAAACTAGGATTGTGTCTGGATAAAGATGAGTTTTAGATAAATGTGGGAGGGGCTAGAAGTACGTAGGTTGGGAGAATTGGAACTGTTTGGAATGATGAAAATATGCCTTTAATGGGGCAGCCATGGGTAAGAACAAAAGCAGGGAACAATAGTCTTTCACTCCTGTGCAGCTGTAGATCTCATTTCACATTTTGTACACATAGTTACAGGTGGCTGTTGTTCTATTGTCTGCTAACTGCCGCTAACCAGAAAAAGCTCTACTCTTCAACTCTCAGTAATAAAAAACTTTGCAGAAAGAGTTCTAATAAATTTAGGATATGCAACACAACAATAATTAACACCAACAGTTGTTCTGTCAAGCATATCTCTGATGCTGGAAAGTATTTGTTGAACGTGATCTTGATAACTGTCAAAACAATCTTCCCACATAAGGTCACAAGCCAAGGAATACTGGTATCATTCAAGGTTTATTGCTACATTCAACAAGCCTTCTTGAAAGCCTTTAACGATTATTCCACAAATTTACATGGAGTGGGAAAACTTATTATTCAGGGTTAGAGGAATATTTACCTAAGGTAAAAGGAAGCAATTATTGTGATTGGTTAATCTCCAAACCAGGGGGGTTTGGAGAATCTGTATACATGGAGAATGTAGTCAGGCAAGACCCATCTCCTCAAACTTTGTTTTGAAGCAACAGCTAAATCTCACAAGTTTCTTCATATGTTTCTCTTCAAAGTATTTTCGATAACAGTTGGGGTTTTAATATTTAGACAAACAAAGCAGTTACTTGTAGTAAATTTCACATCAGAGGAGAAAAAATATTGTCTCACGGTTCCCAAGAGCCAATTATAAAACAGGATAGTATACTAGCTACACTACTTCTAGTTGGATTGACTGCATATATCACCTTTAAAGACCCAGTTCTCTCACCCCAAAAAGTGCCAATTCTCCTAACCTTCATACTTAAGCCCCTCCCACAATTGTCTGAAATTCTTGCTCATCCAGATACAATCTCAGTTTATTGCCTCAAGGTGAGTAAAGAAAAACTCAATTTATATACTCAAAACACTATCAGTACTGTTCATGCTGTGTAACAGAAGCTTTGGTTCTCTGCGTTGTTTGAATTACCTGTCAAGCAAAGAGCTTAGCCAGTTGAGAATTTTGGTACCCCCATACCAAAATTGTATTTTGGGCTGAGAAGTTTGGCCCTTTAACTGTGGTAACCCAAAGCACCAGTTTGAAAAAAGTATGCCTGCTCTTTGCATACACTTAAATGATGATTTTTCATACGTGTAACATTGTGAACATTTAGATAGAAAAAGAGAAGTTTCATCCCAATTGTTACAGCTAGGACTTGTGCATTTGCCATGCATTTCCCACAGGAGTAGAGTGGATCCCATTGCTACATGGTCAATCAGTGGTGGTGCTAGCTACCAGGGGCAGGGGGCAAGAGTGGCAATTTCCCCCAGATTTTGGCCTTACCTCCACTTGAACCCCCCAATTCAGGTCAGTTTAGGAGCTGGGTTAAAGGGCCAATCCTCTCACCCCAAACTAAACTTCTTGTAGGGGGGTACAGAAACTCTCCATTGGTCCAGCATTTTGATTGACTGTTAATTCAAACATAATGCAGATTACTAAAGCTTAAATTACACAGAATCAACTGTACTGAGAGTGTTTTGATTATATATGTAGAACTTTTCTATACTCACCCTGAAGCAATAAACTGAGATTGTTGCTGGATAAGGATGAATTTCAGACAATTGTGGGAGGGGCTTAAGTAGGAAGGTTAGGAGAATTGGTACTGTTTGGAGTGAGAGAACTGGGCCTTTAACATCCAAAAAGTTAACTATACACTTCTCTAGAAACCTTTTTTCATCCAGAGGTTAACATTTGCTGAAACTGCAGCCTCAGAGCCCATCCTGGGGGCTTTAACCCATTGACCCCACTCCTCACTTTGAGTTCCGTTTTGTACTGCAATCCAAAAATTTTTGTTCCTCAACATGCCCCGAGTTTTACCATCCCCCTCCCTCCCCCTCCCCCTCCCGTCTCACCAATTTTGACATTCTGGTACCACCACTGTGCTCAATTAATTCTGAGGTGACAGTCTTGGCAAAAGGGTGTAATACTAGCAGAATTTGTCATGGAAGTACTCAGGTTGTGAACTTCAGATCACATAATAAGCTGTTTATATCCTAATTGATGAAACATTACATGACAGTATGCAGTTTTGACAGCATATGTTACAGATAGCAAGAATCCTTCACCGGCTGTTTATCAGTTTGACCCTCAATCAAGATGCTTCGAGTTTCAGTTAAACATATTTTGTAAAGATAGAGCAACATGTTTTCCAAATTCCTTTCTTATCGTCCAGGGTCATGCCAGGGAGGCATAACACCTCCCTGGTCATACAGTGAACTGTTCGTCATGTAAATGTATTGTACACACTTGGTACTTAATAGGTCAGCCTGGGTACCAGCCTAACATTGTTTCATTGACTTGCAGTTTTCATGCATTCATGGATGTACATGGACCTCCTAAACTTGAACAATGATTAGATCTAATGCTGTGGTATTCATAGAAAAACAATTATACTGTACACTATACACAATAGCACAGTTTATGCTGTAAATTATCATGCAGCCTGGACAAAACAATAAAGGCTATTCCAAAGTAGGGGATTATTTGCATAATAAATAAATTAGCAACTAAGGTCATATGATGAAGGATAATTTTCTCTTTGTGAAAGAAAGAGTTTGTAGGGGAAGTCGCCTTGCATGGAAACTGTTATTGTGATCTCCCTATGTAGGATAAAAGAAATTGAGGTAGCATATGTCTCCCAGCATAGACATCTTTGTGAATTATACACACAGTTTAGTTACATGATTGTAACTAAACTGTAAGCTTTTGCACTCAACCAAATCCATTTATCTATTTTCAAAATTTGAAATAACTGAACTCATGTAGAATACAGACCTGTCTAGAATATGACTGCTATTGGTATATAAAATAGGTCCCTGGAAAATAGGCACAGAAGGTACCTGGGAAATATTTATATGATTGGTGGTACACATGAACTGCAGATATGCTGGTTGAAAGTTTTAAAAGCACTGTTTATTTAAATGAAAAATGTAGCGAAGCTTATAATTGCATCGCACAAAATGATATGCAATATTTGATGAAAGAGGAATACTAGTTGAAGAATTTGTTGGATGGAGTTTTAAGGCCCAGTTTCCAACCTATTCATTCAAGTCGAGCCTGCCATAGCCTTTTTTCCAGTAGTGGCTCACTGGCTTGTTTTCTGTGGAGCATCAAGCAGTATGTTCCTTATGACTTGACCTGGGAAGCATACCCTGGTCTTCCACCTAAGAGGCAGATGCTCTTACCAGTAGACCAAACACGCGGTCTGTTAGTTGAAGAAAAGGTAGGAGATGTTCACCATTTAAAAATTGAAACATGTCATTGTTGCAGTACCAAGGTAGAATTGTTTTATGGAAAAAGCCCCTCCTCCCCACTCCCTGAAAAATCATGTGCCTCCCCAACTGAGATTTGAGATTTTAAAAAAAAAAATGTCTTCTGTAGGCAGAGTGTGACTATAATTTTTTTAGGATTTGATTCCTCTGTTGACAAGAAAAGACAGTAAATTTTCATATTTCCAAATGAAAATATTGCAAAAAACCTGGGAAATGCCATTTCCAGCTGTCTGATGGGTTGCGTTTTTCAAAATTTTCTTTACACACTTGGTCTCACAGCTAGACAGCATACTGCACTCAGTGTTTCTGACAGAAGGGAGAAAGGGGGAGATTTGTTTCCCACCTTTCCAAAAGTTTCCTAAAGATGGTGGGTAAAAATTCCCCCCCTCCCCCCACCCTTTTTTTCATTGTTGTAACAACTCAGACATCATAGTGGCACTCCCAGTTACAAACACTGAACTGGTACTCACAGTCACAGACACAAAACTGGTATTCATATATTACAGACATGGAATTACTACTTTTGAATTCTTTGTTTCCTTCTGTATCATATGAAAAAGTAATAATTTTCCGTTTTTTTTTTTTCTTTTCACACTAGAAATGTATTTCCCAACAACCTTGTGCAAGCATGTTTTCAACAGGTAAGAATCTAATGAGATAGATGATGACTGACATTTTTACAGGGTTCCTGTGGCCTGGAAAAGACATGAAATTTTAGTTTTTTATTTTCCAAGCCTGCAATAGTAATGGAATAATTGAAAAATAGCAAAAGTCATGAAATATAGCCCAGATCAGTGTTTAAAATTTTTACAAGTAAATAAATTTACTCATTTGTTTGTCACTCCCATCATGTCATTAAAGTTTTATCAAATGTGGGATGTAATTTGGTCATGAAATAGTCATGTTCAGGTCATTGACTAGTCCTGGAAAAGTCATGTAATTTTATTTTTTTCTTATTAAGGTGCAGGAACCTTGCTTTTAGGTTTGTACAACCTGTTTGGCAATTCTCTTCACTTTTTGTTCAGATGGTTTGTTCTTGCTTGAAATGGTGGTAGCATACAGCAACGGAAACTTGTAGGATGTAAATTGAAAGGCAGTGCAATATTAAAACCCCTTCTCCCTCCTCCTTCCAATTTATGTCATCTAAGTTCATATAAAACAAAACCTATGCCAATAGTGCCTTTCCAACCATAATTAACCATACCGCTGTAGTCATGTAGGACCTAGGTCCAAGTTTCGGGTTGCCTTAAAGTTAAAAGGCAGTCAAGTCACATCGCAAAATTCAATTTTCTTCGGTAGTCAACCGAAATTTTCAATTGGCACAGTTCTTTGATTCACAGTAATTTCAAAAAAGCAAATACTGTAGCTCATACTACACAGTATGTCCTGTACTGAAAGAGTTTTAGTTGTACACTGGATTCTTATATACCAGCTCTATGTGTACACTCACTGCACCCTGAAGCAATAAGCCGAGATTGTATCTACATGAGGATGAGTTTACACTGTTGTGGGAGGAGCTTCAGTAAGTAGGTTAGGAGAATTGGAACTGCTCAAGGTGTTAGGATTGAATGTTTAGGAAAACATGTCCTGAATGTGTTTTCCTGGAGGCTGTTAGCCTCAGATTTAGGGTATGTTTTCTTAAAAATCTACTGTAATACCCTCACATTGAACAGTTCCAATTCTCCTAACCCACTCACAGATTTGTACCAACAGTGCATTAAATGTTCATCTTTAGAAAGGTTGAAAGTAATCTTATTTCTTTGTTGTGTATAGATCCTTGCGGTATGTTCAGTGGGTATGTCAAAGTACTCGTCAAAGCTCTCGACATAACCATGTTAAGTATGTTAGTAAAGGTGCCAGTTATTCTGGTGGGAAATGTTTACTCAGATGAAAAATAAGGCTGACCTTGACTTTTTATCCTAACATGTATATGTAGACAATATCTGAATAAACTAAATAGACATTGATCTAAAATTGTCATACATTTATTAAATATCCTTTGTTTTGCCAGCAAGCACTGAGCAACTTTTTGACCCTAAATTGATAGCAGGTTTTCATGAGCTTACTTATTTTTATTAGCTAGTTCTTTTACCCTCTCTAGATCCTCTCCCGCACAACACTTTATTGCCCTACCCTCAGTATTAAACACTTAAATCTGTATCCCCATCCGTGTACCACAATACCATCATGTTTTTACACTCCGCCCACCCGTTTGCTATCTACCCTTTTTTGATGTTTTTACAAGCCAGTCTCTCTGGCCACCCCTCTACCACCCTACCACTACTTTGGGACCACGTGTTTGGTCTAACGGTAAGAGCATCCTCCTCTCATGCAGAAGGCCAGGATTCTATTCCCAGGTCTGATGTACCAAAGATTAAAAAAAAATCCTAATGCCATTGTGCCTGATGCCCTGCATAAGCAATGGAATAAGGAAAACCAGCTAGTGAGTCACAACTGGGAAAAAGTCTGTGGCCAGCTCAACATGAAGCAATAGGATAGAAACTGGGCTGTAAAACTCCATCTAACTAGCCAACCTGCCACTACTTTATACTCTCTGATCACTATCCTAATCCCTGTTCCATGATACCATCATATTTTTGCACCCTACCCTCCCCTTCACCAACCTACCATCATATTTCTCTTTTCATCTCCTTGAAGTGTAATTCATTCCACTTTGTTTTTTCAGACTCAGACGTACTATGAAGAATCAGATACCACAATCATCATCAATGGTACAGCAGTGGCAGAACTTGAAAGGAAGCTAGGTCACAAGGGAAGCATGAATGTGCTTGGTAAGAATGCATCGCCTCAAGATTTGGTACTGTGTCAAAATAACAAGGCTTCAGCTCCCTCATCCAAACTGTGGCAGTTTTAAGCAAGAGTGGCAATTTGTTCTCACTACTGGGGGAAAATAACCCCATTTTAAAAAGCAACCATGTGAAAATTAATAGTCTGTAGGCATTTTGTGAAATACTGGGGGACATTTCCCTGTTTCCCTTCCCCAGTTAATGCCCATGGTGGCAGGTACATCCATGCACAATTCAATAGCTGGTACCAGCTTAACCTTGTTATTGTAATGTATGTTACAAACAAAGCATGGCTGAGGCAGTTGCAACCTACCTGAGACAGCTGCAACATAGCTGAGATGGCTGCAGCCTACGTGAGGCAGCTGCAGCATACCTGAGAGAACTGCTGCATAGCTGAAACAGCTGCAGCCTAGCTGAGGCAGCTGCAGCATGCCTGAGATGGCTGCAGCATACATGAGGCAGCTGCAGCCTAGCTGAGACAGCTGCAACCTACCTGAAACAGCTGCAGCCTAGCAGCATAGCTGAGACGGCTGCAGCATACGTGAGGCAGCTGCAGCGTACCTGAGAGAACTGCTGCATAGCCGAAACAGCTGCAGCCTAGCTGAGGCAGCTGCAACCTACCTGAGAGAATTGCTGTATAGCTGAGGTAGAGCTGCAGCCTTGCTGAGAAAGCTGCAGCCTGCCTGAGGCAGCTGCAGACTATGATTTTGCAATGGTGCCCTTTATCAGTATGTTTAGTCAGTTCATGGAGTTCACCAAATTTTTCTAAACCTGTAAAAGTTTCCTTTACACACTTAACACACTTTTGACAGCTGGTCAAAATTAGACAATCCCCATATTGTGTCATGAGTGAGGAATTAACCATTAACTGTGGTTTTCAAAAATTTGTGACCAGATACTTTTCAAATGATACACTCAACCATTACACTCCACACACAACCACTACAAAAAACAGAAATCAAAATCATAACTCTTTTATTAACTAGTGGATATGAAACTTGGCTTATTATAGTTATTGAAACTTTGTTGAACCCTTCAACACCCCTGTAAGTTCAATATTAATTCCACATGCTCCTGTGACATTCTGTGTTATTTGTACTGCAGTTTGAAGAATACCTTGACTGATTCCTTCAGTGCCCACAAAGTGATAACATTCATGTAGAACAGTAAGGTATGATAGGAAAGTTTAGGTACATTAAGTCCCCCTGTTCCTCCCCACCCCCCCCTTTAACTTCAATATTGTCAGTTGGTTCACCATATTCTTTGCAACATTGACTCATATGAACAGCATGTACAGTCGTCCTTGTCTGAGTTACCAGACATCTAGACTAACCTAGACACACATTCCTTTTACTGGTTTGGTGGTGTCGGCAAAGACTTTTAAATTGCCCAGAATCTTCGGATTTTATGTATTTCTCACATAATTTGACGGGCTTTTCCTGATTTTGCTTTTAGTATTGCACCATTTTGCATCTAGACACCCTTAAAATCTGAAAATAATTCTAAAGGGGCATGTAACTTCTCCTTTTACTAGGGCTGTGAATGTTTAGCAAAATAACTAAACGTTTAACCTCAAAAATTTGCGATCCTTAAGGATTAATCGCAAATACCTTATCACAACATAGTTTCAGTATAGTGATTGATAGTGATTGTTATTCAGAATTGCAGAAATAACAGTTGTTATCTTGCATGGTAAAATCAAATTATTCTGAAACTTTGAAGCCTACAAGGTTCAAATATGCCCAGAATGTTCCATTTAACAAAAACCAGGGATCATCAGAGTCTGTATTCAAATGGATTAAATAACTGTCAAAATCAGGTTTTGCGAAAAATCACTTGTAGCATTGTACTAAGCGTTTATTCCACATGCGATCATTTAGCGATTAATCACTACACATTCACATCCCTACCTTATATCTACTTGCAGACTGAAAATCCCTGTATGCCCTTTGAAAAATAAATATGGTAACCTTATCCTTGTTGTCATGGTAACAGTATGACATGTTGGCCTATCTTATTTGGGAACTCTCAAAGAAACCTGGATCTGTTACGATCCAGGAAGGTCTTTTTAGAGCTGGCGTACTGCCATCGTCAAGTGTGGTCTAGTTACAACATTACATCACGGGATGGTGCTTGTATATATTATCATCAATTGTTTATTTTGGTGATGCCAGTTATTATGCCACTAGTTAACCTGTTTGTTGGTGATGTTTCATGACACTCACAGCAGGTGTACCCCAGCAAGGTGTAACCCCATTGTTCTGGATTTTGCGGCTTTCATAGTAAATGATATGTATTTGTGTGGAACACAAATCAATAAATAAAGAGGGAATGAAATTTGAAAAGATTATTAGGTTGACGAAAGCTACAAACTGCCTCAAAAATTCAGTACAGCAATGTGGACGTTGATCATATTCATATGCTTTGTGAGAAAAAAATTAAGGGGGAGGGGGTTATTTCCATTGAGTATCAAAATAGCAGCGAAATGAAGAGAAGAGATACTTAATTGTTCAAAAAAGAATTGAACAAGAGAGTGAGACAGAGAGAAAAGGGGTGGGGACATTTTGACCTTCTCTTTTGGTAATCATTTTACTTCATAAGCTGGTCAGAGGAAACAAGAGAACTAGAACTTTGACAATTTTAATGGATATTTTCTGCCAGAAAACAAAGAGATAGATAGAACAGGAGGAAAGAGATGAAATTTGTGCACAGCTAGATTAAAGGGAAATAGTGCATTTTTTGCAAAAAAAAATCATCCCTTTAAAACTAATACTTATTGACACAGGGTGATAGATTATCAAACATAAGGCAGTGGTAGCCTTCTTTTCAAGAAGTAAGTTTCCCACAGATAGAAATTCAGTTGTTTGTTGCTCAAAAATAATTTGTTCACCCAAACTTTCAACATTTCAAATGATGCAAGGTTCATGGCTCTTCTTTCACGCAGTATTTTGAAGAGATGTAACTGTTGCTGGGGTTTATGATTAAGACTGAAATGTTGGATACTGCCTGAGCCATTTTCTTTGTACTCTTTGTTGGAGCATTTTTTTAACACAATATTTCCCTTTCAACCAAGAGGTTAGAAGTTGATGGGGTAAACTCTAACAAGCAACAAGCATATGATGTTACAAATAACAAGTCAATCTTTTCTAATGTAGTGTCAATTAATGACACCTTAACCCTTCAGTCTCTCCTACTTATTTATCTGTAGATGATGTCTAGCATCCATGCAATTTAAAATATTGATTTCAAGCTACCTGACCGAATTGTCAAGATTAAAACTGCCTTATTTTTTTCAAGAAAATTGTAAGACCTGAAATGTGGTATAAATTTTTCACTGTGTTATAATCACTCCAGTATTGAAACACATCATTTGGAGTTGAAAGTTTAGTCCTTTCAAAGATAAAAATTGATAAATCAGGATTTGAACGTGTCCCAGGAACGTCAGGGAAAACTAAAATTTGAATTTCCTAGGAAACCAAGTTTATAGGGAATAATGAGCAATTTTTCAAAAGGTCGTGGAAAAGTCAGGAAATTTTGTGAGAGTGAACTTGTTGGTATGATTTATCAATGTTCAAATATGTGACTTTAAGGAAATAACAAGGACTGTGGGATTTGACTGATGTATAGAGGAATACAATCAGTGCTTGTGCTTATTGACTGCAGACAGCCATTAGTGAAGTCCATTAGCCTTGAATCGTCTTCATTTATTGTCTACATGAATTTCAAACTGTCATATTCAGTGATATTTACGGAGTCAAAATGCATTTCAGTGTACAATCATCCATGATATAGGTAAGCATGGAAATTGAAAGACTAAAAGTAATACACTCCAGTTATGTCCAACTAAAATCAGACAATGACTTGACTGTCTGGATTCATCTATAGGTCCTGGAAATAGCTCCTTGAAAGTCAAAGAAAAGTCATGGATTTTTGCCAGTTTTAATGTAAAGGAACCCTGTAATCACAAACAATCGGTTCAAATATGATTTTGTGACAAAGGATAGTTATATGGGTCTAAGTGATTCATAGGTCCTGGAAATTGCAGTCCTTGAAGGTCATGAAAACATATTGCCATGAAATATTGCCAGTTTTTATGATCACAAATACTGTAATTGGAAAGTATCGATTTCCTCTTTGTTTCAATTGATTTCAGGTATAATCACATTCAGCATAGGTCTTGGCATCTTGTTGAGTCGGATGGGCAAACAGGGTCAATTGATGGCTGATTTTTTTAGCATTCTTAGTGAACTGACCATGCAGATGGTGGATTTAGTCATGTGGTAAGTTTTATGGAAATGTGTAAAAACATCCACGATAGAAATATTTTCTTGACATGGCAAGAACAGGCGCCCCAAACTTATTTTGAAGCAACAGCTAAATTTCACAATTTTCCCTCTATTCCCCTTCAAAATATTTTTCATCATGATGCTGGAAGTGAATAGAAAATTTCAGGCATCTCAAGCTGGGTACTAATTATCCAGAATCTATCAGAAAACTTCCTGTTCATGTATCTTGAGATCAATAAAGTTAAAGGCGTTTGCCCCCTTCAAAGACTATTTGCTCAATAGAGCAATAAGGTTGGTTAAATTGGTGTTAACTGCCACAATTACAGCGACAAGCTTCACCCAAGAAAACCCCTTTTTGTCAGGTAAGATTGGCTAAAACATCCTATTCAGTTCTAGCAGCAAGTAGTACTTCAGGAATAGAGTATTGCATATTCAAGTTAAGCCAAGCAGTAATAATACTATCTTAATTTAGGAAAAATAATATTGTCATGTGATCCTTTAGAGCCAATTAGGACAGTCTACTAATTTAAGCTGAGGTGACTCGCAGACTTTCTATATACACGGACAGAGCATGTAACACTTATGTCCTATCTGTAGATTGTCTTTATCAACTGGGGCAAAAAAGGCCCACCAAGATGGCTGCTGTGAAGCTATAATTTATATGATTTGAGGATGACCCTGGAATATTTTGAACAAAAGTTTAACTTGAATGGGAAACAACATATTATTCCTGCAATACGTGAAGTGATTTTGACCTTACCTTGCACTATTTCGAAAATATTTCAACTTTCTGCAAATTCTGGTAATTTACCTGAGCAAGTCCAAACTTCAACACCAATGGGTACCAGACGGCCATCTTGCTACACCTTGTAACGTGCAGTATGCTCTGTCCATGTGTAGGAAGTCTGCGGGATGACTGCATTTCCCCATAAAAAGAAGTCAACCTTCACTTTATTAAGACATATTGCATTAACTTGCTACCCTATTGTAAACATTACCGCATGTGTGGTGTAGTTGGCAAAGCCACTGACTCTCACGTGAAAGGTTAAGGATTTAATTTCCACCCAGGGTCATGTAAAAGACTTCAGAAACAGAACCTACTTCCACTGTGTATGATACTTTGCATAAGCAATGGGGTAGGGATAGCAATCCATTACCCCACAAAAGCAAAAAAGGCTGGAGACACTGCAAGATTATACCAAAAGATAATAAAAAGTTGAAGTCTAAAAGCCTATCTAACTAACCTATTGCACCCTTGGACAGGTATACGACATAGACCCTTGCTGATCAGTGATTGATGTGCTAATCCTCCCAAGTAAAACACACATAGTGGAATTAATTCACTTAAAAAAGTTATTTTCACCTTATCAAGACTTGCATCATTAACTAGCTTTACCAGTTTGTACCCTTGGACAGACATGCTATGCGTGATGTATTAAATCTTTATAATAAAACTTCAGTGGAATTAGCCAAGCTGAAGTAGCTGTCGCCATTGCTTTGTTTCAAAAGACACACAGGACTGGAACTAGGATTGTGAAAAAAGGGTGCATAAGCTGGAGTGGTTGTCATGAAAATTATGGCATTTGGAGGGTGAAATACCAATACAAAAGATGTATTGCTTTGCAAAAATTGGGGGATGGGGTGGGGGTGGGGTGGCTCTACCGTGAAATGACTGTATCATGATTAAGTTAAACGTACTATTGTAATAGGCATCAAGCGAGTCATAGCTGCCGTCTCTACAACCTACCTGAGGTGACTTCAGCCTGGCTTAGGCGTCTGCAGACTATATTGTTTTGATGTGATGCCTAGCATGCTAGCAAATCTTCAAAGTAGCAAATTTTGGATGAGATAAAAGTCTAGAAGTTACAGTTAAAGGCATCTTACTAGTTTCCACAGATAATGGAAAGCCTATTAATTCTTTACTCTCTGAAAAGCAGCATAGAAAATGGGGACATTACACTTTTTGGTCATGTCTTATGGTCAAGGAACTATGAATGGGATTACTTAGTGATTAAGGAATCTGGAATCTTAATTTATGTCTTAATTAGTTACAGTAATTTAACTCCCTCTCTCTACTGGCTCCAAGGATTTGGAGGTCTTTTGGAACCCAAAAATTGGTCAAGATTCTTCTACTTAAATTGAAAAATTTGTCTTTATCACCCAGGTACTCTCCAATTGGTATAGCGAGTCTCATCTGTGCCAAGATCTTAGAAATGGAAAAACCAGAGGAAGTTTTTGCTCAGCTTGGATTGTACATGGTCACTGTACTCCTAGGACTTGTGATACATCTTGGCGTTCTTATGCTCATTTATTTCGCATTCACCAGAAAGAATCCGGTGGTCTTTTTCATTGGAATGCTGCAGGCATGGCTGACTGCCCTTGCCACTTCATCTAGGTGAGAAAAGAGTGGGTAGGGAGGGGTAGGAAGGGAAAGAAAGTGGGGGTGTCTATTATAAGGGGTATTATTTTGTGGGGGTGATGTTGCAGATAAGACATTAGTTTGTTCATGTAGGTCACTTGTCATGTTACCCACATTATGTCAGACCCCCTGTTTGGTCTAATGGTAAGAGCATCCATCTCTCACATGGAAGGCCTGGATTGTATTCCCAGGTGGGGTCATGTCAACGACTCTAAAAATGAAACCTACTGCCGATGTGTGTCATGCTCGGCATAAGCAATGGAGTAGCGAAACAAGCCAGTGGGCAAGAACTGGAAAAAAGGCTGGGGCTTCTCAACTTGAACCAATAGGTTGGAAACTGGGCCGTTAGACTCCATCTTACTAACCAACCCACGTTACTTCATTTATGTGTGGTTAGGGTGACACACTATTTTCAAGGATACATAGCTCATGGTCTTCACCTTCAAACTGCCTATATGGCCAGAATTATGGTGTCCCTGTTTCTTCATACCAAACTTGTAGAATACAAAATCCCTTGATGGGCAGGGTGGAAAATAAAACCTACAAGAGTGATGGTGGTGGGGGGTGGTTGTTAATGTAAGGTGCATGCATGCTTCTGATTTTTGTCACATTATTTTCCCTTTACAAATACTATTGCAGAATTCAGAAACACTGTCCTGGGTCATTCAATGACAAATCACCCAGTATGCTAATAAAAAAATCGGAGGTATGTTTTTTTTTTGTTTTGCCATCAGCTCTTCCTAAAGTTGTCACACGTAAGACATTAAATTTACACACATGATTGTATGAAAGCATCCATGCACTTTATGTACAGTACATGTATGCACATACCTCCAGTTTTTAGCTCAAACCAGCTCAGAGTTGTTTGAGCTGTTGTGATCTGCCACCGTCACTCTCTCTATCCGTCTATCTATCATGTCTGTTCACAATTGCCTTTAATGCTCTCAGGGGTACATTTGTTGACGAATTGTAACAAAACTTGGACACATCGGTCATTGGATGTAGGGCTACATGTTGTGTTCAAAAAGTCAAGGTCAAAGGTTATCTAGGGGTCATTAGTGGCTGTTTTGTGAATATTTTATAAAGTGTATCTCCTCCCACAAATAGTGTCCGAAGTCCTTGAAAGTTGGCCATAATATTCCTCAGGTGGTGGTTGTTGAATCTTATACTTCACTTGTTTATCCGAGATCATTCCAGGTCACTGAGGTCAAAGGTGTAAATATTTGGAAATGCTATTTTCTCCTAGATGCATTGCAAACTTGTCCTCAAAACCGTTCAGATGGGTGGCTGGCATGTGCTGATTACAAATTTTTTGTTTGTTTTTGTGTAAATAATAATTTTGACACCTTTCTGACCAATTTTGTTCCACCCCTCTATTTCTACCAGTCTCACAAATTCAGTGTTTCCCATTGAACTGAACTCCCTTTAAAACTGTCTGGTTGCAAGATTGTCAATCATGTGAGGTTGATTAGGTTAGTGTAAACAGATTTTGTTTGATGAGAACAGTAGTTTTATTGTGAGTGCATGCAGGGGCTTTGTAGACATACTCAACTTAAGGAGGATGAATTAAGGGGCAGAGTCACCTTCCACTTTTTCTAAACTAGACTTGCTTGAGGTAAGGATAAAGAGGGTCAATTTGTTTTCTTGTGTTCAGTGAAGCTCTTGCTTACTTATTGTGTTATCATAGCTCATTAAACTTGCTTTCTTCCTTGCTAACTGGACTTTCTGATTTCTGTAAAAATAGAAAGCAAGGCAACAGAGGCTTCTCACTTTAAGGCTACACCTAAGAGAAAGGTAATCATCCTAAAAAGTATTAAGTTCCTTGTCATTTTACCTGAGAGAAATTAAAGGGGCTCATTGAGTTGATATTGATAACTTGGTGAAGGTGTTTAAGGATACTACCATTTGAAAATGCTTATAACTAACATGATTAGTCAAGTTTTACATCCAGTAGATATGAAAAAAGTCAAAATTTCGATTTTTGTGGTGTCCTGACTTGTAATGGTTTTGTGCATAATTTGAAAAGTGTCTGGTCACAAATTTTTGAAAACCGAATCGAGCTGTTAAGTACTCACTCATAAAACATTTCTTTTAAAGTAGGATACAGGGATTGTCTAAGTTTGACCATTTGTCACTGATATTTGAAGAAAACTTAACACCTTTGGGAAAATTTGTTTAATTTCATGAACCAACTCAATGAGCCGCATTAAAACATTCTAAATTGTGGGTACATCTGTTTAAGAAATAATAGCCATGTACGACAAGTGCAGTCCCTGTATGCATTGCATGGGGAGTCATCACTGTGCACTAATTCAACAGGTTTGAGCCATCAGCACTGATGGTGCTCTAGTTTAATATTATTTAGAAAACAAGTGGCTTCAATTGTTTTGGCAAATTTCGTCATCAATTCACGTGATCCACATGGTCAAATTCAAAGTCAAATGAAAGTTCAACAGGTCATCAAAATTTAAATATCTCCTACATGAACAAAAGTGGTATATTTGGATTGCTTACTTACTTACCTTTCCAAAGATATCAAGATATTTGGCCAACTGGTTACTGAGATATGGCCACTCAAAGATTGGCGATCATGCCCATTTTTGTCCAAATAGCCAAAAAAGGCGTGTCATAGCATTAAAACGGTAAGTCCCATGGGGCTAAAATTTGAAATTTTAGCTTTTTCAGTTGCAGTGAACCCCTGAACCAGGTTTTACCCAATTTGAAGAGGGTAAGGTTTAATTTTCAGGTTTATTTTGGGTGATTTGACATGGAATGACCCTTCTCTTTTTTAAGCCAGCTGCTATGTATTGGATATACCTGACACTTACAAGGCAAGCAAAGTTAGCTAGTTACCTCCTCTCCCACCCCCCCCCCCCCCCACCCTAAAGTGCTTCATCTGGCACGCAGCTAACTCTACTTTGGCTGTAGGCAACAAATTTAAGAGGCATGCCTAACTGATTTGAAGCCACCTACATGTGCAGCACAATTATAGACTGCAACTGGAATAGAAATCTCTGTTGCCTGACGACCATAACTTTCGAGACCAAACACTATTGTTTGATATTTGTTGAGGGGGGAGAATAACACTTTGATAAGAAGGTATTTACAGTGTTTGGTGAGATTGGTTACCCTTTAATTTTCTTTGTGTCCCTGCAGTGAAAACAAGGAAGTCTTGGTTAACCACAAACATTTTAGAAAAATTTAGATAAAGAGGGTAGCATAGCAATAGGCATGTAATGGAACTTTTGTTAGTGACATGCACCCTAAATTTATTTATCACCTATTGGATTATGATTCACTTGTCAATCAAACCTGACTGGCATACCTTACGGGGACGATAAATTTTATGACACCCAATAAATCCTGTTGAGTCATGTTCTGCTTAAGCTGTTCAGAATGTTCCAGTTTATTGCTCTGTCGACAGACCAAATGTTTTTTTTGTAGGTGTAGTTATTTCACCTACAAGAAAAACATTTTTATTTAAGATTTATTGAAGATTTTCCAGTGTTTTTTAAAGAAAAATATTCCAACACATTCCCTGAGCTCAATGGCATCTTTTGTTGATTACAATATTCCTTTGACTTCTGCAAACCTTGCTGTATGGTATTCACATTGTGAGCTCATACTTAGTTTATTTTTGTAACCAGATATAACTGGTGTAAATTGTGATATTTACTTCATGGAGAATGGCATACAATTTTATGATGCAGATAGACTGACGGACCGACGGACGGACGGACCGACGGATAGACACATTGATTAGATAGATTAGATACATTAGATACATTAGATACATTAGATACATTAGATACCGTATTTACTCTATTAAACGACCCCTCTCTAATAAACGCCCCCCAACTTTTTTTTAATTCCAAAGACAATATGGTAAAAGGAAAATGAAATAGTCCTACCTTGAAGCCACGAAATCTCCTAAAGTCCCATATCCTGAAGTAAAAGGCATGTTTCTGCAACTAATTTCTGTTGATATCCATCACGCTATCACATACCGCAAACCTGTATATACTGCTTCGTTTGCGGTTCGAAAGTGGTACTGTACATACCGTAGGAAGGCCTATACAAATATTCGCTAGCCTACCCGAACAGCCTAACATGAAAATCCAAATTCAACACAGGAAAACTGTTTAACAGTGAAATGCTGTGAACGCGTATGTACTGCTAATATGTACGTGCATGGTGCTACTCACGGTAACTATTATGCAATTACCGTATGTACGTGCATATAGCCGGCCGGTCAGGATAGTACCATGAGGCCTGGCTGTATACTGTGCACAGCATGCATGCATGCATGCCGCGGGCACGTAAAAAAGTCACTTCTGCATGTAATGTTACATATCAAGATGTTGGCGAAAGTTGATCACACTTCCTAAGTTCAGAGTGCTGTTCGTGGCTACCATATTTATAGGGAAGTTTGGTTACCGATCATTGGGGAGGAGCTCACAGCTGATTGTGAAGCTGACAACCAAATGGACAAATATGCCATAGCAGTTTATCAGAAGGGCTCAGATAAGAAACAAGTTGTGGGGCACTTGCCTAGAGAAAAGTCACATTAATTTGACTCTAATAAACGCCCCCTTTAACGAAAATTTCACGCCCCCGGGGCGTTTAATAGAGTAAATACGGTAGACAGGATAGGATCCAACGACACACCAACACGAATGTGTCATACAGTGTCATCATGTTCAAATACTGTTCAAGTCTTCCCATTTAGTAGGACTCCTACGGCAGGCAGGGAATACGGTGGGCATATTCTACTACCCCCAACCCACAGGGGGAAATTCTATGACACAACCTACCAGTGAAAAAGTAGTTCCCCCTTCTCTTCCCTAATCACTGGCCCAGTTTCAATGAAACTCATGTGTAGAACCCCATCAGATGAACCGATTAACAGTTCATTTAATTTCAGATAATGTACATAATGAGACACATCATCAACAGCATCAAGGATAGGTGATGAAACTTTCCTTCTTTCTTTATAAAACATCTACCTTTTCTGCCTGCTTGCATCTTTTCTACCTCAGGGAGAAAATGAAACACATTGGATGCACTTGATATAGTCAGGTCTCACATCTGAATAATTGATTGACACTACTAGACAACATTTGGAATTACCTATCTGGCCAGTCAAGTATGTGTCATTCAATTGCTTCATATGTAGCAAATTCAGTTACCAGTTACACCCCACACTGTCTTTGATCTACTGAGTTATCTGTTGCATTTTTGAGAAGTACCGTCACGGCATGTTCCCCTGTCAGATGTAATGTTGCCCTGGACCTCTGTGCCTAATTCCTTGCACATTTTTGCTCTGCCCCTTCTTTTCACGTAAAAGTAACTCTTACGGACTATCAAGTGAAGCAGTGCTCTTCAAACGATAAAATATTTAAAATATTTTTAATGTTTACTGTGGGAAAGGTTTGATTTTTCCTCTACAAGAATGTTTTTCTTTTTAAAAAGCAAGTTCAGTGGACTTTGTCCAATGTTCACCAGTTTATGAAATCATAAAATCTTGTTTATACTTTCAAAGTTGTGAAGAAGCACTTTGAAAGCTTTTGAGTTAGTAATAAGTTCTGTTTATCACTCCTGGAATGTTGGTCTTAGGTATATTCTGTTGACCCTTTGAATGAAGAATTCAAATACTTTAACTTACAACCCACTGGAGAATTACTTGTCATAAAAATGTCTCTTCTCATGGGACTGGATATCCCAGACATGCAGCAATGACTATTCATTTCTTCACTAGACAAATGCCTTCCTCTTTCTTTCAGATGCAGTCATTGTAAGTGTGAAATGGTAAAGAAATACACCCATGTGGTTCTACACCTGTAACAGTAGCATGCAGTGAAAGATTGCACACAGTGTTGCACATCGAAGAACACTTTCCACTTCTGGGTTCCATGTACTCGATCCATGTCTCAATATGAAGATGACTCTATTTGTTCAATACAAAATTTACAAGAAGCCACTGTTCTCAGCTCAATATCTTTCAAGAGTGAATAATGGTTGATTGGTTGGGCTTTGTGTGTCATAGTTCAGTGCAAATATAACAAGATACGTCAATCAAATGCAGTAGGATGGAGTTAGGACATGACAGGTTATATCATGTTAACAGGATAAATTGCATTTGAAATGGTTTATATTGCTAGCATATAGGCCATCTGTTCTGCTATCAATAACCAAACTGTGGTACATCTCATTAAGTATATAGGTTGTTTCTTAGTAACAAGTTATTCAATTCTTCAGTTACATCAAGTCATTTGTTACTTTCAATATGACTTGAGACAGGTCATTGACTTGAGTCACTGTACTATGATTTCTACTAAGATGAGTAGTTTTTTAGTTGTGTCAAGTTATTTGCCTCTTTCAATGTGACTTGAGTCAAGTCAGTGACTTGAGCCACTGTGCTATGATTTCTACAACGATGAGTAGTTTTTTAGTTGTGTCAAGTCATTTGCCTCTTTCAATGTGACTTGGGTCAAGTCAGTGACTTGAGTCACTGTACTATGATTTCTACTGTGAAGAGTAATTTTTCAGTTACTTCAAGTCATTTGCTACTTTCAATATGACTTGGATCAAGTCAGTGACTTGAGTCACTGTGCTATGATTTCTACTATGATGAGTATAATCAGGATTTTTTTGTTTAAGTTATTTCCCTTTTGGAGAATTGGTAACTTGAGTCATGACATGTTTACAGCTCTGCTTCTTAAAATCTTTGCCAATAAATGGACATCAAAATCATATGCCTGCTACTAAAACAAAACAGAAAATATATGGAAAGTTGCCTTGATATTTATTCCTCATATTACTCTTAAGGTTGCTCAACCCAAGCTCAATAACATGTTTAATGTTGATATGTCTCCAGGCAGGAATTTTGCCAGAAACTCAAAAAAGGCCAGGGGGGAAGCTCATTACTGCCAAACCAGGGGGCCTTACGGCATATTTATGCCAAACCCCAAGACCAAATTGGTGGTGCCCTTTGCAAAAGTTACAGTTTGGTTCACAGAAGCAAAAGCTTGCTTGAAGACCCCTATAAGGTGCAATGTGAAAGGTTTAAAAGGCTGCTTATGTATTAAGTTCAAACATGCTGCAAAAGTTTACTCTTAAAGAAGGAAACCAAGAAACTGATATTCAGAAAATTGGGAATGTTGGGCAAAATCTTCTGAAAATCCATTTTTGTAGACATAAGGATATGCGATGGTCACTGCTGTAGCAGACAGAAATCGTCTACCCATACGAAGGCGAGTGTTCATTTATACACATACAAACAAACAGGCATACACACACACACAGGCATTCACATGCACTCAAATTGATGTTCCATCAAAGCTCTAAAGTCATATGTCAATGTCAAATTTTGTTTGGTCTGCCTGTTTTTTTTTTTTTCCTTTTTTTTTCTTCCTTTTTTTTTATTTTAATCTGCCTGAATTATTGGAGGGGGCATAGCAATATGTCTTCTCCTCAATGTTTTCATTGGTGTGGCAATTTTCTCCCAAGCCCTCCCTGGATCAACACTCCCGCCACACAGAAAACTAACATGAACTATGCACCTTGCAATATTTAAAGTGACACATTGAGTTGATTTGTGAAGTTTATCATATTTTGACCTGTAAAATTTTCTCCACATTTTAATGGCAAATGCTTCAACTTGAACAATCCTTATATCATACATACAAGTAAATTTTCTATGAGGAAATAATTAATGATTCAGTTTCATTTAAAATAATTTTTTTTTTTTTCAAAATTTTTGCAAGCCAGGATAGAAACAAATTCAAAATTTGAACTTTTTAGTACTTAGATGCCCCATAGGAAGAGGAAGAACCGTATCGTTTTTGGTGGAGTTCAAAGCTCATCTGGGGTCACAGGGGTCAAAGGACTCGAAACACTTTACAATACGATATGGCACGGTAGGAATGTTTGAAAGTATTCAAATTTGGTACATAGATGTCCCATATCAAGAAAAAGAACAGCATAAGTTTTCGTTGAGTTTAAAGGTTATTTGGGGTCACAGGTGTCAAAGGACTCGAAAAACTGTACATTTAAGTCATTAACACAGTATCTCAATGCAGAAATGTCATAGGACTTGAAAAACTTTACATTGAACTCATCAACACAGTATCTGAAGGTATGAATGTTTGAAAGTATTCAAACTTGGTACACAGATGTCCTTTATCAAGAAAAAACAATATCAGTTTTCAACGAGTTTAAAAGTTATTTGGTGTCACAGGTGTCGAAGGACTCGAAACGCTTTACATTTAACTAATTAACTGAGTATCTCAATGTAGAAATGTTCATAGGACTTGAAACACTTTACATTTCACTCATTAGCACAGTATCTGAAGGTAGAAATGTCTGGAAGTTTTCAAACTTCGTACAAAGATGCCCCATATCAAGAGGAAGAATGGTATGGGTTTTGGTCAAGTTCAAAGGTCATTTGGGGTCACAGGGGGTCCAACCCGGAAAACCATGTTTACACAATATCTTAAGGTAGGAAGCTTGGATTGATTTCAAACTTAATATGTTTATGCAGTATGATGGGTAGATGAACCCTACTAATTTTGGTAGAGGTCAAAGGTCATTTGGGGTCACAGGGGGTCAAAACCCCAAAACGTTTTCTACATGATATCTCAAGTTGGGAAACTTGGATTAACTTCAAACTCAAGATGTTGATGCATTATGATGTAAGCAAGAACCCTTTAGATTTTGGTAGAGGTCAAAGGTCATTTGGGGTCACAGAGGGTCAAACTCCGAAAATCTTGTTTACACGATATCTGAAGGTAGGAAGCTTGGATTGATTTGATTCTTGATTTGCTAATGCAATATGATGGGAAGAAGAACCTTATTGATTTTGGGTAGAGGTCAAAGGTTTTTGGGGGTCACAGGGGGTCAATCCCCCAAAACCTTGTTTACATGATATCTCAAGGAAGGAAACTTTGATTAATTTCAAACTTGATATGTTGATGCATTATGATGTATGTAAAAATCCTACTGATTTTGCTAGGGGTCAAAGGTCATCTGGGGTCACAGGGGGTCAAACTTGGAAAACCTTTTTTACAGGATATCTCAAGGTAGGAAACTTGGATTAATCTCAAACATGGTATGTTGATGCATTATGATGTAAGGAAGAATGCTATTGATTTTGGTACAGGTCAAAGGTCATTTCGGGTTAAGGGGGGGCCGAGCCCTGAAAACATTGTTTACACATTATGTCAAGGAAGGAAGCTTGGATTGATTTCAACCTTGAGATGTTGATGCATCATAATGTAAGGAAGAATCCTATCGATTTTGGTAGAGGTCAAAGGTCATTTGGGGTCACTGGGTGCCAAACCCTGAAAACCTTGTTTACATGATATCTCAAGCAAGGAAGCTTAGATTGATTTCAAACTTGATATGTTGATGCATTTTAATGTATGGAAAAATCCTACTGATTTTGGTAGGGGTCAAAGGTCATCTGGGGTTGCAGGGGGTCAAACTCCGAAAACCTTGTTTGCATGATATCTCAAGGTAGGAAACTTGGATTTATCTCAAACTTGGTATGTTGATGCATCATAATGTGAAGGTGAACCCTATTGATTTTGTTAGAGAACAAAGGTCATCCAGGGTCACAGGAGGCTCAAACCCCGAAAGCCTTGTTGTTGTCTAATGGTAGGAAGCTTGGATTTTTTTGAAACTTGGTTTGTTAATGAATTATGACGAGAGGGTGGACCCTAAAGTTAATTTTGGTAAAGGTCAAAGTTCACCTGGGGTTATCCAAGGTCAAACCTTGAAAACTCCTACTTTGTATTTCAAGGTGGGAAAATGAGAGAGGGTTCAAAGTTAGAATGTGGATGTGTGATGGTTGGAAGATTGCTTCTGTTGTCTTTGGTGGAGGTTGAAGGTCAGTTGGGGTCACCTGAGATCAAACTATGAAAACTTTGTTAATAGGATAGAATATCTTAAGGCACAGCATGAAATTTGGCTTTTCATTGTAGAAGTGTTTTGGTTAAAAGAAAAACCAGTTACTTACTGGTGGAGTCAAAGGTCACTTTGGGTCACCATGTGTTACAATAAATGCAGCATTTTTTGAAAAGAACATGTTCTGTATGCGTCATCGAAACCTCAATGCATTTTTGCATTCTGGTTAAGTGGTTGCTTTCAACTCAATATGCTCCTTTAAACTTAAACTAGAATGAATAGGATTAACTCTCGTAAGACTGGATTTAGCAACACACAGACACAAATGTGTCATATAGATGAATCCGATCAGCTCTTGCATTTAGTGATTGTAGGCAGCCAATAGTGGGGTCCACCAGCCTTAAATTGTCTTCATGTATTGTCTACGTGAATTTCAAACCCTCATATAGAGTGGAATTGATAGATTCAAGATACAACTCAGTGTACAATCATCCATGATACAGCTAAGAAATGATATTGAAAACTAAAGGTAATGGACCCCAGCTATGCCCAAACTCAGCCAATCACATGACTGTCTGAATTCATCTATAGCGTCAACCAGATAAAAATGTAAAGTTTAAATACAGTTTTAAATAGTCATGAAGTTGAAGTTTGGTTTCAGTATGGTTCAGATAGGTGTGAGTCATCCCCTTTAGTCGTCTCTTATGACAGATGGGGTACACCATGGGTACTCCAACCCTCAACTCACATAGACGGTAGCATGAGAAAGGCTTGAGGCAAATATAGATGAACTTTGCCAAAGGGTACCCAGGAAGTAGTTGTAGCAAAGTGTCACAAAAAACATTGACAAAACATATTTTTGTACTCCTTCCTTAGTTCTGCAACGTTACCAGTGACCTTCAAGTGTCTTGAAGAGAACAATGGCATCGATAGACGTGTGAGCCGCTTTGTGCTTCCAATCGGAGCGACAGTCAACATGGATGGTACTGCCCTCTATGAAGCTGTGGCATCAATATTTATTGGACAGCTGAATGGTTTTTCAATGACTTTTGGACGTGTCATAACTGTCAGGTATAGCAACATAAATTTTCAATTTCTTCGTATGTCTGTTTATCATGTCATAGGACCAGTTGCATGGTCAACTGGTTAGAGCAGCTGACTTGCAGGTCTGGAGGTCCAGAGTTTGACTCCTGGCTAGGTCATACCCAAGACTTGGATATGGAACCTGTTGCCTGCTTGGTGCTCAGCAAAAGTAGTGGAGTAGGGAAAACAAGCCAGTGAGTCGCAACTGGAAGAAAGGCTGTGGCCACCCTGACTTAAAGGCCCATTTCTCTCATCCCAAACAGTACCAATTCTCCTAACTTTCTTCCATAAGCCCCTCCCATAATTGTCTGAAATTCATCCTTATCCAGTCACAATCTCAGTTTATTGCTTCAAAGTGAGTATAGAAAAGCTCTATATGTATAACCACAACATTCTCAGTACAGTTAATGCTGCATTACCAACTCATCTGCTTAGAGATCCAAACTCTGGTTTTGGAATCATAAACTGGGTATCTGTTACCAAACCCAATTAAATTTGATTTCTGTGAACATGGCTGATTTATTCTCAGTGACATATGAACCCTTCTTTGCGTAATTAAAGGCTTCCTGTTTATAATCTAAACAAAAGGTTAACTCTGCAATCACTGGACAGTTAAGTGACTTATCTGCTGTGTTAATAGGTTGTGTAATCAACTGGAAAAAGTTCTTCACAGGCCAGGGTTTGAGTGCTATTCTAGAAGTGATAGTGGTCTCTTACAACAAATAAATGAACAGATAAGGAGGATTTTATTACACCCGACCTCCCCTTTGTGAGGTCTGGTCAGAATGTCCTTATTTTTAAGCAAGTGAAGTCATAATGTGTATAATAGAAGCTTTGGTAATCTGCATTGTTTGAATTAACAGTCAATCAAAAAGCTGGGCCAATGGAAAGTTTCTATACCCCCCTACAAGAAGTGTAGTTTGGAGTGAGAGGATTGGCCCTTTAAACCAATTGATTAGGAGCTAATAGCAAATCCTCATCTAACTATCAAATCATAAGAGCAGTAAATATATGATCAGTATTAGTTATACACTGGTATCTAGTTCTAGTGTAGTGTGAGACTGTATATGAAACTATTATGTAACCCTTTAGCCCCAGAATTTCTCTGTTGTGTGTGACCCTCAACCGGAGACGTTGTGAAATAGGTCATTGCATTTGACCATCAAACCTCAGTATTTATGAAATTTAGAGGTATTAATTTGGTGTTACAAATAGTAATTTGTGACCTTTTCTTGAATAAGTTTTATTTGTTAGATAGCATTGGTAGTTCATAAATTATCCTGTGTACATGAAGTAATAATGATATCATTTTAGTTTCTCATGCCAGAAAATTTCTTTAAAACCACTTGCAGTGCTCTTGTCTTAACCCTTTCGCAGCCAGTTTATGTAACATTATGTATCCTGAAAAGTTCCCATTCATGGCCACATATTCAATATTACATAAAATTTGCTACGTAGTTTCCAACCTTTTGCTGAAAAAAGTTTCGTTACAGTAATGAACTTTGACTGTGAAAGTCAATACCTACTGGTTTTGAAATCGTATGTCACATTATGGAACCTTTTTTTTGATGGCATTGTGACAGCTACCCTAACCAATGTTAATGTTTCTTTTTTCCTCTCCTCAGTGTGACAGCTACCCTGGCAAGTATCGGTGCAGCAAGTGTACCCAGTGCTGGTCTCATCACCATGTTAATGGTTCTTACAGCTGCAGGCTTCCCTATTGAAGATGTCAGCCTCCTCTTAACAGTTGATTGGTTCCTGTAAGTATGCACTTTACCTCTTCCACCCCATCATTCATTCACCCCTCACACACCCATCCTCTGCACATCAGCCCCCCTCAAGTCTACCCCTCTCGCATCCACCTTTTCACATCACCCCTCACTAGTTATACCCCTTATGAAGGTACTAAGCTGCATGATGTACTGATTCATTATTTTCACACAAAAACTCTGGATTGGACCAGACTAGAAAAGCTTTTAGCTTTAACTAGTTCTGTTTTTACCTTCTGATATGTACATCAATTATTTATCTGTAATTCCTTTTATATAACCTAGTGTATGACTATGTATTGCAATTGGAAAAATAAGCAAAACGAAACCAAACAAAACGTTCACCCTTCACACACCCATCGTCTGGAAATCAGCCCCTTTCAAGTCCACCGCTCTCACATCCACCTTCGCATGTCATCCCTCACTCAGTATACCCCTTATTTATTCACCTGTTACGCATTCATCCCCCACACATCTACCATCACACATCCACACCTCATACAAATACCAAGCAATGGATTAAGGAAAACAAGCCATTGAGTAGGCCAGTTTCCATTTAATTTCCAAAACATTTAAACAGTCAAAATAAACATTTGATTACCTTTTAAACAATGTCCAAAAATGCCCTACTTTGAATTCCCTTAGAATGAATGTAAAACACGATAATATATACCTATACTGGCTTTGAGACGATAATTTTGGTATGGCGCCCTCTATGGTTCACAAGACATTGGAGACGTGTTGCTGGTTATTGGGTAACTGAGTACTTGATATGCAGTACAGAAAATGCATGAGGAACACTGTGACTTTGCAGCTACCATGGGCAGCTAACTGCTGGGGCGCAGACTCGTTTACTAGGCAGACTACATGTTTGGCTAACAGGCTGAGTTAGTTAAGTCTGCATTAGCTCAGGCAATGTTACAGATCGATATCTCACTATCACAATCCTACATTACATGAACAGGTGTATTATTACCTTATGTTCGGTGTTGTTATTGAAGGCTTTAGGAATTAATTTTAAGGAAGATTGAGAGCAGATTTGATTTGTAGGCCTAGGCTAGGGCCTAGCCTTGTAAGATTAACAACTTTAGTGGGCGTAACATTTGGTCTAAATTAGAGTAAGACCCTTATCATTTAAAGGACCATTTCTCTCACCTCAAACAGTACCAATTCTCCTAACCTTCTTACTTAAGCCCCTCCCACAATTGTCTGAAATTCATCCTCAGCCAGATACAATCTCAGTTTATTGCTTCAAGGTGAGTGTCGAAAAACTCAATTTCAAAAGACACTCTGTACCGTTCATGCTGTGTTATATAAGCTTTGGTACTCTGCATTGTTTGAATTAGCTGTCAATCAAAGAGCTGAGCCAATTGAGAATTTCGGTACCCGGGTTCCAAAATTGCAGTTTGGGGTGAGAGGTCTGGCCCTTTAAACATTTGGGCTATGAAAAAAATGTTTAAACAGCCCATCGTTTGTTGAAACTTTTAAAAGTGTCAACGTGACTCGCCTACCAGTAAGCCACAACTGAAAAAAAAAGGCTGTGGCAGACCTCGGACCAATTGGTTATAAACTGAGTGGTTAATTCTCATCTAACTCATGCAAATACCCCGCATATATTTACCCCTTGCCCATAACTAAGTCCCTTGCACATCCACACCTTGCACATTCACACTTGCATGTCCCCCCTCACTCATTCTAACCCTCATGCATCCACCCTACACACATCAACCCCCTAGCCATTAGCTCCTACCACAGGAAGAGGGGCAGGCAGAGATGGGTACCTGAACATTGGTGGCATATACGGTCCATGGTCCCAATGCATTGATTGGAGAGAGAAAGGGACCCATACCTACTGAGTTTTTTTGGCATGTAGCATTAACAAAACTCAGATAGATACTATCCTAAAATTCATTTCTGATTTCTTGCAGAGATCGCTGTCGTACTTCTATCAATGTTTTGGGTGACTCCTATGGTGCTGCTATTGTACAGAAATATTCTCAGAAGGAATTAGATGCTGCTGCAGAAAAGGTAGGATAATAAAAGAGCTGCAAGTAAACCAGTCACATGGTTGAAGGAGGTTGTCCTCGAACCAAACGGTAACAAAGACTAAAAAAATAAAACCTACTGCCGTTGTGTTTATTAGTATAAATAATAGAGTAGGGAACACAACCCATTGTCCCACAGCTGGATGAAAGGCTGTAAACCAGGGTTGTCCAACCTACGGCCCGCCGGCCACGGTCCGGCCCGCGAAAAGGTTGCGTCCAGCCCGTCAGATAAAATCTATATTGCAAAATTATTCAATAAGCAGATTAATTGATGGCAACTTTAGGCTTTGCCATCCTCTGTGACATGCTTACTTTTGTACTTTTGAATGAAATAATTTATTTCAAATGTCTGCTACATGTAGCTACATTGGAGTGTTGTCCACAGGGGCGGGTTGAGAATGATTTAGGAGGAATATGAAAAAAAAACTTTGTCCGAATATTCTGCCCAACACCATCAATTTTTGCTGAAATTTATTTATTTGTTCAATCAAAAACGAAAATGAATCAGTGCAATGATTTCATTTTGTTGCCTTGGGCGTCGGAAAAAAAACTAAAAAAAAAAAACGAGTATAGAATGCGGCCCCTCGTCCATCATAACCATTACATGTGGCCTACCGCTGCGAAAGGTTGGACAACCCTGCTGTAAACTCTGCTACATTAAACCAGAGAGTCATTAATAAGCTGAAGTGTAATATAGCAACAAATCAACCGAAATCCATAACATTCTCATAAGGGACCCCTACAGGCCCTGCATGGGCCAGCATATGTTACTCAACATTCATAAGTGGCCCATGTGGTCCATATGAGATGCTTGTTGGGTCCTCTGGTGGCAACTGATATGTGGTTAAATGGGTCCCTGTCACAAACTGGAACTATACGGAGTTGACAAGAACTGAGGTTCTTCTTATGAGATACCTGTCTCTCTAATTTAGAGTTGTGCAAAATTTAAACTTTAAGGGTTTTTCATCGAGAAGAAGGATATCCGAACAGGCATTGAACTCATAATGAATTTGGAACTCAAAACGTTTTGAAGGGTTCATAAAATGTGTTTACACTTGCTGCAATATTGGTAGTGTGCATTTCATCCCACATATATGTGGGCTGCTTATGTAGGTGAAGGAGATCCACAACTGAAAAGAGGCCGTGGCCAGCATGACCTGGGCTGTAAAACTCCTTACTGTATTGGTCCCTTATGAATCTTTGACGGAAAATTGAATGGGTCCCATACATGTTCATACCTCTCTACCTTAAGAAAAGAGAATTTATTTCACACTCACTGACAAATACTTGATAGCCTTTGATAAGTTCAATCAGCATTATCTCCCTTCAGAAAGAGGCACTTAGAGATGGTTCTAAAGGCCTACTCTTCTCACCCCAAACAGTTCTAATTTTTCTAACCTTCTTACTTAAGCCCCTCCCACAACTGTCTTTAACTCGTCCTCACATACAGACACAAAATATCAGTTTCTTGCTTCAGGGTGAGTATAAAAGACCCAGTGTGTAATCAAAACACTCTCAGTAAAACACAAGCTGTGTAATATAAGCTATAGTACTGTGCATGTTTTGAACTTGCTGTCAATCAAAGAGCTGTACCAGTTAAGAACTTTTGTAGTACTAGTACTGCAAAAATTGACTACATGGTCAAGTGGTCAGGGCCTTCAGTTTGCAATTGACAGGCCTGGGGTTCAAATCCTGGGCGGGTCACACCGAAGACTTTATAAATGGAACCTACTGCCATTGTGCTTAGTGCTCAGTTTTATCAATAGAGGAGGGACAACAAGCCAGTGACCAACGCTTGATCACTGTTTTCACAGCCAGTCATGTCTGAGGGCATTTAGTCCCAGGGAGTTTTATAATTATTGTGAACTAAGGTTCCTATCATTAAAACATTGGTTACTGATGGCAGGTGTGAATATTTCTGGTTATGCCACTTAGAGCTTGGATGCAAATTTTATTAAAAATTTTTAAGTTTCATTAGCAGTATTTTTTGACTGGCAGATGAGAGGACAAGTTAATTGGAACAGAAGGTTTCTGCAGATATGACATATTTGTGCGTACAAGATGGTCACATGGTAATTACAGACCATATAGGAATTAATTTGTAAAATAATGAGTTTGACATGATGTAGAGTATGCAGTGAGTCAACGGTAACACCTTGAGGCCTGTACACAGGCAACATTTGTAAAACATTCTCAAAACACTTCACCTGCAACAAACTGAAGTTGCACAGTGTAGACAGAGCAAAAACAATTTGAAAATGTTTTGAAAAGAATTGACATGACATTTCTTTTGCAACATTTTCATAACACGCTGTTTACCCTGTCTACACTGTGCAACAAACCGAAAACAAGCATGTTTTGGATTTGTTGCCAGTGAATGTTTGGGAAATGTTTTGCTGAATGTTTTGCAAGTATTGTTCATGTATACAGGCCTTTATAAGAAGAATTAGACCAATTTATGTACAAAATAACTACTTTGTATCACAAGTCATTATGTGATGTTTTCTGTTGTGATTGAATAGGCCAGTAGGCATGTAAATCATTCAGTGAAATTTTGGGCCAGTATTTCACATCAGAACAAAAATTGAAATTAAAGGAAACTGTTCATTCTTTCTTATTGCATTAGGAGCTGGAAGAGGGTGCTCTTCAGAAAGAACCCAATGGTGGAGCAGTTACCAGTCATAAAGTTCAGGAAGACCAAGTGTAAAAAATTCAAAATGATGAAGAACCAACCAATCCTAAAGAGGTTCATTCCTCCAAGTAAGAAACAAGAACAACTGCTCCAAAAATGAAAGAAAGAAAAAAAACAAAATACTGCTGGTTAGGATGCAGATCTTCTCGTTTTCTTCACATGAGGTATAAATATTCAGGGTTTAGGTTAATGGTTGACTCAGTCCAAGTTTGCACATTTTACCAGTTTATATTAACTCTTTTGTAATGAACATGTTCATTTTTGTACTAAGTGACAAAAGGCTATTAACATTCAAAAAGTCAATTGACTCTGAGAAGCATCAGTTTATTATTTCAATATTTGAGGACTATTTCATCTTTTTTATTTTCCTGATTATGTAACATTGACTGAAGGAAGGTCCATGAAAATCTTTTCCGTCAACTGAATAAGTATGTACACATGAGAATGGCTCTGATTCAAACTTAGTCTCATTTGAGAGAGCAGCAGCACGTACAAATTGTCGTGTGTCACTGTGGTAAACTGCTATCTATTGTATCACTTTTATATACCTCCATAAGTCACAGGCTTTGGCTTGGTGAAATTGAAATCTGAAAAAGCAGGCCAGATAAACAAGTACCAAAAAATAATTTATGAAATCTGACCCTTTGTTTTCCCTCAGGGTTTTTGTGTAAATTATTTTCCTCAGAACTGTCATCCTTGTGTAGTTTCAATGAATTTGGTGTTTTTTGCCATAATATTCAGTAACTCTTCAATTGTTGTTTTATTCCTTAAAGTACTGGAAACAAGCATTATTTTTAGAGGTTCACAAATTCTAGCCATGCCTAGACTAATAGCAGGGCAAAAAAAAAGATACCTTGTATCCAATTTCAGGTTTTCATCCCCATTCTTCATCGTTTTTTGTTACACAAAAGAATGTCTTGTAGGGACTCTTGTTCTAAATCCCTCAGCTTTCATTTTCGTCTTGAAATTGCTGACTCTTTAAAGAGTACTTGTGGACTTGAGATTAAATACAATACAGTGGACAATACATTCAATAGATGATCACAGGTGTGGGTCAAATGTATTGTTTGTATGTCATTAAAACTAGTAGCAAGTACAATATTTCTAATGGCTGATTTTATACGTAGGTCAAAACTATCGCCGTGTCTACGTGTGTTCATGGAATAACATATGATCATATGCAAGGTGTGACCAATGCTTGTTCACATGACTAGGTTATACCTGTGTTTCTTTATGTGTATATATGTTCATTAAACTGGGCACACTGTGATCATGTAATCATGAGCAAAGATCAATATATTGGGTGTCTGAATGTTTACATGGAATTGCAACTGATCATGTGTGGGAAGCAATTATTGCTCAAATTTACATCTATGTTACATATATCCTGATTTGTTCAAGGAACTCTGATGCACAAATTTGAAATGGCTTCATAGCTCTTCTGGAGATTATATGAACATTAATACTGTCCATTTTATAAACAAATAGAATATTAAACAACTGTGGAGACCTTAGCTGGACTCTCTACCTTGCTTTCGTGTCAGTTATCATGAAAGAGAGCCTATGTAAAACTTTTGACTTTAAATTTTGGTCCATCGTTTGTGTTTGATAAGTGCACTGATGAGTGTATGTCAGATTACTTGTTGTGGACAGGATCCCACAAGCAGGGAAAATGGAAAATCTGGAATTGATGTCATCATGGTCTTGAAAATCCTTGAATTTGGGGTGTTTGGTCTTCCAATATTACATATGGTCTTGAAAGTGGAAACTCTAAACTTAGGGTAGTTGCAGTCGTGTTTAGTATGCGTCATTGTTGGGTAAACAAACCAAAATAAAGGTCATTTTGTACGAAATTTCCTATTTTTCAGTACTAAATACTTCCATTCTAGTCTTCAAAAAAGTCTGTAAAAATTCTTGAATTTCAGAACTTTTTAACAAATGTATGGGGACTTGTACAGCCTTCTCTGGTACTTTAAACATATGCCTATAGAATTGTCTTTCAATGACCAATCCAAGCCTTTAATTTGGATTCAAATCTTTGACCAGTTTGTTGTTCTTCAGGAGACTCCTATGGAAACTTGAATTTTGGAAAAAACAGGGTACTTTTTTGTGTGTCTGCTTCCATGGAGATTTCTTGATAAAGGAGAAACCAAGCTGCACCTTTTCACTGCTCTTCACCAAAGTACGAGTACATCTTTAAAAGTCTTCCTCCTAAATTTTCTTAAGTTTTTATTCTTGAAAGAAAACTTTGCATTTCTTTCACAGGAAAATCTCAACTTTTAAAACTAGGATTTTTCTTTTTACATTGAGCAAAACATTATATGAAACAAGGTAGTGTGGTAGCCTTTTCTTCAAGAAATAAAAAACAAAATTTCAAGGAATAAGATGTGCAAATTCAGTACTTTGTTTCTCAACAATTAAATGCTCACTCAAACTTTTAAAATTTCAAATATTGCATGACCCATTACTCTTCTTGTGCATAATATTTTGAAACGTTTGCTGTTGTTTACTCAATAAGAGTGAATGGTATGATGAAGAGTAATGACTACAGCTTTTAATTTCTATGATATGTTGGAGCATTTTATTTTCTTTAATTATCTTATGTTTAAAATTGCTGATATAATAGGAGTGTGGCTGTCATTAACACTGAGGTTGAAAAGTTCGAAAATGGTTTCTAATTTGAAATATTTCAGCTGAAAGTGAAATATTTTAGAGAGAGGCTGGTGAATATTTTTATCCCATTATATAACATGTTTTACTTGAATGGTCCAAGTCTTTTCTACCAACCTCATAGAAGTCTGATGTTTCTTCCAAACTTACAAATAATTTGATTTGTTTTTCATTTGTACCAGAAATGTTTCAATCCTGGATGGTGTCTAAGAGTTCATTATAATTTCGTTATTTTTAGGGTATGGTTACTACCTTAAAGATAATGCTTCCTTTAAACTTTGGAAGTGAATTTTTTCTCAGTGAATAATGAAGTAGATTTTAAAAAGTACTTCCTTCAGTTTCACAAAGGGTCATCAATGCTTGGAATCAGTTGACAACTCAGTGTTTCCATCAGGGAATGGGTTCCGGGGATTGCAGTCATCCATAAAATTTTTCATCAAATTACAACTCAAGTTAAGGCTGATTCCCCCACCCCTACCCCCTCCCAACTTTTACCATCACTTGGCTGCCAGATTTGTCCATAACACTGATCTTGTGTGACTGGCTAAGAGCACAAAAGTTTAATTATGGAAGTACAGTACTTCCACAATTTAATGCAATTACAAACATTACACTGACATTCATGATATATACACCAAGACCGATTGCTTAAATTTTAATTAAAGTCAAACAGGGTGAAAATGTATATTGCTTATTTAAATCAAGATTTTTTTCGTCAATAATCATGTATTAAATTATGCATCGCATCTTGCACAATTTTTTTTTTATCCTCATGTTATTGTTACATGTTGGTCAGTGTGAATAATACAAGTCTTCCTGGGTATGAGCAAGCATTCTGGTAAATACAACTCAGATTGCTTGACCACCTGGTAAATTTCAGAATTTTGCAGCATGTGATGTAGAATTTCCAAGCTTTTGCCCTTTATAGGGTTAAAAGTGATGAAAAATTTTGATCTTCTGTACATATTCATATTCATATATATTTAATCTTGAGATGATTCATATACTACCAATGGAGAGGGCGCTTTTAAAAGTTTCTTTTAATATCAGTTTTGTGTATAGATTTTGTTGTGTAAGGATTGAATCTTAAAGGGGAAGTGCAGAGGCACCCTTACTAGAAGTCTGCTATTTGTCATGATTGGCTCATGAGTGTCATGTGATAATGGCTTTCTCCCTTAATTATGGAATTTAAAAGAATAAATGGCTGGTTTATCTTGAACATGCAATGTCTGAGTTCTAATGTATTAAGAAAGGTATGTGAGAGTGAAACAAGAAGACATCTGTTTTATCTGAATGTTGTTTCAAAATGGGTTGAGACAAATGCATTTGCTCTTTAAGTATGGGACATGTCATGTGTCACTGTCGCAGAGTTAGTGACTTGGATGGTGTGACACTGATAAGCAAAGTTACAGACATGATGACAGACAATGTGAGAATTGTTCATACCCATAGGCAATGCATCATGTGAATGGGTCAAACATAAGGAAATTCCCATTAGCCAGAATTTAGAAACACTCCAACTGTAACTGATCCTCTTGACTCTGTGCAGCTTAAATTTAATCCTGGTGGGCATGAACCTCAGTCACAACACAATGAAAAGCTGTCCTGGGTCAAAAGGAGCCCCCCTCCACATATCAATAAGGTGACCTAATCCTTCTTACCGGTCGAATCATACCAAAGACTTTAAAATAGGAACCTACTGCCGTTTGCATGATACTCCGCATAAGCAATGGGGGGGGGGACAAGCCAGTGAACCACAACTGGAAAAAAGGCTGTGGCCGGCTCGACTTGAACCAATAGGTTGGAAACTGGGCCGTAAAACTCCATCTAACTAATTTACTAACTTACCCAAGTTGCCATTGGTGCATCGGGTAAGAGTAAGTGATGGGCAATACCTTTAATGAAGGTTCAGTAGTACTGCTACCTTAATTTGCTGCAGTTGTCTGCATATGTGCTATCTCAAATTCACACACTACTTGTCACCAATGCCATCAGTGTAAGAGCAGGAATAACCCACTTTGCGGAGCATGCAAGCACAGATGAAACGGTTGTCACAGTATATTTGAACTTAATATGACCCAGCCGAAAGTATGGAATTTTCCATCTGGTCTATCAATTTTTATGGTGCATCACATGTAGGCATATGTTCTCAAGAATGTCATTTTCAGTTCGTAAATATGCATGGTTTTATAATGTATTAAAGGCATGTTCTGGTGGCTTTTTGCCTTTGTCTTGTAAGAAAAACAAAAATATTCCACACCATGTCCTTCAAACCCTATAACAATACCATTTTCCTAACTCAAGATATCTCACTTTAAAGATGGGTTATTTCTGTTAAAAAATACCTCTGCTCTTCAACAAAGCCACAGAAAGTTATGTAATGTGGGCACATTGCTTCAAATTCCTTTTGTTTTTCTTTATAATTGAACATCCTATTTGTCCTTGAAATTTGATACTGTTGGAATGTTTGAATATCTTTTCCTGTAGATCTAGCATTACCCTTCAGCATATGTAGAGCGCAACCAACAATGTTCCTTGATATTGTCTGCAGCAGCATCATAATTATAAATAAATTGAATGCAGGGTCAAATTAATGTGCCACAATGACATCACAGATTTCCCATAATGCATCAAATCCCAAGAAAAATTTGCAATATTTTAAAAATTTGTATCTTCCAAATGCTATAAGCTATTGAAATGCAGTTTTCACCTTTCGAAAGAGAAAATTTTTCTGTTTATTTTGAAGTTAACGAATTTTGTCTCCAGAACATGCCTTTAATTCGAAGATGATTCTTATGACAGAAATATGACAACACTTGGTTATTACACAAATATCATTTATTGATTGTCATCAATGAAATAGGTGCTCTTATTTTACAACTTTTGTAACCATGTAACTGTATTAAAATATAGTACTAACCTCTACTGATATATGAATGACTCAAAATAACGTTTGTTTTTAAGTACCATTTCCTTTCCATATTAAGGTAAAAATAAATTCTTACTCCAATTTTGTTTGCAGGATTGATGCTTATTGTAAAACTGTAGTTCTGCATGATATCAATATCAAATATTGTATAGTGTTAGTTGTAGATTTAATATGATATAATGCTTAGGTGTACCTGTAGGTTGTACAATATCCTGTACCTACAATATGTGTTCCAAAATTTGAGTTCACTCGGCAATATCATGGACTAATTCTTTGTTAATCCATCCGTAACATATGAAGATCCTCGACTGTTGTGGTTTTGTGCAGTGGACTGTGTCTATATTGCCTTTTTGGTGTAAAAACTTGCATTTTTATCTGCTGTAGAGTAGGGCTGAGTAGCCTATTTTTGTTTGGGTTGGGTAGAAACTTAGATTTATACTTAGTGTTGAATGCACTTACTGTACAAAAACAAGGGAATGCTGTACAGTATGTGCAGAGCTTGATTTGTGTATCCCACGCTGTGACCACAATTCCATGTCCCAACGAATTACATGCCCTTATTACAGTGGCATGTTGAGTTCATAGTGATATCCCTTACAAAAAGCGTAATAACCCAAGTCTTATATCCAATACTTTACAAAAAGGTTGATATTTTCAATTCCTCCATACCCTGGCTTGTAACAGTAATTTTGTGCATAATGTGAATAATGTCTGGCCACAAATATTTGAAAACTGAATTTAATCATTAATTTTTCACTCATGAAACAATTCTTTGTAGGTAGGTTATGGGGATTGTGTAAGTTTGACCATTTGTCATTAATATGTGAAGGGAACTTGAACAAGTTTAGAAAAATAAAGAGAATTTTGTGAACCAACTCAATGAGCCAAAAAACTGGCATGAACTCTTTTAGATGTTCTCAGTATGATCTTTTTAGAAGAAAATGACAACTCAAAACTGGTAGTGGCCCCCTAACAAAAAATGAAGTGTGATTTTTATTAAAAGGGTGTGCATGTAATAATGAGAAAAATTAGGTTGTCCAAAATAAGGGTGACAGATGGTGTTTCCAGAATTTTTTGGCTAGAGGTGGGGGATTTAGGATGAAGGCAGACTGGCTTGCTTTTGGTTATAAAAAAGTCTTGTGTTACAGGTGAAGACACATTACAGTTTTGATGTAAGCTAGCACAAGTAGTTGGGTGAGGTGGGGCTTGGTGGGATGGAGCAGGGGTGGGTTGGGGGTTGGGTCAGGTGGGGAGGGGCTAGGTGTTGTAAGACTGGGTGGGGGTGGGGCTGGGTGATCCAATGGGTTGGGACTGGATGGGTGGGGTGAGTGGGGTGGGGTGGGGCAGGGTGGGGTGGGGTGAGGACAAAGCTTAGCTCCTTAATTTTTGCTCAGAGTTATGTTTTTGACAATTGCATAGGCCGTACAATCGCTTGCTAGTCAAAAATGAATAACATGTAGACTACACTCATATGCTTCATCCAACTTTTGATTGTTGTGAACTTTGGTGTAAGAAAATTTTATCAACTTCATAAGAATGTTAAAGGAAAAGGGTGCTGTTTCATTTGAGGTGTGTGACACTCGTTCTGTAGAGTTCATGTTGTATAACTTTTTATGTAATTTTTAAACATTTTAAAATATGTATACCTCTTCCCATGCTTCTCTATAATAATTGCATGTTAGTACTATGTGGGAATTACAAACTGTAAAGGATAATGCTGCCCTCAACTGTTGAATTACCTCAAGCCTTGTGAAATTTTGTCTAAAGTCTCTACCAACCAAAAAAAATTTCAGAAATGTTTGTTCCTCCACATTTATATATCTGAAGATGTTAATATCGTTGTTACTAATTCCTGGTTTTAAGGGGAGCCTAGGAATTTCTATTTTCTTTTGGTTTTTTTTTCTCTCTCTCTCTTTTTGGAAGAGGCTTCATACAATTTGTAATGCAGCTTTTCTCAAGAGGTTCTTTATATGTATATTATTCAAGAATATTTTACTTTATACAATGTGGTTTGGGGTTAAAATACATATACATCCATAATGTGAAACAATGTGTGTTTGAATCGAGTGGTTTATCATGTATGATTGGTTTAGCTTCAATTTAGACTGAAATACTGCCACCATTATTACTGGGCATGACATGTGCCCATGAACTTCTTGTAAAAGGACAGAGATCATGTTACACCCAGTTTCGTCACATTACCCACACCTTTTATTATCGACATAAACACCTTTCTTTTATCTGTGTGTCAAGTTTGGTCTTGCTCCAGTGGCTCAGTCCAAACAGATTGCACAAGAATTTTGCAATAATGTGGGAAGAATGCATTGCAAGTTAATTCAAAGGCAAATTCAGAAAAAAAGAAATATTTAAAAAGGTGGGTATATTCCTCTTCCATTCATGTTTGTATTTTGTCTGAAATACAGTATTGTGGATTCATCATCAAATTATGCCACCAATAGTAGTTCAGTGGCCATGTTGCCATGGTAACCCTATCCTTTGAATGGTGGCACCACGGAGGCAAAGAGGGTTTGAATTTCAGGAGTGTTGAACCACCCTTCTCCTTTCTGAATCAGGACAAATGCAATGAACGCTATCCTATCCTGTTACATAATGTGGCGCTTTGGGAGCTGGATGATGCAAACAATACTAGCAATACTGAATGCTTAAAGGTAAAGACTAGTCCCCCAAAATTGTTTTGAAGAAAAAGCAAAATAGCACAATGTTTTTCTTATTTCTCTTTAAAGTATCTTTCATTACATTTTATGATTTAACTATTGTATATTCAAGGTAAACCAAGAAGTTATTTCCAGTAAATTTCACATTTGGAGAGGAAAACATTGTCACGTGACTCCCAACAGCCAATCATGAAACTGGACAGTCTTCTACACTACTTCAATTTGGGATGACTGCTCCTGCCCTTTAAGGACAAGAACTGACTCTTAGAAGAATCTACTTATGGGGCACAACGTACATGCGAACTTCTTATAAATGAGGGGGCACCTTACCTTCTAAAAAGCCAGTGAGCCACAACTTGAAAAAGGGCCGTGGCCGGGCTAGACTTGAACCAATAGGTTGGAAACCAGGATTTGTGTTATATTTACTCCGACATAATCCATGTTAAATGTTCCATAAAATACTGGTTTAACTAACACAAATCCTGGTTAAACTGACACAAGTTCTGTTTGAAGTAATACAGGATTTGAGTTAGCTTGGCAAGGAAACTTAACCAGAATATTGTTGGAGTAAACAGAACACCGACAGGGCGATGCTGGTTAAATTTAACCCCGGTGTAATAAGAGTGCATGGCAAATATACTTTAAAAAAAGTAATTTGCAAAGAACAGAAGACAGATTACTATAACACAGTAGATAAGAATTTTTTCCCACTGCAATTAAAGCAAAGGAAAGTGAACAGAATTAAGAACTAATTTCGGGGTTCCCGTGGTCATAGAAAACTGGGAAAAGTCATGAACAGTTGGGAAAGATTTTTGCAAGGCCTGGAAAAGTTTTGTAAGCCAGGAAAATTTTAAGAATTATACGAATTTGCAAAAAGTGATATCAGTCCATTCTCTCTTGAACTATGGAAATATTTAAGAGTGTGCTCTCCCTTGTAACGTCTTAAAATTCAGTTTCATTTTGAACTCAAATTTTATGTAAAATGTCAAGAATTAAAGACATGGGAATTCTTTGTTTGTTACTGGAAAGCCATAAAACTGATTCAGTTACAGGTTGTAAGTGGCGGCAATTGGTCTCAACGGTCCAGCTTTCACCATCATTGCACATTTTTGTGTTAATATGAAATGATTCAAAACAGTAGATTATTCAACGTTTTTTTGACAACTTGCCCAATGCCCAAATTTGTCAGATTTTTCTTTGATAAATCGGGAAATTGTTAGAGAAACTCCCTGGCAAAATAGGGGCATGGCCAGACGGGAAGGAGGCTGGGCCCGAGCTGCAGACCTCACTCGGCTTTAAGCCTTGTTGAATCGGGCAGACAGTTCGATGCCTCAGTCGGGCAGAGATCATGCACTGGTTGGGGATCAAGATTGCACCGCTACGTGAGAGAAAGAGTCCCGTACGGTCATAATTAGGGGCCGTGTGCCTTTTTAAATACCCGTTGTTTCTAGGAAAAATTTGATTAAGACTCCATAACAATTACACAAGAAAACATCTCTCAACTAGCGAAAATCGGACTACATCTACTACGGGTATTTCGGTTCAGACTACATCGGCCTAAGTGAGGGATTTCAAATAATTGACCCAAAACTTCTCGGACTTTGTTTTTCTATTCATTTAGGCAAATGCGAAGCTGTCTACTCTGCGTCGCGGACTGTGTTCTCCCAGCTCCTCAGTTTCCAAAACCACCAGTTAGAGATATGAGGCTAAGAAGTATGCCGTACACCCTGCTACGCAGGTAAAAAGTTCTTGCTAACTATCAAATGTATAAGGACGGTGCTCTAGAATAGTATACGAATAGCGCCCTCTTTTTGATCATTGTTCCATGCTAGGAAGAAGTGATCTCAGTAGAGTGATTGTTATATGCAACAATCCCTGCTGGCCCGCTGAACAAACGGAAGTTTGCTCGATGATCACACACCATGGAAGTACACCTCCAACTAAGGTAGTACTTCCATGACCACACCCATAGAATTAACAGATGTGGAAACAGCTTTTTCCGTTTTATTTATTTTGCAGTTAAAATGTGATGAGAGTCTGTTTGAGAAGTACCGTACGCCTCTTATCAATTTGCTGCCATGAGGGAACAAAACTTAAGTCTTAAAAACACTAGGTTCAAAGTAAACTGCGCAAACCTTCCATTCACAATGCAAGTGGGCTCGTTGGCATCATTCGTTTTCGTTGCTCATTCATTTGTCGTATAATTAAAGATATTACCTGTTAACAGACAATAGCTTGAACAGTTCAAGTGACCATACGTTACCTCAAGTCTACAAGGAGATACCACACCCTTCCCCTTCCCTTTCCCCCTCCCCTTTCCCCCTCTCCACACACACACCTACCCCAGTTTTTAATAATGTGCCGTTTTCGGTTTATGGTTGCAAGGCCTCTTAAAGTAATCCTTCCCCTTGGCTTTTAAATTTGCGCATTTAACCAGGGAGTTGCTACTCCCTGATTTGACGAAGATCACGCTATACTGGTTAAGCTAAGTGTACAGACAGTATCTTCCTGGTGTCATTATTTCAGAATGCCACAATGCTTCCTTGTAGGAACTAGAACCTACTGGAGTTGCAGTGTGCGAGACCGACTACTCCGCAAAAGCAATGGGATAGGGGGTGAAAATCCAGTGCCCACGCCTGGAAAAAAGGTCCGAGTGGGCGCCGCTAGATTAAACCAAGTTGGTTATGCGTGTAAATGTAAGGTTTAAGGTGACGGTACGGAATGGGGTTAGGGTTACGTACACATAGTAATACTGGGTTAAGGTTATGGGTTAGGGAGACATATGGGCATGTGCATACCTATGTATAGTTTTGCCACTTCTGGGTATGCAAACCCAATAAGAGCTCCAATTAGTACCTAAAACTCTAACCTAACCTCTAACCTAAAGTAGAACTAATCTAACCTAACGTAACCTCGTAGGGTTAGGGACGAAACGGAACCAATTTTGAGTACGTGGCCTCTCTCACGTGATATCGAAGTGGCATACCGACTGCCACGCTTTCTTTTGAGCGATGCGCACTGTTTAACAAGAAATTTCCTGACTGGCTAATGAAAACCCTAATCCCTAGCCTGATCCCTAACCAGAACAAAGAATGCAATCGATACAATACAATGGCAACATCCAATCAAGAAACAGCTTGTCAAACAGTACGCATCTAGTACCCCCCCCCCCCCCATTTCCATCACGATGAAACATATATACATATTTTTTATTATTATTTTTATTTACTGCCACTCCTTCTTGATACGCGCACTCGACAGTAATGTGTTTTAATGGACGGACCGCAAAATGGAGGTGCGCGTCTAGGTGAAATGAGTGAAATCTGTAACACCCTTTTAGCGCTCGTAGCACACTGGTTAAATCTGAACAAAGATTAAACCAAGAAAAACGTTTGAGGCCTAGAAAGATTAATTTTACCGCCACAGGGAGTCTCCTTAGATCATTACCTATCTAACGAAGCAACCTTCAATTCTACACGCCTTTCGCAATGCTTAACATCTAAAGACCTCGGAAACAATTTAAAACAAAATAAGACTTCAAGCAGAGGTTCTTAAAAGGCTTAGAATTCACTGCGATATCACTGATTCCAGTTATTCGCCAATCCCTTTGTTGCTTTGAATTCTGATCTAAAATCGATATAATCCCCCAACAGTCTAAAAGCACTAGGCTAGTTTAAGCCTCTCGAACTTACCGTGGTCACACACAGCCAGTCAGTCGTTACAATGAACAGGAGATTAAACTTCCGGGCAAACGCACTCAGACGAACTCTCTAGTGCATGATTTATGCAAAAAACTGATCAACTGAAAAGATGAAAGGAGAATACGCAGGATATTCTCTCTTATGGCAAATGTATTCTTTTTTCCCCAGTCACAATTCTTTGCTTTTATTCACATTAACGGGGAGGTGAAGTGAAATTGGCAGGTCTTCAAGAGGACCCAGCAGCACGTGTTACCTTTTTTTTTTCAAGTAGTAAACACCTGGTTCGAGTAAATCCTCGTCCTTTTTGTTCCATTTCGTTCATAAAGTTATAGCCTGCTTTACATAATCAAGACAAGGGGTTTTAAAATGTACCTTACAATTGGTAAAAACAAACTGAACATTAGAGAACAGGGGCGTCGATCCTGGGAAGAAACCGGTCACGGACACGATCCGAGGTTCCGTCTGTTGTGCCCACCCTTCCCCCATCCACAATCCAGATCTGACGCCACTGTTAGAAAACGAAACCTGATTAGGCTTACACACTTACACTCATTTGAAAAGGGTGTTTCTGTTAAAATAGTTTACACCAGGAAGTGCTTTTTCACAATGAGCAACAGCTTCTTAAATTTATGTCACACTTGTTTAGGTGGAATCGTTTCAGTGGGATCTTTTCGTGTCCTTTCTTTTTTCCTCTTCCTTTGGATTTTTTTTTTATTTTTAAAAGCCACCAAAACTTGAACTTCAGGGTTTTTTTACGCGTTAATCAATCTAATTATTGTGACATACTAGTCCAGGTTTTGCGATACTTCACCACCCAGCACACTGAGCTCAAATATTGTAATTTTCCGAGGTCATATAACCGTTTCCTTTTTTTTCAAAGGGGACTTGTAGATTAGCCCGCGGAGCGTACGGAGTTTTTCTCCTTCAGTCCATCGCTCGGAAGTTAAGAAAATCAGGGGCGGTCTCCTAAGGAGGGGGCAGCCACGAGGCTAAAAGCAGGCAACTTGTAAAGAGAGGAGAACAAATTGTGGAATTAAATATTTTCATTTGAGCAAAAAAAAACTTCACTTAGAGTGTAATAAAGGGATTAAAGGCACAATTCACTCACCCCAAACAGTACCAATTCTCCTCCCACAATTACCTGAAATTCATCCTCATTCAGACACAGCATCAGTTTATTGCTTCGGGGTGAGTGTAAAAAGGCTCAATTTATATAATGAAAACACTGCCAGTCACAGTTCATTCTGTGTAATGCAAGCGTTGGCACTTTGCATTGTTTGAATTAGCTGTCAATCAAAGAGCTGAGCCAATTGAGAATTTCGATACACCCCTATCAAAATTGCAGTTTGGGGTGAGAGGATTGGTCCTTTAAGCTACGCAGATGGGATGCGGGCCTTTGGATTCGCCTGCGTTAACGCCTTGCAAGTGTTATGCCTGTACTTTATCACTCTTCGCTATTCCTTTGATATGTTTATTTTTAAGTCCTGATATATCTGAAAAGCTACTTCAATGAGAAATAAGAAATTTGCGAGATTTATCTGCTGGAAAGAAGTTTGAGGGACTGTTTTTACCCCTTGTCAAGATTATTTTAATGCTAGCATGGACGGTCGTCGTGTTTCCACCACGAATCTGAAAACTGCCCAAGCTTTTATGATTTTTGCAACGATGATATAGCCATTAAATCACATTGAGGGATCAAAATGAGCATATGACCAGTCCGCCGCCGCTGAGTATGCTAAGAGTTTCAAATAAAGATGGTAAAAACAAGTTTCATTTTGCAACTGTAAATATTGCCTACGTAGTTGGCTGTACGGCATAATTTTGCTCAGCCTGTTTAGACGGCCCGAGCAAAAGGAGACCGCTACGAGGGGTAACAATAAACTTGAGAAGATCCTCATATTTTCTGAACGTGACGAGGCAAGATGCACATGACAATTGAAAACAGAGATACTGACAAGTCCGATCGAATAACGACCTCCTGCGGTGTTTTTCGGGTGTCAGTCTGTCAAAATCAACTTGACCTTGGCGTGTTAAAATCACTTTTTGACTTTTTGATGTGTTTGTTTTGTAAACCGAAACAAGTCCCTAATCTGCATGGTCACAATATAGCGAAAAGAGTGGCGCCCTTGTGGAAAGAAAAGAACACCTCTCATGGCCAACTGCATATGAGCAAAAAAGACAATTCTCACAGACATTTGACTTTTGGCCTTCCAATAAAATGTAAAACTTACCTGCTGATACGTGAGAAATTCTTCGGGTAGTTTTGCAAACAGAGGGCTGACTCTGAAGAGGAAATGCAGTTACCCCTACTTGACGTAGTGTAACTGACTGTCCTGTTTCGTGAGTCGGTGGCTCTTTGCTGTCACGTGAAAAAACTTTGTGCAGCTCAAACTTGTGACATTCACTACGCTCAACTGCTTGGTTCACCCTTCGATATGCAACATCAAAGTCTCAAAATATCACTATGACAGATACGGTAGTTTTTTGGATAATGAAAGGCAAAGTTAAGGCCACCTCAACATCATTTTAATTTTACTTGAAGTTACCTGTAAGTTTAAAGTTTAAAAGAATTATGTTTTCAAAATAAAAGTACACAGGTGCACTAATTAGCAATATTACCGGAAACTACATATGTGACGTCAGTACCGCTCCGGGTAACTATTTCAACTTATAAGGCCAACCCGATACCACATTTTAATTGATAAAATACAACAAAAGCAAGATACCTGTCCCCGCAGAGGATATTCGGATAATGTTTTACCAAATCAAAGTTTGCCATGAGGCTTTGATTAGACTAGTGAGGGCAAACTACACTCTGACTATAAAATGATTGAAACTTCTTTCATTGGAAGAGTGAAGGTTATAAATTTCACCTCAGAGCGGAAATTCACTCCAATGAAGTAAACTTCAATCTAAACACAAACCGAGCGAAGTTTCACTATTGATGAAGCGCCGAAGGGCGCCGTTTGGTAGTCTGCCCGGATCCCCCCCCCCCCCCTCCCCCCACTTTCAGAGATCAAATCCCGCCCCTGCCTACAAATATATAATTATCACAGCCCTGGTGTCATTGGTCATCTTAATCAGTGTACTTTTTCAAATCATAGGTTCGGCATTTGTTGTACGTACCTGTTCTAAAGCGTCGAGATCGGTATTTTAACCAATGCCTTATGACTTTTGTTACTCTGAACAGGTCAATCCCGAATATTCTGACAACTTGTCTACGGATAATGCTTAAGCGAGGTATTCAGACAGGTAGGGAGTTGCAACAAGTCCCTGCATGAAGCGTATGCAGTCGACATTTCTTGTGCTGAATGTTACAGTTAGGATCAAATTCAACGAAAAAGTACGTTTTTTTTCAATAAAAAAACAAAATTTTTCCATTTGTGCTTCCCATTGGCTTAGAATTCACAGCAATATGAAAACCGGTATTCATATAAGATAAGCGTTCTCGTTCTTGATTGGTGAACCAAACTTTTTGGTTTGTGAAGCTACTCATGTCACTACCTGCTCTCTACAGACGTCGGGGTGTATAAACAAGTCAACAAGTCAGGGTTACCACATTACCATCGACGAGAGGGTTACCCTGTCTAGCCGGCCCCTGCCCCCCCCCCCTTCTTTCCGGCTACACTAATGTCAAATGGTTTGCGATTATGGAGATGACTACTTTTAATTGGCCGTTTTGGGCATTCGAACTGACACGAATTTGTTTCTACTAATTTAAATGAGGGATATAGCAACTCTCTAGTTCTAATGTCACACTGTAATTTTCTGGCACCGATGATGGATTAGGTCATGGATCTACGTAGGAGCGGGGACCGCGGTGCTAATCTTGAAGCGGAGGCCAATATGTTCAATTTAATGGCAATGTGAGGCGGTCCAAAATGCCTACGTCAGAAAAAGTAAGGGGCTAAAGCCCCCCCCCGTTCACCGCGGTCCCTGAGTAGCTTCAAGACTGAGAGTAATTTGCACGGTCATCATGTTCCTTTGTTTAACAAGGTTTTTCATAATTGGTTGTTGCCGTTGTATTGTATCGATTGTTTTCTTCCTTCGGGTTAAGGATTAGGGTTAGGGACAGGGTTATCGTTAGCCAGTTAGGAAATTACTTGTTAAACAGTGCGCATTGCCCCCAAATTTTTCAGCTATAACGAGTTCGCCTGTGAGTAATTGTTGGATTATCAAATGACCAACTTACGTGTATGTTTGTTTATATCTTCAAGGAAGTTGATAATATATACATGTAAGTTGGCACGTGTGTATGGGTTTATGCATTTCGTTCTATTATTGACATACATTTTAATATAACAATATCACTGGCCTACTTTAATTAAAGCTTTCCTACATTTCATATCTATTATGGTTTTGTATTTCAACAAAGGTTGATTTCCTTTTGTTTACTTGGACTCTTCATGAACTGTTCGTTTTATTTACTTATGTGGCACATTGCCAGTTCATGTATGCAACTCGTGTAAGACTAACATTGAACTGAACAAAGTTACGAGTGGGCACAGAATTGAACATTTCCAGAACAGCCGAGGCCGTGGTCGAGTGGGTGATGCTTAGCAACCTGGAGATCAAAGCAATTCGATTCCTGACCGAATCAAAGTAACAGGGGTTTTCATCCGAGAGCAGTCTACGGTTTTCTATTTGAAAAGAGTACCAATTTTATCTAAATTGTTGAGTTACAATCTTGCCTATGTGAACTTGTTGTAATTCACAGGTCACTCACATGCATGCTTCTCTCAAATTACGTCATGGTCGCTCCGTGATGTAAAGCAACGGTCAGGCCTTCAAAAGGCGGATTATTATTACAATATAATACAAAGCAAAGTCGGCGAAACAGTTACATGAGTGTGAAGTCCAACTGCTGACCCACGAGGCATGCATGCGGTGAAAAATCAATAGTAAACGGCGGCAAGTCTTGTAAAACTAGGATGTACGTGGGTGCAGTTTACCTGCTGAGCCGGCGCACAATGTTTCTCAGCTCCTCAGCTTCCAAACCACCATTGAACAAAGAACATTCCGTCAAGCCTGTTAAATATGAAATGACTGAACTAGGTTTATGCCGTATAACCTGCTACGTAGATAAGATCGCAGTTTGAGCACTTCCTGAACTATACGTTTGATGCCAAAGAATGGACTGCATCCCTTCCACATTAATTAGAAGCAATACTGGTCTGTTGTAGAAGCAGGATCATAGCGTTGTCAGGTAAGCATAACATACGTGGAAGTAGCATGCACTTGCGCACTTGTGATTAATACCCTTAGTAGGACGAACTGAAATTCCAGTTTCGTGTACATCACAATAAACCCCCCTCGCCCACCAACTCCTCTCCTCCTTCACCGACTTGTTGCCCCAATCGGAGTGAGTCTGACTTGCTTCCTAAAGTCCCAGATGCAAAGTGACAGAAGAACATAAACTTGGAGGAAAATATGACCTTTATTGCTACTTTAAGTTTATTTATTTCCTCTAAATGTAACTGAAGAGACTGATCAGGAGGCGGATTGCAAATAACTACAATGACATTCTGCAGCGTGGATCCAAGGGAGGAGGGGGGGGGGGGGTTTGCAGGCTCAGCCCTCCCTTTTGACAAACCCCCTCTGGCGAATGTCTGGATTCCGCACCTGGGCATTATTACCGTAAGCCTATCATTTTCCCGACAAATCTTACATCTGGCGGCTCTTATGAGAGCAGTCTAAAGTCCCACATAAAGGCGATACATGCCTGTCTGGGGGCGAGTCTTTTACCTTGTCGTACAAAATGATTGCAATCCCCGCTGGTGATGCTGCCCTTACATTTAAAACACTGGGGTCGTGACGGAACTAAATGAACACTTGCTATCTAATTTTAATCCAAATGGGTCAATTGAAGAAGCCTTTTGGGGTCATTTTTTTACCCAAATATTTTGCCCCCCCCCCCTTCCCCTTTTTGGGTCAAATTGACCAAACGTTGTTCGCCGTGACCCAGTTTGTAGTTGGTGGTATTGTAGCAATGACATCATCATACCATTAGTTTTCCCTTTTAACTTTGGTTGGTTTATCCCCAATTAACCTTGCTTGAAAAAATAAACATGTATTAGCAGATATAGAAACAATGGTTTTAAGGGACAGGAAGATAAATACAAATGCCAAATTATAATATGACAATGGGGTTACAAAAAGATTATTTCGCGGTTCGCGTTAAACTTTTTAGACACAATTTACTTAGACTGTAAAGGTAAATATTTAGCTCAAGTCGTTTTATTTTTACGGTGTGAGTGTAAAAATAGACTTTTGAATTAAGTTTAAAACGTTTCGTCCAAATTCACCTAAATTTATAGTTAGCAGAACTGTGTGCCATGCATGGAGGTATTGCTACATTTGACGTGCATTTGGTATTGGTATTGGCATATGGTATTTCTTTGTCTCGCGCTAACAATAAACATAAATCATACAGTGGTCAAATTATAAACTAACTCTGCAGTGCTATCGTTTGAATCACCGTCAAGAGCAATCGCCATGAAGTTATTTTGAGGCCGAATAGCCAAATCTCACAATTTTTTTTAGGACTTCATAATTGCATATTCAAGGTAAACCAAACAATTGCTCATGGCCAATTCCACAATTGAGGAGAAAACTATTGTCCGTGATCTTCACTTGTGCATCATGAAACAGTCTACTACAATAATTTAAGCTGGAGTGAATTCACCCCCCCCCCCTTTAAAGTGCCAAAGGTGACGTCAGCGAGGCAGCGGGGGGCTAGGAGAATGTTTCCTCTCATTGGGGAAGAGTTTTCAATTTCGCTTCCGCCCCATGGCATCCGGCACGACTCCGTAGGATTACATAATGGTATATGAAATAACACAGACCCTCAGTAACCAGGATAACACGGTAGCTTTAACTCCTGATTAAAGACCCTTCTCTATTAAAATAACAAACAGATAATTTATTTTCAGATTTTTTTAGAAACTGCAAATTTTCGTTCTTTCTTTCAATAAAATTTAAATTTTCAATTTTTCTAACGAACAGCAAGTAAATTTCTCCTTGCCGCGAAGCGAAACGAAAATCTTGCCCTCGTTATCTTGGTTGCAAACCATTTGCTTTGTTGGGACAGGTGTCGTTGCACCCTCTGTAGGGAACTTAGTTTGTCTCCCTTGCTGAGCAAATGCTGGTGCCTCTCCTGCAAAGAACACTCACAAATTCTTAATCAAAATCCCAGGGTTCCCCACTCTCTTTAAAGATGTGTAACCAGGAAACTTCATACAACACTCAAGTCCCCCAGTATAAAAACCCTTTCAATTCTAGGCTGAAACTCTTTAAAGGTTCAGTTCTCTCACCCCAAACAGTACCAATCCTCATAACCTTCTTACTGAAGCCCCGCCCACAATTGTCTGAACTTCATCCTCATCCAGATACAATCTCAGTTTATTGCTTCAAGGTGAGTATAGATAAACTCAATTTATATAATTAAAACACTCTCAGTACCGTTCATGCTGTGCAATATAAGCTTTGGTATTCTGCATTGTTTGAATTAACTGTCACTTAAAGAGCGGAACCAATTGAGAATTTCGGTACCCCTGTGCCAAATTGTAGTTTGGGGTGAGAGGTTTGGCCCTTTAACAACACCACTCACAATCCAGACGAATGGGAAATGACAAACGTGCCATTACTGTACACCTATACCACAAACCTGCCACACGGAGTTGCAGGTTAGGTTCGATTAGGGGACTGGAAGAGCTCGCTGGTTAGATGGAGTTTTTACGGCCCCGTTTCCAACCTTACTCGGAGTGGTAGCTCCCTATCTATACCGGTGTGCTGCGGTACACTTCTGGCCACTGAGGATAAATGGCCATCGTAAATTTCGCACAATTAAGATTAAAACTAGTCAATTTGGAGCACAAGCCGTTACCATGACAACTGTAATATTTTCAGCTGGCATTGTCATCTACAACCAACTGGCAAAGTGTTTAAAATGTCTCACCTCCCTCGGGAAGTGATCAAATAAGAATTAGTAGAAGTCAAATTTACTGATTTCTGGTTACCACAGTTAGGATTAGTTTGCAATGGAGGCTCAAAAGAAAGGGCGGATCCGTGGTCAGACAAGGTATTGCATGGGTCAAATGGCCTTGTGGAAGAAATTTTCTAAGGTGCCAAATGTGTAAAAATGTATTAAGTCAATGGCAACGTGAATCTCTCTAGGGCGGCGAGAAAACAAAGGGGCATTTGATCTTGACCCAGTTGCCTACGAGTCTAGAAAACTGGTCAGTTTCCGTAACGTTAAATCCACTGTCCTGCACGACATCGTAAAATTAACGTAAACACATTTACCCCGATTTCATGGTTAAGTGGTTAGAGCATCAGACTTGTGGTCGGTAGGTCGGGCGTTGAAGTCCTGGTCGGGTCGAACAGAAGACTTTAAAAAAGGAGCCTGCTGTCATTGTGCTTGGTGCTCAGCAAAAGCAATGGAGTAGGGAAAGTAAGCCAATGAGCTCGAACTGCAAAAGGGCCGTGGTCGGCTCGACTTGAACCAATAGGTTCAAAACTGGGCCGTAAAACTCAATCTAAATCTACTCCCTGAACGCCCCACTCCCCGTACGGTCTTACTCCACACGCCAATATCCTCAATCTTTACTCGAATGTGGGGTTGGGAACGTGGCTTTTCCTTAAAAAAAAATTGTTTAAAGATCTAAATTCAGTTGGTGTTTTCCCAAAATGTAAAGGACGTGTCCCACAGGATTGACGTCCATATGCCCCAGCCCTTGTCACGTTATTCCATCCTGTCTTAATCAACTAACCATGCCAAGTCTTGCATACTCCATAACAAAGTGAACAAGCTCTATACACTCAGACAAGCTCGTTTGATAGTCCAAAGCAAACTTCTTGGATGATTTTGGGAGGCAGCTTCAAGTTTTTTGTATCTCCCTGTCTAGCTTTCGGGATCAGAGTCGGCCTTTTAGTGAAGTTATTGAACATCAGACGGTTATAATCTTTAAGTTCGTCCTTTTTTGTTAGGAAGCTCCACAGACTATTGTTATTCAACAGACAGCCTTAAATCATTTACCTTTGTCTTTTTCAAACAAAAAATCTCCCCTCCAAGGCAATCGGATTTAAATTCTCCTTTCAAAGGTGTTTGACATGCTTTAGCAAGTTGCATCCTCATCTCCATGGCGACCTATAATCTTTCGGATTACCATACTGCCATACATAAAGAGTTTGGCGAGGTTTTTCGGAATTATCTAAGCGTATTTTCTCACGATTTCGTAAAAGTGGACTTTGTGCAAAGCAGTAAGGTGGTATAAGACGGTTAGACCACTGAACAAAGCAGACTGACTGCTTTCAATGTTTGGCGGGCAATTCGAAATTTTTTCACTCAGTTGTCGAAAAACTCCCTGGTTGGGGCGGTTAGATCATGGAACTAATATTAGCTCCATGGTTTAGATGATGCCTTTAACCAAAGTTATTAAACCTTTCCCTGCTTTGGACACTCCGTGAACTGACTCGTTATGTTGATATTCCGGTTTTCGTCACTCACCATACGTACTCTATACATGCAGACAATGTAAACTGATTTCTTCGAGAGTCTCTTGTCAACAATTATCAAACTATAATGTTTTCAATTAGGGCGTATATTATTGCGAAAGGTTTGATTAAGATTTCTGTCTTAAATAGAATGGCCGTAGAGCGAGAATAACTGTACCCAAACAACGGGGGGACAATCGAAGGCTGGGCTAGTAACAGTAACTTGGTAAGCACACTCAACAATTCCGCAAAATTGCGAAGCACGTAGCAATCGCACTGTATAACGTTAGACTAGTTGGATGAAACCGTTTCAACAAACATAACATAACATAGCAGGTTGAAGGGCAAAGGAGGGCCAAGGTCCCATAAGATGCCCTGAACTCCAGGCCCTAATCATTTGGCTCATCGAAGATCCTATGCCAGAGTAAGCGTGGATGAACACCGGCGAACTTCGCCTTCTCCTTTCGACTAGTGCTCAGAGGTAACGAAGCAGGCGTGTACTAATCGCTCCCAATCCTGCTCCCGGGAACGTCATTTAACGTCCCCATTCGACGGACGTGAGCGTATCCCCAGTCTTTAGCCACTTTCCCAAAGGCTGGAGGGGGTGGCGGTTATACTTGCTCTGCACCACTGCTCAACAGTTGAACTGAGCAAGCGGACAACTTCCTGAGACGGACAACCAAATACCCAATTTTGTAATTCACCATTTTTTTTAAACCCCCTCGGCATCACTTTACACAGCTATGCTGAACAAGCTAATTTTTAGACCCCGGAAAATTTCCAAGTGGTTCCACCGGGATTTGATCCGGGGAACTTCAGCATGCAAGACAGTACGCTCAAACCACCGAGTCATCTCCACCCCATAGTGTAACGGCTCATCAGACGAGTGTATGATACAATATTTATCAGTAACTATGGTCGGACAAAATTTTCGGAAGCCCACCTAGCGTAATGAAGTAGGTCTACTGCACACCTACCGCACACTGACTGCGGTATGATAAGCCTGTAGGTCCTATTGAATGTCCTCAGTGAATGTCTCCCAACGCAAGGCCTCGGAACCAGTATTCCTCGTTGAGTATAGGACGGTTTGAAATGTCTACTTTAAAGGGGGTAATTGTCTCGCACGGGGTGATTTGGCCTTTAAAGAGGCAATCAAAATTTTACAGTAAATATTAACCTTTTGTTCCAGTATCTCGTTTTCTCTAGAATCGAAAAATATTGAAGATGCCTTTCAAGTGAGAAATTACTGCATGTGGAATGGGAATTTTGTAATTCTGTTCGGGTAAAAAAAATTCTAGATGCAAGACTGAACAGCCTTATTGTCTTCTTGTGAGTTTTGACTGAATGTATGAATGTGGTGCAGAGCTTGTCGTAAAAGAAATTGAAAAAACAATTTCTGAAAGCCCCCTTTCAGCGCGGTTAAGAAATTGCCGCCATGCAAAATTATTCCGTTATCTTACAAATATAAAATATGTTTAAACATTTGTTTTTATCAATGCATTCTCATCCGCTTATAGCCGAAAGTTCCATAGGAATTATCACATTAATGAATGCAACACTTTTAAGATTATGCACACGTGATTTAATTCAACTTAATTTATTTTTTTTTTTCTATATGTGTCAAACATTGCTGAAGTTTAATTGCAGTGCTCAATCTATTGATCAAACGATGAAATTAAATGTCTTAAAGAAGTTGTAATGGACTTCCTGTCTAATGAAACAATGTATAACAAGCCGGTGTGTATTTCATTGATTTTTAGGTGTTTTCGCTAATTTGACCAATTTCCTGTTTCAATAATATTAAATTAGAATATTTAACGGTTAGGATAAAATTCAAGTAACGACTGTCTAAAGTGTTCTCCCGTTCGCATGAATATAAATTAGCAGACAGGAAGTCTCATTACTTTGCAAAAACATTCATTAATCTTTCATCCATGTGGTGATTTGATCACGATGACTTTTGACATGAACATGAAAATGTTCGATATTCCACCGGAAACATCATGCTGGGGGCGATGGAAATATGAGTCATAACTATTATTGTTTGGTAATACCGTGGTTGTTGAATTTGGAATATTAGTATCATACGGTTACTGCGGCCAACTTCAAGGGAGGTAACGTACTCTCATACAAGGAGAGAACATTAAAGGGCTAATCCTCTCACCCCAGAATGAAATTTTTGTAGTAGTCTACAGAAATTCTTAATTGGTGCAGTTCTTTTAAATGACAGCTAGTTCAAATAATGCAGAGGACCGAATCACATATTTCACAGCATGTGCTGTACTGAGCCTGAGTGTTTTTATTACATATTGGGGTCTTGTATATACTCATCCTGGAGCAAGTAACTGAGATTGTGTCTGGATGAGGATGAATATTTAACAGTTAAGGAGATTAGGAGAATAAGAACTGTTTGCCAGGAGCAGATTAAGCCTTTAAATTACACAGAATACAATGAAGTAGTGGCGCAGCTACGATACGATGGTCAGAGTAGACAACGCTTTCTGCTGTTCTGACGGACAAAAAGTGTCTGTCGACACCCTTTTTAGGTTCTTACTAGTATCCTGCTAATAACGCGCACATGTAGGCCATTCCCGCCCTATTGCCTACCCTACAGCCCTACCCCGCAGAACCGCCTCTCTTTTCCCAGCTCCTCAACACTCATGATTGTCATGTTTTGTCCATGTTCTGCCCGAATAGACCAAATGCTTTTGCCTGAATTGGGAGGGCGAGTGCCCCCCTGCACTCCCGCCTCATACATCTATACTGGGGGCAAGGGGGAAATTGCCCCACCAATGAAAATATTGGGGACAAACATATCGTCCCCCCCCCCCTCACTCAATAATTCAGGCAGATAAAAAAATTAAGCAGGCAGAATAAAGAAAATAAGGTACATCGATGACTTTAGTAGGGCTTCGCTAAAACGTCAACTGAGTCCATGAAGTTGTAATAATAAAGATACATCATTTATGATGCACCATCTGTATTTTGTGTATATGCCGTCAATGTGTGTTTCTAAGCGTATTTCTTTTCTCTCGCGCTCTCTCTCATAGACGAATCCGTTTCGGGACACGACCTGGGGTTCCAGTTTTAGGAAAATTCCGGCCACCCCCCTCCATCCCCTCCCCCTCCCTCCCCCATCCAGAAAACAGATCGATGCCCCTGGTCTAAACGTACGTTTAATGTGCACTCGACTTTTGTAGGCAGCACAATTATAGCAAATAGACTATTATTGGCGTAGCTAGGAGGAGGTTGCTATACGAGGGCTCCTTCATCGAGATATGTGAATATTCTATTCTTTTTTTCTTGTCTCTGTAACGGAACAAACACATGATTTCAAATGATGCTAATGTTGCACTATCGCATCTGATAGTACTTAAATATTCAAAAATTGTTCGAATGTCAATGGGAAGAGACGCCCGTAAACCCTCACACACGTCGCTCTTCAGATCCTGCAATTGACCGCCCAGCTGAAACACATTATTTAAAGAAGCCTAACAAACGGTCTAACTTCAAATGTGGCACTTGATAGGCCTACCACACTTGTGTGCTGAGATAGAGAACTGTCGAAGGTTATTCACTTTTTCCAAATGTTAGATTGTATGTGACGCCCGTTGTTATCAAATACGAAATGTGCACCGTTCGGGTTTGTTTGCTTTTCTCGAGAGTTTTGCACCATAATTAACTGTGCCAAAATGGGGTCACATTCTTAAGGCAACAATGGTGATTTGAATTTATACATAGGAGTGCGGGGATAATTTTTGTGGGGTGGGCGAGAGCAAATTTTGCCCGAATAATGGCACCCTTTGTCATGTGTTGCCCCAAATGGACCAACTGTTTTTGCCTCAGTTGGGAGGGCGAGTGACCCCTGCACCCCGCCTCGTACGCCTATGAATTTACATGCACCCTCATGCAAAAAAGCAGAAAGTTATGCCAGGGCGTTGTTAAGTCACAGCTCACCAGGCTGGCTATGCCAGTCATATAATATGTAAACAAACTGAGATAGGGGCAAGCAATGTGAGTTGTAAAAGATGGATACTAAAACTTCTTAGGCAATGTAGGCCCAACTATTTTAAGCTAAGTGAAAATTTTAAGGCCGAATCCTTTCGCCCAAATAACTTCAGTTCTCTTAGCTTACTTATTTAAGCCCCGCCCATAACTGTGTGTCAAAGTTCATTGTCAGTTCAGACACAATGATCTCAGTTAATCGCTTAAGGGTGAGTATACACGACTCCAATAAAGTACCGTTAGACTGTTTGTTAGGCAAAGTACTCTGAGATCATGCTGTGTCATATGAAAAACATTAATCTGCACTTTTTGACCTACCTGTCAATCAGCCTGAGATCTGAGCAAATTGAGAATTTCTGTGGACTACTAGCCTACAAAAATTGTAGTTTGAGGTGAGAGGATTAGACCATGTTTTACCCCAGCAACGGAACAAGTTAAAACAATGAGAAATGGGTTGAGTTGGGAATTATATTCAATCCTTTAAAATATCTCTACGGTTCAATTGATGACACAATGACATTCTTCAGTTAAATTATGTTTGGAGCGCCATCACACTCTCCCAGTGTGTGCTATCATTCTACATTTCCGTTTATATTCACTTCCGGATGGAACACAGGGTGAAGTGTATCTTACCGTATATTTTTCCCCTGTGTGCACACGCGTATGGAACTCAGTGGATTTGTCCAGCTGAAGTTAGCGCCACTTCCAACGGAAGCCTAAATTTCAAGATATTCAACGGCACCCTTACTGACAAATTCTTTTTTATTTCAATTCTTATGAAAATGTTGTGAAAGCGTTATTAATATACGACAGTTGTAAGTGCCAAATTTTCTCTTCATGTTAACCTTCATAAGTCGTTAAAAGAATAGTCCGGCGTCAAATTTATTTTTGATCTGTTAAAGAAGGAAATATTCTTATCATTCTGGTGAAAGTTGCATTCATTTCCCATGTTCGGTTTTCGAGATATTAGCAACTGAAGTTGGCACATTTTCCAGAGAAAGTGAACTTGAAGCAAACAGGTGTGATGTCATGGATTCACATTCTTGTCCAGTGTTTTGTTTTCCCCTATTTTTCATCCTATTTGTTTGACCTTGAATTGATTAGGCATGCCATTTTGCACCTAAGGCATATAAAGGTTTTAAAATTCCATTGCTCAGGATGCACCTATGGTATTATTATATTAAGGTTTAGTTGCATAAAATTTGTGGTAAATTATGAAGAAAAACAAAACATTGGCTTAAAAAGTCACGTGAATCCATGACATCATGCCTGCTTGCTCCAAGTTCATTCTATGTTGAAAATTTGCCATATTCAAATGTCAATATCCCGAGATCCGAACATGGGAAATAAATAAAAATTTTACCAGAATGCTTAGAGTATGTGCCTCCTCAATATATAAAAAATAAATTTGGCTTTGGACTATTCGCCAATTTTTCTCACATTGTTGATGAGCTTAAGGTCAGTGATGATTCTGCATGGCGCCCTCTTTCCAATACTTCAAGCCTTAATAAATCTTTTCAAATGAAAGCCGCTCATAACTTACAGCGCCGAAATCCGGGATCGCCCCTTTTGAGGCCCGGTTAGCTGACTTGCATGATGCATTACTATCGGGTCGCGTTCGTAAATTTTCAGAAGTAAAAAGAGATACGGAGGATCATACGGCGATGTACTATATTTGAAACATTCTCTGAAGTACCCTAAAGGAGAATGCACAAAACAGTTGATATCGGGCACATCATACTCGATTCAGGATGACTCGTAGCTGTCCAACATTCCCGTTGAAGTTTTCCAAACGAAAACAAGCAGAACCAAATCAACCAATGCGAAAGGAAGCACTAAATAAAGCATAGCTTAACAAATATAACATAACTACAAATTCAGTACGGTGAGTATAGCATAGCCTAACAAATACATATTAGCGTTTCATCGGTATGACGAGTGTCTAACCATAGTTTCCTCCTTGAGGGAAGTTACACACCGAAAAGAAGATGGCACTGTGACAGTGGAACCCTAACTAGGGTGGCGCACTCCTCAAAGTGCAATTTTAGTCTGCATCCACTAGATAAAAGAGTCGTTACTATTCAAAGAGAAACAAGCAGTAGTTGTATCCTCCTAGATATATTGCTGTGAGTGGTATTTAAAATTCTCATTCTCTGTGATTCTCAGAATCTTTAAAAGCCTGATTCTCTCACTACGGGTAATTCCAGTTCTCCTTACCTACTTACTCAAGTCCCTCATACAGGCTACAACTGCCTAAAATTCATCCTCCCCCCCCAAACAAAATCTCACTTTATTGCGCCAGGTCGAGTATGCAAAACCCCAATGTGAAATCGGGACACTCTCAGTACAGTACATGCTGTGAAATATTAGCTTCGGCACTCTGCGCTTTTTGAACCAGCTGTCAATCAAAAAGGTGTGCCAACTGAGAATTTCTTTGAACTACAACAAAAGTTATAGTTTGGGGTGAGATGATTAGCCCTATAACCTACCGGCATGGTTATTGAGACCCTCATGTCTATCACGGAACAAATTGCATAGGACCTTAAAGTTATGCCTACCCCACGGAGTGGACTGCATGGACTTTTCGTTCATTAGGGTGCGGCATCCTGAGGCTGTAACCACAAAGTCGCATGCAGGTTACTTTACACCTGCAAAACGGTCTACCCGTAAGTTTGACCAAAAATGTGGCCTACTGGTCAAATTTGTCTTTTGTCTCCCCGTTTATTGTTCATGACAAGTTTAGATCCAATTTTTGTTTGAGCAATTTTATTGTCTATCTTCTCGGACTTTTAATTGTTTGTTCCCGTGAGGAGGAACTGGATCTAATTATAAAGCAAACACAACAAAACGACATATGGATGGGCAGGAAGAGTGTATTATACAACCTGACCACTCAATAGGTTATGTAACTACTCTTTGCCTTGGAACAATATCTCATTTGTGGTTTTATTTGTGGTCAAGTATACCAGCGCGTGGCTCGTATTGATTTTTAGTCCACTTGTTAGTCAGTAAAATGAGAAGCGTAAGCCAGGCACGCGAACGCGGCTGAGATGAGACAAAGGATCTTGTATCACTCAACATACAGGGCACTTGAAAACATAGGCTGAATGCTAACTATTAAGGGAAATGAAAATCTCTTCCCGCCAAAATATATCGATTTATCAATTAGACTACTACTTTATCGAACAGGGAAGTACATTCACAAATGTACCTTACGATATATTTGTTTATCAATGGGTGACCGGTTTACCACAGTCAAGAATAACAAAGGAAATGTCGCCTACAGTTAACTGGTCCACAGAGAGCACTTGCTATCTGGTGGACCAGTTGACCTTTTTAATTCATATAGTTTATCCTTCATCCCAGTCACCCACGCCACGCGAACAGATTGGTGTTGTGTACGTTTGTTACGCATGCAAGTGCTGGGACTATAGGTAATGTCCGGTAACCTCACTCTTCCCTTTTAGCTATCCACCCAATCTATACATACAAACAATCACACATACAACCCTACACTGACTCGCATATACACAAAATATAGGTCGGCGGCGCATTATTTAAGTGCAGTATTATTGCTTTAAAATTGTCTCAAATTAACGTTTTCTCGACAAATCAGCATCATCCTTCCCCACATTCTTTATGCATTTCTTTATTCATTGCTTTATTCATTTTTCTGTAAGCTGGTTAATGTACAATTTTTGAAGGGGTATTTTGAAGTTTTAAAGATATTTCACGTGACTTTCAGGGAAATATATCGAGTAACCAAGCCTCTAACAAAGGGACTTACACTTCTCATTCTGGCAGAAACAATCTTTCATTTCGACGTCAATGCACTGCTTTGAACTTCTGAATGCAATTTGTTAATCCCCTGTCCCTGCCTCAGTCAATAAGTGCGATACTTACTTAAAATTTATCGAAAACGCAATGAATAAGCTATACCATATAAACTGAACATTGATTCGTTAGTCATATTATCAATATCATAGCATTTTACTTTATATTGCGTACGGTAACGTTTGCATTTTTTGCACCAACTTTCAAGAAAATCGCACAAACGGTCCAACTACCGTACCCCTACCTACTCTATCGCACTACGTCGGGCGAAGCTATAGTGAGTTCTTCCATAATGTCATGCACGCTTAAAAACACTTTGATCACGAGGAAAGTCAATAAAAAAAAAAAACAACAAATTTTGATCGAGTATAGGCCTAACCCAAATTGTGTCAACTACAACCTTGTTTGGGGGTTTTATTTGACCTAATTATTTGTGTCGATTCCCATAGGCTTTCGTGTTAAATATAGGACAGTGAGATTCAATTAACTGAGTATATTATGTCATTCAACTCAAATACGCCTGTAAACGTACTGAAGTGAAATGGTAATTCCCCTTACCGCAAAATGAAGTTATTACTTGGAAGGCGAGTAGGACATAAAGTCGGGCTTTCATTTCCTAAGTTCTAGGAATACTAGTTTTGTATGTCGGATATGAGTACTGTCTAGTCATAGATATATGCTAGAACTAGATCAATATAAACACGGAAATAGTTACCTGGAACGCCCCCGCAATAATATACATTGACTTGACTTCCACGAAATGAAACTTTCATTTCCAAAATTTGATTAAAATATAGAACAAGTTGAGTCTGTGATTGATTGCCATAGGCGTGCGGGGATGATTTTTGTGGGGCGGGCAAGAGCAACCTTTGCCCGAATGGACCAACTGTTTTGCCGGAATTGGGAGGGCCCCCCGCCCCTCCTGCATCCCCGCCTCGTACGCCTATGTTGATTGTTCAGTGTTTTAAAGGAAATATTGCGTTTGATTTACTGATTTTACTTATGGACACAAGTGATAGATAAATTAAATACAAATTAGTACTTTAAGTTTCTTTCTAAGAAATAAATTTCCCGTAGATCTACCGTATCCAATAAAGTATTGCCCAATAATAGTTTTCACCTTTAAACTTTCAAAAATTCAAATGACTCAACTTCCGTAACTCTGATGCGTTATGTTTTAGGGAGCTAAAACTACTTCTGGTGTTAACTGTGCGGCTGGATGGTATAATTAAAACTGTACGGTAGTAAAAGCTATCTCTTGAACATGCTGGTACATTTTAAACGTGAATACAGCTAGTACCTTTCTGTAAAATTCACTACCAGTACTAGTGACCCTTCGATCTATAGTGACGGAACCTTCCGTCACTTACTGAATCTTCGATATAAAGTGAACCTTCGGTCTAGTAAAAATTCCATTTGTGCAATTTCGATGTAATGAAACATCGAACTAATCAATTATTTACCTCCGATCTAAGTCTAACTGTAGTCTAGCGCCTTCGAGCCCCCAAGCAGCCCTGAGGAGGCTTTTTCCTTCGTCTGTGGCGGAAAAACGAATAGTGAGATCAAAACTAGGCTTGCGTATGGCAGTATGACAAGTCATTATATAACGTTTACCTGGGAATTGTTTAAGTGGGACTGAATTTCAACTAAGTGCAATGCCATGGATCGCTACAGTTTTCACTTAAGTTTGGCTAAGTTGTGTTTCACTAGTTAAGTCGATTTGAAATCCAACAATTAGCTTATAGCGAAACTGAATTTTACTTCAGTGGAATTGCGAGATGCAAGTTAAAATGGCTTGCCATACTTACGAAGCATATAGACGCGTCCAAACAGTCAAGATACACATGAGTAAATATATGAGTTGTACCGCTGGACCATGAAAAATAAATTTATATTAATTATTACGTGACGTCATGTCGGATAGATAGATTTTGTCGCACTGACGCTGTCTGATAAAAGTGTTTGTAGGTGTGACGTCATGAAAACGTCAGCTTGCACTTTATTTTCATTGGCCTAAATATCAGATAAAAGTCATATATTTACACCGGTTGACAATTTCTTTGGTTCTTTGCGATCATGTAGAGATGAAGAAGATTTAACAAAAAATAAAAAAACTCGGTGCAACCGAATTCGTTGTGGTGTGATCGCGGCTTAAGACTGAATATTCACGAGAGAAAACGACTTTTTTCATGATCTCCCAAAGCTCCAAATCAAGTCTGATCCCTTATTTCACTCTTAAAGAGTGATTTTTATTATCAAGGTCAAATGAGTACTTTTTAATAAAACGAATATGGAATCTTCTGATTTATTTTTTTTTTTCAAAATATTCAACTGTTCAATGTAAGGGTTACAACTGACCCCTTTCTCCAACCCTCACGTAAGTATTGAACTCCGCTTGTCCACACACACAGCTTCGTCGGTTGCATGTTCGTCAGAGTATTATTTCGAAAATATTATTAAAGTCTGGCGGCTAATATGTCAGAATATGAAACCGGCAGTTGTTGAATTAATGTCTCTGTACCTAGAAATTTGTATTCTTAATTTTAGTTTCGTTTAAACGTTATAGTTAATTAGTAAGTAGGCATACCGGTATACTGCAGAAAATTGTACACGGAAATTTGAATTCACGTTAAAGGTGTGCAAAGACCACCGCCGTGACCAGGTGACTGCGCTTTGTTCCGACGGTCAATATTCGGTTATGAGGTCAGTGTTAGGTTAATGAATAGGATAAAGCCTAACCCGTATCCTAACACTGACCGTCGGTCCAAAAGGATTTCGGAACACAGAGAAGACAGCCACAGAGGAGTTCATCTCTTACATGAGACCTCCTCTGGTGTATAAGAGAACTACATGCAAAATGCATACAGGTATTACAAAACAAGCATATACAGAAATCAAACAACTGAAAGGTAGTTTTGGTTGCCTTTTGTCAGTTTGTGATCTCGAACCGATGCACTCTAAAAATGTTGTGTAGAATTTACACAACATTGTGTGACTAGTCCACCAATCAACAAATGTGTAGAAGGTACACATTTTCGTGTAAAAAAATTACACAACGTGTAGAATTTACACAACACTGTATAATTTATACACATGTTGTGTAAATTTATTACACAACCATGTGTACTTTCTACACATTTGTTGATTGGTGGACTAGTCACACAATGTTGTGTAAATTCTACACAACATTTTTAGAGTGTAGTAGGGTGATAGTCGTTCGTCTGATAAGTAGTAACCTTCAGGTCCCTGGTCTAAGCGACAGGCTCGTACTAGCAAATGGGAGAATAGGGACGAAGCCCCTTCGAAAAATTGTTCCCCCTATAGAGAGTTGAAGTTTGGCATTGACTATAAAACAATTATTACATATTCGAACTCTCTTGGGATTTTTCCCCTCCTGAAAAAGTTTTCGCCCACTCCAAGAGGCATGTCAGTATAAGCCTGCAATCAGAACAAGAGCGATGTGATTTCGGGGGTGGGGTAGGCTTATCCTAACCCTGGTGTCCGTAATAAGGTTAGCCTGCGCAGCGCATCTGTGGCTATCACCTCCTTAGGCATTTTTTTCGTTGCGATGCGTTAAACGGAAAACGTCGTTCGTTCTGCGGGGTATACTAGCAGACCCACTTGGGTGTACCCAATTGTTTCTTCAATGGTACCAGGTGTGTTCACCATTTCTGACTTGAACCAGTGTGCCGGCACGGATGGTTTGCAAAAACTGACGCTGGTTTGTTCTCTGTTGGTCTGTTGCTGTAAGTTCCTGCAGTATACGAAGGTTTGTCCGGTTTTGTCTGGCCACGGTTTGTCCTCTCCACAGTTTCATGGGCGCCGTTATCCATGCGGAGCACAATTTTTTTTCCTCGTTCAGCTCATCAGGAGTTCTACGGCCCAGTTTCCAACCAATTGGTTTAATTTAAGTCTAGCTGGCCACGGTGTGGCTGACTGGCCTGTTTTCCCTACTCCATTATTTACTCTGAGCACTAACAAACGCACTAATGGCAGTGGGATCCGTTTTAATAGTCTGCGGTATGACTGTGTGACACAGGCCAATGTGGCGTTGACATCATTCACAAGACCAAAGATCACCTTTAATATGCATGTACCATACTGTCATAGAAAAGTTAGAGCACGGAGATAACTTACAATACTCATTTATCTTATTAAGGGTCATGGAGCTAGTTTATTGGCTACAGGATTTCCACGAAATTAATTTTCGTCAACCGTTTCAGATTTCGAAAATTGAAAAATAAAAAAAATAAGTCAAAATTGACGTCAGCTATTTTCCGCACCTACCATGGATGGTTGTAGACTACAACGCCTCTTGATTGACTCAATTTCACTGAATATGAGGGTTTGAAATTACATTTAGAAAATAAATGAAGACGTTTGAGGAGTACTGGACCCCACTAATGGCTGACTATACAAACTATATCACTATACACTAGCGCTGCTCGAATTGGTCTATAGAATGGTACTGAGTCATAGATATCATTACAAGCAAAGACTCGTCATACCCGTTGTATTCTGAGAAGCTTTTGTTATTGACACGTGTATGACAAAAATAATTACAAACTGAACTTGTCTTAAAGGGGCTCATTGAGTTGATATCAATAACTCAATGAAAGTCTCAAAGGGTCACTGTCACATAACAATGCTTATAGTTAGCCTAACAATCCAAGTTTCAAGTCCAAAAGTCAAAGAAAACTCTAAAATTTTGAATTTCCTTGTCTCCTGACTTGTAACAGTTTTGTACATAATTTGAAAAAGTGTCTGGTCACGAATTTTTGAAAACAGACTTCAACCGTTAAACACTCACTCATAAAACAGTTATTTTTGTGTGGGTTATGGGGATTGTGTAAGATTGACCATTTGTCATTGGTATGTGAAGAAAACTCAATAGGTTTGGAAAAATTTGTTGAATTTCATGAACCAACTCAATGAGCCGCTTTAAGAGAAAATTAATGATGCTCAGTGTCAAGAAGATGTTAATTGGTTGAACTCGAAATGAACTCTAATAAAATGAAATGTAAATTAAATGCGCTATAAAATACAAAACGTAGCTTAAAGGGGATCTGGAGTTTATGCTAATTGCATTATTTAGTTACAGTATGAGAGATACCGTACTATTTGCTGTGTACGTTATACTCTTCATTGTATGTACAGTACGACGTCTTCCACGAGAGCAGTTCCAAGTCCCGTCGACAAGGATAATAAGGGCCAATATGGAGAGAACACTGTGTAACACATTATCGTGGCCATAATTGGCACTGAAACAATTGTCAAGGGTGTCAGCTGCATAGCTTTACGCGAGACTTAACATTAATTATGGTGAAAATTCCCAATTTCCCAAATTAAGACGAAACAGTCGATGATGAAGCGTCCATATTGTCAGGGGCTCCCAGAGGACCAAAATTTTCAGGGTCGCCCGTTTAAAGATTTAAAACCTTCTTTGACGCGCCCCGGCCTGCAGGTTATTCACACCCCCCTTTGACGAAAATCCCTAGCCCAGTCACTGATTTTGCCGTTCGGTTTCCCGTTTTACAACGGCACTGAAAATTTGAGCAAGGGCGTCGTGCACAAATATTTTGGGACGTTAGAAGTGATGGCTGCCCAGAAAATCGAATACCCCATCTAAACGAACAAAAAATCTTCAATCATCAAATAATCGTGATCCTCAGTCAGTTAGACGGAAATGACATTTTAAGCCTTGTTAATAAAAATTGAAGCGCGCGTTATTTTAAATTTTCGTATAGGCCAACAATAAAATTTTCAGTGCAACGAAGAAAATGGAAAATCACAAAATGATAAGAAAATTAGGTGTACCAGATACCCGCTACCATTGGATGAAATGGTAATTTGAAGTAAGGTAATCATTGGGTACAAGGTTGCATGTGATTCGTGACCGTTTTTGTTAATAACTCCCTTTGATTGATGGAAATACTTCTTCTAGCAGTCTATAAAGACTTTTTACAGCATGCACAGAACTGTCAGTTACAGGTGTTTTAGTCTCCTGGAACTTTCAAGGAACATTCCGAGGCCTACCGTTTGTTGGCTTGTGTTGCTAAAAATTACCGTTAAAAATTGAAAATAAATATATCCCGATATTTGGGATAGAAGTGAATTTTAATATAAAAGAGGAAATAATTCGTTGCTGTGATTATGATTATCAGTCGCGGATCCAAGGGAGCCTGCTTTTACGGCCTTATCCCTCCCTTTCTCCAGATGAACAATACAACATGCGGGAAAGTAGCGGTGCAACTCTATCACTTCCCTGTTTTCTCTTACATCGGCCCCTTCCTCCCCTTTGGGATGTCTAGATCAGCGCCTGGTTATGTTGTTATTTATGAGGAAGTCACCATTCAATTGTGCACTGATGACTATAACTTAAAAAGGGGTTTGATAATCTTTTTGAACTCTGAAACAGGCCATGACGCACCATATTATTATGACTTTTTCGGCACTGGCCGATTGTACCAAGTAAAATATCACTCATTCATGTGAATTTTATCATATTTGTGTTGAAATTACGTCCAAGAAATGTTTGGGTGTAATATATGAACATACAGCGGTTGGAACTGTCACTGAATTCAAAAGAAAGAAATACGGTATCTTCAGGAAAAAGAGTATGCATTATAAGGAGACGTTTTCACTAGATGGAGATATCGTAGGAGCTTGAGGTTACCTCGATTCGCCTAACTGGGTGACTCTTAAGCTGAATTCGTGAGAATCGAGAACAGCCTTGTCCAGTAATTCGAAGTGACTAACTATTACGGTACGCTGGTAGGGTTAACATACTTCCATTGAATTTTACTTTTCAAAAATTTCATGCGATTCAGGCACATTCGGTATTACAGTATCAAATGTTAAATAAATTAGATTATCGCACAAACAGAAATTGATATTTAGGCAAACCTATGGCACGCACTTTACACCAATTTATGTCGGTGTGCCCAAATGATTTGATGGTGTCCACTTGTAAGGCCGTAAAAGTTATATCGTTGTGTTGTCTCGCATTTCGAGTGATAATCTACGTCGTGGTGTCCATATTTATTTCATCTCATTTAGTATTTGGTCATAAATACTAGGCCTAATCGAATACAGAGTGACCAAACTATTTGGCAGTGTCAACGTGAATATAGGGTAAAATATTTGGCCGTAAACGCGATTTCGAGTGCCCAAATATTTGACCGTGTTAATCAGAATACAGACTGCCAAAATATTTGATCTGGCTGCCTACTGTTACTTTCTGTTTGGCCCCGTATCAACGCGAATATAGAGTGCCAAAATATATTGTCGTGTGAACGCGAATATGGTGTCAATGCGAATACAGTGGTAAAACTTATATATGGACTGAAAAATTATTTAGTCCCCGAACGTGTTTTCCGTTCGACCAATCATCGACACCAGACGATATCCCGGTAAATTTGGCTACACAATGACACATATTGTGTGTTTGTTATCAGCTCAGAAGAGGCATGTAATTGACTGTCTCATCTGCTGGAAAATTCAGCAGCGAAGAGGTAATGTTAAGTCTGCATATTGTGGATGTTATGGAAACTAAAGTTAGTATAATTGCCGTAGGATAGGACTAACTGTTTAATCATTTGTGGGGATGCAGTGAGGTTGGGTGCAGATGCAGTTTTATGAAAGGGGGGATACAAATATAGGGATGAGGACATACACATTCTCATGAAACTGTACACTTTTAGCCCTAACACCACGCCGAGGAGGGTGGATTATTGAATATTAAGATGCAGCTGTTGTTCTCCAGCTAAAAAATTGCCAAAAAACTATGAGTTTACAATTGCTATGCACAATTATTTGTCAACCACATCCAGCCTTTCCTTTGGATATTGGACCGTGCCCTTTTTACCTAATTCCTAACAGCTGTGCATCACGCTCTTGGCTCATTTACAGTACCCCACAGACACTAACTAAGTTGGGGATTGAATTCAACCATAGCCGTTGCGGACGGGGGCTTGCATCCCCCCCCCCCACTGAGAAAAACTTGCCGACTCGTGGAGACTTTGGTGCATTAGTCGGGCATATATCATAGCTGTATGAGGCGGGAAGGGCTGCGAGGCAAACTGCCCCCCAAATTTTCGCAAAATCTAAAATTCAGACAGGAATTTGAAAAAAAAAACAATCGAGCAGGAATTTGGAAAAAAATTGGACCGTCAGAAATGCCATGATGCTTCAGGAAATTCCCAAGAGTGTCCCAAACTTTAAAATAAATCATACCCAAAAGGGGGAAATGCGTCATAGTCGTAAAATTTTTATTGTGTTAGTTATACTTCGTTAGATGTGATAAAACGAAACACCAACATGAATGTGTCTATATAGTGTCAGTTAACTCCATAAAAAGTTCAAAGTTTAAATTTATTTTCAAGTAGGCCTACTGTCTAGTGCAATTTTTGTCTCCCCTTAGTCGCCTCTTACGACAGGTGGGAAATACCGTGGGCATATTCTACAATCCCAAAACACACTGAGGAAATTTTCATGGAAAATCAACAATATCCCAAAAATTCCCTACACATTTGGGCAGCGCAAAAAGCTATTATTGCTGTCTTTGTGTCTATCCTAAATCCCAAACCTCACGGGTGTAGGAAAAGTCCATTTTGGACTGTGGATCTACACCCTTGCTAGCCGAACCCTTAAAGTGCCAGACCTCTCACCCCAAACTACAATTTTGGTATGGGGGTACCGAAATTCTCGATTGGTTCAGCTCTTTGATTGACAGCTTATTCAAACAATGCAGAGTACCAAAGCTTATATTACACAGCATGAATAGTACTGAGAGTGTTTTGATTATATAAATTGAGTTTTTATACTCACCTTGAAGCCATAAACTGAGATTGTATATGGATGAGGATGATTTTCAGACAATTGTGGGAGGGGCTTCGGTAAGAAGGTTAGGAGAATTGGTACTGTTTGGGGTGAGAGAACTGGGCCTTTAATTTTATTCCAAAATAGAGTCGGTCCAGCCAGGAAGTTGAGTAGGCTTTAGGCTATTTTGTAGATCAGTACGGTACAATGTTTCGCGAGTCGGCATGGAATCCAGGCCACAGACCACGTTTTCCCCTTTCAAAGAGCTTACATGATCATGAATAAAACCGTATTTAGGACAAGCTTTCTTACATACATCTTTAAGTCATACACATGCTAAATTGATTAGCCTAGTGGTGTTTTGACCTAAAATTTCCCGCTAAGTCACCATGTGACACTAAGGAACTTTGTTAGGTCTAATCAAGATCATGCCTAAAGTTAGGGATGATTTCAACATGAAGATAGGGATGAATTCTTCCTAACTTGTTTTATGAAACAGAAAGTTAGGAATGTACCCTGATGATTATCGTTCCTAAGTAAAAGATAGGAATATTCCTGAGCTTTATGAAATAGAGCCCAGTTGCCACTGCTGTTACGGTGTCTGTCAACCAGTGGCGGCACCAGGATCAAAAAAGTAGGGGGAGGGGCAAATGGAGGACAAAAGAAAATGCTGGGGGGGGGGGCAAAAAAGCGCGAAATCTTGGTAGGCCACTATTATTCCGGAGCTGACTGGGGGAGGTTCAGACTGGGGGAATGCCCCCGAACCCCCCCACTTGGTGCCGCCACTGCTGTCAACTCTATTTCAATCATGATTATGGGCGATAGGTTACGATATGATCTCCCTGTGCTGCCTTTGTACATGTTATTAGTTAGCCAGCCTAACCTAGGACTCAGTCATTTATTTATACCAACTCAGGCCAGCATAACCTTCGGTCCGTATTTCTTTTAATTTTACAGGGCATTACATGGCATCTCATGGGACCTGTACACTAGCCCTCCTTTGCCCTTTAACCTGTTATGATATGTTATGTTAACTACATATTTTTCGAGCCACTATACATTTTACCGCCGTATTCACACTAACACGGCCAAATATTTTGTAACGCCATATAATGTATTGACGCTGTCCAATATAAAGCCATACCAAATATTTTGACAGTCTATATTCAAGTTGACTCTGCCAAATATTTTGGCAGTCTATACTCAAGTTGACACGGCCAAATATTTGGTCACTCTATATTCGCTCATGTGTGGCCAAATATTAAATGAGATGAAATAAATATGGACACCACGACGTAGATTATCACTCGAAATGCGAGACAACACAACGATATAACTTTTACGGCCTTACAAGTGGACACCATCAAATCATTTGGGCACACCGACATAAATTGGTGTAAAGTGCGTGCCATAAACGTTTGACCAAAACTGGGTACGTATTTGAACAACAATTGGTCGCTCAAACGCGTTGTGCTTTTGAAAAGACTATCTGATGGGCACTTTTAACCCGAAGTATTTGTTTGAATGGCATTTTGAAATCATTGAACTGGTTGGCACGTTTTGATCAACAGTTGGCTGGAAACATAGCTGCCCAGCGCTGGTATGGGGTCAACCAAACTTTTTAAAGGACAAGAGCATTCAACGCCAAACTTCTTTTGAAGCAACATCCAAATTTCACAACTTTCTTCTGATATCTCTTCAAAGAATTTTTCATAATATTTTAGGACTACGATATTGCACATTAAGTATAACCAAGCAAATAATACTAGAGAATTTCACATTTGAGGAGAGAAAATATTGTTACATGACTATCAAGAGCCAATCATGAAACAGGATAGTGTACTAAACTACTTCATGTCGTGATGACTGCTCTTGCCCCTTTAAGAAGTGTACCGTACCAGCTTTAATATTAACTTTTAGGGAAACGCTGTGTAAGTTCGCTTTACTGAAAATGCGCATTCTTAAAACCAGTATTTAGTGCGACAAAATGAAATCGGATACTCTTGATAAGACATTATGGTTAAAAGTGGCCTTTACAAATTCAAATGATGCATTTATTGGTCCTCTTCTTAATGTGTAATGTTTTAGGAGCAGAAGCAATTTCCAGGATTTATTATTGAGACCGATATTTGATGACGGCTAAAACTACCGTATTTCCTTTTTGTAAAATGTTGGAACAATTTTAATGCCATATTTCCCTTTGACAGGAACTAGGCTCCTGAAATTTCTATACAATGGTGTTTCGTGTCTTCTGTAGATATTATCAAATCCTCCAGCAGCTATAGGCAGCCGCTTCTATCGTATACTAAAAGTGAATTATAAAGGCTACCCTGATAAATACAATGGCTGTAATCGTCATAAGTGACTCACACAAGTAAAGATGACTCATTCATTTTGGCACAGTTACTGGTAGATTAATTCTTTTCCATTCTAAAACAACTGTCAACAACGCTCAAGGTCCCTGGGAACAATTTTACAACCGTGTGTAGTAGATAACGAAACGCTATGATCTTGGATATATGCCTACGCCAACAGTAGCCGCTGCTTAAAGTCCAAGTTTGTGATTAAACTAACTCTTAATATTCTACCATGTATTTGAATACTCACGTCATAAAAGCTTTGCCTAATTTTGAACTTTGAACACTTATCTTACACATAACTCATCAATTTTCGGTCACTAAAACTGTCTCTAATTATCTATTGCCCATTTTACAAAGTAAACATCATACTTTTCATCATACATTAACGTATATGTGCATTAAGATCATGTTAAACATTTTACAATATTAATGCTGCATTTAATAAAATGCATGACAAATGTTGGGTCACGTGTTTATGCCACAAACTGGAAACCCAATAGGGCAGCAGGGAACCACCACTACTAGTTGCAGAGCTCCCTGTGGCAAAAATATATATTGTGGGAATACAGGGTGTAGTGAGGGTACGTAGCCCAAAAGTATATTATTTTAATTAAGGCCCAAGCCCCCCCCCCCCCCCACACACTCAAAAAAAAAAAAAAAATCAAAATTCAGACAGCCTAAAACTGATTCTCATGAACCATACAGGAAACATTATAGGCTACTTCAATAATCCAAACCGTACACTCTAAAGAAGAGGTGTTTAAACATATTGCTAAACACTTCTAACAATTCTAAACACGCTTAGCAATTAAATTCTAAACGTTTGGCGATCATAAGTGTTTAAGAACTTTTTTTTCTTTTTTCTTTTTTTTTATTTGGTGACTTCTTATGCCCTTTAGACATGCAGACTTGTGATGTGTCATTCTTTCTACTGACCACCATACTCGTGAAACGCGTTACTATCGTTTAAATACTGTTCACTTATTACTGTTGGCAATCCATATTGTTTGCTATCCTTCCAACTGGACACGATTTCATATTATGAGAGGGGGTAAATACTGAGTGTGTCACTGTTCAATGTTTCAAGTAACTGCAGCCGGTTGGCCAATCGGAAGCCTACTTATGTCCCTTGTAAACATAAATAGGAGGTTACTACACTTTAATATTTAAAGAAACATTTTATTGCACTTTTGAAGGTAGCACACGTTATAAGGACAGCGCTTTGCAACGGTATTGATTTAATCATACAGTATACGGTACCTGTTGCGTGACAATTATGATAATTGAACGGAATGAGATTGCCATATTAATCAGCGTTTTCGATTGCAAAACGCTGATTATTATTATAATTTTTCTAATTATCAAACTTATTACAATTTTCGTTGACTGAGCAGGGGTGGTGCCAGCAGTGTGGCACCCCCCCCCCCCCCCATCGTCGGGGAACACTGCCCCTCCCGTTGGGGAAGATTGGCGGTTTCGTCGGGGTGGTCTAAAAATTAAAAAAAAAAAGTAAAAAAAAACTTATAGGACTGAAGTAGCTGGGTACTCTTGAACTTATTTTTTGTTTTGTAATGATATTTTCATGCATATTGGAATCGATTTTCAATCTCTTCTTTTTAGTTCTGTTATACCCCATTCCTAATATCGTGTACTATCTCATTCCGCGTCGGGGAAGGACCGGCATTTCTTGCGGGAGGCCTAAAAATGAAAAACGTAAAGGACTGAAGTTACTGGATGGATGATCATGAACTGTTTTTTTTTTTCTTTATTATTTTTTTCTTTTGTAACCCTTCCTTAATGCATATCTGAATCGGTTTAAATCACTTCTTACTAGCACTGCTATCCCTTATCCCATCTTTAATCCGTGCGCGCAAGGTCATGCCCCCCCCCCCCCCGTCGGAGATGACTGCCCTCCCCCTGTTGTTGAGAGAATCCAATTTCGTCTGGGAGCCTTCATCTTCGTACATGCCAACAATAAAAGATGCGGGTCTGATACCTTCAGTAATTCGGATGATCTTCTTGATTTGATTACTAGAAGACCATTTTCTTCAAGGAAACTCAAAATTCCTAATTTTCCTTACAAAAACGGACGAGTGGCTTTTCATGTGCATTCAGCCCATTGCCCAATAGTCTGCCATCTGGCCCTCCTCGACAACCGCGAATTATAGCAACGGTAATGAAAATCGCCCACGTCGTTTTGAGCTACACATAATGATAAACGATAAATAGCAGCGTGAATGTCTCCCCATACGTCTGGCTGAAAAATCATTTGAAGCCACCTTGTAACGTGACATATTTTCAAATATGTTGAAAGTAAAATCATTTATAGTCTGGAATTGGTGCAGTCACGTATATCTATTTAGTGGATATTGCAACTGAATACAACGACGATTCCTACTAGATTTAAACCAGAATGCAAGGCATTCATACTCGCGATGGAGGCGGTCTTTACCCGTTCTAGTGATATTAATAAAAAGTTGCTTAACTTAGCAACTCCCAGACGGCAGTAGGTTCCATTTTTGGATTCTGTGATATGACTCGACCTAAGAATCGAACTCAGGCCTTCCGTGTGTTAGGGGGATGTTCTACCGTTAGACCAAACACGTGAATGTTTTATAATGAGCAGGTATTTCAGAAAAGTATATCAGTGTTGAGAATTTATACAGGTGAAACATTAGTGATGCCGGAGGTGAGGGAAAACTAGAAGTGTTTATGATACAAGCTCGAGTTTTAGAAAAGTAGCCTATATGTGAGTGATACGTTTATAATGATGTTAAGATTGACTGAACAAACTTGACAAGTAGTGGGTGATATTATCGACTAGATCTAGAAAATAGACGTGTTTAGATTGCAGAAGAATTATTTTATTAGTAATTTCCGGCCGTAGCCAAAACTGTCAGAATTTACGCATATTATTGGAAGTTCAAAATATCAAAATTTCCCCACGAATGACAATTTCAGTATTTTTAACTTCCTTAGTGTTCTCAGTATTGTTCGATGGCAGTGCTTATTACGGTTTGGCAGTTCAACCGGATCACCTGTGATTGCATCGCATGATCACCAACAAAGCATGCATATGCTTCCAGATCAGAAGAGATGTAACTTAGCTATCGTCATGGCTAATGAGGTTTAAGGATAGAGAGAGGTAACTACGCAGTCTTTTATTTTGCTACTCCTCATCAGAGATCTCTCTTCCTATTCCTACTGTAATTGTCAACAACAAAAAACAGTACAGAATTTCTCACCGGCGTCTTCTTTCTTTTGTTGGATAAGTGCGCAGCTTGTGGTCTTTTCCCTTACAGTACGGTTGCTCAAAGAAACCGTTTTAAATTTGTCTTACAAGATTGCTAAATCTAACTATAGGCTACCATGCCGTCAAGTACAGCCACAAATGAAAAATCTAATGTGAGGATATTTACAAAATGCAGAACCAAAAAAATTGGGTTGATGTTAACTAAGTTTATTTAGATGCGGTTAAGCATACAGGTATATAGGTCATGCGCATGGCACATTTGACTTTCAACTGAAACACATCAAAATCTCGAAATGGCTTTTTCAAGCCACGGTAGCAATTGATATCATCAACTGTATCATATGTCGTTCGGCTGATCATGTGGTCACCGGCAAAGCAGGCGCCTATTCGTAAGGGCGATTCGTGTTTCAGTTGAAACGTCTGGGTCAGAAGAAAACTACGCAGTTAATATTGCGCAATTTTCGCATCCGGGAGACTACGTTTTCTTATCCGTTCTCTATTCCTAACCCTCTTGGACGGTCTTCAGTTCTGGAAAAAATAAAATGAAACTTAAGTTTGTCGCTCTTGTTACAGTTAGAAGTTTCTTCAATATGAGAAGAAATCCCCCGTTCAATGTTTTTCTTAAAACAACGCCTAAACTTCTAAGTCAACAGGTTGTTCGGATGTTTCAAACTGTTAGAAAAGAAGGGTAACGACCATGTCATAAAGAACGGCAGTTGACAAAAACTAAAGAAAGGGCTTCTGAGAACCCCATACAGTCGTTCCAAGAACCACGTGATTGAAATATCCCTCAAGAAATATGACTCAACGTGTAATGAAACCAGAGACATCCCTAAATAAATTATCTGTTTTCATGGTTAACGCCTTTTAATTTACAAACACTTATAAAGTAACAAAACCAACAAGGTACAGATTGAAAACACTGTAACAAGTCCATAAAGCGACTGCTATACTTCGCATTCGCTCGTAAAAAGCAGTGTGTTTTCAATACCGTTGCATGGTTTCCCCTGAAAAGCTACAACACCATTACTACTTATTATAGCAGTACCTTTTATCTAGTAAGTACGGATCACTTGGCAAGTTGGGTTTTTTCTATTGAAGTGAAAATTTCATTTCAAAGGAAAGCTCAAAATAACGACGGCTCTCTTTCTAGTTACAAGTCTGGGGAATGCCATTTCGGCTGTCTGAGGAGTTAGATTTTTTTTTAACAATTTTCTGAATTTCTGTACGCTCCGCACCAATTGTTGGTGGTGCTCCGCTAAGATAGTGTTTTGGTCGAAAAAGTTACTTAACAGAACAAAGTATGCTTGCATGTTATTCTTCGTTTTTGGGGCAGTATAAAAAAGTGAAATTTTTTATTGCGAAAGAAACCTCAAAATAATGACTACCGTGTTTCTATAGTTACCTGCCCGGGAAATGCCTTTTTTGTTGTCTGAGGTTCTCAATTTTTCAAAAATAGGCTCCGCCCTCAACTTAAGTGTTTTCGGGCAGTATTTTATTTTTCGGACAAAGGAAAAAAACGTTTCTGTTCCCTCCCAAAAATGAAACGTTCCAGTACGCCTATTTCAACATATAAAGTATAGAACTTCAAATATGTGGGAAGCCAAACATATTCCGCTGGAAAATTTTCCAATATGGTCGGAGGGCATTAATCCACCTACTGATATCCAGTACCCCAACAAAACTACAAATCACCCTATATGATTTTTCTTATAAGGAGCCTCTTCAATAAAAAAAAACCCAAATATGTTATAAGATTACAGTTTATCTACAATATAGGCTCCACATTTTTAAAACTGGCAAAAGTTTTGATGGATAATTTTGATGGATACTCAGTCTGTCACTACAACAAATTACCAGGCAACTCTGTTTAATCACCCCTACATTCTACCTAATTTTGCTCTTGAAAGACATATCCCTAAATGAAAAACCCAATTGATTATATTATAACCTTACCAAAAGCCAAATTTTCTTATATTAAATTCCAAACTTTCTGTAATAAAATAAGCCCTTAATTTTCAAATCTTCGTTCAAAAATGGGGAAAAAACTTTTAGTGCACACTTCTAGTCCCGTCTTGAGGCCTTAGTCAGTTAGTACGTAGGACAAGAACGATTAAATGCATAACCCCAACAGAATTCCAGCTGTCGCGTATAAAACGTTTTTGAATTTGCCCATATGAAGGATGGATTCTCTAATAAACATTTTAATGGTCCTTACAAAAGTCAAATTTCTTTCAAAAAGCCGAAAATAAAAAGCAAAGGCGCGCTGTTATTGTTAATCGTAAAAAATGATACCGCGCGACAGATTCGGGGTGCGGTGATGCTTGTATGTAGTCTTCAGTAATCCTTTATCTGTGCATCGCAGGTGGAAGTGTAATAGACACCGGTATTTGTGACATTCTTAATATGGGTCATTACCAATATTTGGTAAGTTAGTCGTACTCTGGAGTTTCATGCACTAAAAATGTGTCAATTCGTTTAAAGGAAATTAAAGTACCTAAGTTACTCAAAATAGGCCCTAAAAATTGCCATTTTCGTAGCGCATATAACTGTTTTAATTTACGTTAAGAATCAGAAGATGTGATAGTCGTTATTCACAAGTAACTATTGCCGACATCCTATACCGAACCGACATTAGGGAGGAAATTAGGGAATACCGGTTACCGTAGCGGTGCAGCAATTTTCAATTTCAACAAGCGCTCATGGTTTTTATGAAACCCATTGGACCCCCGATTTGGACCGTTACTTGAAAAAATGTCTGGTAAACAAAGATTCTATAATGGTGTTCAAGCTTACATCACGGATTCTCATTGGTTGGCACAGAGCATTGGTAAGAACACATATGTGCGTATTTGGTGTTGAGTGTGTTAACCTTTTCCAGGAAATTGCAGGAATTTGACGAATTAGATGCTAACTTTCGCTGTGACGACCAGGGAGTTGCAACAGACAGGGAGTTGCAACAGACAATCTCTGTTGCAACTCCATGTGACGACACTGTAAGGGCGCCATTCCAACTCTTATGAGGCATAGCCGTGACAGTATTTGTTTGTAAACATTGAATGTGCCTATATTGGTGCTTTCGATTAGTTAGCGGCTCTGGCGACTCAGCCGGTTTCTCGACTGGACGACATGTGACGTAAATACCTGAATACGTCACACGGCTCAATTAGACCAACTCGGAGGGCTGGTCGGTTTGGTCGGCTCAAGTTGTGACGTTTTGATGACGTTAAGATCACTTTTCAGAAAGATCGAATGCTGGCTCAGCCAGTTGAGCTGTCTTAACCCATACCTCAGTTTGAATATTGGTCACGTGGTCTCTCGGTGGGAGATTTACAGCAAATCCTCAAATGAAACTAATGAGTTATACCGTATATGTCATGGGAAGGTAATGCAGGCAGCCATGGTGACCAATGGTCCGCACATCAATGAACTGGTGTCACTGACCTTTCCTGAGGGGCACAACTTCTGATTTTTCTCTCTCCCAGGGCCTATAGGACCATATTTTAACTGCTTATTTCAAAATTCTCCAGAGAAGGCACCTACATGGATGAAAGGCCTTACAAGGGGCACGTGCGCCATCCTTTTCCCTGTCCATTGTTATGCCACTGCCGGAGGGGGGGGGGGGTAAGAGAACCACCCCTTTAAAACTACTGTATTCAGTCCAAGAGACATATAAGAGAAATCAGTTTTTCCACTTAACAGCTTCAACAGTTAAAATTAGGGCAAAGCTAACGTTGACGAATTATCGGAGTAATCAGTATTTTGCATTCTTGAGGAAGACGTTGTTGGAGAAGGTGAAGGAGGAACTTGAACGAAGGGAAGTTCCCGTTGATCACGTGACTGTTTTTGTAATGTGATTGTTTAAATTTTGACTCAGACAGGGTCAACATATCTCATTATACGATTTACCGTATCTAATCGAACAACTGCGTTGTGAAATGTCCAGGTCATTCCCTTTTTTTCAGAGGGCCAGCGCAAATATAACTCACAATAAATGTATAGAAACTAAAGCGAGCTGTCTGTTTTACATAATACAACATTGTTAGACAGTATACTTGGAGCTCAAAATGATAAATACACGAAAGGAAATATTAATGATAACCAAGTTGTATAAAATTTGATAGATCACCGTGAAACGTTAGAAAGGCGGCGATACCTCGAAAATCAAACAAAACGAAATGAAATATATCGCAGGGTACTTATCAAATTATATTTTGCTTTAAACCTGAACCCATTCTTTTCCCATAGGCTTTGTTGTGTAGTTATAACTTATAGTTAAATGATTGCTTAGAATCTATAATGTCATGTGACTTGACACCCAATGATGATTTACTCAAAGATTATCTGCACATGTGCATTTGAGATTTAGATAAACGACAAGGTTGGCTTAGGAATGAAATATTTAATGTTTTACAGTATGATGCCATGGTTAAATAGCACCGCCTTGGCAATAAATTGATGCAGCTCTTTTACAGACCATATAGTGAGCTGGTATTTACCATACACGTAAATTAATGTGAACAGTCAATTCTCAGTATAACGCGTACATATGTTTAGTTGATACACATAAAGGCGTACGAGGCCCGAGTGCAAGGGGTGCGCTCGCCCTTCCAATTCGGGCAAAGCAGTTGGCCCATTCGGGCAAAACATGGACAAAACATGATAAATGATGCCATCGACCAAAACTTGGGCAAAAAATGCTCTTGCCCTCCCGCAAAAAAATACCCCTGTACGTCCATGAATATATTTAGCCTACAACAGTTACAGGTATAGCCTTGTAGCAGGGAGCTGTTGTATTTCCAAATAACGGCTTCCTTCTTGAACCGCCCTTCTTAACCCACAAAACTAACTTTATATTCTAGGGAGTCAAATTAGTCAGTAGAAGCATCATCCGGGCCAGTTTTTGTTTTCAGTGATATTTTTATCATCTCTACCCTTGCAAGGTCGAAAAACCATAAAATGAATTTATTCAGTGTACCGATCAAAAGTGTCTTCCCCATTCCTTTAACTGATAAAGGGTCAAGACCACTTTTGACTTTATCAAGAGGGTATTGTATAACGAAAATAGCAACTTTTCTCCCGGTGAAGTCCACGATCAAGTGTGAAGGGTGTAACAGTCAATTAACGCAACCCCAAAACGGACACAAATGTGACTCCTTCAGAGGAAAAATGTACAATAAACAATTCAAGTAGCAAATATATGTAAATGTGAATCTGAGACTCGGAAATATATACAATTTACACGATTCTCCTCGCCTCGATGCCATGGCTGCCTACAATATATACGAATACAATAAGCGATAGGATCCACGTTTATTTACCTTTCCCTTTGCAGCATAAAGTCACAGGATACTTACGGTACCGGTTTCGCACTGAAATATAATACCCCCCTCCGCACCCACTCCCAGAGGGGGAATGGGGGAAATGCCCCCAAAATTGATTTCAAGACCACGCCCCCCCCCCGCCCCTAAATAAATCAAAAAAGATACAATCCGTTTCTCACAATCTAAAAAATTTATAGTATTCTTAATAGTTTTCTTCAGTAGATCTATAGACCTACTAAAAAAAAAGTTAATTCACTCAATTTTAAAAGGTTCAATGCGCACTAATTTGTGATGTATTTGTTGTACTACTCAAATTACATTCTTTGTATTTCTTTTTTTTTAGTTATTGCGCCTTGTTCCAACGTGCGATAATACTCTTGAGCTTATGGGGTGATGTAATTAAGTCCTCTATGTACAACATGCTATATGCAAGGTGACACCTGCATGTTGCAACTTGCAAATAAACTAATATATATTTTTTTTAAAATTGTAGACTTAAGAAACGCCTTAAGAGGCCCGTTGAGTTGATATTGATAACTTGATGGGAGTGTTAAAGGGTCACTACCACATGAAAATGCTTTTAGTTCAAGCAAAATAAGTCAAGTTTCATATTCTATAGAGTTACGGAAAAAGTTAAAATTTCCATTTAAGTGTTTTCCTGGTGTGTTGCAGTTTTGTGCATAGCAATGGGCGTCCGCAGATATTTTTACAAGGGGGAGGGGCAAGGTCATTCATGGATGATTGAGTTTTGTACACTATCTAAGCGGAGCGCCACCATAGGCTGGCGCGGAGCGTACAAGAAAATTTTGGGCCTTACAAACCCTCCAGATGGCCGGAAACGACACTTGGCGAGTGTTTTAAGCTGGATGTACCCAGCCCTAAAACAGGAATTGCATGTCTGTAATTTTTAGATTTTTAGAATTTTCAGTGTAAAAAATTGTTGAAGGGAAATCTGCCTCTCGGTCACGGCCTCGCATGCATATGCACGATAAAGCTTACAACTGTCAAACAGCCTATATAGGCCTATATTCGTTACTCAATTATCAATTAACCCCCCCCCCCCCATATTCACCTTGTATATCCTAGTTACATCCGCGCATCGCCACTTGAGATCAGCACGGGACCAAACCAAGACCAACGCATTCATCAGTAGTCGGATGCCATACACCACATACCTGACAACTAGTACAATTTTGGCATATTTTTTACAATTACAAATTTCCAATAGATATCACGAATGATGGTCCCAAATTACGATTTCACTATTAAGCATACTATCTTCTCTTTTGCTATTCCTGGTCAAATGTCCGCATATTTCACGAGTAGAAACTGACGCTGTGAGTGAAGATATTTTGATGATTTATTTTTATTTTTTTTTTATTTCAATTTTTAATTAATTTTTTCACAAGTCTGATTTTCCAGAGGGGGGCAATTGCCCCCCTCCCTCCCCCACCTTCCGGACGCCCATGTGCATAACCTAGGTCTATTTGAGGAAAGTGTCTGGTCTCGAATTTTGGAAAACTGAATTGAGCCGTTAAGTATGTACTCACTCGTAAAGCAGTTGTTAGTTATATCAGGGAACTCCCTGGCCTTAGTTTGACCATTTGTCTTTGGCATGTGAAGAAAACTTGACAGGTTTGGAGAAAATTGTTTAATTTCATAAACCAACTCAATGAACCGATTAAATGCATAGTAGTACTTCCATGATAAAAGCAACTTCATTCATTGCCGCCCTCTTGTCACGTTTTTCATGTGACTGCGTGCAAACACATACGATGGGGTGTCCAAAGACCTTAAAGGTAAAGAGCAGCCCCCCCCCCAAAAAAAAAAAAAAAATATTTGAAGAAAAAGCTAAATAGCACAATTGTGGCCTCATTTCTCTTCAAAGTTTCTTTCATCACATTTTATGACTTTACTATCGGATATGCAAGGTAAACCAAGCAGTTATTTCTATTAAATTTCACATTTGAAGAGAAAAAAAGATTGTCACATGACACCCAACAGCCAATCATGAAACTGGACAGTCTACTACACTTCTTCGATTTGGGATGACTGCTCTTGCCCTTTAAGACACATGGTTGGATAGCGGGTATGAATGACAGATCTTTTGCTTTTGAAAAAACAACCTTAAATAAATACCCACATATCAATCACCACAGATAAGATAACAATCGTGTACCCTGAAAGAAATCGTGTACCCTAAAGAAAAAAGAAATAAAATAAACTAATATACGCTTGGTAATCAGGCTGCTTCAGTGAGTATTGCTTTTCACGAAAAAAAAAAAAACTCTAGCAGTAATAATACCTTGATGAATTTTGTTACATATACGTAAACAGAATGACCTGTTGTTGTTGTTGCTGGTAGACAAATTCACAAAAACGTTGTTTTGTTATTTTATGTAACGTGATCTGTATTTAGCTAGCTACCTTCAAGGGAGACGATTTTTTATCAGTTCGCGGACGCCGGGAAGAGGAGGGCGTATCATGACGATTTTAAATCTGTTGTATACCAACACATATTACGCCAAACAAAGGCATTTGCGTATATACTATGCCTTCATGGATTTGTATATAATATGTAGGCCCTACACATGCTTCAAGATGTCATGAGGAACAGCTCCCTGGTATCATAGGCCTATGCCATTGAATGAATTGAATTGATATGCAAATGTATGCTTACACGCATGTATAGACCTATCCCCAAATAGCAATTACAAAGGATTGTGGGATAGGGTTTTGGTGTTTGTTATTTTTGTCAATGGCATTTTACTGTGGTGAAAATTGACGCACACCCAAAACTATAGGCCTATCCCACAATTCATTTTAATTGCTATTCGGAAATAGGTCTATAGACAAATCCGATTAGTGTTGTTTTTAGTGACTGTAGGCAGCCATTAGTGGGGTCCATCAGCCTTTAATCGTCTTCATTTATTGTCTACGTGATTTCAAATCCTCATGTTCAGTGAAGTTGAGAAAATCAAGATACACTTCAGTGTACAACCACCCATGGAACAGGTAAGGCAGGAAATATAAAGATTTAAGGTGATGGACCCCAGTAATGGCCGACTAAAATCAGACCATCACAATCCGTCCGGATTCATCTATACGCACGTTGGCGTGTTTTGATAGTGGCGCGTGATTTTCAAGGCCCATTCATGATTTGGGAAAGCCCTTTTATCTTTTTCTTGACGGAATGGCTTTATTTACATATTAGGCATATATACATACAGAAGACCGGTTGAAAAATAAATAAAATACCGATTTTAGTGACAAGCCTTTTGCCAAGAAAGTCAGAGAACCAGGCGGGAAAACGCACACTGTAAAAAACGTCTGGTGAAATTTCACCAGGTCCGTGTTGATGTAGCACCTTCACAATCCTGGTTATTTTTTCAACAAGGTAAACATGGTCGCATTTACCATACGACCAGTGAATTTAACCAAATGACTGGCTATTATTCTTGATTTTGACCAGTTTCTTCCTTAATTTGAATGAAAATTCCGGGTTAAATTAACCCGGATTGTGTATGTGCTATACTGACACGGAATCTGGTGAAAATTCACCAGATAAATTTTTACTGGTAGAGTGCAGACACATCCCGATCGGAAATTAAACGCATTTGCATGTGAATCACATTGGTGCACAGTGACGAGAAGAAACCACTCCGCCATCAGACGACCCCGGCATGGTATAGCTGACTCGGAGGCAAAAATGAAAGCTTAGACGGCTGGGCCACACAAAGGTGCTTCCAGTCCAGCGCGCAACCGACTTCGTCGGCCGGGCAACCGTTTTAAGTGGCCAGCCTATGCGAAGTGGGGGAAAACCAGATTACCGGGAGCAAAAACTCAGGTGCAACAAGCGGGATTCGAACCCATGTACACATGGGCGTCCGCAGGTAAGGGCAATGGGGGGGGGGGGCACTTGCCCCCCTGGAAAATCAAAAATTTGAAAAAAAAGTATAAAAATCAAAGCAAAAACCAAAACAAAACGTGTTTTCCGAGTTTCTATGCAAAAAATAGGCCTTAGAATTGCCATTTCCGGCGATCTGGGAGGCATTTTGGGCTGAAATTTTCGCACGTTTCATGTCATTTCATGGTGACTCGGAGGTTTTGCCCCCGTCTAGAAATTTTGCCCCCCCCCCCCCGACTTTTTTTCTGCGGACGCCCATGCATGTACATGTGAAACACATTGGTACAGCTGGAATACGTCTCTCTGCCACCCCAGACGACCCCGGCTTACAGCAAAAAGTGCATCTTGCACGCTTTTGCACACTCTTAAACGTGTTTAGCGATTAAACACCTTTCCCCCCTGTTGAATTTGTTTAAAAAAACATAAACACGTTCAGTCATTGAACCCTAATGTTTATACATCAAAATGTTTAAAAACTTAATTTTAGGAATTAGAAACGTAATGTGTTTAGTATTTAAACGTGTTTACAAAGTGAGGGCAAAAAGTGTGTATAGAAAGAACGTTTTTCCAAACACATTTAGTGGTGTAGCTCAAGCATGCGGTAGTATGTTCATGCGAATAATTATAAAATAACTGTCATGTGATCATCATTCCAATTGACGTGGAAATAAAGACTGACACACAAACTGAGGGTGAGACGAATTTGATGTTAAGGTGACGCTAGAGAAAGGTTTAAAGCGTACGTTCTGAATTCATTCCCAAGCGCCACTCAGCCGACATAATTACTAGTGGGACGGACAGGATGGCCCGCCGTGGAAGTTGTCTGTTACAATTATCCCCCCCCCCTCCTCCATTACATAAATAAACAATAAACTTTGTCTTTGAGGAGATTAAGTGAAAAAATACTCGCTCTTTTAAGTACTATTAAGACCAGAAGACTATACAAAGGCATGCATGCAGACGAATTGACTGCAGCAGTGAAGGACATTTTTGTTTGGCGTTCGTAGCTTTCCAAGTCTTTGACTCCCAAGCTGGTCGCCAGGCCTCCCCAAGCTGTAGACCTTACAGGGCAAAATTAGCTCAGCTGAACAAAGGACTGAAAGCGTTCCATGACGTAACCTGTCTATGGACCCTCTAAGCACACAAAGCCGTTGTCGCACAGCATGCGGTGCTTATTTCGGGCATCAATACCAAAGTCAACTGAGACGTTCAATCTCTGAACACAAAGAAATTTACCTGCTGCTCCGACGGTGACAGAAGGCGATTTCAACTTGCAAGGCAGCCAATCCGCCTTTGTACCATGTGTGATGTTAGAAGTAACAGGTTGTTGGGTTTTATTCATTTTAATAGTGTAAAGCCGTCTCTTCTTTAAGCAGATCAATTTTAAATCTGTGAATGGTGCCTGCATGATTTGTCTTTCGCGTTATAGCCGCATTGAGCAAAAAGTAGTTGAACTGTGACAAAAAAGAGATTTAAAGCCTTAAACCTGAAATGCTGGATTTCAGAGTCAAAATTGATCCTATTTGTTGGCCTAAAAGACGGACGACTAGCTGTAGTCTATTGTATTACATTGTATTGATTTTTTCTTTATCGGGAATGAACCTGAATTTAAAAGTATCCCCTATAGAACTCAGATTCTTCAATTGGTCTATGTCATGGAAATCTGCTTTAAATGAAATCTGAACTTGTGAGTGTACTAAAGGAGAATGTTCCATTTTGCATGGAGATCTCAGTAGTCTACATGGAGCAGGCAGTCCCGTCATTAAAGCCTCATCAGTGTGTGTGGTATTGTTACAGGCAGACATTCGTCACCCTGCCGGTAGACAGTTTAAGTAGTCTGGTAGTAGTCTAAACAAATTTCACATTTTTTGATCTACTCCAAATTAAAGAAATGCAGAACACTGTAGCACTGTAGCTCATATTAGACAGTCTGTACTGCGAGTGTTTTTACAACACATTTGGACCTTACTTATATTCACCCTGAAGAAATAAACTGGGATTGTATCTGGATGAAGACGAGTTTGAGACAGTTGCGGGAAGAGCCTAGGAGTAAATAGGTTGGGAGAACTGAAACTCCCTGGGCCATTAATAAATGCCTTACTACCAACTTTACTGAATGGTTATTTAGAATCCTGCATTGTGATTGGTTAATACACTGACAGGTTACTCTCCATTATAATCGGCCGTTATCATGATTTGCACAAGGCACACCATGCACTAGCAAATAAAACCCAAAATGACATTTTTTGGGTGGTAGAAAAGGAATAAACCACATCTGTCGGATTATTCTTGGTGCATAACCCGTCTCGACTGCAAATTTGAAAGAAATAACTGACTCGGCATCGCCTCGTCCGTTCAGTTTTTCCAAATTTGGAGTCCCGACCTTACGGTTGTTTACCAACAACAGTCCGATAAATGCAGTTTATTCCTTAATTAATCGTCCTCCTAACGTCTAAAGATAATCCAGATTCAAGTTGGTGAAAGCATACATAAATGACATATGTGAAAACTTTCACTCTAGAAGATTGATAATTGTTAAGTTCACTCCAAGAAGAGTGAAATTCACTTTATAAGAGCTAGGTTCCACCCTTAATGGGGTGCATTCAGGGACCAAGCGTGATCCCTGAAGGAAATCGTTATATTGTGAATTTTCACTCCTCTGGGAGTGAATCTCACTCTACTTTGAATGAATTTCCCCCTTTGTTTTTGGAGTGAATTGACTCTCTATTGAAGGGAACCCCTTTTTACCCCATTAAAGCGTGACTTAGTTCACTCTCTTTTTGGAGTGATTATGGCAGCTTTGCAGAATTTGGGGCTTTGCCCATGGACCCAAATGAATAGACACAATGCCGATGGTAGAAAGTGTTTCTTTTGAGGCGGAGGGGGGAGGAGGGGCGTAGCCGGATACCACATTGAGCATCCGATTCAAAATTATCTTTAACTGGCTTTATTTGTTCTTCATGAGATACAATGTGGAAGTGAGCCCTCACTAAGAATGAATACATTTCTTGGAGTGAAATTTACTCACAGGATGCTCTTGGAGTGAATTAACTCTCTTATTGAGTTAATTCACATTTTTCACTCTAAAAGAATGAGTATGTTTACTCGTTTCCTTTTTAGAGTGTGTTACACACCTTTGATTTTTCGTCCAATTAAAGTTCAAATTTATCTGTCCAAGTCACAGGTTTTATTTATATTTGAAACACCGCAAGGAAACAAAGATTTCCGCAGTGTTTGTAAATCAGACGTAATAGCCAGCTATTGTTGCCAGTTAAGAACTTTATCTTTTGAACACAACTAAATCTGGACAATTTATATCCTTCTGATCATGGAAAGCAAACAAACGAACTTAATCTAGTTCGTTTGTTTATTTGTTCGTCTTTGTGAAAGGTGTCCTTTTCTTTTTTTCTTATTTTTTTTAAGACGGGGTCTTACTATGTTTTTATTTTGTAATTTGTGTTTCACAGCTTAATATGGAGCCAATTCCTATTGATCTAAAGGAGTCAGTTTTGGGGGAGGACACTGCTAGTTTTTTTTTTTTTTTTCGAAGTTAGAACATTGGCAGAAATTTCCTGGCTAAAAGGGTATAATTTATCTCATTGGCTGTCTTATTTGGATTCATGAATTTGGCCAGAACTGAGAGTCTGTATGAACTCCTTCCCTCTTTACCTCCGCCCCCACCAACGCCACCCTCCACTTCGTATGGCATCATCTCACGAAAACCAAATAACTTTCATAAACCATTGCTGATTGTCTTCTCGCTCTGTCATCTTTTGGTCAGTTGCTTATTTGTGAATCTTTTGCCTCGTTCGGCGGACTTGTGTAACTCCGTTGCCTATATAGTGGCACTCCAAGAGTATACACATTCGACACCTGATATGAAGGTAATCCACAGAGCACTGCAGAGAATAAACTCTTTTTTTCTTTTGGCTGGTCTCTTTCCGATTTTAGCGGCGTCGTTCGTTCGTTCTGCAAATAGTGTCTTGTAGGTAAATTTCTTCTCCGTTGGTTTCGCATGTCTTTGTTCTCTCGGAAGTAAGCGTGGCACGAGTCACTGAGCGTTTGCTCAACTAATTAATTTGAAAACAGGCAATTACTTTTTCTTTGTGAGACTTAAACTTCACAACGAGGCGGACGTTGACAGAAATCCCAAACGGCTCTGTTCAGGGGACGGTGTTGGTAGAGTCGGCGGTGATAAAAACTGTGATTGCTGTGTTGATGGATGATCATGCGCGTACAACTATACACCGCTTCTTTCCTGGTACTTATGTGAACTTTGCTGTCTATCGTTGACGCATTATTATTTCCTTCGTTAGATAAGAATGGAACATAATAGCTTGTGACTTAGTATTCAATGCAAAGCTTATGAACTTCATCAATCAATGAAGAAAGCTTTGTCATACAATGGAATAATTACGAGTATTTAAGTAGGCTATATAGTCTATTGACGTTTCGGAGAAGAAAACCAAATTCAACTAAGTGTCCATTATTTAGCCACGAGCCGTTAAAGGGAAATACTGCGTTTGTTTTACAAGGAAATTCTATCCTTTTAAAACCAATATTTATTGGCAAAGAGTGATATATAATTAAAAAATAAGGCAGTATGGTTCAGGGGTGGCGCCAGCGGGGGGGGGGGGCTTCCCCCCGTCGGGGAAGGTCGGCGGTTTCGTCAGGGAGGCCTAAAGAAATAGTAAAAACCCCACCAAGGACTGAAGTAACTGGATGGGCCATCTAGAACATATTTTTTGTTTTGTGATGCTATTTTGATACATATCGAAATCGATTTTAAATTACTTCTTAACTCTGTTAAACCTCGTTCTATGTACCTTGTCCTATCTCTTTCCCCCTGGGGGAAGGACGGCAATTTTTCTGGCAGGCCTAAACATAAAAAACGTAAAGGACTGAATTTACTGTATGGATGACTATGATTCTTTTCTTTTTGAACTATATTTTCTTTTGTAAAGCTATTTTAAAGCATATATGAATCGGTTTTAATCACTTCTTACTAGCTCTTCTATCCCTCATCCCATCTTCAATCCGTGCACGCAAGGTCATGCCTCCGTCGGGGACGGGCTACCCACCCCTATTGTTGAGGAAATCCAGTTTCGTCGGGGAGCCTTCATCTACAGACTCATGATAAAAGATGTGGGTCTGTCACTTGGACGACCTTGATCTTGAATTTTAGAAGATCATATTTTTCAAGGAAACTCACAATTCGGAATTCTCCATACAAAAACAGACGAGGGGTTGTTCATGTGCGTGCATTACCCAATGGTCTGCCATCTGGCCTACCCGGACGGACAGTCCAACTCTTACAAAGGTAATGAATATCGGCCATGTCGTTTTCAGCTACATATAATGATAAACAGTGGTCTGAAAAAGTCTCCTCATAAGTGTGACTGAGAATTTATTTGAAGTCACCTTGTAACGTGCCATATTTTCAAAATACGTTGGAAGTTAAACCATTTATAGTCTGTAGTTCGGGCAGTCACGTTAAAAATTCCATCTATTTAGTGGACCTTGCAATTGAATTCAACGAAGATTCTTCAGTTCTTAATGCAGTCAAAAACATTAGAGCATGTTTTTAATTCCGTTTCATATAGTCTTCCCCTCCACCCCCCCCCCCCCCCCCCCGAAAAGAGACAAGACCACTACATCGAATTTTAGCAGTACCTTTTATCTGGTACTTTTCTGATCATTAGCAAGTTGGGTTTTTTTCTCTATTGATGTGAAACTTTCATTTTAAAGAAAGGCTCGAAACAACGACTGCTTCATTTCTAGTAACAAGTCTGGGAAAAGCCATACCGGCTATTTTAGGGGTTAGATTTTTGAAAAATTTTCTGTACGCTCCGCACAGATAGTGTTTTAGTCGAACAAATAACTGAACAGAACAATGCGTGTTTGTAAATTATTCTTCATTTTGGGGCAGTATTATAAAGTGAACATAATTTTATTGCGAAAGAAATCTGAAAGTAAGGACTTCTTCAATTCTAGTTACGAGCCCAGGAAATGCCATTTCCTGCTTTCCGGGGGTTCTCAATTTTTCAAAAAATTCTGTGTGCTCGACTTAGATAATCTTTCGGGCAGTATTACATTTTTTGGACCAAAAACAATTCTGCCCCTCCCAAACTGACACGCTCCCGTACACCTATGACAATAAATAAAATATAAAATATCAATAAATGCGAAGCCAAATTTTTTCCTTGGGAGAATGCTCCAATACGGTCCGAGGGCCTAAATCTGCACGATGATATTCAGTAACCTCAACAAAACTACAGATCACCCCTACTTTATTTTCCTCATGAGAACGTCAGATTCCTTCCTAAAACCCAAAACTGTCATAAAATTACAATTATCTCCAATATTAGCTTAAGATTGTTAAAAGTGGCAAAATTTTCCAATTTCGATAGATACTCCGTAAATAAATAACCACAGCCAACTCTGTTAATCACCCAGCATAACCTAATTTTACTCCTGAAAGGCATATCACTTATATAAGAAACCAAATTTTTCATTATAAACTTACCCCCCCCCCCCCAAAAAAAAAAAAAGAAGAATACAAAAAACAAATTTTCTTCCATTAAAGTCCAAACTTTCTCCGTTATAATAAGCTCTTAATTTTCAAAGATACGTTCAAAAAATGGAAAAACTTTCCGGGCAAACTTCTACTCTCGTCTCGAAGCCTTAGTTCGTAGGTCTTGTACGATTCAATGCGCAACCCCAAAAGAATTTCAGCTTTCGCCCATATAACGTTTTTGATTTTTCCCTTATGAAGGACAGATACTTCAATAAACACCCAGAATTTTTTCTAAGTACCAACAAAAGCCAAATTTCTTGCAAAAGTTTTAATTTTTACTTCAAATAAACTCCAGATTTTTAAGTATTTGTTTATAAGAAAGCTCAAAATTTCGGCGCGCTCCACGCGCCTCAAATTCTGCCAAGTCACGTAACGTTCCACCGGGACATAACATCGCCTTCGTCGGGGCCTTGAAATTCTGGCCCCCCTGTCGGGGAGCTTGGCCCCCCTGTCGGGAAAATCCTGGCACCACCCCTGGTATGGTTGTCTTCTTTTCAAGAAATGAGTTTACCTCAAACAGAAATTCAGTTGTTTGTTGCTAAAAAATAATGTGTTTACCCAAACTTTCCACATTTCAAAAGATGCAACTTCCATAACTGTTTTTGTGTGTAATATTTTGCGGAGATGAAAGGAAGCTATAGCTGGGGTTTATTGTTGAGACCGAATGATTTGAAAATGATTAGAGCTTTTTACTTTTAATGCTATGTTGGAGCATTTTAGGCGCAATATTTTCCTTTAATATTCGTGATAACAGACGTTCAGGTGAAGTACCGGTGCACTAATGAAGCTACAATCCTCGACAAAAATACATGGGACAAACTCCGCTCCCCGTATCAATGAAGTTTCGGGACGCCTTGGGCTGCCGCAACATTCAAATGGCGGAATGGTGATCATTGCTTGTTTTGCTTGTTTTGCTTGTTTTGTCCCATAATTTTTTTGTCGAGGACTGTAGGTGGAGTTTCTAACCAAGTGGTTCAAGTGCAAGGGGGAACCGGTCGCAGCCTGTTTCCAGTTACGCATCATGTTGTAGTTCTGGCCTACGTACATGTTCCCAGACGAAACTGGAACTCCAATTTGCCCGAAAACCTTTTACATTGAACACAGGGTTGATAATTAAGAGCTTATATTGAAGGAAGTTTAGAATTAAAGTGTACCTCAAGTCAAAAAAAATCAAACATATATATTAAACAGAATGAAAAATGAATTCTAACAGTCCAACTCCCATCTTCAGAGGAAATTCCTGAGCCATCATTGCGCAATAATCTGTGATGTCATTGTTGTACAACTCAAATAACAATCTTTGTATTTCTTTGTTGTTGTTGTTTTTTTTTTTTTTTTCTGAAAGTTACTGCACTTTGTACCATGGTGTGACAGAACACTTATTCTTATGGGTGATGTTATTAACTAAGCCCTCTCTGTAAAACATGCTTTGCAAGAAAAAAAGAAGTGTTCAAGGTCATAAAAACACCTTTAACTTTAAAGTGAAACAAAGCAGGTAAAGGGAGTTGTACAACAAGAAAGCCACAAATTATTGGACTAATTTGTTTTAAGTGAATAAATTTCAACACTTTATATCTTGGCTCCGGAATGTCCTATGAAGATGTGAGTTGGTCTGTTAGAAATCATTTTTCATGCTGTTTAATATATATTTTTGAATTTTGTAACGTGAGGTACACTTTAATGGAAGAAAATGTAACCTTTTGGTGAAATTGGTGCTTCTTTTTAGTTTTTTAAGCGATCTGCCTTGTACGAGCAAAACTAAGTAGGATGTAGGGTGGTTGGCGTTGGCTCGGGTTTTTCATGGAAAGAAGCATCCATCAAAATTGATTTTCCGACAATATTTTGCCATTTTTGACAAATATTTCAAAACACGAAGCTTAAGCCGTGTTCCCATTTGATCTAGGGAGGTGGATCTTGATCTACCGAGGTGGATCAAACACTAATGGGAACGCAGATCAACAACACTCACTCAAGATCAAGATCCACCGATTTTGATCGACCGTTCGGGGTAGATCAGATCCACCGCGCTGGATCAAAGTTTGTAATGGGAACACATCGGTAGATCAAGTGACCCTGGATCTCCGGTTACACTCATGTATGTTTTTGTGATACATCGATACGAAATGCATGGCAGGCCGACTTGTAAACATTGGTGACCTTTTCGCGCTTGCGCAATGTGTTCATAAAACACGTTTGATCTACCGCGCTCATTCAAATGGGAACGCGGATCTCGATCAAGGTAACTGATGTTGATCCACTTCGGTAGATCAAGATCCACCTCCCTGGATCAAATGGGAACACGGCTTTATATTGGAGGAGGAAGTGTAATTTTAGCCGTGTTCCCATTTGATCCAGGGAGGTGGATCTTGATCTACCGAGGTGGATCAAACACTAATGGGAACGCAGATCAACAACACTCACTCAAGATCAAGATCCACCGATTTTGATCGACCGTTCGGGGTAGATCAAGATCCACCGCGCTGGATCAAAGTTTGTAATGGGAACACATCGGTAGATCAAGTGACCCTGGATCTCCGGTTACACTCATGTATGTTTTTGTGATACATCGATACGAAATGCATGGCAGGCCGACTTGTAAACATTGGTGACCTTTTCGCGCTTGCGCAATGTGTTCATAAAACACGTTTGATCTACCGCGCTCACTCAAATGGGAACGCGGATCTCGATCAAGGTAACTGATGTTGATCCACTTCGGTAGATCAAGATCCACCTCCCTGGATCAAATGGGAACACGGCTTTTATGATTGAGTTTTTGGTTTTACTGAAGAATCGAACCTTCCTACCAGAAAGGTCAAGTAAAGGTCTCAGGGGCGACTTATGGTTTGTTGGGGATTACTGGATGTCTTCATGCAGGTCGAAACCCTTGGATGATACTGATAAATTTCCCGAAAAAGTTCGTTTTCCTCGTAACATATATTTGAAAATCTGGAGCTTCGGGAATTTTATGGCAGAAAACATAGTCGTACGGAAGCATTTTAATTTTTTCTTCTTTCTTTGTGGGAAGGAGGAGGGGTTAAGATTTTTTGCCCCCCAAAATGTAATCCTGCCCCCAAAAACCATCTAAGCGATTAAATGTATTCACATGTCAGTCCCCCAGCCCCGCCTCCTGGTTTTGTTTGTAGAGGAGAAAGTGCTTATGTCTTTCATGGTGTGGTTGGAGGCTCCCAGACGAATTGGATCTCCTCCCCAAAGGAGGGGGGAGGGGCGTGGCGACCTCGCCCCTCTCTGGCGCCACCCTTGAAGGTGAGGGAAAAGTGACGCAAGGGGAAGATGAATGTCAACAGCTTCTCAAAAGTGAAGACAGACTACGGTGACTACAACCATGACTAATTCTAGTGTCGATTACTGCTTAGGCCTCTGAACTGAAAAAAATGGATTGGAGATAATCTGTGGTTATAATGTCTTAAATGCATTTTTGAGACTCGATGCATTGTGCCTGCTTTTATGTAAGCTGTTCAATAAAATGTCTCTGTTTGGAAACAGCAAACGACTTTTGATATGCCTTCTCTGCTCATGGAGTTAACTTTTGCAGAAATACATTCCTTGATAAAAAGGGTGAATTGTGGAGCCAGAATTTCTCTCATGCCTGGTTGGCTTTCTCCGACTATGGATGTGATCCAATATTCCGATGTCGCCGCCGCCTTAAGAAAAGAAACCAATGAGACTTTGGTCCATGCAGTAGTTAGCAAGGGTGGATATAAAGAAATTTGTTTGGGGGCGAACTCAACTTCAGATCAAGACGTTTCAAATAGTATCAGGGGATGTCGTGCAAAAATATTTTTTTTGGGGGGGGGCATGAGAGATGGTGACTGACTGTTCGAAAGACTATCTAAGCGGAGCGCCACCATCAGTTGACGCGGAGCGTACAGAAAATTTTGAAAAATCCCGACCTCTCAGATAGCCGGAAATTGCATTTGCCAGGCTTGTAAGTAGAATTTAAACAGTCGTCATTTTGAGCTTTCCTTTGCAATTAAATCTTCATTTTAATAAACAGAAAATCAAATTGCAGAATGTTCAGAAAATTCCCAGATAAAATGTACTGGCTGCTTTACATGACGATGTGACATTTTATCAGTTTCTTTGTCGCAGATTAATATCTTCATTAAAAAGAATAGACCAGAACCAAATTTTTGTTTAATATGTTAAAGACGAACATATTCTAAGCACGCTGGTGAAGTTTTCATTCATTTCTCATGTCCGGCTCTCGAGATATTAGCAACTGAAGTTGACACACTTTCTACAAAAGGTAAACTTGAACCAAGCAGGTGCTATGTCATGTATTCATATTGATGGTCAATGTTTTGTTTTGTTTTTTATTTTATTTTTGATCCTGCTGTTTGATCTTGAATTGATTAGGGATGTTATCTTGCCCTTAAGGCAAATTAAGTTTTTAAACTTCCATTGCTGGGGATGCATTTATGGTTACAGCATATCATGACAGTTAAATTGTATACATAAGGTGTTAAATTTTTGTTAAAAACAGCTAAACATTTCCATCAATGTGAGTACATGACATCACGTCTACTTGTTGCAAGTTCACTCTTTGTAGATAATATGTCAACTTCAATTCTAATATCTCAAGAACCAAACATGGGGAATGAATAAAAATCCCCAGTAAGCTATGCCTAGAATACGTTCCTCTTCAAAATATCAAACGTAAATTTGTTCTGGACCTTTTTGTTTCAAGGAGCTGCACACCGTTGGAAATAAATTGAAATCATAACTTTTCGAATCATATTAAATGAATGGGGGGGGGGGCAAGGGCCCCCGTGCCCCTATGGCGAGCCGCTAATGGTAGTTAGATAGTTAGATGGAGTTTTACGGCTCGGTTTCTATCCAATTGGATTAAGTTGAGCTGGAAACGGCGTTTTTTCCCAGATGTGGCTCACTGGTTTGTTTTTCCTACCCCAATGCTTATAGGATGAAGACTAAGTACAATCACGTTAGGTTCTGTTTTGAGTATTTAGTACGATCCGACAAGGACACGAAATCCCGAACTCCCGACTGCAAGTCTGATGCTCTAACCGATTGATCATTGAAAAGGACAGGGGCCCGTTCCACAAAGAGTTACGCACGATATTAAGTTTGATTTACTGTTGGCTTAAGTATGGTGAATCAAACTTAAGATCGTGCGTAACTCTTTGTGGAACAGGCCCCAGGTCCCATGTACTAGCAATGATATTACATTAACTGAGCAGAATCTGACCAAGGAGCTGTTAATAACCGCTCGGTTTCGTTCTGCCCCCGAAAATTTTTGCCCCAACATGACTCTGCCCCCCCCCCCCAAATTTTGATATTATGGCGCTTTTTAAGGTGGCCGACCTTGCCCGGCGGGGTGGAGGGTGCGTCTCAAAAATTCAAAAGCTCATAAGAGTTTGGTCAGTTTTGTAACTAAGTCCGAGAGTTTATGCAAGAACGCGAAACTAGCCAAATTTCTTTCTTTCTTTTCATGGCGATATAACTTTCACCTTGTTATTTTGAAAAACTTATTGGTACCTGTTGAAAATGTTGTATTTTTCTGAGAAAGCGAAATAAAACAGTAAAAATGCATGAAGGTAGTGTGGACATCAATACTGGGCAATTATCAGTGATAACATTACATTACGACTTAACCCAGAAAAGGAACATCCTATGACCACTGAGTGTTGGTAGTGCATATCGTAGGCACATTCTGTCAGCGTACTGACGACTAGCCCGCGAAGCCTCTCTGTGGCTGCAGCCCCCTTAGGGTGCCCCTCCCCAGCGATGAGCTGAACGAAAAGACTTCGTCCCCTCCGCGAGCTAGCTGACTACTCACTCATAGGCTATTGTCTCATAACGATTTGTGTTCTATCTCCCAAAACCCACTACATAGTTTAATCTCTTAATACGGAAAATGAAACAGTAAGAACCTATCTGTTAGAATTGATTGAAGCACTTCTTTTATTTGCTGTTCTAAAATTAAATTTACAATCGAGTTCAATCAGCTCGGGCTTGCTGAAACCAGTTAGTAATATATAAAAGAGTAATATAAAAAGAATACTCACGATTTAATATATTAATATTTCTTTGTGATCAAACTACCCGCGATAAATGAATTCGTGTACATACGAATGAGTAATATTCTTCATTTCAAATCAAGAGGCAACCTGACATGGTGGCATAAAGAGATGTTCACTGGCGTATATCGGGCTTTTAGTGTAGGAGTGACCAACTGCAAGGCCCTGGTCGCCGGCATGGGAGAGGGTCTAAGACTAAGGAAAATATTTAATATCCTCATATTCAATGTGAATAAACGGTTAGCATCAATTGAAGTCAATGGATTTGTTCTATAAAAAACTATTATTCACAATTCGACAGTTCGATGGAAGATGATACTGGTCGCTGTCCCCTCTCCAGCTATACGCCACTACGAAACTTTTTAAACAAAGGAATACGCATTTTGCGTATTAAATGCATTGTACCAACAGGTAAACAATGAGGAAAACCTCCACTTTCTATTAAATTCAAATTAGCTTTGTCTACGCCGTTAAAATATAGGGACCTATTAAACAATATGTGAGTGATATAAGTAATTTGCTTGCACCAAAAATTTAGGCTAGCAAATAATTCTAGAGCAAAAATCCCTCAATATCCTTCCCGTCAGAACCATATCCAGTGTCGGTGCTGAGGGGAATTTGCCCTCAAATTTTGTCCTCAAGCTCTCTCCATCCCCCCTCCCCAAGTTAGGTTAGTTAGAAGTAAGGCTACTAACCGAAACTTAATATAGGCCTTCCTCTCCAAAGATATGCCAAATCCTCAGAGCTTCTGTGGGATTCCTCCCCTACACCTCTCCGACAAGAGCACGCTCTTCAGGTTCGTTTTTACCCCAGTCTCTAACGTTTTCCTTCGCCCTTGATTCACCCTCCCCCTGAGTCCCCCCCCCCCCCGGCAATTTTGATAGTTTGTTATTCCAGCAATGACCATTGTTCTTGAAAAGAAGACTATCATACCGTCTTAGGTTGAATTATCAATCATTCTGGTGTTCTACAGGCTAGTTACCCGAGAGACTAAAATATTGTAATCATATTTGACTAAAGCCCACTATTGTGTTTATGTGTGATTCCTCTTTTGTCGAATTTCCGTGAAAATACTCATATATTTATGTGTGTGTGTGCGCGTACGTATGTGTGTGTGTGCGTGTTTCAGTATTCTTATTGGTCAACCAATTGGATATACACGTTAGTTTGTTCAAACATCCGGCTACTGGCTACCGAAATATATAGAGGCTTTACGGCCGTTGGTTAGGGAGACATATAGTGTGATGTAGTTAAGGGATAGGATTATATGAGTTACACGCTAAAAAGAGTGAAATTTCACTCGTTAGAAAATTGAAGAGTGTTAAGTTCAATTCAAAAAAGCGGAACTGCACTCTAAGAAGAGTGAAAGTCCCTACAAAAGAGCAAAGTTTCACTCTGGATGGAATATCTGCAGGGACCATTCATAAAATAGAGTGATCCCTGACGGCACTCGTTAATATACAAAGAACGAATTTTGACTCTTCTTGAAGTGAGTTGCACTATTCTTGGAGTGAATTAACACTCCAATGGAGTGAATTTACACTTTTCACTTTACTGAAGAGTGGTTAAGTTCACACTTTGGTTTTAAGAGTGTATAGCTATAGGTAAAACGATCACCGTCAAACTTGTGGAACCCCGTCAAACGACGGGGAACTTAAAGGGGAATATTGCGTTTAAAATGCTCCAACATAGCGTTAAAAGAAAATATCTCTAGTCATTTTCAAATGATTGGATCTCAACAATAAACCCCCAAATAGCTTTATTTCCTCAAGATATTAAGCACAAGAGGAGTTACGGAAGTTGCATCTTTTGAAAATGTTGAAAATTTGGGTGAACAATTTAGTCTACACTCTAAAATCAAAAGAGTAAACTTATCCACTTTTTGATATAGAGTGCAAAGCGTGAATTCACTCCATCAGAGTAATAATATACTCCAAGAAGAGCGAAATTCCCCTAAAACGAGCGAAGTTTCACTCTTGATGGAGTGCCTACAGTGATCACTCTTTAAAAAAAAAAAAAGAGTGATCATTGCAGGCACTCGTGAAGAGTGAATTTTCCCTCTTCCTGTAGAGAATGTCACTCTTTTTGGAGTGAGTTTCACTCTCCTTGGAGTGAATTATTACTCTATTAGAGTGAATTTACACTTTTCACTCTATCAAAGAGTGACTGAGTTCACTGTTTTACTTCCAGATTGTACAGCAATAAGCAACTGAATTTCTAGCTGAGTAAAACGTATCGTGGAAAGAAGGCTACCATACTGTCTTAATTTTAATTATTTATCATTCTTTGCCAAAATATTGGTTTTGAAAGGATAAAATTTCCTTGTAAAACAAACGCAATATTTCATTCAGCTCTCCAGCTCCCACTCAGGTGATTCCATCAAATATCCTTGTATGTCTACTTCTAGTTACATAGGCTATTACAAGTGTCATCCTACCAGGGGGTTGCTTGAGACTCTAGCAACTCCCTGATCCTACAAAGCTTCCTTATGTGTATCAAGATACAAATATTGCACGTCACGAGCTCAGCAAATAGTTTATAATTGTCCATTAGTTTATAATTAATTAACCCAAATTCCCCAAAACGATGCTCTCGTAATTGAGAAAGGAATGTATATGCATTTATAAGCATACTACCAGCGTTAGTCAATTCAAATTGACATGACCGAATTTCCTTTACACAACATGATGATGTTGCCTAAACAGTAAGACCACTCAAAGCGTTCTTTCTTTCTTTCTTTCTTTCTTTCTTTCTTTCTTTCTTTCTTTCTTTCTTTCTTTCTTTCTTTCTTTCTTTCTTTCTTTCTTTCTTTCTTTCTTTCTTTCTTTCTTTCTTTCTTTCTTTCTTTCTTTCTTTCTTTCTTTCTTTCTTTCTTTCTTTCTTTCTTTCTTTCTTTCTTTCTTTCTTTCTTTCTTTCTTTCTTTCTTTCTTTCTTTCTTTCTTTCTTTCTTTCTTTCTTTCTTTCTTTCTTTCTTTCTTTCTTTCTTTCTTTCTTTCTTTCTTTCTTTCTTTCTTTCTTTGGTAAAATTAGATATAAAACGTCAAAATTTTTGTTTCAGCTCTACTCATTGTATGGTTGAAATACATGACGAAATCATAGTGGTAGGCAAGTAAAGTGGAAATGGAGTCATTAACACGGTGGCAACCAGATATTACTACTATTTACAATATTAAAAGCAAAATCGTTTTCTTTTATTGAAACCTCTGTCTTTGCATTCATTAGTTGTCGTGCGTAACTTTGGCCAGCAAGTTGACGGTATCTGACGGATACCCTTTGAATTCAGGGATTTGTTATTCCGTAGCTTGCTTTTCGCAAACAGATCGTGTGGGGACAGCGAGTCATCAGCCGACCGTTAGGAACGCCAAAACCGCAAAACCACAGACAAAATTTCCATCAGTACCAAACAAAGGGTACTTGAGGAGCAGACGGATGACTGGTGTAAATAGTTCAGGAGTCATAAGACGTAATGTACACAGAAGTGAACCATAACAAGGAAACGAAGTGACGCGACTGTTGTGAATAATTAACTCCTTCGTCCGTGGGCTGCATAAGGAAAACATTGACGCACAATATATTATGCACGTGACGGTAGTCAAGTCATTGGCCTGTTTAGTTGGCCAAATGACCCATACACCCTCATAAGTAGGGAACTATAGACGAATCCGATTAGCGCTTGTTTTTAGTGACCGTAGGCCGCCATCAGTGGGGTCCATCAGACTCAAACCGTCTTTATATATTGTTTACATGAATTTCAAACCCTCATATCTAGTGAACTTGGAGAATTTATGATACAAATTAGCGTACAACCATCCATGATAGAGGTAAGCAATGATATCGAAAGATTTAAAGGTGATGGACCCCAGTTATGTCCGACTGAAATCAGACCATCACTTGCTGTCCAGATTTGTTTATAGAGAGAAAAGCTCCGGATGTTCTGGGAATATGACGGATCTCTGGATGAAAAAAATTAGTCTCAGGATGATTAGATTTGTTGATGAAGTTTTACGGCCCAGTTTCCAACCAATCGGTTCAAGTCGAGCCTGCCATGGCGTTTTTCCTGCTGTGGCCCACTGGCTTGTTTTCCCTACTCCATTAGTCATGCTGAGTACCAGGCACAATGTTCCGTTTTTAAAGTCTTCGGTATCAACCGGCAGGGGCTGGAACTCCCGGACCTCCCGACTTTCATGCTCTAATCACTGACCGTGCAGTCGGTCCTTTAGTCTTCGGCAAGCTTGAATATTATTTACTTTTTGGTTAACCTTAATCCCAACTGACCAGTACTAGGAACGAAGGGGAGGGGGGGGGGGGCAATGGGGGATATGACATCATATCCTCACATCACTGTACAGTCTTTTGTTTTTCCTTTTCTCTTCAGTATTATCAGAATGTCATTCCCTAAGCGACCCAAAGAGGCTCGTTGAGCTGGTTCATGAAATTCAACAGATTTTTCCAAACTTGTAAAGTTTTCTTCATATAGCAAAGTCAAATGGTCAAACTTATACAATCCCTACAGACTTCATCCAAATAACTTTTTAGGAGTGAATACTTAACAGTTCAATTCGGTTTTCAGAAATTTGTGACCAGACACTTTTTCAAATTATGCTCAAAACCGTTACTATACAAGTCAGGACAACACAATATTCAAAATTTTAACTTTTCCCGTAACTATTGATATGAAACTTGACTTATGCTAACTATAATCATTACCATGTCTCATGTGATAGCCATGAACTCTTTAACATCCTAATTTAGTTATAGATATCAGCTGAATGAGCCCATTTAAGCTCTTCGAAAACCTCCTTGCAATTGACTCAGGGAGTTCCCAGTCCCTATTAACTTCAGGCTATAACCATAATCTATGCTGCCCTCAAATCACTTTGAAACACAATTCTAGTGATTTCATTTACTGATATCTCGAACGGTCCGATTTAGAATGTAAGTTTCACCACACTGTGTATGTTTGGTTCGTCTTTTACTAATAAAAATTAAATTTTGGCTTGTGACTTTCCCTTTAATGTTTGAAACGCTAACCGCAGAGGATATCTGTAACACGTGCAGAGAAGTGTATAGTACTGAATCTTAAAATAACCGATACTTCATGAACTTATACTCTAAAAATAAAAAGAGAGAAATTTCACCCGCTAGAATAGTGAAAGTTATGAAGTCAACTATAAAAGAGCGGAACTTTACTAAAACGAAAAGAGCGAAGTTGCACACTTATGAATTGTCCGTATGCAACGATTACTCTTAAAAGAGAGGTCCCCAAGACACTCGTTAAGGAGTGAATTTTCACTGGAGAATATTTCATCACTCTTCTTAGAGTGCATTTCATTCTTCTTGCAATGAATGAATTACCGTAACTTTTCCAAATCTACTATTAAAGAGCTTGTCTTTGTTCAACTCTTTTGTATGCATGGGGTTTCAAGGAGGTTTTATTAGATGAAACCTCCCTATACGGTATATATTGAAACCCCGAATGCGATTCAACATAAAAGACCGACAGGGTTCACATGCAGGCATGGGGCTTCATACAATTAACTTTATATAGATACTCCGCTAGACAAAGTATGAGGTACGGCATGAATGTTGAAACGCAATGGAGAGGCTGAGGGCCCGGGAGTTTAGCTGCATGTATCCCCCCTTTTCCCCATTTATTTCCTATTTTAATCTTTACCGGAGCAAAAGTAGGCTTTTTCATCAAGTTTGGTTTCTTAAAAAAATGAGGTGATAAAGAGCCTACTTACGATGTTTTCTGACTCTTCTGATAAAAACTTACAAATGAAATTATTGAGGGCATCTAGTCTCCAAACCTAGCTCCGGTTGCCCCTTCAAAAAACCGATCTAGTTTCATCCCCCTCCCCGTGTCATGTCTGTCAGGGACTTCCTTTGTTATTCAAATTGGCTCTACCCTCCATCCAGAGTTCGTTTTCTGTTAGCCTATGTTCGTTACAATGCGATAAAAGACTTTGTAAAACAACCCTTGCATGCGGAAGCAATCATTTCATTTATATAACTTATCATCGCCATGTAAAAACCCAATTAACTTAATAAGTTATCTATTCAGTCACTCATAAAAATTGTAAATTTAAAAGAAAATCATTTGATAGGCCCCTATGCTCTGCCAACTTCAATTATTTATTATATACACCAGTAATGATGAATTTTGACACGTGAGTACGTTATTAATCCTTACAAACATAGAAAACGAAATATAAGGTTAATAACATTCACGTACTACTAACAGAAGTTCATCAGTTCCTAGTCGATATTTTAGTACTTTGTATGTTTTAGACGAATCGTGAAACTAACTGTGCGGTCAACGTCCTCGGACTGTCACGTAAGGGACATTCCACTTATCTATAGTTTCAGTTTTCAAATTAATAGCCTGCATGTCAGAATAATTATTTTAGGTCAAAATTCGGGGAAAAGTAATTGAGTTGACAAGCTTCGACATACGTTTTTCCATTAATCAGTCTACTTTATTAACCAATTAAGGATTAATTGGTATAACAAACCTTTTTATTTGTGTGAGTGCAGAAGCTGCCGTATCAACTTGTTAAGAAAACAGTAGAATGCTACAAATTTCTACTTGTTTTGCTTCCATGTGTCTTATCATGGTATTTCTTAGTAAAGCATATAGGCCTATTCGAGATATGTAATCCAATGAGTTTTTCTCCTTAATTTCATAGTTTAATGCAATGGGGGGGGGGCAATGACAGACAACCACAATCTAATCCGAATAGTATTTGAATCTCCCCTTGGACAGTGGGATTGGGAGGCACATTAACCTGTTAACCACTTAACTTGGTATGTGAAATTTTTCAACTCCAAACTGTACATCAAGTTACTGTACACGCTAAGCCATAATGGTCAAATTTAGATATTCCCTATATCCTACATACGAATAAATCTTTCCTCAGGGAGTATTTATGACAAATCAAACCGGTTTTTCAAAATTTGTGACCAGACATTTCTTAAAAGTATTTACAAAAAACCGTTTTTTTTAAAGCCAAGATACAAACGAATTCAAATTTTCAACACATTTCGTAAAGTTTGAAACTTAAACTTGACTAATTATAAAAAAAATAATTGTCGTCAGGTGCTAGTACCCTTCAAATCCCAGTTGCATTCTTTAAATAAAAAGAGAGAAATTTCAGTCTTTAGGAGAGTGGAAGTTATAAAGTTCACCCCAAAAGAGTAGAATTCACCCAAAGAAAAGTGAAATTACTCCAAAAGAACTAAGTTTCACTCTTGATGGAGTGCCTTCCTGAGGAGCCACTCTTAGAAAGGTTGATCTGAAGGAAGCCGTTAATGAAGGAATTTTTACTATTTCACTGTTCTTGGAGTGAATTAACACTCTAAATGGGGTGAATTTACACTTTTCACCCTATTAAAGTGTGATTAAGTGCTCTCCTTTGGTTTTTGAGTGTTAGCTATCGATGCAAAAGGAATTTATCTTTCTAAGTCATTGTTCGGACGTCTCTGTGATCCTCATAATTTCTGGAGTGCCAGTAACCAACATGTTATCGTTCAGAGTTAATACGGTACTTTTCGAAACAGTAAATCAGTAAAATATCAATAAACTCGACTATCAAAAAGCATTCTTCTCAGAAAACCCTTCCTTCCAATTGGGAATTAATTTTCAAGCAATATTTAGTCTCGGTATGCCGGACTTATTACCCAAATCATTTAGAGCTAATATACACCTCGAGACTTCGACGTTGTTGTATATATTACCACTCCCTGTAGCCACTGCCTTACAATCTCTTTGTCCGAGAACGCTATTTAACTGCATGATACGGTGTATGTTACCCGCAGAACAAAGAGAGCAGGGCGTGTACACATCTCCACGCTAACCCAGCCCTGTTGGCGGCCACGTATAGTTCTAAACCCCCACCGAGGACTATGCTTCGCTTTTAATACACACTTAATTTTCACAAGATGGTAAGCCTCACTTTTTGCATTTAATCTAATTTTCATAAACTGCGGAATTACGTGGCGTTTTACTCTGCCTACTTGGTCGGTCGAATATGAACTGCAATATTTAAAAAAGTTCGACCGGTCGATAGAGGGTGACCGTACTGAACAAAGAAAGAGCTCCGAAGTCTTTGTCTGCCAGAGTGACGCCCTTAGTAATATACCGGACGATGATGGATTCAATACGAGACTGGCGGAAGGATATTACCCCGGCCCCTAATTTCCTTTGTTCCGTGTCAAACACAGTTTGGTAAAAGCAGAGGATTACCGGTGCTCTGAAACTACAAATTGACATTTAAATTTTTACTACCTATTTTAATGGGAGAGTGCTGAGATTAGGCTAACAACCATAGTTCGGTCAACGAAAGGGGCATTATGTTTAAAACGTGGGAAAAAAAACTATACGGCGAGCTACCGGTTCTTCTTTTCGACTGTCTTATTGATATACCTTTGGAGAGTTGGTCAGAAGAAAACGGACGAAAAATATTTGGGACAAGAAAAAATACAAATGAGGCTGCATTCGATCCAAATTAAGTGATTTTGTTACCATTAAGACTAACATGCTTTAACTGCTTGAAGTTGAATTGCTGCATCCTTTGTCTTCTTAATTCATAAAGTCTACCTAGTCCTTTTGTTTTATCATTTGGTCTAATGTTGTTCGGATTTATAGAGAAAGTTATAATGTCTGAATGTGGCTGTACAAACGAACAGATGTACATGTACAGCAGTGCCTGTCAAAATATAGTTCGTGAAAACAAACACGACTTGTGATATGCATGATGCTACGCTATTGTTGTATTATTTTCATTGTTGTATAGTACATAAGAAACTTGCATGCTTTCGATAAAACTGCAGCGCTTGCTACTAGTTGGTCACGGTATCTATTATTCAGTTCAGGAACATCATTGCCATAGAAACAACAAAGCAATTTACCCTTTGTTTGTAATTTTGCAATCCGGTGCAAAACAATGGAATCAAAACCAAAGAAAAATAAAGGAAAGCTAAATATAAGTAAAAACAAAGTATGTCTTATGAAACAATGAGGTTTGTTCTTCATTGAATATAGGTAAGATAACAATAGATAAAAGTACAGTCGGGTGTACTTAGAGCTAAGAATACAAAGAGGCATAAGACATAAGGTGGTTTATTGTAGTGTCCTCTTTCATCACCCTGGTGACATTTATACTTCCTAAATCAATTCAAAAACGGAAACTGCTGACTATTGATTTTAGTTAGGCTACCTTTGTTTTGTTGTTTCTTTTATCGTCTTTTGAATTAGTATAAGTTTGAATAACCTTTCGAAACTTTAAATAAAATGCAAATAAATCTTATTTGCATATCATTTGTTAGGGAGTATTATTTTCTCACAGCAGCCCGGTGCCATTTGGAGCAAGTTCATATGAAATCATATCCTCACATTAATTAAGCAGTCCTCTCTTCTTCTTCAAACTGGACAACCAATTTTCTCCTCAACAGGTTTGCATGGTATCATAATGAGATTGCAAAAGAGACCTAACAACTTATAAAACATTACATTCCCTTTAGAGAAGTCCTGTTTCTATTCACTACAGGGTCAACAGGACAGACTGCTAGAAACAAAGCGGTTAAACATTAAAAAGGTATTGCGCACCAATGTCGTGTCTAATCAATGTACATTTTTGAAGCACGTTGATATAGTACCCACTTTTCCATAAACAAATGTAGGCTATATAAACTGTATAACATGCGTTACGATCCCTATGCAAAGACACACTAAAGGTAGCGTCAAAATAGTATTGTATATGACATAAATTTACTCAAAATATTCACTGAAAGGAGTGAAATAGGCCCTCAAACAATAGGTCCTTACAAAAATGAGCGCCTATTGTAAATGAGGACCTAACGAACATTTTATTGTATTGTATTTATTTCAAATCATTGTGCATTCTTTTATCCATTTTTTTTTTGTCCTTTGGCACTTTATTCATCTCATGGTGTCTTTGGAATACCTCAATATGAGCATACGTGGAAGAAATTTGTGAGATTTATCTGTTGCCTCAAAACAAATTTTGGGGACGAATTCTCTTGCCTTTTAAGGATTTTTTTCATAGCGATTAACTGGATGAAATATGTTCGTCCGCTAGCGATTCACGGATAATTTAATCAACAAGGGTAAATATTATGTGACTTTAATTAGCGACATATCAAACAGAACGTGTTATGGAAGTCAAGTATGATAATTAATATCAACGCACCCCTGCAATAAACGGAATCAAATCACAAAGAAAAATATGTAAATAGAAACGTTTATGACTCTGTATAGGCCTAAAAGCTTAATGAAGAAAAACAGTGAGTTCAGATACTAAAAACCCTTGAGCTGTGAGGGTTTTGAAGTTTAAAGTGTACCTAAAGTCTGAAGTTTCAAAAATATACATTCTAAAGAATGAAAAATGGGTTTCGACAACCCTACTCTCATCTTCATAGGACATTCATAAGCTGAGATGTGAAATGTTGAAGTTTATGCACTCAACTTAAAATGGTATATTGTGCAGTAATTTTTGATGTATGGTAATTGTTGTACTACTCAAATCACAAACTTTGTATTTCTTCGTTCTCGGAAAGCGACTGCAGCAAAACGTCTTACTGTTGTGAGGTGACATGGTCTGAGGAGAGTCACTGTCCCACCACCCACCACCCCCACCCCCCTCGAAAATTTTTTTTTTTCAGATTGGAGAGTGATTACAAAAAACGAAGAATTTATCACTCACTTCTAAAAAAATTAAAGAATTTTATTCAGTTGGGGTAAGAAATTTGTGTCGGGCGGTGATGCTGATATTGATGGCGAGTACTACCGTACTGTACTAGGTGGGGATTTGGAGAGTCGGGTAGCACCGCCCGGTGCCGCCCGGGATGGTGACAACCCTGCACCTCAGCATTTACATGCTATACGCAAGAAAGCTAGAAGCGTTCAATGCCAGTGATGCGAATTTTACAACTAGAAAGAACGGTCACAAATTATTACGCAATTGACTGTTTTAATTGAAGTGCATATACTGTAAAAAAAAATTAGGTTATTACTCACCAGCACTGGCCACTTGTGTCAAATAAGTGCAATTGGGAAAAATTTTCCACAATATTTCTTGTATTGCGTCAACCGTAGAGACTGGTTACCCAATAAAGTGTATTGAACTTACCCATTGGTTTCCCCATTAATCAACAATTATTGTGGAGAATTTAACCAATTTCAGGGATTTGACATAAGTGACTTGGTTTGATGAAACCTTCTTAAGAGAGTATAGCTCAACATTTAATATCTCAGCAATGAAACAAACTATACTAATGGGAGTTGTATGAAGAAGGTCCATGTTGCAACCGCTGTCTAAGCTATACGAATTTTTAAAATTCAAGAGTCTTGAGATCTACTTTAATAATAGATACTAACGTGGCCTACCTGTATAAAATGGCGTGATTTTATAAATTGGCATCACCACGCATGATGTGGTGCTTGAAATAGTAATAAATCGTACACGCGACAGATAGTTGCATATTCCATGAATGGCCTTTTATGTAGTAAAAAGTTCTTTTAATTGCAAGTTCAAGTGTCATGTTTCTGGGTAAAGCGAACCATATAGCCACGATATATAAATACATACCGCCTGGGTTGTACTTATGCTCGCGGAAGAAGCACACATGCTGTTAACGTTTACATGTATCCAGTTGGAACTGATTTGAGGTCTGTCAATGGATTTAAATTTGCAGGGAAGTATATCACAAACTTAACTGGTTAATATTTAACTGTTTAACATGCTTTGTTTAAAGGGAAATATTGCGTTTGAAAGAAAAATTCATCTTTTTTAAACTAATATTTATTGACACAGGGGTAACAGATTATCAAAAATAACTCGGACAGTATGGTAACCTTCTTTTCAAAAGATAAGTTTCCCACAGATAGAAATTCAGTTTTTTGTTGCTCAAGAATAATTTGTTCACCCAAACTTTCAACATTTCAAATGATGCAACGTAAATGGCTCTTCTTGTGCATAGTAATTTTTAGAGATGTGTTGGCCTAACTATTGCTAGGGTTTATGATTAAGACCGAATTGTTGGATAGTGTCTGAGCTATTTTCTTTGTACTCTGTTGGAGCATTTTAAACACAATATTTCCCTTTAACATGTACATAAGTCTGCATTGGTGCTCTTTTGGGTGGGGAAAAACCATGAAGTTTTTTTTTTTTGGGGGGGGGGGGGGGTGTGAAAAAAGCTTGACTGAGTTTGCCAGTGTATTATTACTCCTGTAGTTGTATAGACAGCACTCGTGAGAGTGTATATACATTGAAGAAAATATTCGACACCAGCCATAAAGCCTTTCCCGCTGCGGGGAAGGGGAGGGGGCTTGTATTGGTCTTCCTCTACACCTCTAGTATGCTACTGTTCAGTCTATATCAAAACAAAGTACATATTCGACACCTGCTATGGAGGTAAGGTAATGGCTGAGTGTGCACGGTCTAATGAGTGGAACAGCTAAATTATTGGGGTTGTAAGAAAGTTAGGCAGTCCCCTCCCCTAACCCCACTTCCAAAGTAGTCAAATCGGTGGCATATACCATAGGCTATGGACAATTGTAAACGGTCTGTCTTTTTAATCTGTTCGTTGTGAGAATACATGCTATAAGCTTGAGTCAGGGAAACCGATTTTCCTTTTACAACAAACGACTTTCAGATGCGGATTCAAGATTTTGAGAAAGGGTTGGGGGCGCACACGCCGTCCAGCAAAAGCCGAGGACCAATCGTCAAGGGCACGAAGCCACCGTCGGGGAGGATCTCTCCCAAGAAAATTTGAATTCTAGATGCACTTAGATGCGATTTTACAGCATCTGTAGAGCATATTTCCATATGTAATGGCTATTTGCTCAAAATCATTGCAAAAAAGGCGTGCCCTGGGTGCCCCCCTCCCATAGATCCACGCCTGACACGATCTTGAACTTAAATGTCAATGATAGGTTACCGAAATTGAGTGGAAAACACTTGAGGACAAATAGGGAGTAAATATTCGCGTACACCGCGCTAAAATGATGTTTTTCGTCAACTAGAGTTGGAATTTCGGTTAACAGGACTGTGTGAAAAATCATCAGGGATTATTTTAGAATCTGGAAACACAAATGCGTATAACAGACAAGCAGTCAGACAGACTAGACAAACAAGCATACTGTATTCTATACACAATTGGGGTGACAACCGCTTTCCTTTTTTACTGCAGCCATCGAAAAGGAATCGCATTTATATTTGTTAATAGACAGATAGGCATATAAATATGCAGGAAGTCATTTGCCTTGTAGCCTTTACTCTCTTTAGTCAAAAGCTGAACATTAAATCAAAGGAAGCGTAATAGGTGTAAGTGATCCATAACTAATCTTGATAGAAATAGATTTAGTTAGATAAAGATTAACGGTCCAGTTTCCAAATATTGGTTCAAGTCGAGCAGGCCAATGTTTTTCCCAGTTGTGGCTCACTGCGGCTTGTATTCCATCCTGCATTGTTTATGCTGAAAACCATTAAATAGATTTATGATTTAATTGTATATATGTGCGGGTTTCAAGTATAAATTTATATGTGTTCAATAACCTTTGTTGAAAGGTCTGCAACCTTCTGAAGGAGACGTATGGAATAGTCTACACGTGTTCTTTGGTTAGACTAAACTCAATTTGACACAGTACTTATACAAACTATGTCAACCAATGGAAATTGTGATGCAGTTTGTCCACAATTGTATCTCTACGAAGAGTAAATTTCAGTCGCCATATTACCAGTGGATTTACCAATATGATGTGTGCGAGAAATAAATTTCAGTCGTCACATTGTCGTGCAACTCAGTTGATCGCCAATACCAATAATTAGCGTGTTCGATTTGCTTCCCTTGACTTACTTGAGCCTCGAGCTAGGGCTACGATGGTCATGCGCAGTTGGGTGAAATAAACGAACGTTTTACGGTAATTATTGGAGAAGTTGGTTCACAATAGCCAATGACAGAGCCCGTGGCTGGATGGCAGAGCGAACTCTGGTACGTACGTATTACATGCGGTTCGCTTGTACGATGAACGTAGACTCGAAACAATGCTCATTTAGAAAATTCTCGAGAAATAGCACTCGAGTGACTTCACTAATTCCGACATCAACCACTTTTCACAAGTCAGAAGTTTCATGTTTACCCCACTGTATTTACATGCTCAGAAATTGTTCACGAATGCATGTTGTTCGTTTAGCTGCCATGTTTTCCCAAAGCACAATGGGATATTTACCTAAGTAACCGACTCGAAGGGTCGCTCACTTGGGCCTGGCGCGAGTAAGCGCGAACACTGACGTCATTAGCTAATCGAACGTAGTCGTGCCAGACACGAGTTAACTCGGGCGAGTAATCGAACACGCTAAATATAGACTGAGTTTTGACTGTGGTACATCTAGGCCCACCATGCCCGTAACTAGATCTTAAAGCTCGATGCAGGCGGCAGGATGGATGGGTTGGTGCCGGTGAAACAATTTAGAGGGAGATAAATAAACCCTAAAACGTGTTTAAATAAACCCTAAATTTGCTCCCACACACTGGCTATAGACGAATCCGGACAGATTGTGATGGTCTGATTTTAGTCGGCCATTCCTGGGGTCCATCACCTTTAATCTTTAAATTTCCTTCCTTACCTGTTCCATGGATGGTTGTACACTGAAGTGTATCTTGATTTTCTCAACCTCACTGAATATGAGGATTTGAAATTCACGTAGACAATAAATGAAGACGAGTAAAGGCTGATGGACCCCACTAATGACTGCCTACAGTCACTTAAAACAAGCGCTAATCGGATTCGTCTATATTTAACGGTAGGCTAACTGCTTATCAGTAAGACGGGTTTTAAAGGGGCTCATTGATTTGATATCGATTACTTAATAAAAGTGTTTCTGGGGTACTTCAGCATGACAATATTTGTTATTAGCATGAGCAGTAAAGTTTCATATCCAACATATTTAGGGAAAAATAAATTTTAAATTTTGTGGTATTCTGACTTGTAACGGTTTTGGGCATAGCCAAAAAGTGTCTGGTTACAAATTTTTGAAAACCGAATTGGGCCATTAAGTACTCACTCATAAAACAGTTATTTGTATGTAGGATGAGTGGGGTTTGGCTAAGATTGACCATTTGTCTCATTGGTAGGCCTTTTTGAAGAAAACTCAATGGCTTTGGAAAAATTTGCTGAATTTCATGAACAAACTCAATGATCCTCTTTTAAACGAAGTGTTTCTTTTTTTTTGCTACGAATGAGACACGTGTGTTTACCATCCACGGACTTCTTATACATGGACAGAACATACTGCACGATAGTTTGTCGCTACCGAAGATGTGAGAAAGGCGCTGCAAGATGGCTTCCTGGTATGGTTTTGTGTGAAAGTTTGGACTTGTTCAAGTAAGTCAACAGATCATTTTGCAAGGAAGATACAATAGTTTTGGAAATAATGCAAGGTCAAAATCAATAAATGTATTGCAGGAATATGATATTGTTTCCCATTCAAGTTAAAACTTTATTAAGTTATTACAAATTCGTCGTCAAAGCTTACAAATCATAGCTCACGGCGGCCATTTTAGTGTGCCTTTTTGCCCCAGTCGATGGCGACAATCTACGGATAAGGCGTACGCGTTACATTCTCTGTCTATGTATATAAGGAGTCTGTGCTACCATCTTAGGATGTACACAGCGGGCCGAAAAAGTGCACACCGGAGTTAACCTGTATTATGAATGGTTATGCTCTGAAAACCTTATCTGATCCAGTGCATAAAATGGTTTCATGGATGAGAAATTTTACTGATATAATTTGTTTTTATATTTTCGTGGGCAAAACACATTTTTATCAAATGGTAAAACCGCTAAAAGCTAAGATAAGAAAAATAACTTTTGGCGTGACAATGTAGGGGTCACTATTGGATATATACGTCCACGTGTATTTTGAAAGCAATTTGACCGGTACCGCTTTTCTGATCGGTGAAGGTCAATATTCTCTCGTTCAGCATCCTACTGTAAGGACGATATAACCTAACAAAATTTTGCCGTCGTATGGGCATATTTTGAAAATGGGCCGTTATTCAATTGAGGGTTTTAATGCATTTTTTCAGATTATCCTAACGAAGAATATATGTTTAGGATGCAAACATGTAAGTTCTTCCTCCGAGTCGAAAAAAAAAACACATAATGACGATTTTCCTTAGCCTGTAGTATGCGAATTTCCTAAAAGCTCTAAAATATGGCAACAATAGTAAGCGATTTTTGGTGGCTATGGAGAGGATTGAATAACGAGCGAACCAAAAGTTCATTCAAGTAACCATGATCAAATTAAAAAAAAAAGGATTGTGCAGGGAAGCCAGTTAAGGAATAGCCTCGCGTGTTTTTTTTTATAAACGGAGGGCAGCGGTTTACCAATATAGCTGAGAGGATCAAGGTCAGCAGCCAACTCAGGCAAAGTAAGATTTGTTTCGCCCCAGGAAGAGTTTGAATCATTCTATTGACCTAACTCTTAGTTTACACGTCGAAGTCCCCCCCCCCCCCTTAAAAGGAATTTCCCTTTGAAAGACTTTCAAGTTACCCCTCCTCTTTAGTACCGTACCGTATATTTGTCTGGCTACGGGGGGAATTAAATGGGTCCCGACGATGAACCAGTGCTTAAGTCTGAAGCGTATTTTGAGGTTGAAGTCGCACATCAGATATGTCACAAGGAAGCCTTTTCTTCAACGATATCAAATGTTTTGTGTTAATACAGTAATGAGTATGGCTTTTTCGCGCGTTCTCTGTAAAACTTCATTATTTCCACGTCCTGCCTGTTGACTGCTTGAAATTAAACAGCCTTCTTTCAATTCAGAACGGCGCCTTTGGTGCCTGTCACCGCCCAAAGGACGCGGTGAGCTGTCAACTGTCTACCGTAGTCATCTCCGGTTATAAACAAGCCTCACTACACCATCCCGATTTGCACTGCTAATTGACAGGCCATAAATTGAGGACAAAAGCGGTGTTTGAAGATTTAAAAAGTTAATGTTATTAGGTTGCTGTAATGAGCCCCGGGTCAGCGCTCACGTGCCGGAGCGTATAGGTCAGGAGCGCTTCTTATCCTTCATAGAAGGTACGTGTAGGCTTCTGTTTTGAATTACTGTACATGCATACTGAGACTGCAGCAAAGAAAATGCAGGGGTAATACACGTCCGTCGAGCGGCCCACGCGGCGTCCTCCTTGCCTAAAAAGAAGTAGCTTGTTCCCGACTATTGCCTATAAAGCGCGCACGTATAAGACCGTTATTATAACTCATGACGCTATTGACGGGTTGTCGACCCCGTAAAACCGAACAAACCCTTTACTCTGCATAGTCTGTTTATCAAATCGAATTTCATCCCCTCTTAAAAAAAGACCTGCAATTACTGCTTTTCCATGAATATTTTTTACCCTTTTTCAGTGCCCATTCTCCGATGGACGTGGATAAAGGGCGACATGCGAATACCTGAATACAGGGCTGACAGATTTACTGAGTTGGATCGGAAACGTTAAAAACATTTGTAAGGGAATTATATCTCCGAGAAAGACCTTGCCAAGTCTAAACAAACCCCTGCATGGTTGCCTGCTGAGGGCAACACACAAAAAAGTTGTTTAGAATTAAAGGGCTAAACCTCTCACCCAAACTATTTTGGTACGGGGGTACCGAAATTCTCAATTGGCTCAGCTCTGTGATTGACAGCTAATTCAAACAATGCAGAGTACCAAAGTTTGTATTAAACAGCATGAACGGTACTGAGAGTGTTTTGATTTTAGAAATTGAGTCTTTCTTTATACTCACCTTGAAGCAATAAACTGAGATTTTATCTGGATCAGGATGAATTTCAAACAATTGTGGGAGGGGCTTCAGTAAAAAGGATAAGAGAATCGGTACTGTTTGTGGTGAGAGAACTGGGCTTTTAATACCATTCTAAACACTCTTCAGTGCCTCCACTTTGTTAAAATTTGTGAATGCTAATCACACATGCACGTGTCTTATTCCAAATATTTCGTTTCAAACACTTTTAATTGCTAAATATTTAGTGTCCGATTGCTTAGAATTTAAACGTGTTTCCAAAGTGAGGACAAAATACGTGTAAACACGTTTTCTTCCTTTTCCGGGGAGGGGGGAGGGGGGTATAAGGGTTGTAGGATATGCCCGACGGTATTTCCTGTTTGTCTTACAGGGCTACTTAAGGAAGCCTTTACTAGTTTACTGTATTTTAAATCGAACTGCCGACAAATATTCGTGTTGGTGAGTCATTATCTCACTATTGGACGAACGAACGAAATAACGAGTTCACTAGCAATTCTCTATAATTTATGCATACTTCCCCCTTGTCGTATACCGTACACGAATGTCAAGGGTTATTTTCAGTGTTATTGATAAGAGAGGACGTGCCTGAGGCGGCACTCCAAAATAACAATGTATAAAATGATACCCTTATGATAAATATCTTCGGTTTACTACGGTACCTATTCCCTCTTCAAGCTTTTCCTTTCACTTTTCCCCCTTTTTACGGTCCCAAGGAGGGACGATACAACCGATATAATTTGGAACTTATCCAAATAATGACAAACTAGATAATGACATATGTACAATTTAGGAGAAAAACATTGGTTCGGTTTTACCGAAGAGAGTTTCTTAGTAGTTTCAAATTTCAGGTTTGTCGCTATTTCAGGAGACCATTATTTTAGGAATAAAGCAAAATTTATAATGCTAATCAAACGACACTTTCAAAAACGTGTCCACCGAGTCAACTTCATACCATCTTCTAAGTGACAATCGTCACCATGGTAACAGATTTGGAATCAGAACTTAAAGACCGTCTTCTTAGTGAAGAAAACAGTAACCGGCTCGTAACCCCCCCCCCCCCCCGGGGGGGGGGTTGGTGTATGCTGTTTTTGCCTGTTTGTTTGTTTGTCTGTTTGTTTTCCATGACCCTCCCTTGAACTGCTTGAGGGAACTGGGCAACCCCCGACTAGTAGAACTCATTCCGTGATACGAACAATCAAGTTAAGAGTAACGTTTTTGGAATAACAGAAAAATGGTAATAAATTCTTGCAACTTTCAAAGCAATTATATTATTCAGATATTTCCAGCAAACTTAGGTTTATGGTCTCATCCTGGAAGCGATTTGTTGGGGGCTGGGGGACATTACCTTATTTAAAAAAAAAATGTGTGAAAAATCAAATTTAATCGGTACGTTTACAAACATCTTGGGGACGTGTCCTCCTGTTCCCACGGGGTCGTCGCTCATATTTTGGCCCAACTAAGAGTAATCACATCTTATGTACCATAGACTGATACAAACAGAAATTAAAAAGTAATTGCGTGATATCATATTGGTATATGTTGGGTTTTGCCACAGCTTAAAGTGCAGGCATAAACTAATGATAGTTCTTACTTAAAGCCCAATCCCATAATCCTTTGTACTTGCTATTTGGAAAAAGGTCTATGACGTAACTCACGACCTTATCGTGGTTTATCTGTATACTCTCTTAAACCTTAAGAGTGAAAATCACTCTTTTTCAGATGGAGATTAGGGACGGATCTAAGTTTCGAGTGAACATTCAGTCGAAAAAGAGCCATTTTCACTCTTTGTAGAGTGAATGCTCCGTCTAAATTTAGATCCATCCCTAATTTCCATCTTTTGGATTTAGAGAGATCATCACGTAGTACCCCGGGTACATTAGTTCTTTTATGGACTTGTATCATTTTAAATTGATATCTTCCGATGGGTCATGGAATTTCCAAGCTATAATGCGCATCTCTTCAATTAATAATGAGGTTCAAACAGGGAGTTGTTTCAAACTCGGTTTGTCTTGAAATGACAGGTAAGCGCTCGTCCTTAACCCTCTTTCAGGCCGGTAGTCACATTCGACGGACGTTCCCTGCCCACATTTTCAAATGCAAGACACCCTTTCTCATTTTATGTTCATCTCAATTTCAGTAGATCTGATCCCGGTTTGAAGACTTGATCCTCTCACCCTCAACAGATCCAGTTCTCCTAACTTCCCCAATTAAGCCCTCCCACCACACTACTGTCTAAAATTCATCCTCATCCAGACACAGACTAAGTTTATTGCTTACGGGTGAGTATACATGACCCCAATGTGTAATCAAAACACTCTCAGTATAGTACATGCCGTGTAATATGAACGTCGGTATTCTTCATTGTTTAAACCAGCTGTCAAAAAAAAGGCCAATGGAGAATTTCTGTGGACAAATACAAGAACTGTAGTTTTGGGGTGATGGGGTTAGTCCTTTAATATTCATATCATGATTATGACGAAAGTCGTACAATGAATACAAACTAACGTCGACCTCAACACAGAGCTGGATCTGGCCGGGACAGTGGCCAGTCTCTTCCCAAAGGTGCATGGGCCTACATTCTGTCTTCTTACGTAATGTGACATGCTATATGGGAGAGCTTGGCTAGATTAGAGTCATAACTAAGATTTTTTATCAGACTTATATATTCCTATTTGTTAACTAGCGTATTTTCTATTATTCCATGGAGCTTAACAACTCAATTCTCGCAACCTTTGCTATGTCTAAATACTGGGCCAACGTGGCATTTTCGTTGAAGGTTAGCGCACTAACTCTTATTTGCGATACCTGATCAGGGTTTAAATCTCGCAATGACTTAAAAAGTCTGCATTATTTTAATATACGATTCAAATTGATTATCAAATCATTGTTGTTTTATTGTTCGCTGCCACGACCTGCTTGAGGACATTGAAATTATCAAAACTGATCAGGTATGATTTGACTTCTCGCGAGAGCATCCTCCCCATACCCTGTTGTTGTTGTTGTCTCTCTCTGTCAACCAGCCGTCCTTGCTGTCAGTTTCGATAGCTAGTCTTCTTTTCATTTTAAAAGGTGTTCCCTAAGGGCACGCTGAGCCGAACATTAAAATTTACTATGTCCTGAGAGAGTTGTAGTAGACCGCAAAGGGACTGGTTTCATTCATAAATACATATCCCTTGAGAGATGAGTAGCGTTCAACCAAATTGATGTCCCATAGCTAATAAGCTTCGTCGTCGTAAGTGCCCTTATAAGGTCAATCTTCAAACGTGTTGACGATCAGTCCCTGACAAATTCGGACGTAAACTGTAAACCAATCGTGTAACAGCAATTCTGAGTATCAATAGAAAAGAATTCCGTAGGCTGATGATGGTCTTTGTTGAATTCTGACCTCAGCAAGGTCACCTAAGGATGTAGAAAGAGAGATGCAAACGTAGAAACAAAATAAATAATGCAAAATAAGACTACTTAATTCCTGGGATAAGAGGCAGCAGGTATAAGAATGTTTCTCTTCAAAATGTCGTTTGAAGATGACAAGAAGATGACTACGGTAGATGAAATGTAAAACTTCTCTCAAAGTTCTATTTTTGTTTTGCCTTTCTCCAAAAGAAAAACAAAAGAAAAAAAAGAAAAGGGAAAAGTAACATCTAGAAAAGTTTGAACAATCAAACTTAAGTTTTTTTTCAAATATTTGAAAGAATATAGCCAAGAACCAAATTATGGTTGTTATGTTAAAGAGGTTAGGTTAAGTTACATTGAGTTTTACGGCCCAGTTTCCAACCAATTGGTTGTGTTAAAGGGAAATATGTTCTAAGCATTCTAGTGAAAGTTTCATTCATTACCCATGTTTGGTTCTCGAGATATTAACGATTGAAGTTGATACATTTTCTGTTAAAACTGAATTTGTAGCAAGCAGGTGTGCAAATATCAAGGATTCAAATTGTTGGCATATGTTTGTCTTATTTATTTACCATGCTATTTGTTTGACCTTGAATTGATAAGGGATGCTATCTTGATCCGTAGACATTGAAAGTTTTTCAATTATTTCAATGCTCATGTTGTACATGGTGTTAACATATCAGAGTTAAAGGACCAATCCTGTCACCCCAAACTACAATTTTGGTAGGGGGGTACCGAAATTCTTAATTGGCTCAGCTCTTTGATGGAGGGCTAATTCTAACAATACAAAGTTCCAAAGCTTGTATTACACAGCATGAACTGTTGTGAAGATGTTTGAATTATATACATTGAGATTTTTTATAATCGTCATAAAGCAATAAACTGAGATTGTGTCTGGATGAGGATGAACTTCAGATAACTGTGGGAAGGGCTTAAGTTAGAAGGTTAGGAGAATTGGTACTCTTTGGGGTGCGAGAATTGGGCCTTTAAGTTGCATAAAACTGGTGGTTGATAAAAACAAAACAATGGCCAACAATGTGAATCCCGCATGACATAATGTCTGCTTGTTTCAATTGCATACTATGTCGATAATTTGTCACATTAGTAATTGCTATTATCTCGAGAGCAGAACATGGAAAATGAATGAAATTTCACCTGAATATCAGTAGAATATGCTAATTTTTAAAAATGTCAAAAGTATATTTGGCAATAGCTGTACCTTCCTACTTCTTTTAAACCAATGGATAAAAAATAAGACAAAGTATGGAAATTAGTTACTCAACACTTGCAGCTCCCGGATGAACAGTTTACGTTTTCTTGAAGTCAAACAAAAATATTAAAAATTGAAGCAATGACCTACAATTATACAACACAAATGTCATCAAGGCAAATAGATAGATTGAGAGTACTCATTCAGATATACCCTTTGAAAACCTAACCTCTATGGGCGATCCCCACCCCCAGTCAAATCTTTGTTGCAACCATTACCGTAGCATCTACGAGATTTTTCCACTCAGCAGTTCATCGCTGTATGAATGACCGTGTGTCCATTGCATAGGTCGGTTTTATTCGTTAAATCTGGTTATGAAGGTTTAATTATATTCTACAAGTCTTCCATGTGTGGCAAAAGTTGTTTTGTTACTTCCATAAGTCTTGCATATCTTACAGATTTGAAAGAGAAACTAATCGTCAGTCATGTAGACAACTTCACAGAAAACAGATAATTTCAGATGACGTGTACTTGTGTAGGAGGTCACTGAGATGGGATGTATGTTGCATTTTGAGGGTCATTGCAGTCATTTCTATGATTCATGCATGCATAGGATTAGCCAACCTAGCGCCTCCGTGGCTGCCGATTCCTCTCCTCGGGTTGTCTTCCCTCACCCCAGAGAAGAAATGAACGAAAAACTTCGTCCGCTCCGCAACGCAGCTTAGGCTTGGAGCTTTTATGGAGTAGTCATTCCCTTTTTGCACCAGCGTCACTAGAAAACTGCTGCTAACAAGCGCTTCGTTGCACTCCCCTTTAGTAGAGGGCTCGTCCAACGTGTTGATAAAGTCAGTATTGATGATATAGGCTAATGGCACACGCTCTCTTTATCTGTTTGCTTGTGGTTTCTCAAATGTTAGGTCAATAAATTTACAACCAAGACCTACTCACACAGTCGTAAGAGTCGCGACGATCACGATCACTTATTTTTAATCACATGGAACTTGTCAAACTTTTTATTTACAGATCATTGTCGCAAAAAGGTCAAAGGGTCACTATCATGGCAATCTCTGGAGAAGTTTACTCTGCATGTCTAAGTTTGTTTGAAACGTTCTGCTTCACGTCCTCCGGGCTGCCAAAGAGCGAGTTGCATCTTGCTCATGTCAAGATAGACAAGACAAGAAACAGACGTTTTGGAAGATTCGTTCGAGCTCTGGAAATTGTCAACTATCTTGGGATTTAAAATTATAAAATACAAACTCGGGTTTCCAGGCGAGCAAAAATAAATACTTCTCCAGTAATCCCTTGAATCTAAATTCTGAAGCTTTTTACGTGTGAAGTAGGCCTATTTGTTTTTTTCAGCCAGGCTAGAATGGATCCATACAAGATCAGAAGACCAATGATGTAAATGGTCTGAGGGTCGTGAGGTTGGTCAAGTCAACGGAAGTATCACATATTCTTTGGGAAGCAGGTATAGTTTGGTTTCGTCGAACGGCTCTTTGCCAGAGAGTCAGGAGGACTTTAGAAAAAGATTCTGAAGTTCTTAACATTGAATAGTGGGATAAAAGACTCCTTGCAAAATTTCTAGATGCAGTGTAGCAGGTATAGGAAGATTCGTTTAGATTCGATTCGAAATATTACTGGATCGTGACGGCTTAGGCTATTGTCATGGGCAGCACGGGCGTAGCCACTAATTTCATCACTTTGGGGATGGATGAAATGAGGACTGACTGCCGTCCTGGGCATGGGCGTCCGGAAGGGGGGGGGGGGCACTTCCCCCCTGGAAAATCAAACTTGTGAAAAAATTAATTAAAAATTGAAATAAAAAAAATTAAAAATAAATCATCAAAATATCTTCACTCACAGCGTCATTTTCTACTCGTGAAATATGCGGACATTTGACCAGGAATAGCAAAAGAGAAGATGGTATGCTGAATAGTGAAATCGTAATTTGGGGACCATCATTCGTGACACCTATTGGAAATTTGTAATTGTAAAAACTATGCCAAAATTGTACTGGTTTTCAGGTATGTAGTGTGCATATGGCATCTGACTATTGATGAATGCGTTGGTCTTGGTTTGGTCCCATGCTGATCTCAAGTGGCGACGCGCGGATGTAAATGGGATATACAAGGTGAATATGGGGGGGGAGGGGTGATTCATAATTGGGTAACGGATATAGGCCTATGCAGGCTGTTTGACAGCGTAAGTTTTATCGTACATAGGCGTTCGAGGCCGTGACAGAGAGGCAGATTTCCCTTCAACAATTTTTTACATTGAAAATTCTAAAAATCTAAAAATTACAGACATGAAATTCCTGTTTCAGGGCTGGGTACATGCAGCTTATAACACTCGCCAAGTGTCGTTTCCGGCCATCTGGAGGGTTTGTAAGGCCCCTAATTTTCTTGTACGCTCCGCGCCAAGTGTACACAATTCAATCACCCATGAATGACCTTGCCCCCCCCCTGTAAAAATTTCTGCGGACGCCCATGGTCCTGGGGGAGGATGTAAGATCGCTCCAACCCTGCAGAAATCTTGGCTTGCGGAGGGTGGGATGGATGCAAAATTGGTAGACATTTGATGCTAGGGACGATAACACTTTCCCCTCTCATCCCTCTTCTTTTCTACCTTTCAATCACTCTCTCTATTCTTCTTCTTTCCCCTGAAGTTTAAAATTTTCAAAGAGGAGGGGACACTTTCTCCCCTTGGACCCCTCCCCCAAGCCGGCGATCAATCAACTAACTGCATGCCCCCCCCCCCCTCTTCAGAGAAATCCTGCGTACGTCACTGAGGTGATGTACTTACATTTTGAGTAAAATTTTCTAGCACAGGTGGCTTGGATACAAAATGGTACTACATTTGTTAAAAGAAGGGTGTCAGTCAGTCAGTCAGTCAGTCAGTCAGTCAGTCAGTCAGTTGGTTCAAGTCGAGCCGGCCGGGTTTAAGGTCAAATCAAGTTTGGATATGAGTACTCAATGATAAGAGTACTTACTCTAAGCATTCAGGCTGGTATAATTTGCATTGAAATCCGATGTGTATTTTTCAAGATATGAGCAGGTAAAGTTGTCACATTTTCAACAAAAAATGAACTTGAAGCAAGCACATGTGACATCATATACACGAATCAGGACAGCAAGTGATGGTCTAATTTCAGTCGGCCATAACTGGGGTCCGTCACCTTTAAATCTTTCGATTTCCTTGCTTACCTCAATCATGGATGTTTGTACACTGATTTTTATCTTGAATTCTCCAATTTCACTAAATATGAGGGTTTGAAATTCATGTAAAACAATAAATAAAGACGATTTAAGGCTGATGGACCCCACTAATGGCGGCCTACAAGCGCTAACAAGCGCTAATCGGATTCGTCTATATTCACATGCATTAATGCACCGTCTTTTGTTTTTCTTTGAACGTAACCAAGTTTCTCCTCAACAATATCATGTTATCAGAAGATATGACTACATGAGAGGCATGGGAAATATACCATCTTCAAATTCCTAGTGCAGAGGTCCCATCCTAATTTTTTTCAAGGTCAAAACAACAGTTTGGAAACAAAAAACTAAAACAAAAACAAGAACCACATTCCTTGTCAATGTGTGTGGGGAAGAGATGTAACCTCTGCTGCCCCAAAGATCACTGGTGGACACAAATCTAGTAACCTCATTAGCATATATCTTATGTCCAATGAATGGAAATTACACCAAATTGTTGAGATTAAGTTCCCCTTCCTCTTGTACAAATAAAAGCTTTGCTTAAAGTTCCACTTGAGAGTGTTAAGGAATTCTCGTCATTAAGCGCTTTTTCCTTTGCATTTTTTTTGTCGGCTGTATGAAATTGAACCTGAGTGGTTTTCTCTTAAGAAAGAAATGGCAACTCTCCTCATTAGCAATAAATTTTTGTTTGTTCATTGAGACCAAAATGGTTTATCGTTGGAAAAACTTTGAATATGATTCCAATGACTTTTCTTCTTTTTTTTCAACTGTCGCATGGGCCCTCCGCCCTGCCCCAAGGGTGATGAATCTTTCGGATTGCTCCCTCCTCTAGGTGAGCATGGCCGTGACCATGGGGAACAACCATCGCAGGGGTGGCGCCAGCGAGGGGGCCGGGAGGCCATGAAAAACTGCCCCCCCCCCCCGTCGGGGAAGGTCGGTGGTTTCGTCGGGGAGGCCTAAAGAAGTAAAAACAATATATTTAAAAAAACACGAAAGAACTGAAACTACTGGATGGGTGACCTTGAACATATTTCTCCTAAAAGCACTGTTTTAATACATATAGGATTTGATTTTCAATTAATTCTCATACTTCATAGTTCATACAGCTTTTGTAAAACTTATTACACGTAGCTTCTCCCATCTTAAATCCGTGCTCACAAGGTCACCCATAAACAAGACTAGTGTTAGGGGCCTGGAAATATCACGTGCATACGTAACCAAGGGTGGCACCAGCGGGGAACCAGGGGCCATGCCCTCGTTGGGGAAGGCTGCTTTCCCCTGTCGTTGAGAAGATTCAGTTTCGTCGGGGAGCCTTTATCTATAGGCCCACGATTAAAGAGATGTAAGCCCGATAAACGTTTGTCCCAGGACGATTTTCTTGATTTTACTTTTCTAGTTTTCCGTACAAAACGGACGAGAAGTTGCCCAGGTGCATGCAGTGCCCAAATGGTTTGCCATCTGTCCTGTCCCGGCATCCGAATTCGAGCAACGGTAATGACAATCGGCAGGCCGTTTTCATTTTAGGCCACCTCCTTGTTGACATATTTTCAAGGACGTCGGCGGGAAGTAAAATCATTCTCTGTCGAGATTTCGGATAGTCACATAGAAAATAACATAAATTTAGTGGACCTCGCAATTGAATACAACGAGGAGTCTCAAAAGAGTAAAAAGTGGTATGTTTTAATTCGGTTACATAGTTTTCCCCCGAGAAGAAGACAAGACCATTTCATTTAAATGTAGCGGTACCTCGGGTTATTTTTCATCACATAGCAAGTTGGGTTTTTTCTATTGAAGTGAAACTTTTATAAATAACGACTGTCTATTTTTAGTTACAAGTCTGAAAAATGTCATTTCCGAGTGTCGGAGGAGAAGCCTTTTTTTAAATTTTCTATAACCTCCGCGCCAAGTTATAATTACAGTTCCACCCAAAATATCCTTCAGATTCTCTAATATTTGTTAAAAATGATAAACTTTTTCATTTTCGATGGATACTTCCGAAAAAACCCCAATTTAACGCTCTTAATCACTCCAACAATTGCTCTTGACAGGCATATCATTGAATAAAAAGCCCAAAAGTTTCATTCTAACCTTACCCAAAAAGCAAATTGTTTCATAACATTCTCAAATTTCTCCAATATGATAAGCAGATAATTTTCAAATCTTCGTTTAAAAGGGGAAAATTTTCCGGGCACATTTCCAGTTTCGTCTGAGATCCTTAGTACCTAGGCCTTGTGCGATGAAATGCGTAACCCCAAGAGAGTTCCAGCTGTCGCCTATGTAACGTTTTTTATTTTTATGAAGTACAGATTCTTCAATAAACACCCCAACTTCTTTAATGGTCCTTACAAAAGCCATTTTTTTTAATTTCTTCTAAACAAACTCCAGATTTTTAAATAATTGTCGAAAAAGAGGCAAAAATTTCGGCGCGCTGCGCGCGCCTCAGATTCTACCAAGTCACGTCCCACTGGGACTTACTCATCGCCTTTGTCGGGGACTCGAAATGCTGGCCCCCCTGTCGGACAAATCCTGGCGCCATCCCTCGGCCTGGGTTTTAAGCGCTAGTTATGAAAGAAATGAACTGTCGAACTCAAGCATCAGGAAGGGGAGGGGTGAATAAACATTTTAAGGCAGTGCAAGATGCATAGAAACAACGTTCAGTTTTGACATTTTAGGCTATGGAAAAGGGTTTTAACTTGATTTAGATTACAAGTCTTTTTGGGCTGCAAATATTTCTAAGTTTTAAATCATGGAATTAGGAAAAGGAAGCATCACCATTCCGGAAAGTGTCTTTCCCTCCTTTAAAAAAAAAAAAAAAGAAACGATTTATATCAACCATTCTGCAACTATCCGGATCCCCACCCCACATCGCAGGCTTAACAACCCTGGCGTAAAAATAGTTTCTGAGCTGAAAATCCTTTTAAACATTCCAGTATCAGAATAACATCACTCTTCGTGGTCTGTCACTTATATGTCTTAAAGCCAATAATAGCTAGGTATATCTAAACAACTGTCATACGTGTGCATGCCACACGGATTGATTGACGTATGCCAATCATGCATAGTTTGCGCACTGCAGTCGACTGGAGCAGAATAAACGTTGACAAGTTCAATCCATCGATTCGGGTGATGTTTCCACCATGTTCCACATGCAGGGGGTATCATTGTAACTCGACGCCTCAATGACATTGAAAACGGACAAAAGAAAAGAGGTTTTGATACAGGCCCATATATTTATTTACAGGTGACTGACTCCAATGCTGAGGGGTTTCTTCTCGAACAAATATTTATAAAAGACTGAACACACACTCAGGTGTTTGAGAGGGCTGGTTTCACATCATGCTGTGTGTACAGAAACCATGGCATGCAGAAACGGTGACTTCGTCAAGAATCAGATTTACTATTGATAAATTTAGAATTGCTTAAAACAATGGGTAGCCTTCATATCTTCCGGTTTACTGGGTCGTCGAATGGCAGAGTGGTCAATCCCAGCACATACACATGGATTCAAGTCCCGCTCGGTGTACGTGGCTTTTTCTCCGGATACTCCGGCTTTCCTCCCCCTTGGGACAGGTTTACTACTACTATGGGTTACTGAGGCATCCGTCTCTCACGCGGAAGGCCCGGATTCGATTCCCAGGTCGAGTCATACTAACGAATCTAAAAAATGGAACCTACTGCCTATACATGCACAACTAGAGAAAAAAGGCTGGCTCGACTTGAACCAATAGGTTGGAGACTGCTCCTTAAAACCGGCCCGTCAACCGACCGACCAACTGACTAACTAAATAACTAGAAACTGAGGCCAGGCTTCCTGAGACGTAAAACTCCAGCTAACTAACTATCGTAATTCATCATTTTCAAGATACACCATATTTGAAGTTATTAATTGCCCGGCAAAAAATTGTGGAGTATGTAGACTGGCATTCATGGAAACGAGGCCCCTGATATTAAAATTGACGATTCATTCAATTAGTATAACTAATTAATGTAATAAATTAGCCTTTGGGCGATACATGACTCCGTGCTTTCACTTGAAATACCCATTCTGGAAAAGCTTGATGGAATTGAGTTACATTAATAGCGCCATCTATTTAGTCAAGTAGCGCTGTCACGAAAGACGGTGAGCAGTGAGCAATGCAAATAATACGTGGCAAGCCTCACAAAATTGTCACTCAAACATAACATTTTATTTTTGAGTAGCGAGTGAAGGCACTGGAGATATTACTTCAACAAATTACATAACAAAACACGTTCATTTCGACAAGTATAGATTTTGTGTTTTTATACTGAACTTCGGTTTTACCAGGATTGTAGCGGCCTTTAAAATGCACCTTAACCCTTTCCTCTTTGAAAAAAAATCAAGCTGAAAATTGGCCAATATCCAGATATCATCAATCCAATCCGAAAACAATGATAGCTAAATTAATGATAATTAATTTACCCCCTCCCTTTTTACTTTAAATGGTCGATTAAGCAAAAGGGATGCCCGTCTTAAATTACGGAATCTTTTGTTTCCCTTTGAAACTAAAATATTTGTATGACCTTAAAATTACTGTCTTATTGCAAAATATGATGCGCAAGAATGACATGTAATGTTACCAAGTTCTTATAGCCATTTTGGTACAACTATATAGTTGCTTTTCAGCTCATCCAATGCCAAAATGGGAATTGGATCGTTGGAGTTGAGTTATATTTATGTTAAAACAGATCGTTTTAGATGTCAGTATGATGCAGTCACTAGATATTTTTTTCATAGTGAGTCCGAGAGCGACAGAGGTTTTTTCTTATCGCTTCCTCACATTGACAAGGAATGCTTTGTTTCCAAATCGTTTTTTTAGACTATTGTGTTGACCTTGTAGTTAATATAGGAATATGGCCTCCATATTGGGGATGTAAAGTTTGTAAAGTTTCAAGCCACTTTTTCAATCACATATTTTGATAACATGTGGTTGTTTGTGAGACAATTGGTCAGTTGGCCGCTATTTTAGGTGTTTTTCGCATTGCAAGGTTGGGTCAGGTGGGGGGGGGGGGTGGGTCCCGCCCTCCCCCGTGGCTACGCCACTGTACATAAGGCTATCTAGTATCTATCTTATTCTTACTTTTCAAAGACAATCTGAGCAGTCGCCCCACTGTAGTAGACTGTCCTTTTTCATGATTGGCTGTTTAGAGCCATGTGACAACATTGTATCTCCTCAAATGTGAAATTTACTAGGAGTTAAAGCTTGGATTTCATTGAATATGCAATAGGCTCTTGAAGTCCCAAAATATGATGAAAGATACTTTAAAGGGATAAAGGAAGAATATTGTGAGATTTAGCTCTTGCTTCAAAATAAATTTGGGGCGACTGCTCTTGATCTCTAAGCGGCTAGCTACGATAAACATATTACCGTACTGTTTTCTAGAGTCCTGTTTAAATGTTCATTTCACCATTGCACCTCGTTTTATCTATGCATCTATGTAAATGGGTTTATGAACGAAATACATTGAACTGAATATGAGCCTGCTTTAAAGGCAGTCATTCGTCACCTAAACTACGGTTTCAGTATACATATATGAAAACTCTCAATTAGTACAGCTCTTTGATTGGCATCACATTCAAACAATGCATCATACCTAAAATACACAGCATGGGCACTGAGAGTGTCTTGATTACACATTATGGACTTGTATGGCCACTGGGACAAGCCATGAAGCAATAAACAAGGATTGTGTCTGGATAAAGATGAGTTTTAAATAAATGTGGGAGGGGCTAGAAGTAAGTAGGTTGGGAGAATTGGAACTGTTTGGGATGATGAAAATATGCCTTTAAGTTTACTTGCTGTTGACAATGTGGCAACTTTACCTGATCTTGAGAACCACATATGAGAATACGGTAGTACAATGGAAATTTCACTGAAATGCTTAGAATAAGTACCCCTTTTAGAATGTATCAAAACTTTGATGTGACCTTTAACCCTTCTTTTAGATCTTTTGTACAGGGGGTCTCCCCAGTCTTTCGCTTCCTTAAACTCCTGACTGGAAACGGTATTGCTCACGGTAATGCTGTGTGACCAATTGGGAGAAAATCGATCAAATTCAGCGAAAAATTGATTCCCTCGTACAAGTCTCCCTCGATAGCATTTCAATGCTCTGATTAGAAGTAACCTCTGCCAAACAAACAGCCTTTGAGCTTGCTGCAGGCTTGAATTAAATCACTAAGTACTTAGATAATTTTGTTCGTACTCGGAGAAATAAAGTGAAGACATTGTGAAGCCTACTAACGGTATGCATTACAGATAGTATAATTTCAAAAACAAAAGAACTATCGTGAATCATGCCATGATCCTAATTAAGACTGAATACACTGCTTTGTTTTCCATACATGCAAAATTCGTCGCACCTGCGTTTTCCTCGAAATCTGAGTCGTGTGTTTCCCAGGCCTATTATCGTTTCTCACGGTTGTGGCTGTCACAACACACTTACCAACACCTCACGTCCTTTCCCGAAGAATTCTTTTGAGCGACCACATAAGGGAACACATTGATAAAACTGAACACCTTTTCGTTTGCACAGCTGTGAGTGGGCACATACCTAATGAAGTAAAACCAGATAGCAGAAAGGTGTTATTGAAAAGCCGCCCTGTGTATTATCATTTCCTAGTCGTTGCCATTGGCAAACCTTTCATTACAATCTTCCCGAATAAGGGCGCTATTCCGAACAACTCATTCACTCCCGTCATTATAGCTATGTTACCAGTACATATCATAAAATAGGCGACTGCTTACAAGACAAACTTTATGGTATATACCACATGCATGTCATTGTACAATATGTCATTGACAACGTCCTTCTGTGCAGCTGAATACCCATCGCAGCTTGAATAATCCAAATTCCGGCCTTTCTGGTGAGTTTATTTTAGATCTTTTACATTTCCAATCGGGATCATGTTTAGAATTAGGGTTATGATGGAGTAGAAATATTTTACCCATCTCTTCATAATCCCTTGTCAGGATTGACAAGGGTCAACAAGGTGTTTTTTTTTTCTTTCTTTTTTAATTAGGGTGCGTCTTATTTCCAAGCAGCTGGGTGATCCATTGCCATGGATGTTCCATTGACATCCTACGAAAAAAAAAAATCCCCAAGGGCTACTCGCTACCGTTCTGCCCGCTTGGTCAGTGACGTATAAACCCCCCTTTTCTCAATTAGGAGCGGTTGGTGGAGGGGGCAAGGCGTTGAGTGGTAGAACCAAGGAGGTTCTACAAGGATGGAGTGACAACGAAATGTAGTCCATTTATCTTGCTCTCCTTCGCGGTTTTACTGCTCTTTGTACCCCTTTGTTATTTACGACCAATGCACACATCCAGTTTGGTGTGCTGCAAGTGCCTCCGTCCATATGAAAGTCTCGCAACAGAGTCGTGTTGAATATTCATGAACAAGTATTGCTTGCAAAAGCTAGCTTTCTTTTGTGATAGGTCAAAGTTCGCTTTGTACAAATCGTAATTCACAATAAAAAATAAAAGTCGCTCCCGCAGGTGGCAGCTATTTTTGGATACCCTTGTAAAACCTCCTTGGTAGGACAACCAGAAATGACACAATCTAAGCGAAGCGCCTCCATGATTTGGCGCGTAGCGCACAGAGGAATTCCGGGTAAAATTGTAGCCTTTGTAGCGTCTCCTTGGCTGAAGCCCCCCTTTAGGCTGCCGCCCCTTTTTTCGTAGCGATGAGCTGGACGAAAAAAACTCTTCCTCCCCGCGGGATAAATTTCTTCTTTTATTTTAGGTTGCAACTTTTCACAAGTGTTTAATCACTTTTAGAGAACCTAACACACAAGCTTTTAATGAGCACCACTGAGGGGAAATGCTATAGTTTAAAATTGGAGTGCGCAGATCAAGTGAAAAGTGGCAGAAGAAAAAGCTTAATTTTTTTTATTGTTGTTTTCCTTTCAAGAGGTTAATACAGGAGGCAATAAAAAAATGATGGACACAGTGATAATTCAATGATGTGATAAATCTTATACCAAATATTTCTGTCATGGAAAGCATAATCATAACAATTGCAGTTTTACATGTGTTCTATGGTTGTTTAGATGCAGTGCAGACGATTGCTTGTAATTTTACTTTTGAGTACCTTAATCAACTAAACTTGAAAAGTTTTGAACAAATCTAAAACCCAAAGAAAAGTTTTATGATAGATGCATTTTTCACATGAGTTTCAATAAAAGTAAAAACTGAACTGTTTCTTTGCTTGTCTTTCTTTCTGTGAGTTTACCAGGTGCATAATCTAAGTTTATTTCAAGTGCGAGTAAATATATAGGATCTAGATAGTACATAAAAACCAACACCATGGTAAATGTCGGGATCTAACTTTACAAGGCTTAAAAAGTATCTTTACATGAACAACGTACTAAACATACCCACTAAACTAGTAAATGTACCTTCACTATGCTAGTAGAATAGGGGATGTATGTTTACTCAAAGTTCTTAGTAAATTTTGTTTTCTGTGTACTAAAATTGCCGGAAATGACGCTTACGGTCGCTTGCATACCGTGCACCTCAAATACATTCTTGCATTCCTGGAGCCTTAGTTAAGATTTTTCTTTATGTTTTGCCCAATATTTTCTACCTTCGAATTCCATTTCGGGGTAACAAGAAAGGCATTTGACAGGACACGACACTGAGCTTGGCGGACTGTACGTATTACTCCCGCATATGGTTTCCAAGTATATATCTCATTACAAAGTATGGGAGAGCAGCCAGTATATATTTACATGTAGTATGTATGCTCCCTGATACATTCAAGAATCCTGCCTAAATATCGCCAGAAGCTAACGTGCTGGTTTTTTTTTTGTTTGTTTGTTTGTTTTGTATTGTTTTTGTTTTTTGTTTGTTTTTTCTGAACATTGATGGCTGGTATAATTATTGTTCAATCGTGGCTGTAAGCTAATCTTTCTAGGCCGCAAATGGTTAGGCTACCTGCATCTGATGTTCTGGTAAAGCTATAGAACAATAAACCTGATAACCTAGTTATAACCAAGAAGCTATATCCCGCGGAGCAGACGAAGTTTTTGTTCCTGCCTCCCTGCAGCATCGCTATGAAAAACCAACTGAGGGACGGCAGCCTTAGAGGCGCTACGCAGGATATCATGAAGCTTGTAACATAGCATTCATGACACGATCCCTGGAAGTATACCACGATAAATTAGTTTTCCACTAAATCGTACCATGGTTTCCACCGTAAATTCAAGTGCATCCGAGCAGTGGTTCTTTCTGCTGGTATATCGCTGATGAAACTAACTTGGAAAGTAGGCCTATCACATCCAATAGAAAGAAAATGTTTGCAAGGGCAAAACCGCTTTTAGGGACGATATAATTTCTACGAAAGGGGCACACCAAAAGGACTTTTTTTTTGCGAAGTTGGGGTTGATTTATAATAGATTTTGAGAGGCTAATCCTCTCACCCAAAACAGTCCCAAGTCTCCTTTTCCTAGCGTATTTACTTAAGCCTCTCCCAAACCTGTCTAAAAGTAAAACTTACTATCATCCAGGCACATTCTTAGTTCATTGCTTCATTGTGAGTGTATACAAGACCGCAATAAGGCACCAGCAACACTCTCAGTTAAGTGCATGCTGATAATATGACCTGCAGTACTCGCATTTTTTTTAATTAGCTGTTAATCAAAGAGCCGTTCCAAATGGGAAATGTCTGAGGTGTACGACAAAAAAATGTAGATTGGAGTGAGAGCTGACTAAAAGAGGACCTAAGGGCAACACCATAGAATGCAAACCTTGAATTTCACGCTGTCAAGGGCATGTCGTAAAGGTGCTACAGGGCCTAAAATAGCTGTACTAGTACATGATTTAAGTATCTAGACAAGGGACTGAATGAAGGGGACGAAATCTAACCGGGACCAAAATGTGGGGGCCAAAATTTCAGAGGGGCAAAATGCAAAACTTGACATTCTCTTTGGGGGAAATTCATGGGTCTGCCTCCTCGGGTATACGGTCCTGTGGTGCCTGCTTTGGGCGGCATCTATTTTTCAGTCTTCTTCAGCGGCGATGTTTCACAATTTTTGTGATGACACCTGCGAGGATACAGATATCTTCCCAGAAGCACACGAGAAACCTGCAAAATCTGTCTCGAGTTGAATGCAGTAAGCCTGGTGATGGTCTCGAGTGGGCAACATCTGCATAATACTTTCAGATCGTATATACAGCACGTACTAGGTGATAATGCCGCTCCGCGTAGGCATTGTTTGATCTCCCCTCTCCTGGAGGGAATTTGCCAATGTAGCGTCCCAGGAACGGCCCCGTTGGCGACAAGATATGCGAGTGAAACCTTAGGTGATAGTTTGGTTGTCCGTGCCCCGCGTTCTATACTTATCATAATCAGGTGCACTATGTTAGCGACCGTACCCGACAGAAACACAGTTTCACTCATTTCGTGTAATATAACTTGACCATTAAAAGTACACTCTTAAAAAAAGTGGGCAAATTTTGCCCAACTTTTTGACCAACACTGGGCATCTATTCAACAACCTAAACAGTTGGGCAAAACTTTAACCAACCAAATTTGGTAAAGTTTGAACCCAACTGTTGGGCAGGAGATTACCCAACTGTTTGGTAAATTAGCATTTAAAAACATACCCACTTGTTGGGCACTTCTTTTATTAAGCTGTTGGGCAAATGCATTAACCAAATGTTGGTTATATGTCATTCATCTTTTCCTTAACCGTTGGTGCTTTCTTTACATGTTAGATTGTAGGTTATGGCAGGGAGCTGCTACTGCAGCTCCCTGTTTATGGCAACCCATCGGCCCCAGTTTAAAAACCCTGGCTTAATAACCTATTTGGTTTGTCACTGAGTTCCGTATAAGTACGTATATGTACGGTGTGTAAATGATGTGATGAAGTCTTGTAGTTTCATCAATGCATTAATATGAACACAAGGGCAGCATGAGCGAGAATTAGCTGGTCCGTAGCTCTCATACACTGTTATCATTGTTATAAGACAGGTTTCTTGTTATGCCGAAATCTTTCGAATAATAGTATATAAATGCTCATTCGGACGTGAAAGAGAATATCCCAGATCATAACCTCTCATTGGATAGCAGTTTTGCGCCAAATACGAATCATGGAATCTCATACAAATGTGTTCTAGTTCGTAGTACTATTTAAAGAATTTTATGGAAATAGAGATCGATTTCATGGTCTAAAATAATGTACGAGTTTAGCTGTTTGGCCAATATAAAAGATGCCAAAGAGAATTTTCAGGTTATGGTACCATGTCTAATTATCAGAAGAATTGTGAAACAAATCGGGTCAAGTGCACTGTTGTTTGGTGAAAACACTGCAACCAATAATATACCCAACAAATTGGCAAAAAATTACCCAACAAGTGGGTAAAGGGAAAATATGCTCAACTGTGGAATAAAATATTTTCGTCATTTTGACCAGTCAGTTGGGTATTACTGTATACGCGTGCATGGAAGGGGAAATTTAACCATTTTGTGAGCAAAGATTGACCAACACTTAGGCAATTACTTTTACTCAACAAAAACTTTGCCCAGCGTTTAAACAGTGCACCAATTAGCCCCAAAGTTGGGCAGAGTTTTACCAACACATTTCATAAACTTCTTTAACCAACGGATATTTTACCCAACGTTTTAAGAGTGTAAATAACCGTCTTCTTATTACTGTCTGTGCCCTTTCATAGGGATGGGAGTCCAAGGGGCGAAGCCCCCGGAGTCGCCGAGATTTGAGCCAATCGCTGGATGAAAACATAAGTCTCAGGAGAGGTATAGACACACCTGGAGAGCAAGTGATGGGTCTGATTTTAGTCGGCCGTAATTGGGGTCTATGCACCTTTTAATCTTTCAATTTCCTTGTTCACCTGAATCATGGATGGTCGAACACTGAATTGTATCTTAAATCCCGTAATTTCATTTCACGAAATATGAGGGTTTGAAATTCTTGTAGGCAATAAGTGAAGACGATTGAAAGCTGATGGACCCACAAATGGCTGCCTACAGTCACTAAACACAAGCGCTGATTGGATTTGTACATGGAAGGGCAAATGGTGGACAAAATCTGGGTAGGTGATCGCCACAGTTTACAAAGCAGCCTCGAAGTGGTAGTGGGGGTTAAGCCTTTCTTCAGAAGAATACTTTATTCCAAAACACCTACAGTAAGAGTGAATAGTGTCAACCTGATAAACTGAGTTGGAGATTGGGGCAAGGTATGTTCCCTTCCATACCCCTGGCTACGTACCTGGGGGTATCTTTAAACCCCCATGCTACGTGCCTGGGGTATTAGGAAGAGCGCGCAAAAAAGAGCTCTGTAAATCTATGAATGAAACCACATTTAGTAAATGAATCAAAACTTAAAAATGTTTTTTCTTTCCTTTTCTGCTTTTATTAAGTGTTGCTATCAAGAATAACTTGATACGTGTGAATTTATCACACATGAAATAAACTGGATGTATTGCACTGGTATACATATAATGTTAAACAATATTTTTATGACATAACCCTAATTATAACTAATCTTTACAAGCATTAAATATGATTTCTATGAAAGCCTATTATGATTTCTTTTTACCAAAAACATTTCTCATATGAGCCTAATCCAGCGTTTACTTTAGAGCTCTACCTTAAAAGTGCATTCACCAAATCCGAAATCTGCTGCGTTCCTACGGGCCCGATGCCAGATAGCCCCTAAAAGTACTTAAGTAACAAGATGCAAAGGGCCCGCAAAGCGCAGCAGATTTTATGTCCGTGTGTGAATGCACCTTAATACCAGACCTGTTTTATGGGTATGGATCAGGCAGTGTTACATGTTCTGAAAACAACGGACATACCCTCTCCCCGAGAAACTTCCTGTACATACGTTACTACACCACTCCACAAAATCTGAACATACTTTACTGCACACTGACTTTAAAGAGAAACATTGCGTTCAAAATGCTCGAACCAGACATGCAAAGAAAACAGTTCAAATCATTGTTAAACTATTCAGTCCTAATACTCCACCAGCGTCACCTCAATAAATATGTTATGCAATTGAATGGGTACATTGTTGCATCATTTTAACATTAAGGTGAGCAAATTCTTCTCAAGCAACAAACGACTGAATTTCTTAATGTATTCCCTTGGTACATACTGACTGAACTTGGAGAGATTAATAATCTGTGTAATTTATCATTGGTTTGAAATGTAAGATTTTTCCTGTAAATCGAATGCAATCTTTCCCAATAAATCGTGACAAATCCTACAGTTTGTGTTCCCTCTTTTGTCGAAATGCGATGAACGCAGAATAGTTATTCCCAGCATAACCCCCCCTCCCCCCACCCAATTAACAATTTACATTGTCCTATATCTCACTATAAATACATCACCTTCTATTAACATCTATATACATGAGTTGTATAATACTGAAGTGATTTTCACGTTAACTCCCACCCTTCAAGGGCTGGACCTGAATCACACAGACCGCTCTTGCACATTGCAAGACTAGCCATCCCTGAAACTCGCATGTGCTGCTTAAGGCTAATTCAAGGTTATTTAAGCATAACCCATGCACACCTATTTGAGTAAATGCGTTTTATTTAACGTACACCAGAACACAAACTGGCTGCTAAGACTACGTGTGTCAAATTCTGTGATTTGATTAACATTACACAACCACTCCCAGCAGGAAGCCAAGTCCACCGTGACCCAAACAACTTCACCACGAAATACCGTAATACTATTTGTGAACTTCAAATGTACATCAAGATGTTGTCAGTTCTGAAACTGGTGAATATATGTGTCTGAACATTATCTAAATACTTTTTAGTCTCCTCCCAAAAATGAAACCCACCTCAAGCCCCCCTCCCCCTCCCTCCCAAGAAAAAACATCACGTGTCGTGAATGCACACAGCTCAACTTCTATTTTGCACCGTCCTCCCTCCCACAACATTGGAAGTACTTCCATTTCACAACACCAGTTTCTATAAACTATTGTTCGTAACACAAACAGACCGAATCGACCCAAACAGAGGTTTTTCAAGGAATTGTTTTTTCGCGCCAAAACGGAACCACTGGCACTTTCCGTGTAGTAGTAAAATCGATTCGTGAACAGCGTAGTAAAATCGCGTGGTGATCAAATGACTAAATCGGTACACCTTATGGGTGAGTGATGGTTTTGGAGGTGTGGCCATGTACGCGACGTTCATTCACAACTTCTGTGGGCGACACCATTTGGAAATAAGGCTTAGCCTATGGTAACTAAATACCTCTTTCAAGTTTTTTAACCATGACATACAAAAATATATTGCAATTTCCCTTGCCTTTACGGGCATTGCTCTTTGTAACAAAAATATGTAAAGAATCCCTTTCTTCTGTTCCAACTAAATTTGATTCATGAGTATGAATAGTTATTTAAGTACTCCGACTCGTCACTGAATGTATTTAGTGATGACTAGCACATTTCAGCTCAGACAAAAATAAATCGTGACATCAACTTACGGACCTAAACGTCCCTTTTGTGAGTACCTCAAACAGGGTTGTTTTTTATTTCATTTAAAAAATCATGAATTAAATCAGTGATTTTAATCGAACAAATCGATTTAAATCGGATTTTTTTTTTTATTAAATCATGATTGTTTTGCAATTAAAATCATGATTTTAATCGTGATTTTAATCAACGTGATACAAAACAAACAACCTTGGCCTTAAATGAGATGACATGACTGGTGCACATTACACAGGTGTAAAAATTGTTATTCCTCTGCCCAACCCTTGCAAATTTTTCATCTTGTATAATTTACAACATCATTTAAATATTCCATGGAACTATTTGTCAGTAACAAGTCCTTTAATGAACAGGCAATTTACGCAACTTAAATGAAATCATCACAGTTAACAGTTATGTTTTACAAGTACAATCTTTGCAGCAGATTACACACATCTAACAATTTGATAACAAAATTTCAGTGCAATGATTTTGCCAAATGTGATCAACTGATATGGAATGTACAGATTCAATATTCATAAATACATCAATATTTCTCCACTGGATAAGTTTAAAGATTCACACTGACAAAAACGAAATGAAATACTCCTGATATTCAGCGATTGCGATGATATTGCAGAGTATGTGCCCTCCATGTCGCGTCCACAGTTGATTTCCAGCCTCTCTCTTTCTTCAATTCATTGAAAAAAAACAGCGACCGTTAATTTCTGTAAAATCGGGAAGCACAACATTGCATATTTCTCTTTCGACACTCGGAATATGTTCCACATCCAGCACAGCACAACTGGCTGGCACATAAAAGCATCCGTCGATTGTTGTTTACAAATTAACACAGTGAACCAATTGACATTGCCCTGGTGAAAAGCGTCTGTATCGGTCACGTGAACAGAACTGGCGGGAAGTCATTGGCGCGTGTCCAAAACTGCGCTGATGCATTCTCTTTTAGCCGGGGACCAGCTGAAAAGACCTCGACAACAATAGGGGGAGTGGAATCTATGGCATAAGCGGAGGCAGATTGCAAGCAATGAGAGCACGTTATCTCGACTTGTTTTGCCATCAAAGTACAAGTCCCTGTGCTTGGTGGAGAGCTGCTGACTTGCAGGTAAGGAAACGACCTTAAAAAGAAAAAGAAAAGATACATGCATTAGTTTACAAACAACATCCACCCACGAACGTTAATAATATCGAGACCTCGATTGCTGAATAAAGATTAAGTAATTGTGTAGGTTCAGGAAATGGGAATTTTCCAATGAGCATGTTTTTGATAAGTCGTTCAGTTACTTCCGAATGAAATTGGAACGACACTAATAAGGTATTTCACATCATCAAGTACAAATTACAAAAAATCAACACGAAAGTCAGACCAATTTGAATCAGAATCGTTTCAATTTGTGAAGTCCATACACTTAATAACAATTACGTCTGCCGAAACTGACAGAAGAAGAAAAAATCTTTGGGAATGCTGACATTTTCTCACACTTTCTGCATTTAAATATATCTTCAATCATTTGGCATATAAATCTTCAATACGAATTTTATAACAATTCATACCTTGCTACAGAAAATATGTATAATTATTGCGTACTTACTACGCGAATACCAACAAGTTTTGTTTCTCTGCACTTTTGGAACAATAATAAAATGAGCTATACTTAAAAGCGATCTGATATAACAATAAGCCACCTATTACTTTGATTTAAAGTAAAACTGTTAGAATAAAAACGCACAATAACTACTGTACTCATTTTCTCAAAAATGGCCAATCTCTGCCGATTTTGATGTTTCCTAATTTCTAACAAACTAGATTCTACAAGAATTTATCTTAAGAGCGTTAAGAATTTCAGTTCCACTTCTAATTTTTCATAACCCTCTCGGGTCATGACGTAAGTTATGTAGTGACTGGAGTTAGTTAGTCCTAAAATATCGCGTCCAATTTTTGATCTGCCTTAAAGGGAAATACTGCGTATAAAATGTTCCAACATAACGTTTAAAGAAAATAGCTAAAGACATCATCAAACCATTCACTGTAAACCCATACACCCCAACAATAGTTTGATCTCCTCAAACAAGAAGAAGAAAGAGCAAGAACAAGAAGAGTTATAAAAGTTGTATCACTTGAAATGTTGAAAGTTTGGGTGGACAAATTAATCTTGACCAACAAATAACCAAATTTCAATCTGAAGGCAACTTTTTATTTCTTGAAAAGAAGACCACCATATGGCATACGGCATTAATTTTAATCATTTATCACTCTGTGTCAATAAATATTGGTTCAAGAAGGATGAAATTTTCTTGTAAAACAAACGCAACATTTTCCCCTCTTAACTTTCCTTGTCAAGCCATCACCGAAACTCGGAATATAAACTATTTACTCAATTTTCTGCGATCCCAACCTCTCCCCTCAAGTTGTCCTAATAGTACCTGTTTGCGACGTTGGTAAACAGATACTGTTTGAAGTACGAGTAAATATTCATTTACCGAAAGTCAACTTTTGAATACAACTAGCAGGGGTCGAAAATAAAATGCTACCAACCTGCTTTTCAAGAAAGATGCTCAAACGACTTTTCCGCTAGGAGACACCCCCTCTTCAAGAACGCGTTGTGACTTTCTATGTCTTTGGACAATCGGGGTCTTGTTTTGCTGTTCGGAAAGTCGTGGTCTCTTCTTTGGTTTAAAATAATCTGCAAAGAACAGTGATACAAATCATATTAAACTTTGTTTCTAAGGATTTCTTAATTTCATTCACTATGAATAAACCTCGCAATGTCCCCAAATAAAAGCCTAGGCTATAACTTTTCCTTGTGAAGTGATAAAAGAAGAGCACGAAAACGACTGTGGACAAGTATGTGGTTCGGATATGGGCAAAACGATACATCGCGGGCTTGTGCTAGAGGAGTTCCCTACCCAGTGGGTCTTATCCGCGCTTTCTACGCCATTATGAAAGGCAGGCCTACTATGGAAAAGACAGATATGAAAAAAAATTTATGGAGGATGGGAAAGGTGCCCTTTTCCAACAGCCCCCGTATTTTCCAAAATGCACATTTACAGTTTGCTTAAAAAGCAGGTCACCACTCCCCTCCTGCCTCATTCATGAATATCCGTAGTTTTCCCAAATGATCACATTTAGCTCAGAGTCAGGTGAATCAGTCAAGTTAAATTTTCTCCGAGGCAAGTATTCAAAACGAACCGTTTTGCAAAGTTTTGAGAAGCTCAGTTGATCGATTACAACAAATGACAATATAATCTATTCGGAGTGCAGAAACCCTGGAACACATTGCTTCAATGTCCACACATTTCTTACAATTTACTTGACGCCGAACACGGCGTAAGATAATTGGGGACTATACCTGGGGCATGCCAACACCCCTCTCCAACATTTGGGGTCAGACAGAGGAATAAAACATGACGTTAGTGCTTGTATCCATGTCAATCAGTACTTAGGACAATTTCGAAGAAAAAAACACGAGAACAGCAATGAAACTAGAATGTGCAAATTTACATGAGACCTTACCCGGAAAAAAAAACTAGGGTGGAAGCACCCCCCCCCCCTCACACACACACAAAATTAAAAGACTAGGGAGAATGGCAGGACCAACTTCCTAACGGCTGGAGTTATCGACTGAATTTCGAGATCCTCCCAAGTATGGGACAAATCTGATTTTCCTCCGGGACTTAAATCCCATCAACCTACTAGGTGAAATGTCACTGGAACCGTGCCCTTTGAATATACAAAGGTGTCCCAGAATCACTGGCACCATGCCCTTTGAAAATACAAAGGTGACAAAATATAGTTTCGAATATAAAATGGTACCAATTGCTACCCACCCCGTCCCTCCTATCATAACAAAATTAAGCAAAATGACTTTCATGTCCGCGGTTAGCAAAGCAGAAATAATTAAAATAATTATTATCCTTTCAATAAATTCATCACGGTCATCATTCAAATAGACTGTTTCAATCAACTGGCCTTCTAAAATTACTTTCAACTGTAGGACCACCTACAGAACCAATAGTAAGCTACCGTGGACGTAGCATGATACAGGCCTATCGAAGAACCAAGATCTTCGTGTGCTAAACGAGTTGAAATTGTCAAAACATTAAAATAACCTGGCGAGTTATCATCGTGCATTTACCAAAAGCAACATTACTGTTCGTTGAATTTTTGATAGATCAAAACGACATAATTCGTGTCTGAACACGAACATGAATTCCATAGCTACGCAACAAAACACGCAACTCGTCCAAACACGAAATTAATTTTGTACCAGCTGCCAGAGCATGTTGCGACATGTTGCTGTACTGCCCGGCTGCCCATCGAAAATCCATCCACGTATTTTCATAGAGGATTTCGAGCACAATTCAGCCGGTCGAACTTTGGAACAAACAATTCCGGTCGTAGAACTACTATATCATGTCTGGTCATGCTAGAAAAGCTACGCCCATTTCCTACTGTTTGGAACTTTTCCAAACAAGGGTCGTAGTGACACGAGTTGTGTGACCCTATGCAAGCACTTGTTTACAACTTTAGACAGTTCAGGCCTGAGTAGTGCCTCGGCAATTGCGAGGGCGTTTCCCTTTCACACACACACACACAACTTGCGTACTATGGCCTTGAACTGATACGAAGCTAGGCTAGGTATGTACTCGACTTGGTAAGAATGTTTGCCTATTCTGTGTACCCTTCTTTAAAAATAATGTGATCAATATAAATGTACAAAGAAAACATCGTTTAGATCACAGGACTACATGCCCCCCAGCCTAGGTCTAGTGGGTTGAAATAGACGAAAAAATAGAATATTAAAACGAAAACATGTTGAACTTGAAGGGCACTTTCTGGTTCGAGCGGGCAGTAAATGGTACGCCGTATAGCGATGTAACCAGCCGAGATGCCAGACGAATACGAGAAACGTTCAGCTGGTAAATCTCTTTTATCAGTACAATCACTTCAAAATATAAGATGTTTTGACTTACCCTGCATATGAGTTTGACCAGTTCGCGGTGAACTCGACCTTGTGTGAACTGTTTGTGAAGACGACGCCAGTGTTCCACAAGTTGCGGTTGCAGTCTCTCCACCCGTATCGTCTTGGAAGGGTTCAAGCCTGGCCATAGACCGTGCTGAGTGTTCTACAGTTTTGTACGGATGGGGTGGGTTTTCAAACACCTCAATGTTTGTGTACCTCTCATAAACCGGTGATCCTTCTATCGAAAGTCTCAAATTTCGAACAGTTTCCTCTGTTCTGCTATAACTGCGTGTTTGTGAGAGTGTTTCTTCAAAAAGTTTCCTCCTAGCTCGGCAAGAGGGCTGGATGTCAATATCCCCTTTCAAACGCTTTTTCGCCATTTTGCAGTAAGAGTTATCTCCATTGAAAAAATCTTTGTCAGACAATCTGGATCGTATTATTTCCATGTTCTTGAATGAATTAATCCTCCGAATTTATCAACTTGCTGAATAGCCGTAAGTAAGCGACCTACGACAACAGATAGATAGTTCCAATGCGTGAGTGTACAATTCGACTGCCGACTTTGTATGTAGTACGGACACTAATATAATCTGTAAAACAGTGCTCGGCGACCCTTCGTACGTGTATTGTGTATCAGGTGTGTGTGATTACTATATACGCCAGTACCGTGTGTAAAATCATTATTGACAACGCTGGTTGTTATTGGTTGTGATTGGTCAACAGAGTAAATGAGGCGTGGCTTTAGGTTCAGATTACTCAAGTACTATGAGTTGTTTATGAGTAAGATATTTGACCTTTGTAACACCGTTCATTCTAGTAGATCTACTACAAAGTCAGCTGTTAGTGATTGACAGACAGTTCGTAGTAACAGGCATAAGCCGAGGGTATGGACTCAGACGCGAGATACTGGCGTTTTTAGTCGGCGGTTCATTCAGTTGGTCTATGAGGAAATTGCTGGTTTTGTGGTTAATTCTGAGCAGTTAAGAAGATGAAATATCATCCAACAATAATCCTGGACAATCATCCAAGCAAACTTGTTTACTTATGCTTTTTCATTACTTACTAAAAACGTATGATAGATAATAGCAACTCCCTACCATAGTTTGGTACGTGTTATAGAAGGTACATGGTGTACCGTACCTTTAATTAATGATTGGTAGAACGATGCACCGTCGCACTTATCCCCCCCAAATGGGCTGTGAGTTGTAGAATATGCCTACGGTATTCCCTTCCTGTCGGAACAGGCGACTAAGGGGTGGGGGTGGGGCGTTGCGTACTTACTTAGGAAAGGACATTATTTAAACTGTATTTGGAACCGATCTTCAACTGTACTTGAAACCGTATTTAACCAAGTTCTTTTATTTAGTTTGCACATTTGTAGTGGGGTGTCGTTGAATATCATCGAACTCGCCTCTTGTGAAGTATTCTTTATTTATTTCATATGAACCACACTGGGCCTATCTTCCCCTAAGCTTTTTAAAGGTTTTTTTTTCTTCTTCTTCTTCTTTCTTTTTCTTTAAGTAAAATTTGACAAGGTTGCACGAACGGAACAGGACTTCCTAGATCCAGTAACCTGTGGCGCGGTCGAAGCCTTTTCGTTCAGCTCGTCGCTACAAAAAAAAAGCCAGGGCGGCAGTCTAAGGGGGCTGCAGCCACAGAGGCGCTACACAGGCTATAGATAAGGTATACCGGTATATGGCGAAAAAGAATAAAATAATGGTTTGGGAGGGTAACTATGAATCCATTGTTCGAAGAGGAGGTAATTGCTGAGGAAAATGAGCTCCACACCCCCTCCCCCAACCGTTCTCAGAACCCCAAGATCATATTGATCGGAGGTAAGAGATACTAGACTTTCTCCTATTCGTAAATTTAACTGTTTTAGAGAAACGGCAAAAAGACGACAATGTTTTATTCCACGTGTCGGATAAGTTGTACTGTATCGGAAGTTTGCCGCGACACAGAATACGTATTATTCATTCATTCATTCATTCATTCATTCATTCATTCATTCATTCATTCATTCATTCATTCATTCATTCATTCACTCATTCATTCATTCATTCCTTCCTTCCTTCATTCATTCATTCATTCATTCATTCATTCATTCATTCATTCATTCATTCATTCATTCATTCATTCATTCATTCATTCATTCATTCATTCATTCATTCATTCATTCATTCATTCATTCATTCATTCATTCATTCATTTATTTATTTATTTATTTATTTATTTATTTATTTATTTATTTATTTATTGACAAAAAAACAATTTGAGTGTAATCGCTAGTTGTTTTGCAAAGGACAAATGCGCCATCCACATGCAGTAATTGCTTTAGCTCTGGCACTGAATTCGTCATCTGTCGGTCCGCTTAGCCCCTCTCCCTCCCCGCTTGACACCTCCCGTCCTCCAAGTCCTCCAAAGTTTGACCCTCATTAGATTTTCTTTGAAATCCTCATTTTTTTTAATGTTCTTTGATTGACAGGAAAGTAAAAAATGCAGAAAACTTGTTACACAGTATGTGCTGTACGGAGAGTGTCCTGATTTACACACTGGGTCTTGTATAGGTACTCACCCTAAAGCAATTATTAGTTTTGTGTGGATTAAGATGAGTTTAGACAGTTGTTGAAGGCTTTAGTAAGTATAGGTTCAAGGGCCAATCCTGTCCCCAGACTACAATTCTTGTAGGTTTAACAGAAATTCTCAACTGGTTCAGCTCTTTGGTTGACAGCTAATTCAAACACTGCAATGTACTGTACTGTTTTGATTATACTCATTGAATGTTTCTATACTCACCCTGAAGAAATAGACTAAGATTGAGTCTAGGTGAGGATGAATTTCAGATATTTGTTAGAGGGGCTTAAGTAAGAAGGTTAGGAGGATTGGTGCTGTTTGGGGTGAGAGAATTGGGCCTTTAAGGAGAATTGAATTATCTGTGGTGAGAAGATTTGGGCTTTAAAATGATGTAACGGTGCCGCGTAAGCTGGATATGTACCACTGATGCCAAAGAAAATATTCCCATACGGATTGACTCAAAATTGTCGAGTTATAAACACCGTTAAGTTCAAGGTCAGGCGGCACTTGAGTATCGTAAAACCGTCATATCGTTATTGTTCATAATTTATGAATGATCATTAACTTTACGCAAGATGCATCAGTATTCCCATTGTACTTGTCTCCGTGTTCGGGTGATGGTCATTTTCAGTGGACTAAAGTGCTTTCCACTTGTTGGCGGCGAAGGTCACTAGTACAATAACAACATTCAACGAACAAATATTTCCCGTTTGCGTGTGATAGAACTGATCTAGTTCAATATTAGAATAAGTGATGGAGGTTGACCAGTATATCCTTTCAAACAACAACTTGTAAATAATCCAGTCCTTTTGGTGTATCTAATCAATGAGGATAAGTGAGAAATAACTCTTTGTTACAAGCTGATCTTTGTAGCATAATTGGTTTGTTCACGTGGGATTAAATATCTTCAAAAAGGGTTCCATGAAGGCTATAGGTTGTCAATTTATTAAAATTGAGGTGTCCTTTTTTGAAACCAGTAATTTCGGGGAAGGGGTACAGAAAATCGGTTGCAAGAGTCTTGTTTCTAATTACCCCTCCAAATCTTATTTCACATAGACTGATCGAGAGTTGAAAAAACTTATCTTCGAGCTGTTTAGTGTTACGTCATGTCATGAATATTCCTGCTTAACCTCCTTCTTCAGTTCTTCTTCTTTTGAATCCCCGCCCCAGGTCCTGCCTCCTTACATAAAATAGGTTAATTTTAAATGTGGTTTTAATTCAAATTTGGTTTCAAAACAGTTAAAATAGGCCACTGTACAAGTCCTTCCGTTTATTCACCTATTACTACAAGTAAGGAAAGACCGTGGGCATATTCTACAGCCCTAGCCCACACGAACGGCGACGTTGAACGGCATCGATGACACTGTATAGGTTATAGGCTATTTCAGCTTCTCCTTTTCAGTGACGAGAGTTCCTATCCAAGTTTTTTCTGTAAAATTAGCAGTTGAACACTTTCCATTGACGAACTTATCAAAATTTGTTAGTGATGAGATTTAACGACATACCGACACGAATGTGTTGCATTGTGTCAGTCAATTGATAAAGGTTCAAAGTTAAATTTATATTCAAGTATGGTTCAAGTGCAAGTTTGGTTTCCCGTCAGTCGCCTTTCAAGTTAGGACAGGCGGGAAATGCCGTGGGCATATTCTGAAACCCACAGTCCACAGGGGGTTATACGAAAAGACGATAATTTTGATAAAACTTTTAATGTCTGCAAATTGAATAAGTGCCTTACCTGATCAACGTTAGAAGGCAGTGTGGTTCTTCTCTGTTCCTTCTAGATTGTACACATGTTGCACAGGCAATTTTAATGCATTTATCAGGTCTCTGCATCATGTCTCTTAAAGACTACCGTAAGCACAGAGGGTCGAATCTCGATCCAGGCACGTTCCTATGAAATACAGTATAATGGATATGGGGGACAAGAAAAACAACGTGAAAGCCGTTCGATCGAGCACGCAAATAACTATTACAGAAGTCCGGGAAAATATCGACGATGCACTGTGAGTTCAAGTTCGCGCTTGCTCATTCACGATTTTTTTTTTCTGTGATGTGAGTAGGCGACTATACCAAATATTTCCACTGCGTTACTGTGTGCCTGGCGATAAGGTGGGGGGTTATGCTGGGTAAATGGGACGGGGCAGGGACCCGGGTTAGTGCACAAGTAGGATTTCCCAATTTAGCTGGTGACAGCAAGCCGTAAAATGTCTTAGCTCAGCACCGCATTACTGCATTCATGCAAACCTTGTTTCGTCCGTTTCGGACATCAGAAATGAGGGCGCCTGTCATTAATTCGGATTCAGAACTGATTTGACTTGGTAGATTGACCCATTTTGAGACGTTGGCTTGGCTGACATGCCGAGGAATTCTCTGCTGTTTGTTCCAACGATCTGGTTTGCAGCAAAGTCCTGCTGTTATAAGTTGAACGCGAAATGAATTAGTCAACTAATCAAAGCTGGGTGCAGTATAGACGAATTCGATCAGAGCTCTTGTTTAGTGACTGTAGGCATCCAATAAGTGGGGTCTATGATGATCTATCAGCCTGAAATCGTCTGTATTTAATGTCTAAATGTAATTTCAAACCCTCATATGCAGTAAAACTGAAGGAATTAAGAGGAATTTCAGTGAGCAACCATCCCAAGGTACAGGAAAACAAGGAAATTGAAAGATTGAAAGGTGATAGATCCCAGTTATGGCAGACTAAAATTAGAATATCAATTGCGGTCCGGATTCGTGGATTACAGCCTGTTCACGCTTACGTCACTGGTTTGTATGGTTGGCATAGAGGATGCGCAATGCGTGAACGTTATTTGCTATATTAACGCTTGTGCGACTTCACGCACAATGTGAACCAATTGGAATCTACCTTTCACTGTGACGGCATTTGTCTGTAAACAATGAATGAGGCTATTAATTCCATTTTATAGGTTGTAATGACTTGACTCTAAAAAGCGACTGTTTCGCCGTGGTGTAGCTACCGTACCTCTTTCAAGTTTTACCTGTAGCTACTTATCTGTGAGATGCTGTTGCAATGTATGAGAATGTTTCCGTCAATCAACCTTATATTAATATTCTAACCAAAATATCTTTCATTGTGAACTGCAATATCGAGACATTTGGGTGTCTTCTCCCAAAAGACAAGTCAACTAGTGTTTATGGGTGCCATATTTTCGTGAACTGCGCTGGTATAGCATACAACACGAGCTTTATTTGAACTGCAAGAATTGATGACTCTGGTACGTTCCTAGTCTTCATATCACTTTTCGGGTGAAACTTCTTTAAACAGTTCGAACACTGCTATCACCTGGTCACGGAGCACAGAGATGATGCCGGGGCATAGCAACATTTCAGATTCTCTGGCAACAGATGCCATGGTGTCTCACATTAGCACGGTGACAGGAATTGCAGGAGAGTCCAGAATGTTACCCCCCCCCCCCCCCCCCCCCCTGATCGACATGATTTGTCGGGTGATCCCTTCCCTTTTGGGAAGTTTCCTGTTTGAAGAGAAATGAGATGTAGAATGATGCTATATTTGAAGCATTGCATATTTTGACTCTCATTACGGCCAATGGTACCAGCTTCTGTTGCTACTGATCTGGTCTAGAGGGTCGTAGCACACAAGATGTCACAAGATTCTAGCATGTTTAAAATACTTGCGAACTCATGCGAGTTACTACAACCAGATGAGAGTTAGCCCTTTTCATGCAGTACGGTATGTGGCCCTATCGAGGTCGCACCTGGTCGCAAGAGCGCGCAAGGGCTAGTCGCTACTAATCTTGTTAAGTCGTAGGAGGTAACACTACCTCTAGAGCCCGTGGACAAGGAGCGGTGAGAAGTTATAGATCTTAGTTATAGATGAGGTAGTTTACAGCTCAGTTTCTAACAAATTAGTTTGAGTCGGGTTCTCAGCGGTTCTTCACACTCTACATTGCTTTGGCTGAAAGCACCACGTACAATGGCAGTCGGTTCCGCTCATTTTTAAAGTGGGTATGACCCGACAAGGGGTCGAACTTCAGAACACCTGCCTGCGAGTCGGATTCTCTTACCACAGATGCCCTAACCATGCAAGCCCCACAACCGTGTCGCTGGTTTTCACAACCCGAATGACGTAAGCCCTCTCAGACTACCCCCTCAAATGTTTACAATTATACTGTCGGAAGAGTCGAGAGGGTTCCAGGAGACTGGTAGCGTTATTAATTCAAGTTGGACATTGTACTTTTGTATTTCATTTAGGCATAGCCTATATGAAAGAAATTTTCATGTGCTGTAAAATTCTCTACAGATCTTAGTATTAAATTTGTTAAAATCTGAAGCCAGTGAGTCACAGCTAGACAAAAAGCGGTGGCCGGCTCGACTTGAACCAATAGGTTGGAAACTGGGCCGTATTTTCTATCTAAGTAACTTACTAACTAACTGAAGAGCAATTTCTTAGCTAGACCCATAGGCGGGCCATATCGGTTGTTATACACAGGCCCCGCTTCCAAACTTTAGGCCCCAGTCAAAAATATGATGGACGGTAGCACGTCTGCATGGGGCTATGTCATTGTTCCCAAATTTCGCTGTTCCCGAATCTTGGGAACATCCGCACTTCTGGGGGACATTAAACCCCGGGAATAACGAACCTTGTAATCATACGAAAACGGGAAATATCGAATCTTGGAAACATTGAATCCCGGCAACATCGGGTGGACTCCTTTCCACGTGTTTTCAATAAGCTAGTTCGGTAATTCGTTGCCGCATTGAATTGTGAATTGGGGCACAGCGTGGGATCTACAAATCGAGCTCAGCATGCAGCGTACAGCGTTCCCTTGCTTTCGTCAATTCGTGCATACAACACTATCTGTCTAGGCTAGTCGAACGAGAATAGGGGTCTCAGTGCTAGTTAATGACTGATTAAAATATAAACAAAATACTCAAAAAAGGCAATGTAGACACAGTCCACTGTACTAAACATCATTTCAGATCCCCTCTTATTTTATGGATGAATGAAGAAAGAATGATTTCACCAAATTTCCATGCAAACTCAAATCCTGGAATACGTGTTGTAGGTGCGGGGTTGGTTTGTTCATCCCGACGATTTGGAGGAGAGCGCATGCGCATAACCACCACAACGAATAACCAAACTTTCTTATTCATGGAAGATCCCTCTTTTTTCCCTCTGAAAACATGTCAAAATTTTGCGGTAATTTCCTTACATCATGCTCAAATATTGCAGCAATCTGCATTTGATTACCATCGAATATTCAAAACATGTACCCGGGATCTTCTTCACTGTAAACACAAATTAGTCAAAGTGGTGCTTGAAATAAATTATTGACCAACCTTAACCACGTTATCCACTCACATTTGACTAATTTATGATGCCTCTATCTGATCCATTTCGTTGTAATGGACTAAAGAACATCAATCAAACTTAGTCAAGGAGGCTCAATATTTTTGAGAAACTAATTTATCTGGGAAGAATATTAGTCAAATATTAGTCAATTTTGTTGACTAACGCGATAAGTCAGTTCAAGCACTGTTTGACTAATTTGAGTTTACAGTGTTTGTTCGATTGTAGTTCGGTGACCCAATGGTTGCATTTAATCCGAAGGGGCACTTCCCCCTAAAAGTGCATGACACCATTTTTATTTGAGGCGCTGCTAAAATAAAATTTTTGCACGAACCTTTTCCCCAAGTGGTTTAGACAAAACTGCAAAATTTACCCTAATTATGAGGCGAAAGGGGGCACAGTCGATTTACCCCCCCCCCCCCGCCTTCCCATTCACGTGTGACTGTACACACACTTACCTTCGAAGTTACACTTCTGTCCCCAAAGTTCGCTTAGAGGAAGATAACTTCCATTATGTAAAAAAAACAACTCTAGAACCGGTAAGCTTTCTAACTTTAGAATGAGCATGAAGCAGTTTGTCGTAAACAAAATTGAGGAAGCCTCGCGTCTTCAGCTCATGATGAAATCGATCACTTTACAAATTGTGCGGGTCTCATAAACTGACACGAGTTCCGTCAAAACATCGAACTCGAATTGAAGTGATTTCTTGGATCACTGTTGCAAACAAACAGGTTCACCCTTCCTGGTCTATGGGTCATCAAGAGTTCTTAGGCAAAACGTACGGTGGCTTTTAGTAGACTGTGAAAAAAAACAACCCCAAAACCGGGGATGGCTAATAACCCATCCACGTAAAACAATGGTATTACAGAAACCAGAAACACTCTCAACAACAACTGTGCAACTTCAAACCAGGCCTTGATACAGCGACTCGTCGGGTACCTGAGGAGGGTAACATCCATTTTAATGAAGGAGTTTGAGAGGAGAACTTGGAATGAAGATAGATTTAGCCAGACAAGGGACAATCTCATCTCATCACCTCACCTAGTATTTTCCCTTTTTTCTCAAACTGTACCAACCTGTATGTTACAGATTATATTTTAGTCACATTATGTTATTGTCATTGAAGTTGATTTGAGATTGAAATAAAGTTACACTAAACTGAACTTAATTGAACTGAATCCCAGTGACCAACAGCGTCGAAGGCGACGTGGCCACCGCGAAGTCGCACACCGATTCCATAAAACTGAGAGAAGTACGTCCGAAATTAGGTAATTTTTAATTATTTTGTGTTTAAAGGAAATTATATCATGGAATCACCTAATTTATTCTTTTCAAGTATTCTAACATCCATCATTTCTCTGGTTGTGCGTCCTTTCGCAAATATTTTGTTTTCAATAGTTCCAGAAAAAATGAGGGTGAGTTCCCCGCGGACTTAACAATAATTCCTATGCATACTAGGATACATGACTGTGCGTTCATGACTGTGCGTTAGTCCAACATAAATACCTGCAAATGACACCATGCCATTAGCTAGATAAGCCAGTGGTTCTCAAACTAAATTTTAATTAATTAGTCCATCAGGTAAAGTTGTTCACAAGCTGGAATAAGTAATTTTATATAGAGAAAACACGAAACACCTCAGAGAATGCTCAGACTGTTAGAAAAGCGTCCTGCGTTCAGAGCCAGTGATTTCGCCACGGGCGAGAGCTGAGGGCAGGCAGGTGTTTTATGCGCACTGACTCATAACACAAAGAGTGAGCGTCTTCACTCTCGAGTAGAATGGAAAGTGTGAATTCGCTCCATTAGAGTGTTAATTCACTCCACACCCAGTGAAATTCAATTTAAAGAAGAGGGAAATTCACTTCAAGAGGAGTGAACACTCACGCTCAAAGGCCCAATTCTCTCACCCCAAACGGTACCAATTCTCCTAAACTTCTTACTGAAGCCCCTCCCACAATTGTCTGAAATTCATCCTCATCCAGACACAATCTCAGGTTATTGCTTCAGGGTGAGTATAGAAAAACTCAATTTATATTATCAAAACACTCTCAGTACCGTTCATGACGTGTAATATAAGTTTTGGTACTCTGCATTGTTTGAATTAGCTGTCAATCAAATGGCTGAGCCAATTGAGAATTTTGGTACTCGGGTACCAAAATTATAGTCTGGGGTGAGAGGTTTGGCCCTTTTTAAACGAGTGATGATAACTCTTTTTTAAGAGGTGATCACTAGATGTCTAGACACTCTATATAGGAAAAGTAAAAATTCGCTCTTTTGGCAGTTTGGAGTGAATTTGACTTTGTGGAGTGAATTTCACTATTCTTGGAGTTAATTAACACCCTAATGGAACGAATTATGCACCCTTTTCACTCTGTTAGAGAGTGAATAAATTCACCCTTTTGCTTTTAGAGTGTAATTTGTATTAATAAATTACGTACTGTTATTTTGTCAGCCCTTTCCCACACCGCTGTTTTTATTGTCATTACTTATGACGTTTGAAGTACTATACACGATATCACAGAATGGCGTTCCTCTCAAATAAGCTGTCAACGGAAGTTTAATCAAATATTATGAGCCTTAAAGAAAATAAACAACCCTTTTCGATTGCTCATAGAGTGATATTATTACCATGAATTAAGTGGGGTGAGTACTTCCATGCTTAAACTCTCTACACGGATTTAACTGTTTAAGGGGAATAACAGTCGCGTCGTACTTAACATTAAATCATGAACTCAATCATGCAACATTTTATAGATATTAATGAGCGTGGCAAATCATAACGGGTGTGTCACCTTAAAAAAAAAATTATCTTTCATAATTCTAACAAATCTGTTGCAAACTCTTTGCCACATGATTTGAAACAACCATCCATCGTGATTTTGAAATCTGGATATATGGTACTACTTCAATTTGGGTTACAATTTGAGGTGATTGTGTTTTGCCTTTAAATTATCAGAGATAGGTTTATGTTTAGTTTCTCTGAAAGGGAAACTTATACTCACGTTTAAAGTATCTGAGCCATTTTCTTTGTACCCTTACTTAAGTATTTTAAAACAACATTTCCCTTTAAGCAGTGGCTTAGGAAAGGAGGGTCCACGGCAGGTGGCTGAAGGAGCCTAGGAGGGCTAGGCCCTTCTAAGAGTTTTCTTTTCGCCTCCCCTAAAAGTTCCTTCCAACAATTGAGTCTTAATCATAAACCACAGCAACAGATACATCTCTTCAAAATACTATGTGAAAGAACAGCCCTAGGCGTTGCATCATTTTAAAGGTATGAAAGTGGGTGAACAAATTATTCTTGAGCAACAAACAACTTAATTTCTATATGTGGGGAACTATTAATTGAAAAGAAGGCTACTATACTGCCTTAAATTTTATAATCTATCAACCTGTGTCAATAAATATTACTCATTAGAAAAGAGGATTTTTCTTGCAAAACAAACGAAATATTTACTTTTCATATTTCCGCCTAAATAGTTATATAATTGCACCAGGAATGTGACGTAGGCCTACAACCTGCGACTTAGGCAGTTTTGCAACGTGAGGACTCGAGGACGTAACCGAGTGATTGACATTTTCAAAGCTCATATGTCACGTGACTGTTTATTGATTTTTAAGACTCAAACAGCTGTTGGAGATGAAAAAATAATGACAGGATCCTTGCTTGTTGTATTATTCACATTTAACTCCTTCTCGTGCTTTGATCATAGAAAAAAAAAGAAATATTGATTTTAATTACATCATTGCCTGCATGAGATTTTTTTCGTATAGATGGTGAAGAAAAACTGATACCAAAGGACGAATTTGCTTCGTGGGAATTATCAACACCTTTATTCCAAAGTATACTGGTTTTCGACCTTTTTGGCAATTCTGACACCTTTTTTTTTCTCTCAGAACAGGTCACAAATTTCCAATCCACGTAATTCTTACCCTAATGATTCTAACATAAGCCATGATTTTAAACATTTAAAGCATTGAAAATCGATTTTCCGTCACCATCCTACTAATAAAAACTTGATGACTGCATGACTGCTTTTTCTGTGCCGATGCAGAACAACATCGGTGCGTGTGAAGTAAACAAAAACAAAGTCTGCCCTATCAAGTAAAAATCCTCTTTTTAATTACAACAGTTTCATATTATGACTTCCTATTTTCAGACTGTTGTTCCGAGAGACATATGACGAATCCGAGCTGCTAGTAGAGGCGCCAATTAGTGGGTTGTCCCATCCTTTAATCGTCTAACTTCATTGTCTGTATACAATTCAAAGCGCTTATATTCAGTGAAATTTAGGAAACCAAGCAGTGTTGTTGTGAGCAGCTTTCCATGATACAGTGAAGCAAGAAATTTTGATGATGGTACCCAGTTAAACCACCACTTGACTATTCGGGTTCGTCCTCTTGGGAAGTTGGCATGAGACGGTGGGCTGCCGGGTTTGAAGGATGCAATTATTGATGATGTTGTTCAAGTTGTTCTTGGTTTTTGTTTTCCTATAGATTACGGAAGAGAATAAAGTATCCATTCCAAGAATTAATGTATTTTTGTGGTTTGTTCAAGTGACAAGGTTCGCTACATAGAAAGCATGGACCCGGTCTGGGAATCGAATCCCGGACCTTCCGACTGAGAGTCGGGTGCTTTTTGGTTAGAGCAGAGAGCTGTTATTTGGTCCAGATAACAGCTCCCTGGTGAGAGCAAAGGCTGTTGTCCAGCGCAGCCTACGTTGTGCCTTTCGCCTAAAAAAGAAAAAACAAAAGCAAAAAACAAAACAAAAACCTTAGCCCGCCTCGCAGGATGTTCATCCCACAGCTACCAGGTTACGTGACTAATCAACGATGCAAATTTTCAACGTAGATACTATTTTGAATAAACACAATTCACATAACTTACTATATCCTACGTAACGTCCTTGGCAACCAGGTGAAACTTCGGAGAAGGCTATCAGGCTTTTGACAACTTAGTTTTCTTTTATAGAGTATAACAAGTTAATGATAGGTTTGTTAACTGTGCATGCGACGTCCTAGTCAAACATGACAGATGTACACCTCCTACATTGATTAACTGAGGGGACCTCATCTATTTCTTTGTTTCTGGCAAGGACATAAGCAAATATAGTGACCTATTTCTGTTGTTCATTCTACATCTACTAGACCTTGAGGGTGCCAGCTCTTCTAGATGTAATATTGGCTGAACGCTACTTATAATCAATAAAGCAAACCCACTGAAACAAGTGCTGCGCTTATTCCACGACCTTGTCCCAGTTCTGCATTGAAATCGTGAACTTTCAAGCTTTAGTAGATGATGTAGAAAAAAGCCGGTTTGTTTCGCTGGCACGTTGTATATCCTACAGTCAAACAAGCTTATTCAAAATGAAGATTTTTTTATTTAGAGTCAGTATGTTGATGTAACTTTTCTTTGTTAGACCTACGCTAGCTAAAGGGGAAACATTTTAAAGAAAATCTTGGTAAGTGGTTTCAAAAAAGGGTTATGAAAATTGACGTTGTACCTGACTTTTCATAATTGAGGTTTTCATAATTACAAAAAAGGAATAGGAAAGCCATACTATAGTTGAACTGGGAGTGTGGCCTATTTCCAAGAAGCTTTCGTATGAATGAAATTAAGAAAGGAACAAAAAAAAAAAAAAACAATCTGTGTTTTTCCTGTCAATATAGAAGTGGTTTCAGGCGACTTTTGACATTTAATCGGGAACTTCAAATGTGTAACTTAAATTTCGAGCGTTCTGTGTCGGATACGCGAATTAAATATTTTAGACATCTGGAAGGTTCGTTTAGATATTTCGAAATCAATTTTAGAGTATCTCGAATTCAATTTGGATTTCCCTAACAACTTCCTATATTTCGAATTCAATTGTCCATAGTAATATATGAAACTGAATTCAATGTAGACCTATATTTACATTAATCATATTCATAAGCTTGTCGTGAGATAGGTACGAATGTACACCAGTAATCGACTATTCAATAAAAAATAAAAGTAACAATATTTTATGTTTTTCATTCTGTAAATTCCATCTTTTTGTTAACAAATTTCCTGTATCAAAAACACAAACATGCTCTAGTGATTTACTGTTTACTAGGGTAAAGAAGGACAAGTACATTTTAGACCATACCGTACCGTATCCTCCAAACACTGTGGAAATACCCTTTTCCTAACGCAACATTTTGAGACTGGTAGGTGATTGTTGTTAAAGATACCTCCTTTTCAACGAAGCCACACAAATGCTTAATGTGGACAAGTATGTTATGAGGGACTCATGTCTCGGAATCTTTTTGTTCCTCTTTACTAATTGAAGGTTCTGTTTGTCCTTAAAATTTGATACTGTTCAAATGTTTGAATATCTTCTAAGATGGATCTACCAGGGAGCTGCCATTGACAATGGTAGCTCCCTGGATCTACCTTACCCTTACCCTTACCGGGTACAGCAAACAATGCAGTGGCATTAAAATAGTAAGTAAATAAATACTAAAGTTCGGTGATTCGTTTTGCTGGCTATGCACATGCGCACATTCGCTAAATAGGAGGGATAAACAAACTGATTCAACACCTACAACACGGTATTCCAAAATTTGAGTTTTTCATGAAAATTACGTGAAATCTTTCTTTCTTAACCCATCCATAAATATAAGGACGGATCTCAGGAGTGGTGCCGTGAAGTGGAGTGTGTCTAAATTGTCGTTTGGTGTAAAAAATTGCATTTTATACAGACGTAAAGTAGCACCGACTAAGATCCCTATTTCTGTTCCGTCAAGTTAGCTAGATACTTAGTGTTGTATGCACGTACTGCCATAACAAGGGTCCTCCGTACACTATGTGTTGAACTCTGTTTATGCGTGCATCCCTCTCTGTGCCCCACAGTTCCATTTTGCATCGAATACCGAGCTGCATATTGCATGCAATATCGATTTAGTATGCCGCATTGACATTACGGCTTTCCCATAATTCTCTACAGCTCAAGAAAAAGTTGCATTTCTTTGAAAATTAGTATTTTCCGAACGTAATTTGGTATTGAGATACAGTTTTCACCCCTCCCCCTGAAAACGAAAATGTGTCTGTGTGTTTAAGTCGGTGAATATTGTCTCCGGCAAATCCCTTTAATAAGTTCCCCTTTCCCGTCCTTTCGTGCAGCTTATTCACATGCCTCTATACCTTCAAAAGCAATACAGAACTTATCCACTATACTACATGTACTATTTCATATCACAGCTACGGTAGCTTTTAGACGTCAACTTTGAACTCTTGAACCCTTCCCAAATATCCAGGGCAGCTGCCTGGCTTCGATAAACGTCAGGTGTAATAATGTTTGTTATTTGGACTTCAACACAATTTCCTCTGTAGTGTGTATTTACGTCTTCCACTTGACACCCGTAATCTTCAGAGTTTAGAAGCCAACAGTTCATATCGTGCAAACACAGAAACTAGCTCATACAGTACGGTATCTATCATAGCAGGTGTTGATCGAGATATTGTAGCCAAAATGCTACTTGTAAATCCGGGTACGGAAAACGGTTACCTGAAGTCCCGATTTGCCCGGACATGTTCTTAGGGTGGCGTCCGGGCGGATGTATAAAAAATTGCTCAAAATGTCGGGAGTTTCATGTATTTTTCTTATGATTTGACAGGTTCTCCTGATGTGACTTTATATATTGCAACATTTTGCATGCAGTCGCCCCCCTGAAAACCGAAACAAATTCTTAAGGAGACCTCCTATCCCCAATAGACTCGTCCTGCAGTGCGACGGCGATCCCTGGGAGTGTCCTTCTCAAGAAATATTATAACCCTAAAAGACTTAAAAACACATCGTTTAGACTAATAGAGGGATCATACCACCGTCCCCATCCTGTTAGCCTTGCCCAGATGCAGAGCACGAATTCTGTGGCAGCTCTTTGCCAGGGGCTGTAGAAGGCGTATGTACTCCTTCACCATTACTGGCCGCTCTCACGGCTCACTGCTCACAGAATGAGAGAAAGCAGAGGGGTAGACCACTGGGTCCATTAGATATTTGATAATTAAAGACAGGGAGGGGCACCAACACCCCTTTTCCCAAAGATACATGCAATCCACGTGGGGAGGTGCACTAGGGTCAAAATGTGACTGCACGGTACGCACCAATTCAACTAAGAGTTGGATCGGCCCTGCCTGAATTCCAATGCCACCGTAGACATTGCCAGTCCACCCCAACTTGGTACACCACTGGGAATACATTATTCGACACCTGTTGTGGGACTTTGAACCGGTAAGACCATGGAGCCAATACTTTGACAAGGAAGAGTAGCTCTATGGTAAGGTACGCACCCGGCCAAGTGTGCAGTCAATATTGAGAGGCTCAGCTGAACTGCACAGGGTTACGCACCGTGCCAAGTAGTAAACCACGTGTACAAATTTAACAGAATTACTATACAGTACTTTATATTACAACATGTGAGTATCTAGGTGCAAAGCAGGTAGCATTGGGATACACTGTTTACACTCCAGGCACCGGTCGTTTTCTAGCTAATGCGCATGAGTCAATCTTTTATGAGAAAGAGGGTATAGGTGGAAAGTGTCTGTCCAGATTATAAAAAGAGATTTACGCAATTTAGATGCACTCTTTTATTTGAGTATGTCACGTGACATTGTTCTCCTGGGGCACGTTTGTCTCGATAGACTGCACTAAAGGCAGACAGCGTTCCATCATGGAAGTTACACACTACTTCTCAACCTCCATACGTTTAATACTTTTTAAAGTATACTTCTATCTCGTTTGTAACGCGACAGGCGCTCAGCCAAGAGAGAGAGGGGGGTTGGGGGTTGGGGGAGGGGCAGTTGAGTCCCTGTGACTCAAACTTGACAAAAATCGGTGAGGTAAGAAATTGCAAAAATGAGATCACTGCAAACTTAATTATGTTTTAGGCATAAATTTTGCCCAATTTTGCTCCCGGAGACCTAAAAGGAAACGATCTAGAGGAGAGCTTAGCCGGACCCCTTCCCCAAGGCAGACTCGAAAAACAACTGACAGTAAATAATTACTACTCGTCTGATCTGCAGAGGCGGAGCCAGAATGTATTTTTTTGGGGGGGGGGGTTGGGTTGGGGGCGAACTAAGGGCAAAGAGGTGGGGAAACATTTTTCTGGCGTAGCACGAAACCGGACCCAAAGCGATCGTTTCTGGGGTTGGGGTCCAGGGGGAGAAGCCCCCGGGAGCACAGATGTTTTAGCATATCTCTGTATGCAAAATAAAGTCTCATTAGAGGTACATACTTATCTTTCTGGTCACCGAAGGAAGCTTCAAAGTCTAGGTCGGAACTTTTGCCACCTTTTTTTTGTAAAATGCATTATTTCTTCGACGATCGGGAAACGCACAATTGATTGCCCTTTGTCCGTGTAGGATGTTTCACGTCATAATTGATAAGCCACGCCCACTGCCGAGCGAAAATCAACAGTGTTTCAACAGGGAGGTGTAACTAGACCTCCCTGGTTTCAATGCAACAGTCACATGTGCGTCGTCAGCTGCTTTTACGCTAGCTACACTAAAATGTGTATACTACACAAATTTTTGCCCGTCAAAAGGGGCGGGGCTTATGACGTAAGGGAAAACACTCTTTACACAAATCCGAACCAGGTCAAGGAGGTCAGGGGTGGTGGGGCGTTCTTTTCCTACTCTCGCAGAACAAAGTATTTTTTAAAATGGTGTTTCACTTCCAGGACGGTGATCGCTGCAGGTCACGCCAGCAATCACCAAATCACATACATTGCAACATCTGAATAAGTAGGCCTGCCTTTATTGAATATCGCAATTAATAAGATATCCCCCCCCCCTCCTCACCGTTGAAGTTGAAGTTTTCTCCTTGCTCCACCTGGTCTTTCTATAACGATCCGGTACACCATCACGGATTCCGCTAGAACCTAAAGGGGGTAGACTTATTACCAGTGTTGTAATCAAGTTACTAGATTAGTGACTCGAGTCAACAATTTTCTAACTTTTAAGTAACTCGAGTCGAGTCATTGACTCGTGTCACTGTACTATTTCAATGGGGAAATTACTCCTGAATTCGATCGAGTCACTATCATTTTGAGAGGAAGTGACTCGAGTCGTGACTTGTTACAACACTGCTTTTTACTGCTAAACCCCATTTCCGAATTGATGCTGTCCCAGGTTAAAGTTATAAGTGGGTTCAGGGGGACAAAAGCCTGCTTCAAGGCCCGTGTAATGTGCAATTTGAAGGGTTTTAAAGTAGGTCATCTTACCATGTAAGTTCAAACATGGTTGCAAAAGTGTCATCTTTTGAAGTAAGAGACCAAGCTATTGACAATTTTCAAATCTTTATGGCAATGAAAAAGAGGGGTGCCTCCACCTTCATCTGGAAAAGAGGGGGAAATTTCCCCCACTTCTCCCTCTGGCTGAAACACTAACCATACACCAATAAGAGTTTTTTCGGAGAGAGCGAGCGTGTAAAACGTAAGAACTAAACACGGAAGTAATATATAGTGATAGGGTATACCTGAAACTTCTTAATGTCAACAATGAGTCTTCCCAGAAAATTTAACCTGTAAAATTATAATTAAAATTAAATGTTGAAAATTCCATGTGTTCTGATATGGTAATTTCCCCTTTTCTTCTTTTTAATGAGATGTATTTTGTTTGAATTACACTCTTAAAAAAAGGGTCTTCGTTATCGATAGTAAACTTTGCCTGACTGAAAAGAGAGATGAGTAATTCCATCATGTTGGCAAGGAAAGGGAAAGGTTTACTCTAACGTTTTCATTCTCTATAGTCTAGTCAACTTAAAAATGAAAATTCATTCCCTTCAGTTTCAATAAGCGTACCCGTTCATACTTATTCACGGGTGGTTTTTTTCTATTCAGTGACTGTAATTTTTCTAAAACCTTTTATTAAATTCGAGAAGAAGAACTCACTCGTTCGGTCGTTTATCTTTCCTTCGTAATAGGTATGAAAAAGGGCATTTTCAGAAGTACTTGAATTTAAGCAAATAGGAGAAGATTCACCATTAATTTTTTTTCTTTTTTAAATTTCCGCAAATTCTAGGGTGAGACGTTACAGTTTGAATAAGTCCAAAGGCATGGCCTACCAGACCCTTCCTCTCAAGGCTCTGTGACCTTTTGCGCGATTCCAGCCTCCCCAGCCAGGGAGTTTGTCTGCTAGACTGGGACACCGAAGTCTGTCCTATTCATCAATGGTTTGACTAAAGGGGGAGGGGGAGCTGCAGCCCCCGGCCACCGGCCCGTAGACAGTGCCCATAGGGAAAAGGACCTGTTCTCGATTAGTTTTGACTTTTTCAGACCCGCAAGTCCCGGAGAGAGGTGTAGTCCAATGGAGAAAAAACTATCACGATCCTCAGGTACAATTTGGTATACTGTATCGCGTAAATTTTATGGTTGCTGAAAATGTTTGACACTTTTTACACAAGGGAACAAGAAGGGGTTCTCCTTGAATTGAGGGAAGCATATTCTTGGCTTTTCGCGAGCACTGAGTACAGTGCAGTGCATAGGCTCGTGACTCTCGAGAGCAATACTTTGCTTTAAATCATTTTCAAGTTGCTTGCGTCCGTTTTTGAAGGGCAAAATCAGTCTCCAGAAACATTTTTTGAGGCTGAAGCTAAATATCAACTTTTCTCCTATTCCTTTCAAGGAATTTATTATAACATTTAGGACTTCAATTTTGTACATCCAAGTTAAACCTAGCAGTTATTCCTGGTACATTTCAAATTTGAGGGGGGAAATACTGTCACATGACTCTCCAGAGACAATCATGAAACAGGACAGTCGACTTCACTATATGTCAATTGAGTGGGGCTCTTCCCTTTTAACACTTAAAGGGCGATATTGTGTTAAGCTTACATTGCCGCCAATATCACATGACAGCTCCAGTCTTTATAAAACCATTCAGTCTCTGCAACAAACTCCATCATTAGCTCTATCTCCTCAAAATATTATGTTATAAAAGAGTCACAGATATTGCTTCACTTGAATATTTCAAATTTTGTGTGAACAATTTATTCTTGAGCAAAGCAATTTATGGAAGGACCAATTCCCTCACCCAAAACAGTGCCAATTCTCTTAACCTTCGTACTTAAGCCCCTCCCACAATTGTCTGAAATTCATCCTCATATAGACACAATCTTAGTTTATTGCCCAGGCTGTCAGGGTAAGTATAGAAAAGCTCAATGTGTGCAATCAAAACACTCTCAGTACAGTTCATGTTGTGTAATATAAGCTTTGGTACTCTGCGTTGTTTGATGAAGCTGTCAATCAAAAAGCTGAGCCAATTGAGAATTTCGTAAACCCCTACAAGAATTATAGTTTTGGGTGAGAGGATTGGCCCATTTAGTTATCCTCTAAAACACGATTTTTCCGCTTGTGCTATTTGGTTCGCCGTTGGACCAGAGGGGTGCTTTCTCCTCTTATAACACCTCCCCGGCTTGGCATTGTTCTGTCTTAATTTTGAACAATAATGACGTAAAATGTGCACTGACGGATTAGCACACACGCCTATGTCCCGCGTTGCAACTCCCTGATCCTAACTGCCAAGGAGCCAGTAAAATGTTGAGAAGTGCTTTCAAGATTAATAAGGAAACCATCAAATTGACCAGAATACCGAGATGACAGAGTAATTATAGCCAATGTTAACAATGTTTATTGAATAAAACACATAGAATGACGTCACAAAAATCCAAAACTATTACAGTAGAAAGAACAAACGCCTATGTCCCGCGTGGCATGATCCTAATTGCCAAGGAATGGGTAAACTGTTGAGAAGTGCTTTCTAGATTAATATGTAAACCTTCTAATTGACAGGAGTACCGAGATGACAGCGGAATTGGCCAATGTAAACAATGTTTATTGAATCTATGTTCACAAACATAGAATGACGTCACAATAGTCCAGAACTATTACGATGAGAAGAGCAAACGAAAGTTCAACCTGATTCATCCGGCTGTTTTGTCGTGCATTGTAATTATCGGGTTAGGTAAATGACTTTGTACAAACCCTTTCCCATATAGCAACTAGAAAATGTGGTTACGTACCGTAACCACAATGGACATGACATTGTGCTAGTCTTTGGTTCCCCATGTAGGGGAAGGATGGACTGCCTGGTTAATCCGACGGACAACAGGGACGTAGATCTGGTATGTGGTTTGGGGGACAAAAATTTTCCAACAGACTATGTTGAACCCTATTTCGTGTCCAGGATCGGAATGATCTATAAGCAATCCACCCTATGAAAGCGAGTGCACTCGTAGGCCTACATACACACACAACCAGACACACTTACACACTCACAATGACATGTACATACACTCAAAGTGACGTTTTCAAGAAGCCCCCCATATCCCAAAATGTTATTACATTTTGGTTATTCTCCTTTTTTTTTTATTTTATTTTAAATTTGCCTGAATTATTGGAGGGGCAAGGCCTATGTTTGCCTCCCCCAATATTTTCATTGGTGATGCAATCAGTGTAATTTGCACGGGTAACAACTCGCTATCCTATAAGGTAGCGGACCACTAACTCCAATACTCATGTCCGGGAAAATGTTTACTGACAGACAAAGCGCCATAAAAAATTTTGGGATGTTGTTTCTGACTGTGTTACTTACAAAATATGATCACTTTTGCATTTGGATTTTGTAGACAATGAGTTGAAATACGTACTGTGCAAAATTCAAGGCAATCTGACCAATTTTAGTGCCATTTTTTTATTGTATTACTCCGCTCTGTGAAATGCCGTTTTTGAGTAGTTATTATGGCGGGAAACACATCCCTATCATTCAAGGCTCTCTAGCTCAAAATTTCAATGGTCATGGTATGGAAATTTGAAAGTGCCATGAAAGCCGAGATTGTGGGCTTCGATCAGAGGGGTAGCATGTCCTGGTTGAAAACTTCTACTGGGAGCTAGGGGGCACGGAAGTAGCCTAATTTAGTGTGTAAGTCAATGGGACTTATAATTAGTGGCCCGCTACCTATAACCCGGTTCCAAATCTACTACGCGAAGCTTAAATATTTTGCATGCGAAAAGGATTACCCAATTTACGCTATTCCCCACGGTAATGGAATAAAATATTTTACAATTAATTTGGTAAACATTCTCGGGGCCTGAGAATGAAGAGAGCCCTAGAAATTATGTGTAAGTTTGTTTGTGTTTTGTGTTTAATACGTACCAAATAAATAAATCAAAAAGTTTGAAAGTTGTTTGTACTTTATTTCCTGAAGCTGAAATTTTTATCAGCGTGCGGCCCGATCGCGCGTTATCGTCACGTAGTGAGTTACTTCTCACACATCAATGTACGTCACTTTGTTCGAGCAAGCTATCCGACGGTGATTCAAAATCACTTCGTACTTCACGCAGAAACTAGCAGACACATCCCCCCGCCCAGCTTGCAGAGACAGTGCCCGTAGCATTCGGCATGCTAGGTAAACTGAGCCTTGCATGTATACGATCTTAATACGGCGGTAAGACACCTTTATGTCACCGTGTCCGGATGTCAACATGAGGCCTGCTACGTCAGAACGTACATAACCCTAAGGTGAAAATTCCAACGTGCATTGTGCATTACTGTGAGAGAAGTTCACGAGCATGACGTCTTTTGTTTACAATCGGTAATTTTGGACGTGCAAGAGAATACCATAATACAGGGCTCTGATTGGTTGATGTTTTTAAACCGGTGTTTTAAAAGGAGAAGCTTCGCGCTCTTAGGATGCTTGCTTTTAGAGTAGGAAAGCGTCCCAAAATTTAATATCAAATATTGGTAGAGGCCTTGGAAAGTACTTATTTTCTTATTTGACTGTTTTCTGTTACGTTTCTTTGGGATCATGGCCACTACGCGTCCGGTCGTTCCACTAAAACTAAAATACACTTAAAATAGGGGTGAAGGTTGTTGGCTGTGTGTGGTGTTTAAGGCACAATAGATGTTCCAACAATAGCCCTTTCTCGTTTCTTTTACTTGTCATTTTGATTTAAAACAAAAGGAGATGATAAAACCTTATGGCTAATCAAATGTTTTGAACTTGGGAATGTGATCATCGTCTCTCCAAAACAGCTGTAATTATTATTTTGCATGTCTGATATGGAGCATGCCTAACAAAATGTTCTAATCTTTTAAGTCAGTGTAACACCAGGTACCCGACGGGTATGGCGATTTGGAACCCGGGTCCTATTTTTTAGTAGGGCCTATACCCATACAAAGGCACTTGTTGCAATTCCCTACCTGCCACCGAGGATTGACAAACCTGTCCGAAAAAAGTACAGCAAGGGTGTAGTACTAAATTTGTCTCTGATTTAGAATAATTGCCCGGAATGAAGTGAACCTGCGAATGTACGTGCAGTTAATGTACACTAGCTACGTTTACGTTTGACCTCAACTGGCCTATGCCAATCGAAAACCTATAATGGTTTATACGTATGGTAAAATAGGAGATTTGCATCGAAAATTCGGACTTGAGGTTTGATTGCACTTTGCCTTCGATCGATCTGTACGACATTAAGTGAAATTCTTTTTGTTTATACGTTCAATCGGTCACATTGCTTGTACACGATCGCAATGGACCGTACATAATGACTTTATACCGCTGAACGCTGCGCCAAACCCGGCACTTACACTACTGTATACATTTTGTACATTCCTTCACTGAAAGCAGTTCAAACGGAGACATCGTAGCATGCCGCTCATTCGAACTTCCAGGGAATTGCGACAAGAAAATTATACGAATGTTTTCAAATTTATACAATTGTCTTTATAATCACTTCATAAGTCAAATGTAAAATTAATTTGGTGACCAAACAGTTCTACTAAATAAAGTGATGTTGAAAATACAGACCAAGGTAGGACAGCATCCCTCGCGTTCATGACTGCGTCATATGTAAAGTAACAGGCATATTACCTACTTAATATTAATATTAGCCTAAGTTAATATTAATATTAGCCTACTTAATATTACTATAAGCCTACTTAATATTACTATAAGCCCACTTAATATTACTATTAGCCTACTTAATATTAAAATATCGAGTATTTGAGGAAAAATGTACCGCATTTCGTAATTAAGCGACATTTTTCACACAATCTTGTCACATACCCTCCTTTGCTGTACAAATCTTTTCCCAAAAGATCGGTTTGTTTCTCATTGGGAGTCGTCCGATAAACTGAACGAAAGAAATGGGGTCACGTGATCATCAGAAAATGCGACCAACCACAATAATGGACATGCTGTGTCATGTCCATTAACTACACAGAATTGTGGGACGGAATGTTGGTGTACATTATACAACTTGCTACATTCATAATGCTATTGACAAAAATGATGAATACACGAATCCTATCAGCGATTGTCTTTGGTAACTGTATAATTGGCAGTCATTAGTTGGGTCTGTCATCCTTAAAGGGCCAATCCTATCACTCCAAACTACACTTCTCGTAGGGGGGGGGGGGGCACAGAAACTCTACATTGGCCCAGCTTTTTGATTGACTGTTCATTCAAACAATGCACATTACCAAAGCTGATATAACACAGCATGAGAGTGGTTTCGTTATACGCATAGAGCTTTTCTATACTCACCCTGAAGCAATAAACTGAGATTCTGGCTGGATAAGGATGAATTTCAGACAATGTGGGAGGAGCTTAAGTAAGAAGGTTAGGAGAATTGGTACTGTTTGGGGTGAGAGAACTGGGCCTTTAAATCGGCTTCTTTGATTGTCTACTTGAATTTCAAACCATCATATTCAGTGAAATTGAAGTTATCACTGATCAAGATACAAGCAAGGAATATGGATATTTTATGGTGACCCCAATTATGGCCGACCGAAATCAGACCATTACTTTTTTTTTGGTCAAATAGCGGTAGCAAAGGTCTATGACGATTTTCAATCTGTGATAGTGCCATTCAGATATGTGAACTTGAAGAAATTCAGTTTTATTCAAATGAGAGAATGACCCATAAGCCATGGGTACAGCATCGCTTTTTAGCAGAATCCACAAACACGAGTCTTGCTCCCGACTCCACTAAAACTTGTCACTTCCAGGAGAAATACAGCCCCCAACATTGATAAGTATGAAAGTAGGCTGCAGTACTGCCGATTTTCGATTGGCTCTTGCGAATCATGTGACAATATTTTTTCTCCTCAATTGTGAAATTTAGTGGGAGTACCTCTGCTTGGATTACCTTAAATACGCAACTTTGACTGTCCTAAAATATTATGAGAGGATACTTTGTAGAGTAATAACAAAATCGTGAGATTTAGCGTTGGCTTCAAAAAAGTTCTGGACGGCTGCTCTTGCCCTCTAAAAGTAAATTCCCACCCATAGTATTAAATACATCCTTCTGTATGAGTGTTCTCTTAATATCGCATTGTGCTGATATTTACCACCACCCCCCCCCCACCCATTTTGAATATTTAATCAGCCTAAAGTTTAAAGGTAGTGTGACATGTCAGCAAAATGACATGACTTAACTTGGCAGTTGTGGAGTAAAGTTTTCTAAGAAGAAATCTGTTGGAATTATTTCAATATCTTTTATGGTTCTCAAGATACACCTATTCAAAGTTCGAACGTTTCTGAAAAAAGTTGATGCTCATGCAAAAATAATGATGTGGAGTGTCGCGTAGTGTTGCTACTTCTTCTGTTAACCCTATATAAATTATCTCTTAATTTCACATCAGTTAGTTTATGGTTTGGTTATTGATACTGAAGGTTTCCAAGGATACAATTGAAACTTCCAAAATAAAACCTTCAGGACAAACTAATGTTACAACTGTCCTCTAAATGAAGATTGTAAAAACAAAGGATAACATTAGCCATATATGGTATGTCCCTTCCATGACATCACAAGATTTGCGTATTGAGCTCATATTTATTAATGATTACGTGAAAATCAGAAATTGCCCTGTAAAATGTTCAATTTTTGATGGATTTTGATGGAAATTGTGGCTATTTTTATGGTTCTTGATGCTTCATATATCCACTACCCAATTTTGTCATTTTCATGTCACACTAGCATATGCGAGACACCAAATACAGTAAGTGATCTCAAGCTGCCGTATATTCAAGTACATAAGCAATATATCACACAATGTTCTTAGATTTCACGTGGGTGTTTTATGTTCCGTCGATTGCTCAAGTGTAGGATGTGAGTTCCTGCGGGAAGTCAGTTATTCTTTGAAAAGTTGAGCTTTTTCCGTGTGGGAAAATCTTTGCCCTGAGTACATGCGATATTTGTAGTGGGTCAGCGGTCAACGAAGGGTAACTTTTGACTTGAGATTTTCACAACAGTGCATCAAAGCCCCGAGGCTTAAAGTGACGAATCCTCCTTAGAGGAGACCCCTTGACCCTGTATTAAAATACCCTTAATAATAAAATTTAAGTCCTTTGAAAATATGTTCCCATTTTCTTTTGACCTTGTATAACCACGACAACATGCGACCTTTGAAATGCTATACTCTAAAAAGGGTGTTAAAGAATTAATTAAACGTTTGTGTGAACACTTTTCCCCGGCTATAAAAACTAACCTGCGTAGCGCCTCTTTGGCTGCAGTCCCCTTAGATTGCCGCCCCTCAGTAGGTTTTTCGTAGCGATGAGCTGAACGAACTTAAAAGATTTCGTCCACTCCGCGGGCTATTTGAAAACTGCTTAACACACTTGTTTAATTCCTAAACACGTTTAAGTGCTATGCATGTTTAGAATTGAACCGTGTTAACAAAGGTGGGGATAAAATAAGTGCTAAAATGCTAACAAGTTTTCAGAGTGTTTACACCCCAAAATATACGTTTCAGGCGGGACTCGGGCTCTAATAGCCAAGACAGAGTCACTAGCGGGAGGATTTAGGGGTTACATGTGGCGAGGGGTATGAGAGGAAGGAATCCTCTTCCTTTGAAATCAAAATATGATATCATATTTGAAAAGGTACAATATGCGTATCTCAAACCTAATTTAGGTTTGACCATGCCATGAAATTGTTGGCATTTGCCCATTTTGTTTTTCAAGCTTTGTTCATGGGGGAGGTGCTAGGTCCGCCCCCCCACCCCCTCCCCGTAACGCACCTTTTATTATCAGGTAGACATTGTTCTAAAGTTCCGGTAGAATCATCGAGGCCTGCTTTCAGTGTAAAAAAATTACGCTAGATTTACAGAACAAAAATAATGAGACAAACAACGACTAAAGCAAAATGCTGGAAACATATTTTCAGATCTCGCCTGTGATCTTATGTTTCTCTTAAATTTTTGTGTTATGTAAATCCATTTTTACAGTGATATAGTTACGGGTAGTACATTTAAACACTCTTAAGCTTTACGTCCTAAAAAAAAATGCCGCAAAGAACTTTATGATCCACAATTCAATTGCAAGCCTTGAATGATATTGTTAACAGTGTGTGATCACGCATGAGGAAAATCCCTCAATATATTCTATACGTTACCGGTCTGGTTAGACCATGGAGCTGTTTTTTGCACTGCATGTCTGGTGGCTCATACTCATAGCTCAATGCCAAGTTGCCCCAAATTTAAACTCTGTTCAACTGTATTTCTGTACGCCTAGGTCGTTTTGTGACCGGTGCAAGGTCACAACTCATTATGAACCGCGGTCTGTATGTAGTAAAGGACCAAATTGATACAAGTTGGTGCGTAAAGGAAATGATGTATTATATTAAGGGTTTTATGCCACACCCGCAAGGTTACACTCTAAAATCAAAAGAGTGGACTTTGTCACTCTTTGATAGAGTGAAGAGTGATAATTCACTCCAAGAAGAGTGAGATTCACTCCAAAAAGAGTGAAGTTCACTAGAGGAAGAGGGAAAATTCACTCTTCCACGAGTGCCTGCAATGATCACTCTTTTTTTTTTAAGAGCGATCACTGTGGGCACTCCATCAAGAGTGAAACTTCGCTCGTTTTAAGGGAATTTCACTCTTTTTGGAGTGAATTATTACTTTATCAAAGAGTGACTAAGTTCACTCTTTTGATTTTAGAGTGTAGGTAAAGGAAGAACTCTTTTTTTAACAACCCTTTTTGAAGGTACCCAATTTTTCTTGGACTGTAAAAACGTGTTTAACAATTAAACACTTATATTACCCCCACTACATCAAAGCATATTTAAATTTTCAACATGTTTAGCTTATGCGCGAAGCGAAAATTTTCAACATGTTTAGCTCAGGCGCGCAGCCAGGATTGTGTGTCATGGGGGGGGGGGGTGAGTGTCATTAGGGGTTGGGGCACGAAATAAGGGAAAAGTCTAAGGATAGAGAGATAGATCGTTATTTTAGGTGTTTTGGCATTGCGAGGTTGGGTCATGGGGGGTTATGACCTCCCAACCCATCTTCCCCTGGCTACGCCACTGGGTTAGCTTTAAAACACCAAATGTTAAGCAATTACAGTGTTTAAAGCGAAATGTTTAGGAATCTACACGCGTGTTTAGCATCTAAACGTGTTCACAAAGCGGAGAAAAGGCAGTTTTTAGAAAAATAAAAGGTTAAATTCCTAAATACCTTTTTAGCGTGCACTTACCACAATAAAAGGATCAATTAACATCAGGAACGTGAAAGTTAACTTTCTACTTCGCCCGCTTTGCGCACAATATGGCCGTTATAAATTAACCGTAAGATACCTGTGCCAGACTCATTTATACTATGGTAACTAGTAGTGAATCATTCTATATGGATGATTACAACATGTTAAGAATCCCATGAATCTCAGTGTGATGTAAATTTTGTTTGTCAGTTTCTTGACAGTCCAGTGTTCCTTACACGTGTAACCAGGGTAGCAACTCCCTGATGTAACTGAAAATAACAACGATGAAGATTCTACAGGTGTATGGGAATAGCACTACGGCGACCATAATGTTAGACAACACTTAACTATCGGGGATCCATTGGGAGCTAGGTCTATGGGTAAGGGTCGTTGCAAGGGTCAGTCAGTCAGTCAGTCAGTCAGTCAGTCAGTCAGTCAGTCAGTCAGTCAGTCAGTCAGTCAGTCAGTCAGTCAGCGAGTCAGTCAGTCAGCGTAGCCACGGGGGTGGGGGTTGATCCCCTATGACCCACTCTTGAAAGAAATAATCGAAAAACACACCTAAAATAACCGTTTTCCCCTCCCCTTAGGCCTTTCCCTCATGTGATACTCCGCCCCCATCCACCCCCACCTAATGACACAATACTGGCTACGCTACTGTCCAACTCATTTGTCCTGGTTCTCCGTCATTATGTAGTTTCAAATAGGCTATTAGCCGAGTCCATTTTCAACCGTACACCTACACCTTCAGCATTCCTGTTGTAAAATAGCAACTACTCAATTCATGGAGCTATAGGCCTATATAGCGGAGCCATGCATCCTCCTCTGCAGTAGGTCCTATTTATAAGCTTTAGTTTAAACTGCGAGTTGATTGTCAAGCACTAAAAAGCTGACAGGACCAGTTTCAATTACATTACTAATCCATTGATGGGATAAATAGGGGAGCATTCATAGACAAACACAGGCTCCGAATTCAATCGGTTCTTTATCAACCGTGAGCTATTTATAACAGACCTGTTGTGTTTTGTTTATTAGACATATATAAAAGCTATTACGCTGGATACTTAAATTGCCTGCAAGTTACAAAACAAGAAAATAGCTGGCTACGAAGTCTGGCGAAAAGAAAATAGTTATTCACTGTGATTTCTTTCTATTTCTAAGAATCTAATGACTTGTCAATCCTGACTTAGTGTCGCCTTTTCAATGTGTAGGTCTGTCTTTATTGACTTTGCTAACAGCGAATCAATGTCTTTAGCTATTTAATTCACACCCTGTAGACTTTGTTCCGTGCAATTCCCGTTGGGGCCGTGAGAATGAAACCAGCAGACCTACATACGTTGTGTGGCTGTAGAGCATGTCCTCCGAGACCAATTAAGGGTTCTCAAAACGGCTCCCTGATGAGACAATGCGTATAATGTGCATGACGTTGCATATAGGTAAGTGACGAGGGGGGGCAACTATCCATTTAATATTTAGACCTACTACTACAATTACCGTGGACAAAAATTTTGATACCTTAAAAAACTTACTGAAATACTGAAAATTTTACTACCCTTACTATGGTTTTAAGGTCCTTGGAACCCAGGAAAGTACACTATGACATGGGGCTCAGATTTTATTTCCTCCAAGTTTTCCCGGCAGGTCACACGGAACCCCCTCCCTCACTGATTTTTCCTCAAAAACGATGGACGTCATCGCTCTTCCACCGATGATGACATTCCGATCTAACAAAGCTCAAAGATGTTTATATATATAGCTAGTACCGTGAAAGACTGGGCAAAGAATAAAGTAGCGGCGATACGGTGGGGCAAGAGGAGGCATTTTCCCTCTCCTCAGATTTGCTCCCCAGCTTAGATCAGTTAGGAGTTGGGTTAACCGACTCAAGTAAATAATATTCCTCTCCAGAGACATAATTCTTCCTCTAGAGATATGCTAAAACATCCGAGCTTCGGGGGGCTTCGCCTCCTGGACCCACACAGGCAGTAACGGGCGCTTTGGGCTCTGTTTCACGCTGCCTTTCGAAAATATTTGCCCCCCAAAATTATCCTTCGCCCTTAGTTTGCCCCGCCCGTCCGCCCACCCCCCTCCCAAAATACATTCTGGGGCCGCCACTGAACAAAGTGCTTAAAGGGCAAGTGCAGTCACCCCAAACTTATCTTGTGTTGAAGCGCCAGCTAAATCTCACACCGAATTCTCTTATTTCTCTTCGTGAAAGTATTTTCCATAATGTTTTAAGACTTCAATATTGCATATCCAAGGTAAACGAAGTCGTTACTCCCAATAAATTTCACATTTGATTAGGAAAAATATTGTCACATGACTCTCAAGAGCCAATCATGAAACAGGAAAAGTATACCACTCTAGTTCAAGTTGGAGTCACACTGCATTACGCCTTTAAATTTTACCCATTTGTTTCAAACTTTTATCTAGGCAGTGTTTCTAAAATATAGCTTAAAAAATTGGAGATGTCTAGGTGCATGTTTAAGGCATCACGTGATGGGCCTTTCGTTTACTTATTCGTTAATATGGGTGGCATTGAGCGTAGTCGAGGTGGGGCGAGATTAACCCCCACACCCAAGTTTGAAATAAATAATTACTGCAGAATCAGAGGCAGTTAATTTTCACCCCAAACTACATCTTTTATGTTTTTCTCCTTGGTGGGAGACCTTTATTTACAATCTGAACGTATATAAGCACACAAAACGAAAGTTAAAAGTGAATATAATATAAACTAAATTTTTGCAGTAGTGTACAGAAATTCTCGCTTGTCACAGCTCTTTCATTGACCATCAGCAATTCAAAAACGCATTGACTGTAACTCGTGTTACAGAGCTTGTACTGTTCTGATTAGCCTTAACATTGGGTCATGCAGTCCGTGACCATGAGGCAATAAACTGAGATTGAGTCTGGATAAGAATGACTTTTAGACAGTTGTGGGAGGGGCTTAAGTAAGTTACTAGGTTAGGAGAATCGGAGCTGTGTGGGTGAGAAGATTTTGCCTTTTATAACATTTACGGCACAAACATTGCACCATTTCGAATCTGAAAACCTAAGAAAGAACGTTTCCTTCAAAGGGTAGGAGGAGTAATTAACCTACGCCTGTTCTTAACCCCACCCCAACGATTACACTCTAAAACAAACTTCCCCTAAGGAAACAAGGCTAGCTACGCGCCTGCCTTGCTGTTCCTAGCACCAAAATTTTCTTCGAAGAACTTTACTTTGTTAGTGTCCTGATCCGTCATGGCTGTCACCCAGGCTGAGGTCCTACAGCCCGTAGACCTGAGATCAGCTCATGTACGGTTACTTTCAGGTTTCCCACAGGCGAAAAAAATTTCTACACTTACGTCAAGTTAAACCAGCGGACAGTCTTTATTTACCATACGTATTGTTAGTTAATACCACCTCCCTGTCTAGACCATTATGCAGGGCTGTCATATTGAGACAGCATAAGAGTGACCTATAAATTGGCTCACCTATAACTCATCTACAATAAAATACCGGTACTTCATATGTTATTGAATAGACCAGACTTTACATAGTCAGATACTGTATGAACCTTGCCACCAAAATTCATCTCCGGGAACTTTAATTTCCGCGCCACTCCAGAAAAACACGTGTGCACAACGTGTGTAAGTCTTATCGTTATGTTTCTATTTACAGTTGTTACGTAAAGGGAACGACATCTTATCAATGGGGGATACTTTGGCGGGAAATCAAAATTTGTGGCAACTCATTCGAGATGCAACATGTGCATATAACACGTGAGGGCTGGATTCCAATTTATAAATTGCTTCAGTTATGCACTGTATTCAACAACCTGTAGTATACAACATGCGAAAATATTTTTTCATAGACGTCTCTTGGATGTAGGCTACATTCGGATTATTGTCTATGAAAGGAGGCGACGTAGGCCTATTCGTTGTATAGGCTACCTAGCAGCCTAGAAAAAAAGCAAAAGAAACGAAACACGAAATATAGGCCCACAAATGAAATTCTTTCCTCTATTTCAACTGCTATTATCGAAAAAAAACCCTGTACAATATCTTAAACTTTTATATAAAGGGTTAATCTTCTCGCCCCAAACTGAAATTTTTGCAGTAGTTCACAGAAATTCTCTCAATTGGCACAGCTTTTTCATTGAAAAACTTGTTAAAAAATGCCGAGTAACGATCGAAGCTGATATCACACAGCATGTTCCGGTGCTGTACTGAGTGCTGTATTACATTGACGTCTTGTATACTCACCCTGAACCGATAACCTGAAATTGTGTCTGGAAGACGATGGATTTTAAACAGTTGTGGGAGGGGCTTCAGTAAGTAGGTTCTGAGAATTGGAACTGTTTGGGCTGGGAAGATTAGACCTAAACGGGAAATTCAGAAGATTTTTTCAAAATCTCTAGGGGTACCGTGGACTGTAACCTAGGCTACTCACTGAGGGTTTTCAGGCCCGTAGCCAGGGAGGGTCGGAGCGTTCGAACGACCCACCCCAACTTGAAGGAGGTCCATTTTCCAGCCCTGTGTTTGAAGGGTCAGTTATGAAATATTTTTTACCTTGACATATTGAGGACGAATTTCCGTTCACTTCTTTGAAAGTGGTGTACTGTGTGGAATTCCTGGGGAAAATGACTTCAATTGTGTTCAAAAGTCTTCTAAAATGCTCCAGATTGCAGAAGATTTGCAAATTTCAAACTTTTCAGGGGAAGCATGCCCGGACCCCTAGCAACTGCATGCTTACGGCACGCGCCAGCCGCCTCCGTATTTGGAAAAAGGTCCACATCTTGGAAAAAAGATCCACCCCTCAACATGGGCTGGCTACGGGCCTGGTTTTAGAAATTTAAACTACCTTATTTGCTGCCACTAATGTAGATTTGAGAATCAAATTAAGTGTAGCGGAAAAGGACAAGATATTGTCATTCACCAATTGTTTTAACTCGGATACTATGCAAGTTGTTTAACTTATTTACCGTGACAGTAAACCAGTATATCTAGTTTGATTTATGTGGTATGCTAGGAAGAAGGTGGAGCGGGGGGGGGCGCAAGCAAGCCAGTGACAACCTTTCGCTTTCACAAGAGGGGACATATGCGTTCACCCCACTTTTCATGATTTTGCATGGGGGGGTTTCCAAACACAGTGCGTCATCACTAGTATGATGATTTATAGGAATTAGGCGCGTAGCCAGGATTGTGTCATGGGGGGGGGGGGGAGGTCATGTGGGGAGGTTGGGGCACGAAACGAGGGAAAAGTCTAAGGATAGAAAGGAAAACCTCCAGTTCAGGTGTTTTTGCAATGTAAGGTTGGGTCATAGGGGGAGGGGTTCTGACCCCCGAAACTCCCCCTCCCCGTGGCTACGCCACTGATAGAAATACCATAAATGTTTTCACAACATGCTAAGTCACCTTTTTGTGATTTTATCATTTAACTTTTACCCCACAACCTTTTTACTTCAAGCCCCTCCCACAACTATCTTTAACACACCCTTATTCAGACAACCGTAGTTTGTTGTATCAGACCAGTCAGGGTATACCTTGGTGGGCATACATGTGAACCTAGACTAAGGTGGTCCTATAATCTGGAATCAAACACTCTATTAAACTAGAAAATGTGGTTTCGTACCGTAACCACAATGGACATGACCATGTCGCCTACCAGTCTCTTGTTACCTATGTAGGGTGAGGATGGACTGCCTGGTTAATCCGACATCAGGGACGTAGAACAGGCATGTGGACTGTGGGGGGGGGGGGATACCTTCCAAAATCCAACATCCTGTCGAACCCTGGATCGTTTCCAGGACCGGAATCATCTATAAGCAATCCACCCTACGAAACCCACGTACCCCACGTACACCCACACACACAACCAAACATACACGCACTCTCACATTGACAAGCACATGCACTCAAAGTGACGTGTTCAGGAACCCCTTCGTATCCCAAAGTGTTATTATATTTTGTTTATTCTGCTTTTTGATTTTTATTTTAATCTGCCTGAATTATTAGAGGGGCAAAACAGTATGTTTACTCCCCCAGTATTTTCGACGGGTTGGCAATTGCCCCCCTGTCCCCTCCCCCATCCTCATTGTAACTGTTGGCCAAAACCACGGATACTTGCATTCTTCAATGAACATTTCATTTATTAACAGAGTTATGCCATGCAATAAATAATTAAGGTTGATTCGTTTTCTTTTTCATCGGTATTCTTTGCAAAAGAATGTATAACACGTCACTAGCTAGGAGCTGCCTAGTCACAAAACCGACGGTGCTTTAAATCACATCTCAAGCAAAGTAACACTGGGCATAGCAAAGCGACCGTAACTACCTAATTGAGAAGTACTGTGAAACGCCTACAACTTTCACACCTCGAGCAAACGAGCGAACACATTTTGTCTAAGGTCTATAAAAGGAACCCATTGCCATTGTGCTTGGTGCTCAGCATAAGCGATGGAGTAGGGAAAACAAGTTAGAGAGCCACAACTGGAAAAAAGGCCGTGACCGGCTCGACTTGAACCACTTGGTTGGAAACAGGGCCGTAAAACTCCATGTAACTAACTCAGGTCCATAAAGCACAGTCACATGAATTGTTCGGAATGCAAAACGAAAGCAACTTTCACACCTCGAGCGAGCACATTTTGTATCAGGTCCATAAAATACTGTCATATGAATTGTTCGGAATGCAAATGTTGTTCAACTTATGAATTTACCAACCCCGAACCATGTGATGTGGGATCCATTTATGGAGTGTCACCGACTAAGTTCGTTCAGCAACATTGCGGTATACAGCTTCTCATTAGAGATATTCCACTCGGCTCCGGCCTGAAAAAATCAAGACTCATTTTTATTCATTCCTTTGAAAATTATTTATAATTTGTTACTTTCATCCGCCATCCTTTCCTCTGTCTTGTTTTCGCACTATCCGTGGCCGGCTTGACTTGAACCATTCGGTTGGAAACTGGGACGAAAAACTCTAACGCCGCACTTTCTCTCAACTGATCAACACGGCGGGCCTGTACGGTTGTAGGACAAAATTTCATTCCCACCAAAATTCATTCCCACCAGGGCATATTCCCTAATATAAATATGTGGGTGTCTCTCATTTCTTACCAGAACATCCCTCCTCCCCCAAATTTGTGATCCGGCTTCCCGACAATTTCTAATCGGTCAATTGTCCTAAGCGATTCCCATCCCACAATTTAAACTTCTCGATTGGAAATTATCCATGCGGGTGCGAATTGTTCTGCTGGAATTTGTCCGCCGGAGGATATTCGCGGTAGGGAGGGGTTGCCCTATTGCGAATTTTAAAAGGAATCATTAACAATTCTGTGACTTCCACACACTTTGTACAATAATCGTAGGCTCCCAAACTGCCCAAATATATATATCAGTATGAATAGACCAACTGTACACTGTATCCTACGGTACATTTCCACTGTACCGATTCTCTGGGAAACTGTAAAGGGTTCTCACCAAAGCCAAAATCTGCTGTAGGTTTGGGGGGGGGGGGGAGTAGCCCCCCCCCCCCTCTCGTGCAAATGACTGACGGAGAGGCAAATTTTAATAGGCCCACTACAATTTGTTAATGTAATATGCGTTTGGATACACAGTGAATGGGAAAATTTGCCAAAAGCAATGGGAATGTCCCATTTCCTTCCTTTTGTTATGATGTTGACAATAATAATTCGGTTTTTATTTAAGTGGATTTTTGTCTTGTTTCATAAACTCTTAAAGATCACAAAACGGCAACAGTTATTGTCTTGGCAAACTTGTCAATTCATGCGTTGCTTCCTGCATGTGCCATGGTTCCTTGCTTCCGAACGGCGGCAGAAAATTTCTAAGGGAAATAACCTACATAGCAATATTTTCGTCTTTCAGAAGGAAACCAAATTATTCTCTTTAATCAGCCCAAGTCGGGGAAATCCCCACAGAAGAAATATTTCATGGTTGCCAAAGTTGTGAGGCTACTGTTTTTATTGGTTATCGATTATAGCATGCATGGAAGTACGGTACTACAGAGGTTATGCACCGAGGCCACTGTGTTTTACGTCTTGCTATTTTCCATCCAGGCGTCCATTGTTCAACAATTTTGCCGAGGTGCTGTAGTGCGCGCCTATCGGTAATACACGTACTGCGCATGATCAGTTCCATCCAGTGTGTCAATTGAAGCGCTGACGTCACGTGCATAACCTCTGTAACTACAAAGTTAGTACTTCCATGGTTATAGCATAGTTAATAATAACTATTATTATTAATAATAACTAATAATAATAATAACTATGGTTGTAGTGTTTAATGTCCGAGGAAGTTGACTTCCATGGTCATACCAGGAAGGTATTATGTAACTTTCCTGGTAAAAGTACAAAAAGGGAGGTTTAGGGAGTTTTGAATTAAGAGTGTCCCTACAAAATCCCCTATTAACCCCTAAGATAAAATAGTTCGTGTCCAGCACGCAATAGACAGCAGAGTTTGGCTTTGGCGTGAACGCCTTTACACGGAGTCTCCCTAAAAGTTGGTACAGCGGGAAATGCATCTTTACGATTTAAGAAACTAGGCTACAATATGCAGGGAGTTGCAACAGATTGCAATTCCCCTGCCTTATATGGGACAGTTTAGCGTACGCCACCGATAGCTGTAAAAGACATTTTGAAGTCGCAGAATTTGGAATCCTTATTTGAAAATTTGCACTTGAGCTGTTGGGCAACTTGCCCCTCCCTACCTTGCCTGCGTAGAAGACTGTGGGGCATATTCCTTGTTCAGTCATATTTGTGAAGTCTTAAAGGGGGAGTGAACAAACGGAGTCCGCTCCGCGAGGTACTCTCTACCGCGAATATCCTCCGCGGGACCGTTCCAAGCAGAAGAATTCGCACGCGCCGGGACAATTTCCAGTCTCGAAATTAGAATTGGGGGATGCGAACCGTTTAGCAGAATTAGCCGGTTAGAAATTGCCACGAAAGCCGGATCACCAATACTGGTTGTGTTGCAGGGGGAGGTTGATATTCTGGCAGGAACTGTAACCCAAAGAGACATTTCTTCTAAATCATGTATCGTCTATGGACAGATATAAGAGCATATAATAGTATAAGAGCTAATTTATCATGATGAGAGGTCCGAGGATCCAGGCACAAAATACCACGTATTTGTGTTGGGGAACAGGTGACCCCGTGGAGCGGACTGTTCTCTCAGCTCCCCAGCTTCTTATGATGCCTGAACAAGGAATGTGCCGCAGAGCCTGCTACGCAGGCAAACCCCTGTGGGAAATGAAAGGTTACTGCATATAAATTTTCATTTTTGTGCGACGTCCAAACAGGCCCATGAAGAGACGAGATGGGAAGAGAAGGCAGAGAGAAGGGTGGTGGACGAAATGATGTTTTTAAAGGGACGTACAAAAATGTTTTTTTTTTCCAAAAGAGGAGCGAATAAGTACAGTCCATTTTTGGGTCGTGTTAGATATAACTGTCCCGTTTATAGCCTACCTGAACTGGTCGCTACATGCTTTAGTTTTTCCTATCGGTAACAGTCAAATATTTTCGCCATCAGTTAGGACTAGGTTGTAAATATTATATGAATGAGTCACAAAATCAAACGTGCCTAGGTTGTTATCAATTTGCATAAACTTCTCTTCAAGCAATTAGTTTTGCTGGCTATTCCGTTACCTAGATGTTGTAGGTACAATTAATTGAAAGGTAACCGACGCTGAACGTGAGAACATCAAACGTTATAGGATTGACAATGGTTGCACGCACCACAGTTAGAGTCTATGGCTGTGCGAAGCTAACAAAAATATATGTATATACAGGGTAATTAAAAACTAGCATATAAAAAATATAATGTGCAAACAACAACCTACTACAGGCAAGCGGTCCTACATTTTCACTCCATGAGCACGATGACTTAATTGTTAGAATATTATGGCCAAGATGTACAAGAGACAATAATTCGAGATCTAGGTTCCAATTTATAAGAAATCTTGGCCTTTCAATTTGTCGGCGCTGAGGACACGTGTATTACTTTCATCAGGGAGTTGCAACTCCCTGCTTTCATTTACAGAGTGACAGGGTTGGGGGTTCCCCCTAACTTGAAAAACATTGAGTCTTGGCTAGTAAAAAGTATGGGGGGGGGGACTGCGGAATTATAGGGGGTGTACTATAAAAAAAATCATAAAAATGAAAAAAAGGTAAAACGGTCTCAACATATTCTTGCATGCTTATAGAAAACGAATTTCTTCAGGCAGACTCACTTCATAATCTTTGCTCGAAATGGTGAAATACTCCGGGGAAAGTTGCAGCAATGTTCTAGGATGTTTTCAATCGCTAGTTACAGGAGGGGGGGGGGTGTAACTAACTTGGTGTTAACAGTGTCCATGCAAAGGCAAATTCAGTTGCCCGAAAATTGGTAGTGGCACATTTTAACTGGTAATTTTCCGACCATTTTCCAATCTGCTCTTTTTTGTTTAATAGTGAACACTCCTTTTATTGTCCAAAAACAACGACTGTGAAGTCTCCTCACGGCAGGCCTGCAGGGGATTGGAAAAAGTCATCTCCGGTGGCTGTCCGAGGGGTCGCGACTCTTCAAAAGTTTGTGTACACTTCGCGCCAACTGATAATGGCGCTCCATAATTACCGTTCAAGTCAGAAAAATATGTACGCACCCCTCAAACTATAATATGAAAACCCCCTTAAAAATCCCGACGCCTGTGACGTCACTGGCGGCATGGCTGCCGACAAACTAAGTAAGATATAAACCCACGGTTGTCAGTGACAGTAAGAAGCGTTTATCTACCTTTTGCATTACACATGAAAGTCGCGTGAAACCGACTGATTTCTCATTCTCTGGAAAATACATCCCAATAAATCGTAAGGGTGAAAACCCCCATTCATTTGCAGTCAAGACCACCGGAAGTCGTAATGGATGGCTTTGTTGTACAAAGAGGGCTTACAGCCCTATACACCGCCATCTTCCGATATATTTTAGGACCCCCTATATTCAAATCAATTATGGACTAACACCCATTTGTTTCTATATTCTCACAATCCTGTGGATTTTGGGACATAGGGGTGTCGGAATAATAAGGTCGGTCACCGAAAAGTGGCTTTCGGGTTGATATAATCGACACTTGCTACGATGGTAATCCTTGTATGTTTAACACATGATACTTTATCGAACTATGAGAACGGAAATATTGAAAAGATACCCTTTAGTGTCTTTTTGTACGCAAGGTGCATTTGTTTACAAATTAACAAGAATACCTGTATATTTAACAACTATCACCATCTAGTTATACTAGACAAGAATAGTTGCCATGGTGTCTACAGAGCATTCCTGAAAACAAGTGAGTTTTATTGTAATGTTGACTAGTGTCAACAAAATTTCGTTATTTCTGTGTTTGCATCCTTGCCTACCTGTCTACAGATTCCACAACGTTTGTCCAAGACGAAGCAGACTGCGGGTCGCAGCAAAATGTATACATTCATTTATCTCTTCATACATGGCAATAATCTTCACCTTTTATTGGTCCTTAACGGTCATGTGACCGTGCACTATTTCGCCAACCCTGTTATTACTAGTGAACTCAGCTTGGGTTGTTACATTTTACTCATGGTCTTAACAGTTTAATGTGGGTGATTAATTTGCAAATGAATGTTGAATTTCCCTTTTTTCATCTTTTAAACTGTTAAAACAAAATAGACCCACTTTTGTGTCTGACTTAACGAGGATAAACAACTCGGACCTGCGCGTGATAGAACAGAATAATACACCAATGTTATCACTGGATGCACTCGGGTTTTACCCTCGGTATATCACGCACCTTAACCCTTCGATCGGCTATTATCCTGTGTTAAGACACGTTCCATCCAGGGAGTTGTCTGTTGCAACTCCCTGGTCCATCGCTGTTTAACATCCGACTACTGCGTGATGTACAGGTCGAAAGTCCCGGCTTCCAATTGGCCGTTGCCCTTGCATGCCGAAATAGTGTTAAAACAGGGCCAGGTCGAAAACGCGGAAACGCCGGACAGTTTTTTGGACAATCTTCGCGGTTTTTTGATTTCCGCGGTTTCCGCGATTTCCGCGTTTCCGCGTTTTCGACCTGGCCGTTAAAACAGGTCATATAGCGACCACACAGCTATATGGCAAAATGGGTTTACAGTGCAATACATACCCAAGAAAAGATTCGTATGCTCGTGCCCTCCTCCCCTCCCTGCCGGGCATCTAACCCTTCCCACGTAACTTGCAATTGTCTGTTAGGTCACATGGTGGGACCTTGTATGGTTAGTCGGATATCTCACCAACTTAAAATATCTTGTGATACTGCACGCTTTAGAGTTTGGATTATTCAAAGCCTTTCAAAACTTCTGGTTTCATTATTTGTTGATTGATAATATTAGTTACGCCCCAAAAATTTGAGCTATGAGTTCATGAGAAAGTCTGTTTACATTTTCCTTTCGAAGTGAGAAATGAAATTTGCAGGTTTTCCCAGACACCTATATTTGTACATAGCAGTAGTGCTATTAAGCACATATATAGCAAGAGTGCTAGTACTTCCATGTTAAGATAAATAGTTACATATAGTTACATACATAAATATATATATCGTTACGTATATAGTCCCCCTGTGGACTGGAGATCGCAGAATATGCACACGCCGGTATTCCCTGCCTGTCGTAAAAGGCGTCTAATTTGAAGGACTTGATCAGTGTGACACTACCGTATATAAAACATTCGTGTTGGTGTGTTGCTAAAACTTATCAAGTTACATATATAGTTAACATATAGTTATATACATAGTTTTCTGTTGACTAGTATATATATATATATATATATATATATATATATATATATATATATATATATATATAGCCTATATATATATAGCCTATATATATATAGCCTATATATATATAGCCTATATATATATATATAGCCTATATATATATAGCCTATATATATATAGCCTATATATATAGCCTATATATATATAGCCTATATATATATATATATATATAGCCTATATATATAGCCTATATATATATATATAGCCCATATATATATATAGCCTATATATATATATATATGTGTGTGTGTGTGAATGTGTGTGTGTGTGTAAGAAATGAAGTTCAAAGATGGGAGATAGGACGTCGCTTTCAGTCTGTTACTTTTATTTACAAGCTTTCGGCCATTTGGCCTTCATCAGGTTCTGAAATCATGAAAAAATGAATGTTTTAGTGCTAGGCCTATTTTAATATAAGTATCAAGAAATTAAAAATGTATCGAAAATTTTGGAAAAGAAAAATTATATAGGACTTACATGTAGATGTTGCGTTGCAGTTTGCGTCGAAGTGGTTTGTGAGTGAATTATGTGTGTGTGTGTGTGTATGTATGTGAAGTGCGCTGTGTCAGATTCGCATGGAGTATTATGGTTATCTATCAACGTTGATTCCGTGAGGACGAAGTGTGTGGAGTTTGTTTATCCAAAATGATTCCCTGAGGAGTATGACGTTGCGCGATTTTTTTGTGACAAATTCTATGCCAGTGATACTGACGTTTTCTATTGAGTGGTTAGCCGAGTTGAAATGTAAGGTGTAAGGGAGACGTTTTGCCTGTGTGTTTCCAAAAAGTTGTATATATACATATACATATATATATATATAAAGTAAATATGTAAATAATTAGAAATAAATAGGAAACGATTGATTTTCCCTAAGCATCGTATAAAATGAAAAGAATAAATGAAAACAACCTCAGCCAAAAATTGACCACCTGCACTGGGACTCGAACCCAGACCTCCTGCTTTACGTGCAGGTGCCTTAACCAATTAGGCTATGAAGCCGGTCTTGGCTGTTCTCATCACAGAAAGATGACAATCTCTCACTTGGCCGACGAAGGCCTCAGGGGCAGGACTTCAATATTGCCTTTTCAAGGTAAAACAAGTGGTAAATCCTTGTAAATTTCACATTTGACGTGAAAAAGTTTTGTCACATGACTCTCAACAGCCAATCATAAAACAGGACAGTCTACTACACTACTTCCAAGTTGGGACGACTGCTCTTGCCCTTTAAACTGCCAACTGAACGAATCCCTGTGAGTGCCATTCTTTACCCAATGGCATTTCAAACTGTCAAAGTTAGTTACTACAAAAGTGTTTAATAAAAAAAAAAGCCTGTAACTTGGGCTGTCTTGCATGATGTAATTGTTGAAAATTTTTCCAACCGGAAACTGCGTCTTTATGGAGACACACTCTATGTTTACATGGAATTTAACGGTTATGCAAATGTGCATTGTGTGTTATGAATTTACAACATCTGTAAGTCATCTGTTTTTCTGAAAGAACCACCATCCGGTGAAAATGAATTCAACCTGCCGTACGCTACCTCCCGTTGCTCCTTTCCTGTCCCCAGCTTTGAGTCCACAAAACCATGCAGGTAGTATTATACGGCGTGCAATGATGGAAGGTATACCTTCGAGGTGGTACAGTGACTCCATGGTACAGTCGTATATCTCTGACGGCTACGTGGCCAAAAGGCGTCACCCGACAAGATCTTAAGTTGGGTCACATCGGCCTATATAAATTTGGTCGCTTACAATAATAAATTATAATTATAATCTATTTTAGAGAATCGGCTTCTCGCTAAATGTATACCGCAAAGGAAAACAAAGATATTGTCGTAGTTGCAACTCGAAAGGAAGTTTCGTGCTGAATTGGCATGTGGAGAAATTTGCTTTCAGTCACGTTGTACGTCCTTGGAATTCGAAAAAAACTGAATGTTATTGTAGGATCATTTCAGCCTCCTTCGATTTTTACGTCGGAGGTTTTTATAGCGGTATAAACGCCTCTCTGTTTTGATACGACTTACCAAGCCTATAGGAACTGAACGTCATTTACAGCGGTATATATGCATGGGGGTGGGGACATGTCGGCTCAATTTTCTTGGATGCCGTGCTCCAGTCCATGGTGGTTCCACGCTTTGTATAGATACTTTGTACGGTAGGATGTAATCCAAGTTGACAACACACGAATGTGTTATAGCAGTTCCATGCAGTGTTTCCTAGATAAGAGTTGAAATAGGGTTTCAAATACGGTTCAAAATCTTATTCAAATTCCGACCCCACCCCCTTGCCCTTAGTTCCCCCACTCCTATCTTGAAGGGGAACGTAGGGCAAAGGAAAATGTATGAGACAAAAATTTTCGGGTGCAGAGCGAAAACGAGCCTAAAGCGAACGTTAGTTTGGGTGGTAGTACGGGAGATAAACCCCGAAATCTCTGAGGTTTTAGCATATCACTGGATGAAAATGACCTCTCATAAGGGCTATATTATTTTTTTTTCGATTAGCCCAACTCCTAACTGACCTTGAGGGAAATGGGGGTAGGGAAAATATCTGAGGTAAAGCCCCTCTTTCCCCCGTATTGTCGCAGCTGGTTTCGGTATACACCTGTCCTTCAATGAAAACCGGCTGAATATTCGTTTAAAATGATATCAAAGAAAGATCTCTTCAACAAGTCCAATTTAGAACGTATACGGTATGCAATTTGTAATAGTTTTGATGTGTCATTTTGTATTTATTTCATAGGACTACAAATTAAATCTTGCTGATATGCACAAGCATATAGGCTATGAGTTGCAATGAAGGTAAAGAACATAAGATTACCCCCAAAAGGACCGATTTAGACACTCCGACACCCTATCATACTAGTCGCAGGCGTATCAGAACACATACGTGAGATAGGCCTATACCTTGTGGCCCCCTTTTTGACATTATCCCTATCCACAACTGTGTGAACAACCAATAAACAAAGCTTAAACAGGGCCCATACAACACGCTTACACTCTTAAAAAGATGTTTATGAATTAAACGTCGTCCTAAAAACTTTTTTGTCCCCACTTTGTAAAGACGTTTAGACACTAAACACGTCGTTGTTTGTCCAACTAAACATTTCGCTTTTAAACACGTTTCAATGCTAAACATTTAGTGTTTAATTGTTAAACAGGTTTTTACAGTGTAAAATACGACATTCTCAAACGTTTAACATTTATAAAGGGCAGAATGACGCATTTGTGAAATTACCAAAACTTGAGAGATGTGGCAAGCTGCATCTGAAAAACCTTTGCAAGTGTCATCTCATGAACCTGGTGACTCGTTAGCTGTTAGTGACAGTGCATATCCCCCATCAGAATGAATTCAGGTTAGTTGGCGTGATTATAGTTTTGTGATGGCAAATTTAAGTTGGCAAAATATTGCAACCTTTCGTTCTAGTTCTTCATTGTATTTGTCTGCTTGTATAAGTTAATGATCTACAATACCTGCCCTGCTTGTGAACCATGACTCATAGGCTATGTATTCATTGCGAGATACTTTTGTAAGTGAGGTCGTGCAGACATGTTATTACTTGTACATTCAAGTCAGTACATGATATAACTTAGTTTCAAACAACAAGTTTCCCGCCAAAATGCGCGAAACTTCCCCCATGAAAAGGAAAGAAGAACCAATAAACTGAAAATAAATCAAGTAGTTCGACAAATTTTTATTTCAGTATCATTCTTATCAAAATCATCATTTCTGCGGTCTACTGCCAACGTGTTTTAACTTGTTCCTTCGTTCAACGGGTACAGACACGTTTTACATTGTCAGCTTAATCTGTCAGCTTTGTGTTGGCCAACAAGTCGTGTGTTTAATCAAATCATAATATGAGCTTTTCTTAAAGGCTAAGCAAATTAAATCACTGAAGTGTCGTGGTGTTCAAAGTGCAGTTCCCTATTCATATTTATTAGCTCTTATATATGCACCACACTTCAGGGGTTTTAAACTGCCACAATGGTCGCCAGCGTGGGATATTCTGAAAATATCAATACAAACAATAACGTGTGTTACAACGTGCCAGTCGTGTGGTACCTGATATTTAAGTTCAATCGAGCACTTAACTGTTTGCGTCACGGATGATTTATTCTTGTATATGATGTCATATTTGTCCAATGATAAATTTTATTGACTCTTTTTCACACCGTTGACTTTTTTACTTGCTTGAGGTTTTCATAAGAGTCACCATCCATTCAATTATACAAGTCAAGGCATGTCAGAGTTCCCGCCAAAAGCCTGGAAGTTTCCATTCGTTAAACTGTTAAATTCTACCTAACTGCCGAGCTTAGCCGATAAGGGCGTATTTTTTTCTTATTGATTTCAGCGAATTTTGGCTTATATAAAGAATGCAGAATGTATTAGACATTCCATTGCATTGAACTTTACAAATCTACATTATAGACAATTGAACCAAAAGGTGTTGCCGTTATGTTGATATATTAGACCAAAGTGGGACTGCGGCGTGACACTTGGCTCGTAATTCCATAGTGAAGTATGGTGATGATACAGTTAATACAACCCGAGCAGGTCAATACGAAGCAAAACATACAAAAGAAGTCCTTTCAAACTAGCAAGTTCCAACTTGTTTGTTGTCAGCTTTGTTATACAAGACTCTCGGCCTCGTGTTTTTTTTTTTTCTTGCAGTAAAGTCTACACACCCAATTGACCCCTGAAACAAGATCAGCAACTTATGCATTTCAAATTTTCATTCTTTTACCTGTAGTTTAATGTCTCTTTACTGATGCTAATACCAGTAACGTTGAAATACTAAGGCTATGGTTAAGTTTTTTGGGGTTGTTTCTTGTTTTTTTTTTTTTTTTTTTTTAACTCTCTCTCTTGTTTGTTGTTATCATGTTCTTTGCTACCTCAGTTGTTGATCGTGTAAAAGGCGGGAACCATAGCCGTCATGCAGACTCAGTCTACTCTTTACTTTGCTTGATCTAGGTTCACAATAGGCTATGCAAATTAACAGGTGCACTTACATTTAAATGAAAAGCGTGATTCTTATGCACACATGTTCCTTATGATTAAAAGTGTTCTCAATTTTTGTTTTAAACAGAAACCAACCACTCAAACTTGAACATGCACAAAATACATTTAAATAAACTAATTTCCAAACAAATTATTTCAACACATAAACGTGACATATAACTGTACGTATACAAACATTCAGAACTTGCTACCAAAATCTTTTACCAACTTGGTTTGATGCTTAAAAAATGGTACAAAATATATTGGCATATTCAGTTCTATTATTTCATTTCAATTTGTTTCTTTCAAGACATTTAAGAATACGTCATGCACAATAAGTTCAATCTAATCTATTTCACTGATGTGCTTGACCAACGGTTCACAACAGGCTATGCAAATGAACAGGTGCACATACATTTAAATAACAATAGTGATTCTTACAATTATGTTTCAGTTTTTAGTCTCTTACGCGTCTATGAGGTGGCATGAAGAACAATAAACTGAAACAGAAACCAAACGTAGTCAACGCCTTGAACTCGGTTTTCTGATACAGCGCTGATTGAACAAATCACATTCTTGTCATCGTCAACCATTGAAATCAACACGAAAACGGCTAACATCGAATCTTAGGAACCTTGAACACGGGGAACACCGAGTAGATCTCTTTGGGTCATGGGCGTCCGCAGGCATGGGCAAAGGGGAGGGGGAACTTGCCCCCTGGAAAGTCAAAAATTTGAAAAACGAATAAAAAATCAAAGAAAAAACCCGAACAAAACGTGTTTTCCAAGTTTCTATGCGAAAAATAGGCTTTAGATAGAAATGCCATTTCCAGCGATCTGGGATGCATTTCAGGCCGAATTTTTCGTGTCAATTCATGGTGAATTGGTGGTTACTCCCCCCCCCCCCCATTTTTTTTTTCTGCGGACGCCCATGCTTTGGGTGTCTCTCTAGTCATCAAAGGGAACGGCATTAGATGGCAATGTAAGGGTAAGGAGGAAACCAACGAAAATTTTGGGGTAAAACGTTGACTCAAACAAGGCTGCAATTGACTTCAATTGGATTAAATTTCAATATAATATATTCCTTTAGTTTCCCGATAAACCAAGAATTGAATGTGCATATTTTGGACTTTCTTACGTGCGTACCATGACAAAGTAACATAGTCTTGAAAGGCAATGTGAAAGTAAAATGTGTAAGGGTAAGGAGGGAACCGACGAAAATATTTGGGTAAAACGATGACTCAAACAAGACTGCAATTGACTTCAATTGGATTAAATTTCAATATAATTGATTTGTTTAGTTTCCCCATAAACCAAGAATTGAATGTGCATGTTTTGGACTTTCTTACGCGCGTACCGTGACAAAGTAACATAGCCTTGAAGCCCGATACGAAAGTTCACTTGGAGCAGGGTTTTGAATGTAATTGGGTCCGGGTGGCCCTTTCAGCGATTTGGCTAACAGTAACACCCAAAACAGATGCGGGCTTGGTCTCGGTTGGTTTAGCACGATACTTCGTCCACTTCGAGTGACCATATATAAGGTGGAGAAGAGGTAAAATGATTATCCTCGTGGCTGGGGGTGGTACCAATCAGGAGACGAAATGTTTTACTTTGTATTACGTCAATGGGAACTTGAAGATGTATGGTGGGGCGAAAAATCCAGAGAGAAATGCGTCGCCCCTATATCAACCACGGGCACGCGTCCCTGTGTTCAAACCGACGATGGGGGCTTTGGCATCACAAATCAGAACTACACACCCTTACCAATGGGAAAGAGCTTTTCTGCGACGGGGTCGCATTTGCCTGCTCGGCGAACGTACATCACTGGTTGTCCACTCGTAAGAGTATGACGTCAAAAGAGGAGTACATATTTGACACCTGCTACGAAGGTAAGGTTCGCATGGTTGATTTTCTGATGTTGGTGCTCACTTAGTTGTATTGATCTTACTAGTACTTGAGTAAGATCCTCTCTTGGACCTTGTATGTATATTGCACAGGATCCTTCATGAATGAAATGGAAAATACATGATCCCTCGAGAATGGGATGACAAAAACAGTATAGACCTAAGTGTATGGCATTGAAATAAGATACCCACGGTTGTATTTTGGATTAAGGCGAACTTAATGCTTCGTGTCAATTAAACGATTTACAACCACCTTGTAATTTCACCAGCTAATGATATCCGATAATCCGTAGTCGTCTGCTATTTTGCAAGCAGAAAAACAGATTCACTGTTTGATAAAAGAAACCTTGAGTTCAATAGACAAAATCTGAAATTAAGGTCATTTCATTGTCGTGGATTTCTAAACAGCTTTGTTACTTTCTTCAAAGGACAATTTTTTGGAATAAAATGCACATCCTTGGCAAGGTAAACGTTGTCTCTTTGTTTGTGTGAAAACGTCAAGACCCCATACTGGTAGGAAGCTCGAAATTTCTAGCATTGAGTTCATGTAAGGTGTCAGATCTGCCAGAACCTTCGCTTTAACGGGTTTTTAGTAATTCACCTGTGATAATGACCTTACTTGTTCTTTCTTACATAATCTAACACTAGCCGCCACTATCTCTATGATCACAGGGTGCCTACAACGTGACCAACCAGGGCCACACCCTCGAGCAGACCAGGTAGGGAACAGATCAAGGAAAACCGCCTACAGTTGCTCAGGGTGAAATATAAAGCATTATAAAGGAAACAACAATTTTCTGAGGGAGGGTTTCTTGCCGCCCCCACTTTACCTTGGCTTCGGGTCTGACGTGACACGTTGTAATCTAGGATTAGCTTCTCAAGTTCCTCCTTGGGAATTGGTCGCTTCAAATGCGGGGGGTGGGGCAAGGGTAAGAGAGAAATCCGTGGATCCCTTCTTGAATTACGTTACCAAAAAAAATGTTATGAAATGAATTATTCCATAACACTTTCATCCATTATCAAAACTACCGGTAATGATCTTATTGAGTTTTCTCGTATGTAAGCTCCTCGTAACAGGGAGGTGTGAATAGACACCTCCCTGCTCGTAACATCCTTTGGCAGTCCGGCTTCGAAATTTGTTGTTTCATGTGGCAGCTCGAAATTTGAAGGGAAATTCTTCACGCAGCTCGGGTATTATGTATTGTACCTTCGACTTTTCCCACCAGCTTAAGGGGAAATATTACGTCGTTTCACAAGGGAATTTCATCCTTTTAAAACCAATATTTATTGGCAAAGAGTGATAAATAATTAAAATTAAGGCAGTATGGTAGCCTTCTTTTCAAGAAATAAGTTTCCGTCGAATAGAAATTCAATTCTTTGCTGCTCAAGAATGACTTGTTCACCCAAACTTTCAACATTTCAAAAGATGCAACTTCCATAACTCTTCTTGTGCATAATATTTTGAGGAGATGAAGCTATTGCTGAGGTTTATTGTTGAAACCGAATGATTTGATAATGACTAGAGTTGTTTATTTTTAATGCTTTGTTGGAGCATTTTAAATGTAATATTTACCTTTAAAGGATGAGATACACATTCTGAATAGAAGATCATGATCTTTTACTTGTACCGCCAGAGGCCATTACATACCCGGGGCGTCAAAGAGTTATTGCAACTGGCGCACCAGGTGTTGATGTTACTCCTAGATCCAACTGGGACCACCGCAGGCCTCCGATACTCTCGTGCCTTTGGGGAATATTCAAACACACTCTCACACCCTTGAAACACGCGTTATCTGTCCCACTTTCAGAAATATTACCCACCACTCAAGATCCGACCATAACTGCATATCGATCCTTCACTAAGTCGGACGGGCCCACACCTGATTCCGGAAAGTGTATCCCCTAATACAACACGCATGCGCATTTATTACTTTGGTCTGCGGACATGGGATAGGCCGTATCTTGTTACCGAATGCGAAGGAAATGGGCACTGAACTGAAAAAGGTGTCATAGAGCCATTGTGCTTCTTTGCCCTGTCCAGGACTGAACTAGAATTGACATTGGTATCGGAATTGGCCCTATAACGATTTATGTGCGTTGTGAAGTGGAACCAAGCAAGATTGTGTTTCGTCAAAGTTGCTCGGGCGATAGACATGTACATTTTCTGTTCAGTTTAGAAATCTTTCTCAAATAGGACCAGAAAACTCGGTCTTTGATAGGACCTGCAATTACTCGTCTCAGCCTCGTCATAGTTTACTGTAATTTTGGACATGTTGCTGAGTGTCCAATCAGGGAGTTGCTATAGGATCATCATATCACAGCCATTCTGATTGCGCCCTCAATTGGACCAGGGAATAACAAAGTCAATCCAGAGCAAAGCCTACATATCCATACAAATCCATACCATGTGACGTCAACCATTTTTGCAAGGTGATTTATATTTCACCCTTATATGGATATTTCGCATTCCAAATTCTGCGAATACATATCTCTCTTCTTCCAGCCTACATTCAGAGGACTCTTGTAACACTTCTATCTCCTCGGGAATTTATTACGCATAAAAATAGAACCCTTTAAAATGACAATACCTTACCACACCATGACTGTTTACTTTTATTGCTTCATACAGCGGTACCTGGTACACTTCATAGTGTTCGGGCATTCCCCGGCTTGTCGTAAGAGTTCGGTAGTACAGTTGGGGTGTTATAGTACTTTGCCCTGATATTTACTTTTAATTAGCCTAAAAATACCTCATTACATATTTTTCATATTATAACACTGACTGGTATCTTTTGCAACTGCCACGTGGTCCTTGCCTCTGTCATGATACACCAAAGTGTAAACCATTTGACGAGTTATTGGGTCGGATGTTTCTGATTTTTACTTAGAGCCTACAGGGAAAGTTTAAAAGAAGGGCTTAAGGTCATTACAGGATTTGATATGTCAGAGGGGTACTTATTCTAAGCATTTTGATGAAATTTGCATTGAAATCTGATGTGTAGTTCTCAAGATATGAGCACGTAAAGTTTTCACATTTTCAACAAAAAGTGAACTTGAAGCAAGCACATATAACATCATATCCCCACATTAGTGCACAGTCCTTTGTTGTTCTTTAGACTTGAGAGTTGATTTTCTCCTCAAAAAATCCACATTATTAAAATATGATTGCCTAAGTGGCATTAGAACTTACAATCTTTGCATCCCCACAGGGAGGTCCTATTCCAGTTAACTCCAAAGTCAACACAACAGTCTAATAAAACAAAGGGAAACAAAGCATTCCTCGTCAATGTGAGGAAGTGATATAAGCTCTGCTGTCCTCAAACTCACTTTGGAACACAAATCTACTGACTTCATTTACTAATATCTCGAGAACTACATGTCAAATTTGAATGGAACTTTCACCACAGTGTAGTTTTGGTTCCTATTTCACATATGAAAATTAAATATTTGCTTACACCTTCCCCTTAAGCAAAAAGTTAATTTTCAGATGTGGAGGAAGAGCACAATATACAAAGTGAGGTGAATTTCCATTCAAATAGAACTTGTATTTCTCCATATATGATCAGTAAATAACGGTTAAGAGATTTGTGTTCCCCAAAAGTGAATTTAAGGGCAGTAGAAGTTATATCACTTCTTCACATTTACTTTTTTTGAATTTAAGATTGTTGTGTTGACCTTGAATCTAATCGGGATAGGACCTCACTGTGGAGAAAGCAAAAGTTTGTTAAGTTCTCATGCCACTTACGCAGTCTCATTCTGAAAAAATCAGATTGAGTACCGTAAATTGGTTATGAGGTTTCAAGAAAAACAGACTGAAGACTGTCCAATAATGTGAGGATGTAATTTCAATATTGTATTTGCTTCAAGTTCACTTATTGTTGAAAATGTGCCAAATTTACCTGCTCATATCTTGAGAACGACGCATTGGATTCAAATGCAAATTTTACCGAAATGACGAGAATAAGTACCCCTTTAACATATCAAAAACTTGGTGTAACCTTAAACCCTTCTTGTGAGTATTACCTTCAATTGTCATTATGTAAATTGACTTTTTCTTTGCTCACCTTGAAGCAATAAACTGAGATTGTATCTGGATGAGCATGATTTTCAGACAATTGTGGGAGGGCTTAAATAACCAGTCCTCTCACCCCAAACTGCAATTTTGGTAGGGGTGTACCAAAATTCTCAATTGGCTTAGCTCTTTGATTGACTGTTCATTCAAGCAATGCAAAGTGCCAAAGCTTGCATTACCCAGCGTGAACTGTACTGAGTGTGTTTTGACTATACACATTGAGCCTTTTTATACTCACCCTGAAACAATAAACTGAGACTGTGTCTGGATGAGGATGAATTTCAGACAATTGTGGGAGGGACTTAAAGGGCAAGAGCAGTCATCCCAAATTGAAGTAGTGCAGTAGACTGTCCAGTTTCATGACTGGCTGTTGGGAGTCATGTGACAACATTTTTTTCTCTTCAAATGTGAAATTTAACGGAAGTAACTGCTTGGTTTACCTTGAATTTGCGATAGTAGAGTCATAAAATGTAATGAAAGATACTTTGAAGAGAAATGAAACGAAAATTGTGTTATTTAACTTTTCCTTCAAATAAATTTTGGAGGGACTGCTCCTTACCTTTAAGTAAGAAGGTTAGGAGAATATTACTGCTTGGGGTGAGAGAATTGGCCCTTTAAGTAAGAAGGTTAGGAGAATTGGTACTGTTTGGGGTGAGAGAACTGGGTCTTTAAAGTTGTAAAAGTATTAAACCAGGTCAGTTATTTAACATTTTGTGCATCCTGGTTAGTGACTACGTTTGTGAACGTTTACGCAAAGGCTGTGTTGTGAGAGGAATGAGCCGAGGCTATGTAACGAACACACAGCCCTGTTCGAGGGCTAGTTCGATGAGTGATTGCACCACTTCTACAAATGAAATTGTACTTTCCTTTTTGATATTTTAAGTAACTTAAAGCATCCAACTGAATAATATCGATCCTATACCTATGTCCAGTTTAAGTACTGGACTACCATATACCAGGGAATATCTCACATATCTCAAGTGACACCAGATTTCGCCGATGGCGCGTCAGCATTTCTTGATCCACGAACCACCGGTGTATGAGGTACTAAGGCAGACCTAATTGCGGAAAAAATGTAAGCCTATGTCATTTCAGGCTGATTTGCAATGAATATTTCCGCTAAAAAGCTGCAGCACCCATATAGTCCCGCTCTTACTGCAAGAGGGGAAATACCCAAACTTTAGTCAATCAGAGTGCCAGTTACTGCAATATTATGCAATATGGGTAAACACAAATACGGCATCGGTATTGGAATGCGATAGTGTGAATAATTGAGATGATTCGTTAGTTATACCAAAGTCAAAGTCAATGTAAGGTACCGTATAATGGACATTGATTATTATAAAGCATATAATTGTTGCATGGAACCACCCTGTTTAGAGACCTTATGAATTTACGTCACTCTTACGTTTTTTCCGTGAAAAAACAATGGAGCACATGGCGGCACTTTGCCTCGCGTGACGCCATAGAAGCTTTTCACGTGACGTATTTCAGCCATTTGAGGGCAACTCTCATATATACGTAATGTCTGCCTTCGAAATATGACTGTTGTTAAACAATAGTCATGACGTCACTGAGAAGCATCTGTAATAAATTCATGCAAGCGCGATTTACAAATAACTATACACGATCGTTGGTGGGTCTTGAGATGGTGCGCGTGGAATTTCCTCTGTAGAGGGAGCTCTTCGATTTCTTCCGTGAAATTGCCTTGCTCAATGGAATTATTTATCATATAAACAAGTTCCAATTTCAAAATGGATTTCCCAAAATCCATGTTTTTTCCATTTATACCATGGAATACAACCCATGTCCATTTTTGTGGTGTAAAAGCTAAATATTTCAATTTTCTCATACCCCACAATTATTTACCACTCAGCATTTTCTCCAAAATGCAGAAGATATGTGTGATATAATATCATACAGCTGTCCATTTTGGGATGGAAAATCCATTTTGAAAATGGAATTTGTTTATAGCTGTGCGGTTATAATGCCATTAAGCTTACTGCTGATTTATAAAAGTAAGTTGGCCCTGAAACTCTTAATGCTTCAAGGCAGTCAACTCTCACCTCAAACTGCAATTTGTTGTAAAATTCTGCAGAAATCCTCAATGGGCACAGTTATTTGATTGACAGCAAATTCAAAATGATGCAGAGTACTGTGGTCGGCATACTGCAATGAGAGTGTTCCGATTACACATTGGGTCTTGCATACTCACAGTGAAGCAATAAACTGAGAATGTTTCTGATTGAGGATGAATAGCGGATGCATTTGTGGGAGGGGCTTAGGCAAGTTGGTTAAGAGACTTGTTACTGTTTTGGGGGGCGAGAAGATTAGGCATTTCAGACCATACTAGGGAGTAACAAAAACAAGTGTTTATGCTAGGGAGGTACACTACTTGCTATCGGTATCATGGGCGCCGTTTCCCCCAGGGACACAGGGACGAGTCCCCGCCAAAAATATCAGAGGTGGGGACATGGTATAGGGCTTATGCACCTACGTCACTGCGTTGCACATCTCTCTGTTTTTCCATCCAGGCGTCCGTTTTACAACAATTGTTACTTAGGTGCTGTTGTGCGCGGGTTTTGGTAATACCACTACTACCTTTGATCTTTTTCATCCAGTGGGACACTCTGACGTCATGTTTAATATCTATACCCGGTCCCCACCATCTTTTGAGTGAATTTTGGAAGTCCGACTGTCCATGATTTCCTGCTATACCGCGTTAGATGAGAGTAGCGTGTATAAACACGAGATTTATTCACTTTCGTACCGGTTTTTATAAGTTCACACTTGCCACTTCCTCCCCTTGCACTGGCTGATTTTGCACTCTAACGACTGATGCTGCTCATCAAAGCTCTAGTTGACCCTGTTCGCCTTTCTCCAGCACACTATTCTATTTCATCTGCTTTGTTTATTTGCTTATCTGTTTGTCTGGGAGCTAATGCAGAACCCAGCGGTGGAACCAGGAGGGCATACAGGACTCCCTGTTCAGTCTTTGTGTATTCCATTGTTTTTGTTGTTTTTGCGTCAACTTGCGTGTAGCTCCCAGCACATATTAATGGGACCCTGTGCCCAACTGCCGTGCCCATAGGGCGGTAAAGGAAGGTGAAGATGGACCACGGACTTATATACATGGACACAACATATGACGTATACATCCTATCCGCAGATGGTCGCCACCGGCTGGGACAAAAAAGGCGCACCAAGATGGCCGCCGTGAAGCTATAAAGTGTCTTATTTGACGACCACTCTGTTACATTTTAAACAAAAGTTTAACTTTAATGGGAAACAATATCTTATTCCTGCAACACGTGAAGTGTTTTTAACCTTACCTTGCCATATTTCAAAAATATTTCACCTTTTTTGCAAAATCTGGGAATTGACTTGATCATGTCCAAGTTTCACACAAAATCATAGCAAACAGCCACCTTGGTGCGCTTTTTCTCACATATACGGTAGCGTCATGCAGTATGCTCTGTCCATGTATAGGAAGTCAGTGAGATGGTCTAAATTCTTGTTTTATATCGGCTCATTATGATGTTTGTATTTGATAAATTTATAATCAGTAACTCTTTTTCTTGTATTTGTTTAATTACTATTTTTCATGAAATATTTAAAACCGAGAATTATTAAAATGAATGACCCATTTTGATCATAATTGTGTCTGGGAAATGCAATTTCGGGCAATTTTTTTGGGGGGGTGGAGGAGGGGGTAGATCTGTCAAAAAAATTCTGGTACGCTCCGCGCAAACTCATGGTCGCGCTCCGCTAAGATAGACACGTCCCCACCAATTTTCGAACAAAACGGCGCTCTTGATCTGAATACTCTCTTTCAACTTAGACGTCGCTAATATTTGCTGATGAAAAGGATATTTTGTGAAATGGATGAGGATTTTCTAATTACAAGGACTTTACATTTATTAGAACATTTTTATATGTCCATTTTTATATCTTTACGCGAAAACCAAATTACACCAGATATGAAAAGTCATAGGCCTATATGGGTTTCATATCGGTGGGGATATGATCGATATTTGATGTAGATGTGGGATTTATAGCCTACACCTGGCCAGAAATATAACTGGGCAGATATTACCCAGATATAAACCAGAACCAACCAGATATATGCCATATGCTGATATGTGGCCAGATATAAACTACAGTGCGACCAAATACATTGTCAAGTGGTTAGAGCATCCGTCTTTCCGCCGGGAGGTTTGGAGCTCAAATCCTGGCCGGGTCATACCTAAGACTTCAAAACATTATACTGCCATTGTGCTTTGTGATCAGCATAAGCAATTGAGTAGGGAAAACAAGCCCAGTGTGCCACATCTCGAAAAAGGCCGTGGTCGGCCTGAAACTAAACTAATTGGCCCAGAAACTGAGGCGTAAATCCTCACCCTACTCTGCAGTACTTTTGACAAAAGGTAATGATTTTTTTTTTATAAAGTCATCGTTGCCATCATGTGTCTCAAACAGTGTCAAACCAAACTTACTCGTTAAGCTTGAAAATATAGTGTATTGTTATTGTTACTCTCTGAACATAAAGTACGTTATCACTAAATCATTCGTGTGAGTTAGGTTTCCAATCGGTTGGAAATTGGCGGTAAAACCGCTCATGTAAATGAATGACAGGAATGACTGAAAAATCACACATAACATTAGATTGATACTAAAAAGTGCCATTCTTGAAATCGACGCTATAATATACATATTGTTGTTTTTGTTTCCTACAAGTCGATAATTCTGCACATCATTAGACACTTCGTTTAATTTCAACAAAGAGTGCCCAAAAATGGCCAATACATAGTCACTTGTATATTTCATCGCACAACGAAATGCTGGCTAAAAACCTATTATTTTCAAGTCATTTGTGACCATTAAATCTGTGCTGTTCAAACCAAATCTCACGAAAGGTTTTCAGTCTTTCAATAGCGCCGAATCACTTCATTCTAATTTTATTTCAGTATTAAATGTTTTTTTTTTTTTGTTAAAATTGACGATCCATTACATCTATAATTTAGATATCGATCAGAGATCTTCGTCGGCTACTTTTCTTTTGAAACCGACATCCGAGCGATATTGAACGGATACAATGCATTTCTTTGCATTTTCTCTTCTCTCTTGAGAACTGATTGTCATTAAAATGGCATAGAGAAGACGATATTAAATACGGTGGTAGAAATCTCAGCAGTTGACGCATTGGAGGAGTTGAATCTGAAGCAAGATGCAGGTCACCGGCCTAGTAGCAATCACGTTACTGTCAGTTATATTTGTGGTAGGTGTGCCTGGTAATATTATCACTCTCACCGTGTACCTTCAAAAGGCTGGTAAATCAAGTACCTTCGTTTTCATCTCCTTTATGGCAGTTTCAGATTTTTTACTATGTTGTTCAATACCTATTCAAATCGTTTTCGTATTTCAACTGGATAGAGGCGTCCCAAATCTTTACTTCTGTAAAAGTATGCATTTCGTCACAACAGCGTGCTTAATTTTGTCGATCGTGAGCGGAGCAGTGGTAGGATTTGATCGTTACGTAGCCGTCTGTCGTCCTCTCCGACGACGCCTGCCTGTTAGCACCTCTGTAATTTTGTCAGTAATATGTTCAATCATAGTCATTGTGGCTGCCATGCCTAGCTTAATTATTACCACGGTGACCAATTATGGGAGTTTTTCATTATGCAAAACGCCAGCATCATCGGAGTCGGTTCTTTTTAACATTAGAAAATACGTCTTAGTTGGAATATTTGTAATTGCAACATTGATAACGACTATGTGTTATGTCTTCGTTTGGAGAGCTATTCATCGCCACAAGGCGGTAGGATCTAAATTAAAATTGCCGTCATCTTTAGATAACAACTCCACTCTACATAGGAATCAATCAATGGAATTTTATTCACATTTCATTACCAAAACTGGCCATAAGCCCTGCAACGATAGATCCCACTTAGTACAACACGATGGGATTGGCAGCACCAGGGATTTACAACAACCCTCTTGTGGCGCTAACCAAAGAGCCGATACTCATTCAATTGCGATTGATGGGATTAAATCTTCGGGACCGATAGCAACTCATGGAAGACATGATAACACAGACAAAGGATACCTTGCTCGGTCACGTGATAAGATCAAATCATCAGGAGGGATACGTAGGCCTACAAAGCCGTTTGTTCCTTTGCCCAAAGTGGAAGTAAGTGATAACATTTTAAAGGAAACAACTGACGAAACAGATGTGCACCGAAAATCAGACACAAGCTTGTTACTTGCTAATAAAGACAATGTCTACCTCGGTACGATACAACGACCTTTTGTCCATTTTCAGTCGAACAAATCTTGGTATGTGACAAAAATGAGGGTAGATGATTCAACGGGTCCAACCCATGCTGCTGTCTCATTCCAAGATGTGGTTAGGACTGGGCAAACCCCCTCAGAGATGCAGGAGATTGGTAGCAACAATGAGAGGACCATGAAGGAATCAATTCAGAGGAAGCTGACAATTATGTTATTTCTTTCTACCGTGATAACAACTTTAACTCTCTTTCCAATGCTGACGGCAGTGCTCACACCTGACACGGTAGCAGCATCCGCCAAACAGAACAACCGTGGACTTCTCTACGGCACCATTCGAGTGTCTCATCTTTTTGGGTTCATTAACTGTTGTACTAATCCGTTTGTGTACGGTTTATTTGACAAGAAATTCCGTAGAGAGTGTGCAAGGGCAATAAAATGTGTAAGGCAACAAGTGGAATGACTCTACCTTATTACAGTTGTTGGTTGTTCATGGCCACAACGGAAAACACATGGAAACCAACAAATCTCTAGTCTTGACTTTGTTGAAACATTTGTATCTCAAAATAAACAATGTAATCATTTGACGTCATTTACACTCAATTCTGACTGCTATTTTCAAGAAAGCAACAATGTAAATTAACTGCAGAGTATATACAGGCGGTAACCAGGTAACAGGATTATAAAAGAAGGAAGGGGTAGAATAACGCAAACCGAGTGAGAAGGCGAGATTGAGCGGGAGGGGTCTAGGGACTCTCTACATGGCCACGGCTGAGGTCCAGGATCAAAGACGTAAAAAAGGGTCCCAAAGAGTGAGGTTTCCTGAAATCCTGAGGTTTTATCGTGTCTTTGGGTGAAACACAAAGTCTTGGGATGGGCAAGTTTGTATCAAGGACCTCATAAGAAGAATACGAGGTGGAAAATGGTCATTACTGAAGAAGGATACGAAAATACACGCAGAAGTGAATTCGAAGCAAACATATTGATGCTTTGCTACCGTCGCATGAATTTTTATGTGACCTTTTAAATTCAAATTTCTATTTCTACTTATTACTTTAAAAATGATCGGTTGTCAATGGGTATTTTAACTAAACTTCAAATCATTTCTGATCCAACGTCATTTCTACATTACCTTCATAGCAGTGTCGATAATACACCTTCCCCTTAGTTTGACGTGCACATTCGGACCAGTTCAACCAGTAATGTGCGCAGGAGTAATGCACGTAATCAAGGCTACACGTGGGCAAAAAAAAGAGAGAAAAGGTCATGCACGTGACGTCACATAGACCTTGTGCATTGACGACAAAATGACGTCATCCTTGGGGGCAAAATAATGAACATGTGGCCGCACGCATAAGAATTCGCCTTGCACGTGTAGCAGACTACGCGCAAATTCGACTGGTTGAAAATCAGCTGTCTGCATTTGTCGCTGTTGGTTTGTTTTGCCCCAAAGGAGGGCGTACTTTCCACTCTGTGACATCATATGCATAAGGTCCATCGAAATCCTAAGCTTTAGCTTTGGATATCTATGGAACTGATCGTGCGCAGATGGTGTGTTACCGAAACGCGCTCACAACAGCACCTTAGTAACAATTGTTGTACAATGGACGCCCATATAGCAAAATAGAGGGAGACCCTCAACGCAGTGCATTCGGTTCATGGCCTCTTTACAATATAGATGAATCCGATTAGCGCTTGTTTTTAGTGACCGTAGGCCACCATTAGCGGGGTCCATCAGCCTAAAACCTTCTTTATTTATTATTTGCACGAATTTCAATTTTAGTGAACTTGGAGAATATAAGATACAAATTAGTGTACAACCACCCATGATATAGGTAAGCAAGGAAACCCAAAGATTTAAAGGTGATGGACCCAGCTATGACCGACTGAAATCAGACCATCACTCGCTGTTTGGATTCTTGTATACGTTTATAGAGGTTATGCAACGACGTCCCAGCGTTGAGCGTGTCTCTGCTTTCCATCCAGCCGACCATTTTACAATTGTTACTAAGGTGCCTTTTTACGCGCATTTCGGTAACACAACGAAGCAACGAAACGTTCTGACATCACGCGAATAACCTCTGTAAAAATAAACGAGGGAAAGAAAATGAAGGCAAAACATCTTCTTGACATTTTAACGTCAAACAAAGCTTGTGCAGGCTTCTGAACACCTACTCTATATGAATTTTAGATATCAGAACCTTCATATAGACAAATCCGGAGAGCAAGTGTTGGTCTGATTTGAGTCGGCCATAAGTGGGCTCTATTACCTTTTAATCTCTCTGTTTCCTCGCTTACATGTGTCATGGATGGCTTAACGCTGACATGCCTCTTAATTCCCTCAATTTCACTGTATGTGAGGGTGCAAAATTACATTTAAACAGTAAATGAAGACGATTTAAGGCTGATGGAACCCACTAATGGCTGCTTACAATCACTAAAAACAAGCGCTGATCGGATGCTTCTATAAGCTTTAAATTTGAAGACAGATGTTCGTCATCTATAGTGCATCCTCGTCCTGGGTAGCGAAACTCCCTATTGGAACTACTCTTTAATTGACATAAAAATCAAAAAATGAGTAGTAGCTCACTACATGCACTAAAAGTGTTCTGACTACACATTAGGACCTTTTCGCTCACCAGAAATAATGATTATTCTCCTAAGTAATAAATTTTACTTACAAAAAGTTTCACTGGCAGACGCGTTGTGAGAAGAAGTATCCTGGGTTGGAAGAAATGGAGCTATTCCGAGTGACTAGTGTCTGCCTTTAAATCACTTGAACATCAAAGCGTAAAATAAATAATTCATATTGCAAAGAAAACTGAACAAGTCTAAAACGTCATAAAATCAAGTTCATCGTACTATGAGTAGTGGTCTAATGTTCTTCCCTTTAACTTGACGCTTATTTCATAAGATCATGCGAAATCGGAAGAAGTTTTTTTTTATATTCCTCACTTTGATGTTTATTTCATTTTGGTTCAAAATAAAAAAAATACATCTAAAAAAGGAATCACTTTGAAAGTCTTAAAACAAAGTTAAATAAATAAAGAATTAGAAAAGTTGTTTATTGTTATTGTATTAACAGCTAAACCAACATTCAACACGATATTATTTGCGGTTCATTTTCTACAGGTCCGTTGTAGTACATTAGTTCATTGACGTAACCAGAAGGATGAGCGAGGGGCCTGCCCCCCCCCCCCCAACAGAGCATGTCCCGTATAATTTTGAAAAAAGGATATGGAACATACAAATTGATTTCAAATGATAAATGTTGCACGATATTTTATCTGAGGGTACTTCAATTTTCACAGATTTCTCAAAGGAGAAAGAACCCCTCCCATACGACCCCTCCCCCACACTGGCCACCTGATCCTGCTGCTAAGTGGCCAAACAAACAAAAATTATGGTTACCCCAGTATTTCAGGGTCGGAAGCACAGTCGCCAGTCTGACCGTATGACTATGGAGCTGGCAACAAAGCGAATGGATCCAAACACTGGCTACTTTGACAATAGATGTTTTTTTCATACGACGTCATAGTACTCCCCAGTTTCCATGTTGATACTACGTGGTAGACTAAACTTGATACGCTTGCTCGTTGAATGTGTACACACCGCGTAGCACAGAGCACACTTGGCAGTGCGTTCCCCACAAAGACATGTTATCTGGCAATGATTGTCCTCCAGCATGACGGACCCAATCAAAATTTCAAGACGACTTCACATAGAGATGACGGAATACTTAAAGCCTACGGTAATTCTCTCACCCCCAAATAGTTCCAATTCTCCTAACCTACTTACTTAAACCCCTATCACTACTCTAAAATGCATCCTCATCTAGGCACAATCCCAGTTTATTGCCTCATGGTGAGTACACAAAACCCCAACGTGAAATAAAAAACATTCTCAGTACAATTTATGTTGTGAAATTTAAGCTTCGGGACTCTGGCTTTTTTTTAATTGTTGTCAATCAAAGAGCTGCACCAATTAATAATTTCTGTGGACTACTACAGAAATTGTAGTTTGGGTGGTAGGATTAATTCCTTAAGTGAAGACATCAGTGTCCGATCCAGGATCTACCAAAGGAGGGGGAGGGGGGTTGGCTATGGTACAGGTTTGGGAGCAGGTCAGGTCACATCAGCCAGACTATCTAAGTGACGCACTACCTCTTGTTTGTACAAGAAATTTGTTGGTTTTACAAAGAGGCCCTACGGATGTCTGGAACCGGCACTTCTTGTACTTTTAGCTGGTTGCACTCAGTCTCAAATATGGATCTCGTGTATGAAATTTCGTAATCAATGACAGAAAAAACCCTCAATAGTATACACATAGTATTGCTTTCACTTTTTATGGACCACGGGTAACGAGAAGGGATGGCCCAAGCGCACAGGCGTCAATCTGTACTCAAAAGAGTGGGGAGTGGATGGCATGACCACTTCCGTCAAAAAAGTACTGTGTAAAATTCAAAGTCAATGGGTGCATTTCCGAAAAGTGGGGTCACGTGTTCCCCCAAATCGACGCCATTGATAAAGGAATGATTAACATACTTACTTTCTGGTCAGGAGTACATGGATTGCCTTCCTGGCAGGGGGATGTCTAAGGATAGGCAGGGAGAGGGAACGTACTGGTTGCAATGACGGCGTTTCGGGGGGTAGGAGGGGAATTTGGTCCACCAGATTTTAGCCTTGCCCCACATCAAACCATCAGTTAGGGTTAGGCTTTTCCAAAAAGTAGATGTAATACCTTTACAGCGACTTAATTTTTCATCCACAGATATGCTGAAATCTCCGACGTTCCGAGGACTTCGCCACCTGGACCCCATCCCCAGAAACGGGAGTGGGCTCCACTTTAGACTGGGTTTACCGCGGAAATTTTTGCCTCCCAATATTGTCCTTTATTCTTGGTCCCCCGCCCTAATTTTGACATTGTGGCGCCGCCACTGACTGGTTGTCTACTCCCCTTTGATTCTTTTAGACTTTCACGTGGAGTGTCTAGACCATGGGACGCAAAGTGATGAAATATTTGTTGCTTTAGCCAATTAGCCGGAGTTTCTTTAACTTGGAAGTATGTTTGGCTTTTGTCAAAGATGTCAAGATCGAAAAGAATCGTTTACATTTTGTATTCACGTCTACGTTGTTGGTCAATACTCGGAGGAGAAGAGAATTGTAAAAATTGAAAATCCGACTCAACAGCATCATCTTCGAAATTTTCCCCAGCCCCCACCTCTTACGGCATTTGGCAAATATTGAGGACTGAAGAAACTTGTAGTCTCATGTAGTCTCCAATTTCTCCTTCATGGGGAGGGGGATAAGTCCTAAAGGTAAGCGGGTAAGAGTGTGATCTGGGGAGAGGTAAGTTTCCCTAACATTGGATTGTTTTTACAAATAAGTTTCTGAATTAGCTCACTAGGGCAACAAATGCATACAAAATTCTTTTACACTCTACAAACAAATCCCCATCAAGAGTGAAAATTCGTGCTTTTTGAATTGAATTTTACTCTTCCTGGAGTGGATTTCAGCGCTCCACCCCCGAAAGAGACATCAGTGGTGTTGCCATGGTGGGGGGGGGGGGTGAACCCCAATGACCCAACCTTGCAATGCAAAAAACAACCTAAAATAGCGGTTTTTCTCTCTATCTTTGGACTTTTCCCTTATGTCGTGCCCCCCCCCCCCCCACCCATGACACAATCCTGGCGACGCCCCTGAAAAACAAAAACATCAAGTCAAATGGGGAAAGAACTGGAATCATATCTAATATTTATAAAGATTCGTTTCAAAATTGACTAGAGATGGTTTAACAATCAAACCATTCGTTTCATTTATGAGTCGAATCTAGAGAAAGATTTGACAAGATTCCGTCTCGTGTCCCAGTTGATTAGATTCTGTTCAAATTTGACTAGGATGTTTCAGAGTGTTTGGAGTGAATTTTCTAACCTTCACTCTTATACTCCAACGAATGAAATTTCACTATTTTTTTCGAGAGTTTATGCCTACGTCGCAACGGTAGCCCAGCTATAATTAGCCTGCGTAGCGCTCTGTGGCTGCAGCCCCCTTTAGGCTGCCGCCCCTCAGAGTTGATTTTTGGTTGAGATGAGCTGGACGAAAAAATTCGTCCGCCTAGTGGGCTAATCTATAATGGTCTTGATCAGTGGTGCTCAAGCAACATGACCGATGACTTGACGGAGGGCATGTCAGTCTCTCCACCGTGACAGCAACATTTAGGCTATCATCGTATCACGCGGGCAAATCATATGGCAGGCCGATTGGTCAAAAAGCAGCCTATACACAAATCCGGACAGATTGTGATAGTCTGATTTTGTCGGCCATTACTGGGGTCCATCACCTTTAATCTTTAAATTTCCTTCCTTACCTGTTCCATGGATGGTTGTACACTGAAGTGTATCTTAATTTTCTCAACTTCACCGAATATGAGGATTTAAAATTCATGTAGACAATAAATGAAGACGATTAAAGGCTGATGGACCCCACTAATGGCTGCGCACAGTCACTAAAAACAAGCCCTTATCGGATTCGTCTATACATCTTTGGCAGCAGTAGTAATAATAGCAGATATAGTAATAAGCTAAGGTTTTAGAGGGAAACCACAGTTTAACCAAAAAAGTCAGTTTTCTTAAAAGTCACCTTCCTGACTATAACACAGTATTAAGCTATTTCAGCGAGCTGTATTTGTAATATGTAAAATGCATATATTTACTCCACAAATAAGAGGTCTGGACCGCTTTGAACGTCGAATATTGGGAAAGGAGTTGTCGGGACACCTTGGACACTCCTACTGTATCCGCCCATGAATATACAAAGGACCGCATGAAATTACACCGTTATAGAACTCTTTAAGAATGAAAACAATAATTATTTTTAGCATGGCTTACGATAACTTCAGTATATTTTCTTTTCGATTATATGTATAGTACTTGTTCAGCTTAAATACTGCGTGTTGTTCTCTTCTATAAAAGGAGAAGTTTAAGCAAAAATTTAATTTCCATATGTGTAAGAAGAATAAAACCTACATAGTGTGGGGAAACCTCCATTCAATTTTGGCTGGTATTTTTAGACATATAAGTAAATGACGTCATAGATTTGTGTTCCAATGAGAACTTGAGGGCAGCAGAGCCTATATCAATTACTCAAATTGACAAGAAATGCTTTAAATTATGTCCCTTTATTTTTTCAGACGATTTTGTCGATCTTGACTTAAATAGCGAGAGGACATCCCTGTGGGTAATGCAAGATTTGTCAAGTTCTCATACTCTTTACGCTATCATATTCTGATTACATGGGATTGTTAGAGAAAGTTGGTTTTTAAGTTTAAAGAAAAGCAAAAGACTTTGTGTTCATGTGAGGATATGATGTCATACATGCTTCCTTCAAGTTCGCTTTTTGTTGAAAATGGAGGACCACACATCGGTTTTCAATGCAAAGTTCACCAAAATGGTTAGAATAAGTGCCCCTCTAATGTATCAAAAGGTGATGTGGCCTAAACACTTACTTATTCGTCACTACCAACAAATGACTGGCGCAATTACTTCACCAATCCCAAAAGAGCATTACTTTATAAAATGCCATTTGCTAAATCGACAGAATGTAGCAGCTCACTTTATGATTTTCTTTTGCTTTCTGAAGTCGATAGTTCTCCACTTAATTGGAATTTTCGATTAACATTCACAAAGAGAACCTTAAAATGGCAAATATTAGGCCACTTTTATATTCACCGCAAACGAAATGTTGCCTAGAAACAAATTATTTCCAAGTCATTTGTGACCATTAAATTTGAAAAGTTCATCCGGGTCTCGCATATATTTTCCTTTTGTGCATTAAATATATCTTTTAAAAATGCCGAATCACTGGTATTTATGCACATCGTACACCATTTACTTCATTATAACAAGTTGACGGTCCATTAAATCTAGTTCATTTATCGATCAGAGAACGTGCCAGATTTTTTTAAAGACGTACACTATCTGACTATGACATTAAATGTAGCTTATAAAATGGATTTAGCTCTCTCTCTCTCTCTTGTACTCGAAGTCTGATATCAATAAAGACTAACTACTAGAAGATATCACATTCCGTTAGTTGGTATATTTTACATTGAAACAAACTTCATTTTGCCATTCACAGATGACGTCACGGAACTGAAAATTATCAGAGGTGGCAAGGAATTATAAAAGTCTGGCAACCGTATTGGGAGATAACATTTACTTTATGAATTTTATGGACTTCTCAAGGTTTGACTGGAACTAGTTGTGTAATGACATGATAATATCGTCAAAACAACGCATTTAGTAATAACATTATTGAAATCGTGAAATTCTTTATGGAAACGTTACTCCAGTCTTGATGTAAATTTTGGCACGTTCAAGCCCTCCGTACGTTTTAGTTAAAGGAAAATGAGATACCAGGTACGAAAGTAACTTTACACCGGTTGGACTAGGTTAACTGAATGGCTGATGGGTTTTATTTGAGTAGAACATCGTTTCCTGTGACATAAACTTCTTGGTGTCGAATATAACACGATGGAGGTAATAAACTTGATAGCAATCACGTTACTGTCAGTTATATTTGTGGTAGGTGTGCCTGGTAATATTATCACTCTCACCGTGTACCTTCAAAAGGCTGGTAAGTCAAGTACCTTCGTTTTCATCTCCTTTATGGCAGTTTCAGATTTTTTAATTTGCTGTTCAGTACCTCTTCAAATCGTTTTCGTATTTCAACTGGATAAAGGCGTCCCAAATATTTACTTCTGTGAAAGTATTTATTTCATCATAACAGCGTGTTTAATGTTGTCGATCGTGAGCGGAGCAGCGGTAGGATTTGATCGTTACGTAGCCGTCTGTCGTCCTCTCCGACGACGCCTGTCTGTGAGAACCTCTGTAATTTTGTCAGTAATATGTTCGGTCATAGTCATTGTCTCTTCCCTGCCTAGCTTAGTTATTATCACGGTGACCAATTACGGGAGTTTTTCATTATGCAGAACGCCAGCATCTTCGGAGTCGGTTCTCATTAATATCAGAAAATACGTCGTTGTTGGTATATTTGTAATTGCAACACTAATAACGATCGTTTGTTATTTCTTCGTTTGGAGAACTATTCATCGCCACAAGGCGGTGGGATCTAAATCCAAAATGACGTTATCTTTAGATAACAACTCGACTCTATACAGAAATCAATCAGTTGAATTTTATTCACATTTTATTACCAAAACTGGGGCGATGTCCCGCAATGATAGATTAAACTTTGAGCACCACGATGGAATTGGCAACACTAGGGAGTTGTCACAGCCCCATTGTAGCATTATTCAAAGGTCACGTGGTCATTCACTCCATGCGAAAAAATCTGCGGAACAGGTTGCAAATCATGAAAGGCATGACAGCACAGACGAAGGATACCTTGCTCGTTCACGTGATGGGATAAGAACATGGGGAAGGGTATGTTCGCACCGGTGTGATCATTCAATTAAAGTTGAAGATAGTGATGACACTTTGAAGGAAACAAATAACGAAATAGATATGCACCGTAAAACAGATGCAAGCTTGTTACTTTCTAATAAAGACAATGTCTGCCTCGGTGCGACACAAAGATCTTTTGTCTGTTCGAAGTCCAACAACTTTGGGTATGCGACAAAACCGACGACCAATGATTCAACGGGCCCAACCCATAATGCTGTCTCATTGCAGCATGTGGTTAGGAATGGAAAAACGCCAGCAGATGTACAAAAGATGAGTAGCAATAGGCAGAGGACCATGAAGGAATCAGTTCAGAGGAAGCTGACAATTATGTTATTTCTTTCTACCGTGATAACGACTTTAACTCTCTTTCCAATGTTGGCGGCAGTGCTCACACCTGACACGGTAATAATATCCGCCAAACAGAACAACCGTGAACTTCTCTACGGTACCATTCGAGTGTGTCAACTTTTTGGGTTCATTAACTGTTGTACTAATCCGTTTGTGTACGGTTTATTTGACAAGAAATTTCGTAGGGAGTGTGCAAGGGCAATGAAATGTTATTAGGAAAAAGTGCAAGGACCCTCCCAGAAGCGAAGAGAATTTCCGTAACATAACATTGACTTCCATGATATGTTGATTATTCATGACCACAACGGAAAAATAATAACTCCATTCAAAGTACAAGTGTTTTTCACAATTTCTCTAGCCTTGAATTTTATCTTTGAAAATAAACATTACATATTGTTTTGACTGCATTATCATTTCATTCTGCGAAACAGTTTTCAGGTATCATTTCAGCTTAAAACAAGGGTTCAAGGTCACGACAGAAATCGGTATGTTACACAGGTACTTATTCTAAGCAATGTGTTGAAATTTTCATTGAAATCTTATATGTGGTTCTCAAGATATGATCACATAAAGTTTTCACATTTTCAACAAAAAATGAACTTGAAGCAAGCACGTATGACATCATATCCCCACGTCAGTGCACATTCCTTTGTTTTTCTTGAAACTTAATAGAGTTGATTTTCTCCTCAACAATCACATATTATTAGAATGTGATTACATAAGTGGCATGAGAACTTAAAAAACTTTGCATCCCCACAGGGAGTTCTTTTCTTATAAACTTCAAGGCCAACACAGCAGTCTGATAAAACAAAGGGAAACAAAGCATTTCTTGATACCTCGAGAGATACACGTCCGTTTTGAATGGAACTTTCACCACACTGTGTAGATTTGGTTCCTCTTTCACACATGAAAATTAAACTTTTGCTTGAACTCCCACTTGAACTAGTACAGGTAGTAAAATACATCCAAAAGTGAACATGAAGTCAACCTTTTAATGTACTTCAAAAGTCAGAAAGACGAAAACATTTCTTTCAATTTAAAGATCTTACAACGATTAGTTCGCAAAATGGGATTTGAACCTGAAATAATTTCTAATACAAATTTATTTGAAATTATTTATAGCAACTTTGTGCCCGTTGTTTAATAAACTTTCATGTTGGCTGTTTTGTATTCAATGCAAAAGATGAGGTCGATATTGGTTCAAGAGTAAAGCGTCGTCCAGGCAAACAATCGAAATCGACAAGAAACGAAAGCAAAATATCAACTTGATACTATGACGTCATTGAAAGATAACCTTCACTTTGCATGCATGATTCCCTAAATAGACCTTGTATTTGCCTGCATGCACGTGTAGCAGACAATGCGCGTATTCGACTGGTTGACAAATCAGCTGTCTTCATTTGCCTACGTTGGTTTGTAGTTTTTCCCCCAAATAGAGGGCGTACTTTCCGCTCTACGACATGCACAAGGTGTATGGGGGGGGGGGGGATTCGACTTGTATCATTTAGGTATAAATTTTTTTGCATGTTTAGAAGTTTATGAATTTTGTTTGCAGAAAATTCCTCCTCTTACACTGGGTGTGCTACCTCATATGATAGATGGTAGGCTTCATTATCTTCTATGGAATGGAAATGCTTAAAATGGGTTGGTTAGTTAGTTAGTTAGTTAGTGAGTTAGTTAGTTAGTTAGTTTGTTAGTTAGTTAGTTAGTTAGTTAGTTTGTTAGTTTGTTAGTTTGTTAGTTAGTTAGTTAGTTACTTACTTACTTACTTACTTACTTACTTACTTACTCACTTACTTACTTACTTACTTACTTACTTACTTACTTACCACTTCACCACTTACTTACTTCACTTACCACTTACTCACTACCACTTCACTTCACTACCACTACTTCACCACCACCACCACCACTTACCTACCACCACTTACTTACTTACCACCTCACCACCACTTCACTACTTACTTACTTACTTACTTACTCACCACTTACTTACTTACTTACTTACTTACTTCACTTCACTTACCACTTCACTCACTTACTTACTTCACTACTACCACTTCACTACTTACTTACTTACTTACTTACTTACTTACTTACTTACTTACTTACTTACTTACTTACTTACTTACTTACTTACTTACTTAGCGGTTACTTAATTACTTACTTACTTACTTAGCGGTTACTTAGTTACTTAGTTAGAATAAGTTTTACGACCCAGTTTCCAGCCTATATTGGTTCAAGTCGGGCCGGCCGCGGCCTTTTTTCAGCAGTGGCTCACTGGCTTACTAGCTTACATACATAGCATGCTTGGAAATACATAAAGATACACGACAAACTGATAAAGTAATTCTTGCAGTGAGACACTGAAACATGGCACGCATTTCTACACCGGTAACCCGTACTCTGTCCACAGTGCTATTCCATCTTGCTCATGGATAATTAGCAGAGATTCATATATTCCAAAGCAAAACCCCAAATGAATCCGAGAAATAAATCTTTAAGCTTATTTAAGATTTGGAGGTATAATACGGACAATTTTAATGAGGGAAACACTTCGCTAAATCTGTAAATATCACGCGCATGATGTCCCATTTACGTTGGGTCTAAAATCAGTTTGGGAACACAAGAACCAATTTACTGATTTGTCTCGTACATTTTAGAATATGTAAGGCACAACTAAAACTTGTGACTGAGGTCACCTTCTTACTTCAGTTCTTTTATTTACTGTCAATTTAAAGATAAAATATATCAAAGTGGGACACTACATACATCAACTGACTTTCCGAATCACCAACAGCCTAAATATCTTTTTAGCAACTAAACACTTATTTTATCCCCATTTTAAACACTAATGTTTAGCAAGTAAAAGTTTTTAATAAAACACCTTTTTAGAGTGATATCAATCGGTTTGTTGTCGCATTTAAGACAAAAGTATTCCGAGAAGCCATCCATACCATTCGGCATAGTTCTATTGCGTTTCGTGAAGTTAAAATTCATCATCTTTAAGTTCAAAAATGATTTTGTGCTAGTCGAGGATTTCGTCATGAGATCAGGAGTTTTTAAGTTTAGTGTACTCGAATTCTTTCTTTTAATGTATGTCTAATCCCTTCCTTAATAGAATAGTAAATTGAATAAATCTGAAAAATCAGAAAAGCAGTTTTATTGTTGCGATTATATGTACGTCAGTAAGTCGGTCGGTTAATTTGTTTTTGGTGCAGCTCAGATAAAAGCTAAACCGATAACGGTCTCTGTAAACCCAGTAACATCAAGCCTTATCCATGGATTATATCAGTGGTCTTCGGGTCGTTATGTTATGAATTGGCACCTTGTCAAGCTCGAAGATTATCCTTTGTGTTGTTGGACGCAAAAGGTATGCAGCAATATTTTGATCTCTGGTAACAAATAATTTGGGCCGTATGGGACGCCGTTTTAAATTTTATTCAGGAATTTCCGATATCTCAAATTAATTTCAGATATCAAAAATTATGCACTATTTTAGATATCTGAAATGGAGATTAATGTATCTAAAATTCATTATAACATATCTGACATAGGATTCGAGATATCGAATATAGAATGAGAGATATCTAAAATTGAATTCAAGACATAAGTCTTAAATTGAAATAGAGGTATCTGAAATAGAATTCGAGTTATCTGATATAGAATGAGATATATCTAAAATTGAATTCACGATATCTGAAATAGAACTCGAGTTATCTGAAATTAATTCGAGTTATCTGAAATTCCTGAATAAATGTTAAAACAACGTTCCATAGTGCCGGGACCAGACATTAGCCCACCTCAAAACTACAGTGACCCCCAAACCACAAAGGACAAATTTTGGTCATTTACACCTCTCCATCTGTCGGTCCAGAACTCCATGGACCGTGATGGACCCAGCCTCATTCGGGGTGCATGGTTGAATGAGAATTGTTACGTGATTATTTATTTAAGCAGAGCGTCACAACCAGTTGCTCAGGAGCGGTATGGGAACCAATCACACCTCCCATTTCACCAGAAAAGATATTTCCGCCCACCCCTATTTCTCACTTAAATACGTTTCCCAGCTTATCTTTTTCCAGTCGGAATATGATGGGGACGTGACCCCCTTAACATGGCGTGCGCCCCTTCCCATGGCGACGCATGCTTCTGAAGACAGAGGAGAAAGGAAGTTAGATGTAAATGTCATCACGCAATCGTGATCGAGTGTTGGGGGTCTCACTACATACAGTTAAAGGGAAAATTAAATAAAAAACAAGTTTACTTAATTTTGATATGTGAAAGTGGGATCAAATCTTCACAGAGTGGTGAAACTTCCATTCAAGTCGGACTTTTGTTTCTGGAGATATAGTAAATGAAGTCACCAGATTTGTGTTCCACAAAGTGATCTTGAGGGCAGTAAAGGTTCCATCATTTCCCCACATTGACATGAAATGCTTTGTTCCCCTTTGCTTTCCAGACTGTTCCCTCCTAAGGACTAATAGCAGAATAAGAAGTAAGACGGAGTAATGAGCATGTCAGTAATTGTTGTTTGTTTGACTACCAACTGTTAAGGAAGATAGCTATAAGAAGTTTTTATAGAGGGTTCTTAGATTGTTGTCCTAGGGGAGGGGTCTGAGGAAGAGCGTGTCCCCTCCCTCCTGGAAAATGTTAGCTTTTCAGAGGACTGAGATTCGAAATTTAGCTATTGTATGAAATATTTTGACGCAAATTTAAACACCAATGCAAGACATAAGGAAACGCTTTCTCGTTTCGGTCAGATCAGGGAGCTAGTCAGACTAGGTCAGACCCCCCCCCCCCCCCACGAGCTCAGTTTTCTACCCACCACTTCCAGACTTGGGACCATGATGACCCCTCCCCCTTTTGTGTCCTATTTCGAATTGCCTACGTTCGGGGCAATTATCAAGTTCGGTGCAAAGCGAGATTTGATCAATTAGGCGCGGGCTTGACTTCTGTTTACATTTCTAGGCATAACCGCAATGTTGCTGATTTTTCATTGACTATACCGAAATTGTCGCGCAGTCGAATCGGTAACTGTCCGGACCCGAGTGAATCACGACACACAACTCCCCTAGCAGGCCCTGCAGCGTATTCCTTGTTCAGCCATATTCTTTTTGAAGCTCGTAATAAGAGCTGAGAAAACAGAGTCCTCTCCACGGGGTTCGACTGTGGTTGATGAAGTTACATCGTGCACCCACTGTCGGATCACAGTCGGTCGGGAATAAAATTTGGCTCAAATGTTACTGAACCGACTGAGACTTGACAGGTCGGTCACATTTGGGTCTTGGTATAGTAAAGCCTGGGCCTTTAGCTATCTTAACAGGAATAAAAAGAACCCGTTAAAGAGACTCAACTGATGCATCAGGCAATCTTATTGTTAAGTTGATCTATCATCAACAGCTGAACAAAGTCATGTATAAGGTTTTTAATCTAGGGCAAGCATTCCACCAGTGGGACAACTTGCAGTTTCTGGTCGAATATGAGCCAAATCCAAGTCCCATAAAACTGTATAAAACGACGCTGAACCTACTGCCATTGCGCTTGGTGCTCAGCTTAAACATTGGAGTAGGGGACACAAGCCAGTGAGCCACAACGAATGGAAAAAAGGCCGCGACCGGTTCGACTCAAGTTGAACCAATTTGTTGAAAACTTGGCCGTAAACCTCCATCTAACTTACGATACGTTTATTAAATATATGATACGGAATCGCCTTTACGTAATGCAATTTTAATACAGATGTAATACATCTAAAATATGTCAGGAAGTACAGTAAATGTCACACAAATAATTTCAAGTGTTGTTATCCCAAAGTTTCCACGTATTGGAAAGGATAAATTAAACTCATTATAACCACCACCGTTAGGCACCCATGACTACCGCCTAGACGCTTAAATCAATTTGTTAGAAACTTGGCCGTAAACCCCATCTAACAAAGTAGTTAACTACACGCTTTTTTTAATAATTGTAGGACGTATACCCTCATAAATGTCAATATAGACCACATTGAGTCAAGAAAGTTGAACAGTTGAAGACCCTGAACTAAGGCTGAACTTTTACTGTAAAGAAATATTTTTCCTTTACGATATTACTGTACTTTAATCAGGTTATAGCGTTTGGATTCAACCATGAATTGTTTCTGACGAGTAACTGATTTACGTATGTACAACTTGAATCCACGCAGAGCGATTTTTTAAGTCTAAATGGTTACCAAGTTGCTTACGTCACTGGCAATTAACTGATTAAAGGCAATGAAATTGAAAACATCCTCTAGGCATACAGTATGCTTGCCTGCGTAGCAGGTTGTACCGTGTATTCCTTGTTCAGTCGTTTCCCATGTTGCATTTAATGGTTTTGACATTTTGAAAGCTGGGGAACTGAGAAGACAGAGTCCGCTCCGCTGGGTAACAGCAGGCAAGTAATGCCACTTGCATACTCGTTTGAAGATTTCAGACGAAGTGTTTGTTACGCTATCCTGCTTAAAATATATGGCTCGGATTTAATATGCTAGGATATTAAACTGTCTGGTAGAAATAATGAGATTCGCAATTAAGATCGAAAGCCCATAGAATGACTATACTGTTCTGCTAAAACTTAAAATTAACCACCGACTTATATCTATTAACATATTAAGAACATGGGCTTTGGCGAAGTGTAATTTCTAAACAGCTTAAAAGTGTATAAAACTGTGACTTATAAAGGAGCGGTTTTGAGATAAAAGTTGTTCAGATTGTAAAATGGATCGTTAACGGTTTCAAGAAGTTTCCAGTAATAAAATTAAAGTTTGAGATTTGTCTATGCGAATAAAGCATGTTATTATATTATGTGTGTATGTGTATATGTGTGCTAAAATTTGCTTCTTTGCATACCTGCTGAAAATGTCCTTATTTTCATTCTATCAATTAGTAATAATAATTCTTGCTTTTTCTAACTGAGTATAAACATCATGCGATTGTAAGCTACATCAAGTCCTAAGAAGGTGAAGCCAAAATTTTCCAATCATGCCCTTCCCCTTAAATCCCTACAGTGTGGTACGCAGGATTTCTCAGTCTGGAAGGTAGTGATCGCCGGCCTGAGGGAGGGGTCTAAGGAAAAGGGGATACCCCTCCTGTTTAAAAAATTTTTGGCTTTTTTAAAGAACCTAGATGAAAATGAGGGTGCAAGATTTTGACAGGGTGTTAAAAGTTAAACTGTGGTGGTTCATGGCGATAAAACTGATTTTTTTATCTTTTACATGCAATCTGGTATCATGTACGCTGCCTTTCGAAGAAGAATTTGTTTTTAAATTCGCATACTTTTAGTAGTCAAAATAAAAGAGCACCAGCGATCAGCATAGGCGTACGTGAGCATTTCAGTTTTGGGTTTTTTCTTGCCTGTAAAACGCAATTCTGCCATAAAGTCTACCTAAGCGGAACGCCACTATCAGTTGGCGTGGAGCGTGAAGAAAATTTTGTAATAAAACCAGACTCAGCATTTTCCAGACTTATACGAAAAATCGTAGCCGTCGCTTTCTTCTTATGTCGTTCGCAATAAAAAGTTCACTTCAAAATAAGTTCTCAAACTACAAAATAATGAGAAAGTTATTCAAAAATTTTTTACTCGAAAAATTTAATTTTGCCCCAAACACTATGTAAGCCATCATTAGTTGGCGCGGAGGGTAGCGAAAATTTTGAAAAATCGCGATCCCTTAGATGTCCCAAAATTGTGTTTCCGCATGCTTGTAAAGGGAATCTAAACAGTCGTTATATTTAAACCTTTGCTTGCAATAGTAACATGCTGAGTGTTCAGGCAATTAGGACATAAAACGCACCACTACCATTAGATGAAATGGTCTTGAATCTTTTCACGGGAAATTTATACAACGGAATTGAAAATGTACTCATATTCCTCTATCGTGACTCTTAGCCAAATTCAAGATCCACTAAATTGATGAAATTGTCTACATCTCGACTGTCTCGGCTATAATACATAACATACTTTGCATGATAAATCGCGAACTATTGCCAGTTTGGTACGTCTATGCCCGCAGAGAAAGAGTCAAAGAGATGAGCCCCTCCCTCCCCTTTGAAATTTTTTGAGAATGTTTTCCTTACATCGGCAATCCGGTGCCATGCACAGGTGCTACTTTTTGGACGAAAATTTGTAATTTTAACAAATTTCCATATTTGGGGAGTTAAAAATGGCGTCTCTGAGGACTTGGGGGAGACAATTCCTTCCCTTTAAAATTTTTTGAGAAATTGGGTTTTCTTGCCTGCAATCTGGTGTCATATACGCTAACTTTTGAAGTAAAACTTGTGTTACTAAACTTTATTTTTAGGATTTCAATAAAAAGGTTTCCGAGAGGGGGACATGGCCCAATGCCTTTTGCGCCAGTAGGCCAGTAAACTACTTTTCTGTCCCACCAACTTCCCATCTATACTTCCCTCTTCTCACCATTTGTTTGTTTGCTCAATTTTTGCAACATCGCCGAATCACGTCGTAAAGCTGACTGGGGTGAGGGAGCTATTTTCCCTTCTCCCCGCTGGCTATCTCAAAGTGGATTTATATGGTAAGGTTTTCAAAAATCTTCACAGTCAACTTCCAATAAGGGCGAACAGGCTGATGGACAAAAAAATTGTGAAGAAATGGACATTCAGTAAATGTGCAAACATTAGGCCTACATCGCATTCACTTGTGGAGATACTAACCACTTGCGTTATTTTTATGTTAAGTTATTTATCAAGTATATCTCTTCTCCCCTCCCTGAACCCATCCCTTGAAGGTTATTTTGGGCTGCCCACATCTGAAGAAATATTTCTCCCTTCTTTCGGGAAAGTTTTCATACTTAGGTTTTGATTATGTTAAAGAAGTAACCTACAGACACATGGTTCGGGTGTTGCGGGTGGATGACGTGTATTGACTGCCAGCGAGACTGTCTAAGCGGAGAGCCACCATGATGCGGAGCGTACAAAAAAAAAGTTTGGGTGTGTTCAAACTCTGCAGATGGCTGGAAACGGTACGTGGCTTCTAAGTTGAATATATCCAGCCTTGTGAATATGAATCAGTCTATTATTTTTTTATTGATGAGAAAATATCAATCTAAGAAAAAAACTAATGTACTTCAAAAGCGTACAGCAAATATGAGGGGACTGACCATATCTTCAGCCCCTAACTTTCCTCTAGGCCGCTGACCCCCAAGGGAGTCAGCTCAAGCCATTGGCGTAGCCACGGGTGGTTTTGGGGGTTAGAGCCCCCCATGACCCAACCTTGCAATGCAAAAGACACCTAAAACAGCGGTTTTTCTCTCTATCCTTACACTTTTCCCTCATGTCGTGCCCCAACCCCCATGACACCAACCACCCTCCCCCATAACACAATTCTGGCTACGACTCTGCCTGAAGCGAATGATTCAAGATATCGATTTTCCCGCCACTGGGACCTATTGGAAATGGAACTGGACCGTATTGGGAGTTGATAGTAAAGTAAGAATGTTGGTCCAAACATTATTTCTTTCGCAGGTATAAAGAAAACTCATCTACAATCCTTTTTGTATTTTCATGCACTATAGGGCGGATTCTCTCCACAAGTGCCAAAATTTCTTGGAAGAAGTCCGTAGCCTCCCAACATTTTTCCACCGATACATAAACTTGAAAGGAGTCGTGCAGGTTTGCCGTCGAGTGGAGTCGGTCCCAACTCGAGTACAGTCAGTGACTCCTGACTCAGCCTATAACGAGAGTCTCTGTATACGGTTTTTCCTTTGAGCAACTTTGTGATTTAGTAAAATTCTCCGGGTGAACTAAGTCAGTCTGGAATAGAGTGGAAAATTGTAAAATCACCCCTGTAGGGTTTTAATTCATTTCACGAATAGTGAAATTCACATGAGTGAATTTCGAGGAGTGGAATTCACCCAAGAAAGAGTGACAACTTACTTTTTACGAGTACCTGCAATTATTAGTCTTTTTTCTCGGAATATTTCCTAAACTCAAAGATTCCATCAAATTACCTAACTGCGGTCGATCTAATATAGTCTTTTTTCTCACATTGGCCTTCTTTTTTCTTTTACGCCTGAAAAGAAAAAAGTTACAGCGTTTTTTTTTCAATATTTGTGTTTCCATGTTATTCAATAAGGCCCATTTCTTTTTTATCAAACAGCCCTTGCTCGCCCGCATATCTTCCTGTTCTTGAACAAATCTTGAACTTCTTCAGTATTTGTTTATGTATTGCACTGCTACTGAATTGTATCTTAATACCCCAAATGTTCATTTTCAGTTCGAATTGAAACTAAATTCTCTCAAACTGCCAAAGATACTGAAAAAATAAACGCGTCTCATTTATTTAATATTTCAAAATTTAAAACTTGCTCTAATTTTTTTTAAGTGTTTGCCCAATATAATACTTTCAAAATTGTTTCTAAGATTGCTAAAACGTTCAAAGTCACTCTCTACAGTGAAAGGTGTGAAATCACTCAATTAGAGTGTCAATTCAATCATTGAGTAGTGAGATTCACTCCGAGAAGAGTGAAAAATGACTGTTTGACTGCAGGGATCACTCTTTTACAAGAGTGGTCTCTGTGTGCCACTCCATCAAGAATGTCACTTAATTCTGTCAGAGTGTATTTAAATCTTTTTGGAGTAAATTTCCGCTCTTCTAGAGTGAGCTTTGTAATGGTCGCTCTTTTAACTGTTTAACGAGTGGTATGTTTTACCCTTTGTATTTTTAGAGTGTAAAAATTTGGATTTTTTTTATAGTTGTTTAAATATTGCACAAAATTGCATCTGAGGTCCGTTAACTTTCTCCTTCATGCCCAGGACGGCGGTCAAAAAAAGGAAAGAAAAATGACGTCCTTCCGTCGAGATTAATTTCATACTTTATGATGCTAACCGAGTGATCGAGTGATGTGATCATCAAACTGCAGTTAGATGGATACACACCCAGACTGGAACCATAGTTAATATATACTTCTCTGGTTGGTAAACTTAACGTGTACCTATACGCACACACGAACAAGCCAGAGCAGGTACGTTAAGCACTTCGGAAAAGTGCGTCACGTGACTTGCATGGTGCACACCATCAAATTGCTTGTAAACACTGTATGAACAACCAACAGAAAAGGTACAAAAAGGACGAATAAATAGATTGGTGTGTGAATTGAAGTACCTGAGTAAGTGGTCACCTTCGCATGCACCCAAAGAGGCCATTCATGTTCTTTTACCCAGCTGAGTTGGGCCTAATACGAGACACTGCGACGAGCCTGCGAGATCACTTTTCAACCGGAATATGCCATGTTATCATATATGTGTTAGCCTGTGTGGAATTAACGAAACGAATAGCCAGCGTTCGTCACATAGAAATACATGCCATAAGAGGGAAGGACGTGTTTCAAAAAAGGTAAAGGCTGGGAAAAACCGTAGTCTAAGTTATATGCTGTTAATGAATATGTTTCTTTACTAGGAATTAGCTTAGTGCTGTTTAGAGACTTATGTGCCGGCTAGCATATTACGTTACGTAGTAATGACGAGTCTTCACTATATAAAGGTGTACTATATAGCTGTACCGTTTGTACGGCAACATCGCGTATTACGACATGCACTAGGCTTTTTCGGTCGTTTTTCAATGAGCTGGACTGCATTATTTCTTTTAATTGGGACATTAGAACCAACTTTGTGCAACTTTCAACCCCTTCCCTCGGGTGGGTCACAAACCGTGTTTAAAAGCCTTTTCGACTGCCTTTGACGCGGTGAGAACTGTAGTGTATATTGTATAATACAGTACCGAACATTGCTGTGCTAGCGGAGTGTGCACTCTCACAGTCACACTCTCACAGTCACGTGACCGCTATAAATGCAGTTTTCTAAGTACTGCCTTTTCACGCTGAGTTTCCCAACCAAGGTCAGTGGCGTAGCCAGGATGGGATTTTTGGGGGGGCCTAGGTAACAAGTGGGGGGGGGGGCTGGTGCTTCCGAGGGTCAGGCACGGCAAGACTATCTAAGCGGAGCGCCACCATCAGTTGGCGCGGAGCGTACAAGAAAATTTTGGGCTTTAAAACCCCTCCAGATGGCCGGAAACGGCACTTCCCATGTGTTTTAAGCTGGATGTACCCAGCCTTGAAATACGAATCTCATGTCTGCGACTTCTCAAATAATGAGAATAAAAAATCAATATATGAAAAATGGTAATACATACACTTTTTAGAGACCCCAAAACTGGGCACTTCTGATCTGTGGCCTGGGGGTTGAGACTAAAGGGAACCGATATCTCCTTTTCCCTTGGGAAAAATTGTAAACTTTAGAAGGATGTAGATCGCAAATGCGGCAATATTTGAATCTAAGCGGAGCGCCACCATCAGTTGGCGCGGGGCGTACAAGAAAATTTTGGGCTTTAAAACCCCTCCAGATGGCCGGAAACGGCATTTCCCACGTGTTTTAAACTGGATGTACCCAGCCGCAAATGCGGCAATATTTGAATGGATTTCAGCTTACCTAAGGCAGTACCTTACCCTTTAACAGGAAAACCAAATATAGTTGTGTCCCCCTCTGAGAAACTTTCTTTGCGTTAGATTTCCTAGATGCAAAATAGTGCTATGTTTGGCAAAACTTTGAACTGATTATTGGCCTAAGTTTTAGGATTTTCCCTTTTTGAGGAGCATGAAAAATATCAAAATATTTTTAGTTTTTGCAGAGATTTTAAAAGGGACATACATACTACCAAAGAAACAATGCGCAAAATGGTGCAGTATTTGTTCATCGGTACATTACGTAGTCAAAATTAAAATACTACAAATAAATCTCTCAAAATAATTGAACCGCAAAGCAGATGTATGGATCATGTGGGAAACATATGAAATCCGGACCTTGTGGACATTTTACAAATCCCCCGGACGCCAGTGCCAACTAGTAAAAAAAAGGACTTGTCGAAAAAATCGTCCTATAGTGGCACCTGTCATGGGCAGGAGTGAGGCACGACATAGGCCTACTTGTTAAGGATGGAAGGGAAGAATTATCTGAAGGCAGTACCTTACCCTTACCTGCTTACGGCATATTTTGTGTATGATAAAGTATAGGAATGGTCGTGTAAGAGTGGTCTCCAGTGTAAGATTGCCTTATTTTCAGTAAATCAATCAGCCATCCGAAAGGCAGAAAGGGTCCTAACCTAACAAAGTCACATTAAAGTTTGTCGTCGAGACTTTCGTTTCATCTTCGAAGTGAAATGCAATAAACGACAGTGCAGATGACAAACGGTATCTAATTTAGTGAAAGTAGGCATTTTGAAGTTATTACTTGATTTCATACGTGCGCACAAAATGTGTTTTACACACATTCATCCATGTTCTTTTTAATTTTTACACATTTTATTTATTTACTGTCTTGAAGGAAATACTTCAAAGTTTATTTCCGTTCAAACATTTTATTTTTTTCAAGTACTTTATCAGGACGCAAAAAATCTGGGGGGGGGGGGGCTGAAGAAAATATGGGGGGGGCTAGGCCCCACAGCCCCCCCCCCCGTGGCTACGCCAGTGACCAAGGTACAGAATAATAATGCTGCAATCTCCTCCGTTTGCAAACCAATTTTTCTTCATGACAATGAGAGTAAATCGGTTTTCCAAATTGTTTGAATTTGGTCAAAATGAAGGCTTGTGTTGGATTGTATAGGTAGGGTTATAAGGACCCTCAGTATCTGACCTGTTCTTTCATTATCAGGTATTATGATTACAGAAAAAAAGTAATTTTTTAACCAGCCTTTAATGGAGAAAATTCGGTTTTAAAGGAAATTTCCGTATAGATCGTCCCCATTCCATTCATCCTGTGAAATCATTATTCCGTTAGACTGACACGCAGCAGATTTAACTTTGTGAACTCCGCACCCAAATGGAGACAGCCTTAGCCTGGGCCAACAGTCACACTTAGGCGCAATAATGAAAGCTAATAGCAGGGAGTTGTTATTTGGACACCTTGCGGTTAGGTATTTAGTTGAATACGTGTAGCCTCCTGCCCGGTACATCCTTTTAAGAGTGGCTGGGCTTTAACTCCGATACGCGGTGGTGGAAAGCCAGGGGTGGAGCCAGGATTTGCCCGACAGGGTGACCAGAGCGTCAGGGCCCCGAAATAGGCGATTTTATGTCTCGGTGGAACGTTACTTGGAAAAGTTTGAGGCGCGCGGGGCGCGCCGAAATTTTGGGCTTTCTTTGTAACAAATAATTAAAAATCTGGATTTTATTTGAAGTATTTATTAAAACTTTTGAAAGAAATTTGGCTTTTGTTGGTACTAGAAAAAATCTGGGCGTTTATTGAAGTAGTATATGTCCTTCATCAGGGAAAAATAAAAAAATTTATACGGGCGACACCTGAAATTCTTTTGGGATTACGCATTGAATCGTACAAGATTTAAGACTTCGAGACAAGACTAGAAGTTTGTCCGGAAAGTTTTTCCCTTTTTGAACGAATCTTTGAAAATTAAGAGCACATTATAATGGAGAAATTCTGGACTTTAATGGAAGAAAATTTGTTTTTTGGTAAGGTTATTATCAAAAATTTGGTGTCCTATATTAAGTGACATGCCTTTCAGGAGTAAAATAAGGTCATGCCGGGTGATTAACAGAATTGGCTTTGGTTATTTATTTTACAGAGCAGCAAAGTATCCATCGAAATTGGAAATTTGCCACTTTTAACAATCTAAAGCTAATATTGGAGAAAAATTTATTTTATGACAGTTTCGGGGTTTTATGGAGGAATCTGACGTTTCTCATGAGGGAAATCAAGTAGGGGGTGATATGTAGTTTTGTTGAGGTTACTGAATATCAACATGCAGATTTAGGCCCTCGGACCATATTGGAGCATTCTCCAGACGGAAAAATTTGGCCTTCGTATTTATTGAAGTTTTATATTTTATTTATTGTCATAGGTGTACGGGAACGTGTCAGTTTGGGAGGGGAAAGAATTGTTTTTTGTCCGTAAAATGTAATACTGCCAGAAAGATTATCTAAGTTTTTTTTTTTTTTTTAAAATTGAGATCCCCCGGAAATCAGACATTTCCTGGGCTCGTAACTAGAATTAAAGAAGTCTTTACTTTCAGATTTCTTTCGCAATAATATTATTTTCACTTCATAATACTGTCCCAAAACGAAGAATAAATTACAAACACGCAGTGTTCTGTTCAGTTACTGTATCTGTTCGACTAAAACACTATCTGTGCAGAGCGTACAGAAAATTGTTAAAAATTCTAACCCCTAAGATAGCCGGAATGGCATTTCACAGACTTGTAACTAGAAATGAAGCAGTCGTTATTTTGAGCCTTCCTTTAAAATGAAAGTTTCACTTCAATAGAGATAAAAACCCACCCAACTTGCTAATGATCAGAAAAGTACCAGATAAAAGGTACTGCTAGAATTAGATGTATACAGTGGTCTTGTCTCTTTTCGGGGGAGGGGGGGGGGGTATATATAGAAGGGAATTAAAAACATACGATGTTTTGACTGCATTAAGAACGGAAGAATCTTCGTTTAATTCAATTGTAAGGTCCACTTCATAGACGTAAGTGTCAACGTGACTGTCCGAACTCCAGACTATAAATGGTTCATGTCCCAACGTATCTGAAAATATGGCACGTTACAAGGTGACTTCAAATAAATTGTCAGTCAGACTTATGGGGAGATTTTCTCACACCACTGTTTATCATTATGTGTAGCTGAAAAAGACATAGCCGATATTACTTATCTTTGTAAGTATTCGGCTGTCCGTCCGGGCAGGCCAGATGGCAGACCATTGGGTACTGCACGTACATGAACAACCCCTCGTCTGTTTTTGTAAGGAGAATTTGGAATTGTGAGTTTCCTTGAAAAATATGGTCTTCTAAAATGCAAGATCAAGAAGGTCGTCCGAGTGACTACAGACCCACATCTTTTATCGTGAGTCTGTAGATGAAGGCTCCCCGACGAAACTGGATTTTCTCAACAACAGGGGGCGGACAGCCCGTCCCCGACCGAGGCATATCCTTGCGCGCACGGAGTGGAGATGGGATGAGGGATAGAAGAGCTAGTCAGAAGTGATTAAAACCGATTCAGATATGCTTTCAAACAGCGATACAAAATGAAAAAAAATAGTTTAAAAAGAAAAGAATCATGGTCATCCATCCAGTAACTTCAGTCCTTTATACGTTTTTTATGTTTAGTTCTGCCAGAAAAATTGCAGTCCCTACCCGACGGGGGAAGAGATAGGACAAGGTACATAGAATGAGGTTTAACAGAGTTTATACTGTTATAGGTGATTTAGATTCGATTCCGATATGTATTAAAATAGCATTACAAAACAAAAAATATGTTCTAAATGACCCATCCAGTAACTTCAGTCCATGTGGGGTTTTTATTATTTTTTTTCAATTTTTAGGCCTCCCTGACGAAACCGCCTACCTTCCCCGACGGGGAGGGGATTTCCCCGTCCCCCATCCGCTGGCGTCACCCCTGTGGAAAGCCCATATGATCAGGCCCGACGATCAAGAGTTTTCACACTGAACACGAAAGTAGGCAGGAAGAAGGTGGCGCTGTACTATTATTCAACTAGCCGCGACCATGTCAAGGGTTTTAATGAGGGTTTCCACTACAAAGGAAATTTCCTATTCCCATTAGAAATTCAAGGACGACTAATTAAAAAAAAAAAAAAAACATAATAGAATTTATTTAGTTAGATAACGCATGTTCCTTGGAACTCTAGCTAGGGAACTAAAAATAATCTGTGAACATTTCAAAGGAATTTTGGTATTTGGAATGAAAATCCGATTATGTATACTGTAATATGTATTTAATTCTAGGCAAGTGTTGTCTTCCTACAGTAGATGTAACTTAATTTGAGTGAACGTGTTCATATATCAACTTTCGTGACATTATTTGTAAATAAGAATGGCGCCTTTGGTTGTCTGTCTACAGGACGATTTTATAATTTTGTTATGAAACTGTTAAAGGAATTCTTGAATGAATTTATCCAAAATTCTCCTACCCAATCGTTGCTATTGGAGCGCCGAATGTGGAAATACTGAAGAAACGGTGCACGCTGACGAAAGCCGCCATGATCGTAAGGGGTTAACAACAGACATTTTACCGGAATTTGCAAATAAATCCCCTAAGAGGAATCATTTTTTTGCATTTTTGTCTTCTTTTTTGTCTTTTGTCTTCATTTCTAAGATGACTGCAGAAACAAGATCAGCCCTTTTCACGGTATGTAGTGTGTAATGTTAACCTTGGAAGTTGCAAGTTTTGTCAGTACAAACGTTAGGCTAATAAATGGTACGCAAGCTATGCGAGAAATGGCTTAGCCTAACCAAGAAATCAGTGCTCTGTGAATTACCGTACATATACCTCGGTGCTGGTGGTTGCATCATTTTTGCCCAGGACGAGTTTTAACGTACTTGTTAAGAAAATTATGTTTGCTTTTGTATTCAAGGAGTGGTGGCCAACTAAGAGTTAACATTAGGGTTAACATTTAGGATGCATTTGCATTGCAATTGGTGGGAAAAGTTGGGAAGCTTGGAGTTGGAGGCCCACAAGTTCAAGTTCCATGGAAGTATTGACATCCAGCCTCTTGGGGACAATTTGGAGGAAAGGAGGAAAATTTACCAGCCTTATGTTAATTGTTAGCAAATGCTTTCATTCATACAGTATGCCCGAGTCCCAGTCGGCCAAGGAATAACTTAGTTTTCAAAATTTGCACAGAGCTTTTTCTCCAAAAAAAAAAAAACTAACATAAGGCCTAGCCCAACATTAGGGTACTGTGGAATGGCCACTACTCGACTGCCCCCGAAACCCGACTGCTTTTGGTTGAAATTTCGCTTGATCAATTCAAGCACTCTATTAGCCTGTGCAGCAGTGGCTGCACACTGCCTTGATGACGTCAAATCCCCAGTAATTTTGGGTTGATGAATACCAGTGTTGAAATCGAGTCACTAGATTAGTGACTCGAGTCACCAGTTTTCAAACTTTTAAGTGACTCGAGCACAATGCTCAGTGCTTGGCAAATACACCAGGGAAACCTTAAACAGTTACAAATGTGCACAAGTTAATATTCACATGGCCAAGTAGAGACTAGAAATGATAGACATGATAAATTGAAGTTAGCATAATGAGTCAAGTTTCATACAGTATCAAAAAGTTAGAGACAAAGTTAAATTTTTGAATTTTGTGGTGTCCTGACCTGTAACATTTTTGTGCATTAGACTAATTTAAACAAGTGACAGGTTATGAATCTTTGCATATGCATACAAGGCTGGGGTTGCGGGGGCACTCGCCCTCCCAATTTGGGCAAAAGCAGTTGGCCTATTTGGGCAAAACATGATAAATTGTTACATTATTGGGGCAAAAAATCTCTTGCACCCTCATAGAAAATTACCCCTGGAGGCCTACAGTATGAATTTTTGAAAACCAAATTGAACCTTCTGGCAGACATAAAGTCTTAAACAGTTATTTCTAGACTGCAGAATATGGGGTTGGTTGCTAAGTTTGACCATTTGTCATTAGTATGTAAGGAAAACTTAACAGGTTTGGAAAAATTTGTTGAATTTCATGAACCAACTCAATGAGTCACTTTAAAGAAAAACGATTGTTGTCTGGCATTATGTTCCTCCTTAGTGTAAATGTAAAATTAGTTTGTGGTTTTATTTCTTTAATTATTTTAACATTAATATAATTAATTTATAGAAAGGACATTGAAGAAGAAAACATGTACTGTACCACATGCCCATCTGGAAAATTTATAATGCAAATATTAAGTTGTTGTGAATGTATACTTAGTATTTTTTGGGTGATATCTTGTCACCTGGTTCAATTTCACCCTACTCTATTTGGCTGTACATTAAAAAGTGTTGTAAATTATATGCCACCTCACAGCACCTGCAACAACATGTGTTGTCATGTCAAGACCAGAATAAAGATGTCTCAAGTTTCTTTCAAAGTGGTGCCATTCTGGCAGAGGACTGTATGTATAAACAGATTTCATTGGGTATTAGATTTGGCCAATGAAATGATGGCTGGAGTATTCATTTTAACTGCTTAATAGCCTTGTACTTTGTGTGTGTGTAAAGTAGGGTGTGTCCTCTTTGTGGTTAACTCATCTTCCAGTTTCTGTGACTTCAACCACAGTGTACTGTACACACAACACTGTGCTGGTATACACACCAAAGTTTCTGAATTGGTATTTATTTTGACTGCAGCTGTTGCAGACCTTGAATTTTGAAGTGTGGGAGTGCTATCGCACATTATCACTCACCTCAGATCACTGTGAGGGTGTGATTTTTGAACACATAGATGCTGAAGACAGCTGATATAAATCTGTTGAAGTTTTAAAAAAAGCTTTCTTACTGCACATACCATACACTGTAATTTCACAAGGAGGGTGATGTGTAGCCCACCAGAAAATCTAAAATTCAATGCCTGCTCTCTGTGTAAGGTTTGCCTTTTGTAAAGTGAACTCAAATCTCAGGATAAATTGTCAACCTATTACAGTAATTAATTAAAAATGAAAAATCTTGCCATACTGTACCTGTAGTAATTAGACAACAGTCAACAGCCATTTCTTATGTATGTTCTGTATTTGATCAATGTCTGCAAGGACTTTAAAAGCTGTTTCAGCAAGAGGAAGTAAAAAGTTTTGCCAAACAAAAAGTTAAAAGTATATACAGTAAATTGTGTTACTGCAGGCAAATACTGTAACTTTCATATACTGTAGGCTACCCTATACTTAATGTACCGTATGTTTACTGTTTCATCCATCAGTTGTTAAGTATTGGCAAGTCTACCCTTGATGTGTAATGTTGACATGCAGCAGTTATCCATTGGTACAAATAGGAAGGGGAGGGGGATGGGTAATAATGAGAAGTGGAATTTTGTTTGGGGAAATTTTGGGGTTCCAATTTGTAAAAGGGAGGGTGTGTGAACTGCTTTGGAAGGATGCTAATATGATTATGACAATATTACTGAATACACTACATACAGTATTAGTGATACTAACACACTGCTATGTGGTTTTTAAAGCCACAATCCTGGACAAAAATTCATGGGACAGTCCCCCGCTCCCCCGTTCAATGTTGAAATTTTTGAAATTTTGAGAATATTTTGTCGAGAACAACATTGAACTAGGGGGGAGGGGATTTTGGAAAACCAGCGAGTCTGTGCATAGGTGTTGCTACATTTGGGCAAAAATGTCCCATCATTTTTGTCCAGGATTGTCTGAACTGCTGTACACATATATAGGAGCGCACACATATAATGTAGATCATGTTGAAGCGGTCGCATTTTTGGGACAAGTTTGAGAGCCGTGATAGGAAAGTCGCGTTAGGGAAGGATACAGTAGAATTGTCCATTTTGTAATCTAGGAAACAAAGAGTTTATTTACGTAGTTAATAATCATACAGCTATTTCTCATGAAATAATTAAAAACATTATTTAATCAATGCCAAAGCGGAACGATTCTTTCATTCAGCCGAAAGTAGGAACATTAAAATAACCAGTTTGGACTTTGGAAATAAGCCACAGACTAAAGAAGAGGGCGCCTTGCTCTGAATGCGATCTCTAAACTAGGGTAAACCAGGCGATCTACCGTTTGTTTTTATTATTTTTTTCACCAAGGATAACGTCATAAACATGCAAAATTGGGGCATGTAAAGATGAGTGGGTTTCACATTACTGCAGTAATAAATAGTTTCCTCCAATGTCGTTTATTCCTCGTTTGCCACGGTCAACCGTAAAATTGCTGAAATTATCATTTTGAAATATGTCCCTTCATGAAAATGTGCGGTCGACCTTCAGTTCCATTTAAATACTGTTTAGGTCAACGGTAGATCGTCGTCAGGTCAATGGGAGATCGTTAATTGTGGGGTTGCTATATCAAATTAACTTCAATTTCACCAGCATCCTGTTCTCAGTGACGAATTTTGTGTTCAAAGTGTAATTTTTTCTCATTGGTTCTCATACAAGATGTTAGTTTTAACTTCACGTGGTATCAAGAATTTATTCCTCTTCTTTTATTTCATATTTTAATGCCGTCTAAAAATTTAAATGAGCACTAACACCTGTTTAGAATTCGCTCATCCCAAGCCCTGGTTTACACAAATATTGAAACAACTGGTTAGATTAGTTTATTTCCTGTCAGCTTAGGTACAGTATCATGCATGATCATCTTGAAAGTGTTGAAATCAATGATTAATCATGCCAGTGTCCTTTTACATTTATTAACTTAAACCCAAGATTTACATATTACTGCCAAAATTGGAAAATATTCTATGCTCCTTCACTCTACGGCAACTGTTCTGCGGTAAATCCGTATGCTCCCATACACGTGTACAGTCGTTCAGACAATCCTGGACAAAAATACATGGGACAGTCCCCCGCTCCCCCGTTCAATGTTGAAATTTTTGAAATTTTGAGAATATTTTGTCGAGAACAACATTGAACTATGGGGGAGGGGATTTTGGAGTCTGTGCATACGTGTTGCTACATTTGGGCAAAAATGTCTCATCATTTTTGTCCAGGATTGCAGCTGCCATGTGGTTTACTGGTTATTATGGCCAATATGATGTTTGATAAATGAACAGTTTGTATTTAGTTTTCATAAATGGTAGTAGCATGGTAGCAGTAGACAGGGCTTATGTACAGTACAGGAAGGGAAGTTTTTGGATGCTTCCATGCTCAAGGACTATACAATACTATACAGTAAAACAACTCAAATTTTGCCCAAGGTTACTAACAGTGACATAAAAAGTCTCTTTCATTACACCTTGCCTTCGTCTCTGCTTTTGACAATGCCCTTCTTGAGACTCGTGTCAGACTGTGAGCTCTGTTATCATTAGCTTTATTCAATAATACCAATCAAGCAACTCTTGGTCAGTATTTATTGTACTTCATAAATGGTTACTGGCCAGTTTTCAATTAAAGTGAAGTTAAATAACAATTAAAAAATGTTATTTGTTTCTGTTTTATTGTAATGTAGGATATTAATTGCTATTCATGTAGCTTTTCACAGCTTTTTCTTTCAAGGGGAATTGTTTTTGTATAAATTTTTAATGGAAGGTATAGTGAAGCAAAGTTGAATCCTTGATTAAGATTTTCATTTATGTGTAAAAATAAATAAGTGTTTTATATGTTGCTTCCTGTGGTGAATACATTGTTTGTGAAAATGCATACTAAGCTTTCTTTTTTGTTATTGAAACTCTTGTTTCCATACTCAGAAGGAAGTTTCTTTGTGAAGAGTTTTGAAGTCTTCTCCTATTTGCAAAAAAAAAATGAAAGCTTCAGCCTTTCTATTTTTGGAGGTGACAAGCCTTAAAATCTGAACGTATGCATACATTTGACTGCTCAGGAAAGTGCAAACTAAGCCTTCTTTTTTGTCTTTGAAACTCTTGTTTTCCTACTTCTTGTAATAAATATTCTCCTTAGTTTTGAGATTTTTTAATGAACCCTCTTTGAAAGAAATGAAACATCCTTTCAATGTTTGAAGACCCTTGATAAAACTAAAAACTAAATTTGTGCACACATGTACAGTTAATAACAAAAATTTACTGTAGCTCACAGCTTCATGATTTAAAAATTACTGTCTCTAAGTCCAAAGAAGAAATTTCTTTCAGTAAATAAAAGTGTGCTCAATCACAGAAGTATTAATCCTGTCAAATGTAAGTCTTTTTTTTTTTTTTTTTGACCAGCATTCTTATTCAAAGTTTCCGTTGATGTCCAAAGGAAAAATTATGATGAAATGGCTCTTAGTTTGATAGACTTAAGACTCTCAATACAGTAATGACAAACTCCCCTTCCACATAAACTATAATTCTACCATAGAAGTGATGCTTCCTTTACTTAATTGCTGTTTTTCCAAGAAAATCAACAGGTCCTGTGCAGTTTGTTTTTAATTTAAGCTATTGCTTTGAATGCTTAGACAGCATAGAATGAGAACTAATCTCAGCATGCATGAAATAGAGAACAAACATTTGTTGTCAGGGGGAAACCACTGAATGAAGGAAACATTTCTTAACTCAGTGGGGGTATGGGACATGTCATTCAACTTACACATGCAAGTAAAAAGGCTATTGTCAAGAATAAAAGTTGTCTCACCTGATGTGTGTACTAGTTCACACTATAATTCAAAGTAGTTGGCCAAATTCACACTGCCAGCAACTTGGATCTTCCCCAAAAAACTTCTGGTTTAATCCCTGGGTGGTTCTCAACACAAAGTTCAAGCATTTTACAGTATGTATTTTTCTACACAAAACAGTTATAAATGAAACAATACCAATGTGAGCTCCACATTCAAATCATTACAAGAAATTGTTGAAAACACCTCTACAAAAAAAAAAAAAAAAAAGGAAAAGAAGTCAGATCACAACTTCCACAGAAGAAATTAAAATGTTTAGCCTCTGGAGAGAAGATGAACAAGACCTTCCACCAACCATCCAGTTTGCCTGATGGTAGTCGCCTGTCATCATACGTTTGGAGTCTAGTTGGAGGCAGAACTAGTGAGAGCCCACATTCCATTCTCAGCCCTAGGAGAAAAGTTACTTCCCCAAATTGTTGCTAATGTCCAAGTCAAACATTTGATTATCCTCTTTAGGCCTGTAATTGTATGACCTACTGAACTTTTTGAGATAGCATGCTTTCTTCATTGCAAATTTTACTCTGGGAACACAACCATAGATCAACCTGTTGGCTCTAGTGGAAGGAAGATTTGGACACCATTAATGAGATTCCCCATCAGGGATGTAGCTAGCCAAATTTGAGTGTTGGGTGACTGTCTGATCTGGGCAAAGCACCTCACCCCCCACCCCATGGCATCTACCCAATTATTTTTTTTACCTCACTTTTCTAAAGAGAGTGAATTTGGGGCTAGTTTTAGGTCTAAGTAGGAAGATTGGTGGTGGGTGGGGAGAGCTGTATTTGCCTGGAGTGCTGGGTGGGAATATGGAGTGCTGGGTGTCACAACCCAGCACCACCCACTGTAGCTATATCCTTGTTTCCCATCCCTTTTCTTCAAATTTTAAAGTTTGCCAGGTGTGTGTGTGTGTGTGTGGGGGGGGGGGGAGAGGTTAACTATATTTGTGTTTGGAAATGCTACTGGACTTCTTGCTTTCAGAGAGGCAAACTTGTAAGGAGAGGAAAATAGGTTATATGTGTCGATTATTCAAATGAAAATAGCAGAATAGATCAAGTCTTTGGGTTACCGTGACTGAGTTGAAAGATTGGCACTTATTTTTTTGGTAGGGTTTGTGTTTCTAAAATGTTAAGGAAGGTATGATAACTCAAAAATGTATCGCCACAGTTAGTTCATGTGCTGCAATGTACTTGGGGATTAATGCACGATTGCATTTCATATTTTTTTCTGGTTATTTAAAAGAAATCATCTTTAACTTGTGATATTCAAGTTTGTGTTAGTTAATGAATATTCACGGTTGCTTAGATATCATGTAACTCATATTGTACACATTCTTGATTTAAGTCACGTGGAGTAATCATGTCAATACATGTTTCAATGCATATTAGCTGTTTGTCATTAAAAATAGTATTCATACTAGACTAATTAGATTTACAAAGTTTTCATTCAGTTTTGTATTTTGTGAAGTTTTTAACTAATATGATGAGACCAGCTGCTTGGCCGCCTATCTCTTCCTTCTAGAGGCAGTGCCAGTTGGCATTGTGTACTGAAACTGGCCAGCTGGTATGCAATTGCCAAAAAAATATATGGTTTTATTAGATAAATACAGTAGGAAGGTAGGAGTCTTTGAGCTTGAAGTTGAAAAGAAATTGGATCTGTCTAGGGTGAGAGGATTTGTCCTTTAATATACAGTAGCAATCTAAATTGCTAGATTTCCCAATAGCACTGTCAGCATCTCAAATCATTGAGCACTACTTCTTATCAATGTGCCATGAGATCACAGATTTTGCATTTACCATAACAGTAACACACTTTTTACTCTGGCAAAAATTACATTTTACTGAAAGTTGATCCAGTATCTTTCAAATGTAACTGAGATGTTGAATTTCTGGAACAAAATTTTCTGCATTTTTGAAGCATTCATAAAACGAATGTGGCAAATCTGATAAAGAAGAAGTATTTATTTCTTCTTAACCACCTCCCTCCGTACTGTGTTTCCGTAATGGTATCCCTTCATTTTATCTTGTGACAATATACAATTTGCAGTATTTGCTATTCCTTTTTGTTGGTATCAACCAGAATAAGTGTTGGTTTTTACCTTCGGTGTTCTACAAATTCCAACAAGGAAATACAAAAGTACTCGCAAGCAAAGTAAGAGACACTGCAAAGTCTAATACAGTTCTGGCAATAAATTTCAAGTGACTGTTTTTAGTGTTTTCAAGGAAGCACATATAACATAGCTGCTGTAAATGTTCTGTACGGTATTGTGCAATAAAACTATTGGATATGGTTGAATAAGTTTCATAGCATTTCAGCATACATCATTCTACTGGTGCTACTGCTGCAGGGAAAAGTTTTCATGGGATTAAATTGCCCATAAGCCTACAATCCTGAGTAGTCCTGCACAGCCCAAGAAAGTTGTATTAGAGGTTGTCAGTAATTTGCACATTCTGTGGTTTTAGTCACGAGGCTCCAGCCAGTCGTGTCGCCATCGCAACTGGCCGGACTAAAACCGCAGAAAGTGCAAGTTAGACAAGTTACTGTGGACAGCTTTCACTGTGACAGCTTTTCCTAGCTTTGCAGGACTACTCAAGATTTTAGGTTAATGGGCATGTCATGTGACATAAGAACTATTGCTGTAATGAAGTATTGTCTGTGCTTCCCATTGCATACATTGGAATACGTATTTTAGGGATCGCAAACTTACTGTAATATGCATGTATATTATTTTGATATTGTATATAATTTGAACACAATTATGCTTTAAATGTTTGTTTTTCTACTTGTATACTCCCCATAGCTGGCACTTATTTATTCTGTGAAAATTTAAATTTTTTTCAATTTCAGTAAATGCAGGTCATGGAAAAAGTGCCATAGATTATTCAGCACACTACTGTACCTGAGTGACCATGATACAGTAGATATAAACAAAAATATTTGAGCAATACTTAGGAATGTTAGTAAATTATATTTGCAGGAAATGTCTTATAGAAAATGTCTTGCACCTTTTTGAATAACAATAATGACATTTGGGAAGAACAGAAATAACCCTTTTAAATCATTTGGGCTAAATTTGCTCTGGCAAGAAACAATGATTTTAAAGGGATGGGGTGAGGTTAAAATTAGATAATGATGTTCCCACCTTTGGATTCAGTGTACAACAGGACATCTCATTCTCTTTGAGCATTTTAGTTGTAACTTCCTGAGACATAAAACTGTAAAGGGAAGTACCAGAAAAAAAAAAAAAACAGAAAAAAAGAGACTTGTTATTGGTTTCACAGAAGTGAATTGTTTCCATTGTGGTGCTGATAAAATCACCCACCCCAAAATTGGTTGCCACTTAACCATCGATGGATATTTAAAGGGCAAGAGCAGTCACCACAACGTGAAGAAGTGTATAGTAGTAGATTGTCCTTTTTCATGATTGGCTGTTTGAATTGATGTGGCAACATTTTTTCCTTTCAGATTGGAAATTTACTGCTTGGTTTACCCAAAATATGCAGTATTGAAGTCTAAAGATATGATGAAAGATACTTTGAAGAGAAATAAGAAGAAAATTGTGACGTTAGCGATTGCCATGAAATAAGTTTTTCCCGACTGCTCTTGACCTTTAACTGAACCCTTAAGAATGCCCATTGGACCATCGTGGCAAGGGGGAGGGGGAACCAGCAAGTGGGTTCCAGCGATTTTTTGAAATCAGACTGCTTGCCTTAAGGTTTACTAGGGTTATAGAATTTTTTATAATGTTGGATACTGTTTAAAGGGCAAGAGCATGTGTTTCACTTAAAGTACTGTACACTTGTACAGTGATAGAATGTCCTGTTTCAAGATTGGCTGAATTTGAAAGTCATATGACAACATTTTTTCTCCTCAAATGTGAAATTTTCCAGTTTACATTAAATATGATATATTGAAGTCCTAAAATATGATGAAAGATACTTTGAAGAGAAATACTGTTAGAAGAAAATTGTAAAATTTACAGTAGGTGTAGCTTTAAAATAAATGTGGGGAACTGTTCTTGATTTTTGAAAGTATTTATAGCAGCATGGAAAGCAAATTAAAAGCAGCTAAAGTTGCAAGACTATTAATTCTTAAAGCAAGTCTTATGCAACTTTTTCCGTTAACAAATTAAATGTAATTCTTATAATGTATTATTCTGCTATAGAACTTTGGTCTCAGTTAACAGTTAAACTTCCAGATGATAAGCTGTTAATGTACTGTAATGAAAGTATACATTTGGCTATTAATGTCACTTTCTAAATTTTGTTATTCAAGTTCGTTTGTTTTTTTTTCACAAACAAAATAAAGATGATAAAACATTGCTTGTATATTTTCATTATTTGGTGTTTGCCATTCCCTTCAAACAAACAGGGCTGGGGGTTCATTCCCGAGAAAGTCAAGAAAGCCCAGAAAAAGATGGATGCCTTTCCTTATGATGTAGATGCCTGGGGAATCTTGCTGCGAGAAGCTCAGGTATGTTTTTTTTCTTTGTATAGTGTTTATATCTGCACTGAATGGAACAGTTGAAGGCAGTTACTCATCACTTTAAAGGCCCAATTCCCTCACCCCAGACAGTATCAACTCTACTAACCTTCTTTTTTAAGCCCCTCCCACAATTGTCTAAATTCATGATCCTCATCCAGGCACATTCTCAGTTTATTGCTTCAGTGTTAGTATAGAAAGCTCAATGAAATTTGTGTATCAAAACACTTTCAGTACACAGTTCATGCTGTGTAATACAAGCTTTGGTACTCTGCATTGTTTGAATTAGCTGTCAATTAGGGAGCTGAGCTAATTGAGATTTTTGGTAGACCCCTAAAGGAATTGTAGTTTGGAGTGAGAGGATTTCCCCTTTAGGCAGTTATTCTTCACCCTGTACAGTCCCAACTGACCCGATGTTCTTGTTTCTGGCCCCTCTCACAAGTATCTTAAACTCGTCCTCATCCAGACACAATCACAATTTATTTCTTCAGGGCAATACAAGGTTATAATGTGTGATCAAAATACTCTCAGTGCATGCTGTGTAATATATGCTGCTCAGTGTTTGAGTTTAACATCAGTCGATTGCAGAGCTGTGCCAGTTAAAATTTTTGTAGACTAGGTAAGGTTTTAAAAGGGCAGGACCAGTCATCTCAAACTGAAATAGTATAGTATAGACTGTCCAGTTTCATGATTGGCTGTTGGGAATCATGTGACAACATTTTTTTCTCTTTAAATGTGACATTTACTAGAAATAACTGGGTGATTTACCTTGAATATACAAGAGTAAAGTCATAAAATGTAATGGAAGATACTTTGAAGAGAAATAAGAGGGAAATTGTGCAATTTAGCTTTTTCTTCTAAGCAAGTTTGGGGGCTGCTCTTTACCTTGAAGTACTGCATTCCAGTTTGGTGTGATGAATGGCTGCCTGTGACTTTCAAGCATTGTAGCAGTTTTGATTGTTAGAACTCACTGAAAGCACATAAGTTGTCAACTACACTACACTGCAGACTAAACTCACCAAACACAGTAATTAAGCAACTTCAATCACTTACAGTACTCCACTCTGTTCCCATGTCTCTATGTTCCATCACGTACAGTAAAGTGTATTTTAAGCCTTATCCTAGCACTAATCTTCATGTACTGTTCAGCTCCAGGGAACTAGTAGAGCCTTTCCTGGACTTAGCCAGTCCCCTTTTACTACTGTTATTACCTCAGCATTAAAAAAATTACATGAATTTGCATAATGGGTAGGATTATATTCAAACTTTAAGCCCCCTCCCCACCCTCCTATTTGGAAATAATTTCTGGATCTAATGCCTAATAATGGGTGGTTAGAACGTAAACGTTCATGGAACAAAAACACATTGCAATGAATCGGTCTGCTTTGTGTTGTTCAAATGCAGCTTCCAGAACTGTTAGTGCATGATGTGTTATTGTGGCAGTTGATAATATTTTTACCGAAAACAAAAGATGAATGTTACTGTTAATAAACCCCGACTTGACAAATAAGCACATTATTAATTTGCCACTGAACTTTTTCTGCAGGAAGAAAGGATAGGAATCAAAACAAAAGAGTGGAGCAGGTCTCCTCAGGGTCATTGTCCATTGTTTACCAGATCATGTTTGGTTGCTTCAATGATTAGCCCCCCCCCCCCCTTCCCATTTAAAATTGCACCCTGACACCTGTTTTTGCCAGGTTGCTAGAGACAAGGGCCCATTGGCTCCTTACCACCAGGAAAAATTTCCAAGTATATTACATCATCAATGCATTATCAGGGTTCTCACGGCCTGAAAAAGTCATGTAATTTTTTTTTTTTTTCATTTTCCAGGCCTGGAAAAGTCATGGAATATTGTAAAATTTACAGAGGTCATGGAAAAATCATGCAATTTTATTTTTCTTAAGGTGCAGGAACCCTGTATCTGTATCTTCTGGCTCAATGAACCCAATAAGTTTTGAAACTCGATTTAATTCATGATTAGGTTTAGGCTGTACTTAATGTAGACCACCAAATGCTACTGTACTACCCATTTCATTTGTTAATCTGTTCTTTCTCCTATTTGTATTTCCAAATTACAGAACCAGGGGGTTGAGAAAGCTAGAAACTTATACGAATTGCTGGTATCAACATTCACCAACTCAGGACGCTACTGGAAAATCTACATTGAGCAAGAGGTGCATTCGTCTTTATAGTTTTCCTTTTAATTTCTCATAGGTTAATGGCAGATACATATTCTCAACAGATTTTTAATGGCAGGCATCAAATTGGCATTTTTTAGACTCCACAAAAATCACTTTGACTCCATTACTGATTTTTGAAGACATCCCTCACTTGTTCTTTTTATTCTTTTTTTGTTGGTATTTTCTCATTACAAATCAATACTGTACTTCAGTGTTCACCATTCTGGACCCTATTTGATAGGGTAGTGTAGTAGACTGTCCTGTTTCATGATTGACTTTTAAAGAGAGTCATGTTGCAATATTTTCTCCCTGAAATGTGAATTTCACCAGATTTAACGGAGCACTTTACCCCAAACATGCAGTATTGACGTACTTCCTAAAAAATTATGGAAGATACTGAAAAAATATAGAAATGAAATCACCATACATCCAGAACTGTGCATTATTAGCACATTAAAATAGCTCAGCCCTGAGTGAAATGGAGTAACGTAAGATATATGCTTTTAATACAGTTTATCAATTGACTTGAGTATATCTCAGGATAACTTACAGTATGGTCATGTGACTGTTATAGACCAATAGAATTTGAGAATCTTTGAAAGGATGTGAATGACTACCTGCTTCTGTAAATACACCTAATTTGGTTCTTGAGACAGCAATAGGTTCTGCAGTTGTATCAGTGCTGGGTGCACCAGTGTAATGAAATCATGCAAAAGTTTCAAAGTGGTTTAAGGATAAAAGGTGTGAAACTGAAGAAATAAAATGGACTTGAGATCTGTAAATTGATCTGTTGAGAAACATGTCACTGCCATGTAGACATCTGAAAATTAAGTAGAAATTGCATTTTTTTCCAAGCAGGAACCCCTTTTCCCATATGATGCACAGTTAAATACTGCATTTTAGTAAGGGTTCTTACGTATTTGTATATATTATGTGTGTTTTTATCACTTTTTTGGATTTTAATGACAAAGTTTTTCAGTCTTCTTCCAATTATGCCTCTACTTTGTTGTTATTTTTGTGTATACATAGACAGGTCTAGATCTAGGAGAAGCATTGGAGGTGTACAACACCCATATTTTTTCAGAGCAGTGTATTTTTGTCACAGAATTTAGTGCACTGCTTTTCCATTATTCAACCTCTACAGGCCACATCCCCATGCCACACTCCTGGATCTGACCCTGATAGATTGGTAACCAAAATGAAACCAAAGGTTGCACCCCTATGTTCCAACATTTCTTTGTTCCAACATCTCTGTATTCTGAGGTTAACAGGTGGGGTTACCATAGTTATTTTCTTGCAAATAGGACCATGGATGGTTGTCCTGGGGTGCCCCCTAAAAGTGGAACCCCCTCCCCTGTGAAAATTGTTTTGGTTTTCAAGAGTCCAAGGGATTCAAGTTGCAAATGGTGCAATATTTGTAGATTAAACCAAAGTAAACCGGAGATTATTTAAATTTAATGAAGTATATTTTTGTTTTTGAAAGGGAAATCCTAAAAAAGTCATGAAGTACCATACCATAGATTCATATATTTTAAATACTGGACTTGTGGAGTTGTCAGAGCTTCTGACTCCAGATGGTTGTGTGAGGAGTTCAGCCGGGGTAAATCAGAAACTGCCCTGTTGTGCTGTTTATCGTTTGAATCACTCCTATATATGTTCCTCACATCTCAACATGTTGACAGCACACATATTTCTGACCGATGGAGCGACCATAGTCAGTAGGGGCCACCATCCCCCCCACATTCTGACACACCAAATAGTTGCCTGATGGTGCCATTTTTGAGTTTTAAACAGTCTCCTTTGGCATACCCCTGTAAACCATTCTTGCCCTCTCTTACCAAAATTCTTAGCATCACCAATGGACCAGCCTTCATGACCCGTAGTCATGGTAACCCTTCTGTGTTTTTTTTTTTTTTGAAGGAATGTTTTATTTCTGCCTTCAAATACATATATACAGACAAATATATACAAAGTTTTTTTTAAATAGAAATAATATTTACAAGTATTTACCCTTCTGTTGAGGGAGATGTGGTAACCCTGCCTTGTTCAGACATACAGTTAGCATTAATTTTGACTTCAAAATGAGGGTCTGGTATCATATTTCAAGATCAGTGCTATTTTGAAATCTCAGGTAGTCGTTCACACTTGTTATACAGGTCTGTTCTAAAGCATCAAGATTGGTATTTATACCGATGCCAATGCCCTATGACTTTTGTTGTTCTGAACAGGTCTATCCCAAATATTTTCAAAAGTTATCCACAATAATGCTTACACAAGGCAGTCAAACAGGTTTGAAGCATATGCAGTTATCATTTTATGTGCTAAACATCTCAGTTAGAATCAAATTCAACAAAAATATATGTTGTTTTGATCAAAAATAAAGGTTTATTCCATTAGTGCTCCCCATTGGCTTAGAATTTACAGTAATATGAATATTCATATAAAATGAGCGTTCTCGTTCCTGATTGGCGAACCAAACTTTTTTAGTTCGTGAAGCCACTTTTGTTGCTATCTGATCCCTGAGTTCGAGGTGTATGAACAAGGCAGGGTCACCTCGACAGAAGGGTTACCCTGACTATCATGACACCCTACCTTAAAGGCCCTGTTCTCTCACCCCAAACAGTACCGATCTCCTAACCTTCTTACTGAAGCCCCTCCCACAATTGTCTGAAATTCACCCTCATCCAGACACAATCTTAGTTTATTGCTTCAGGGTGAGTTTAGAAAAACTCAATTTATATTTAATCAAAACACTCTCAGTAACATACATGTTGTGTGATATAAGCTTTGGCACTCTGCATTGTTTGAAGTAGCTGTCAGTCAAAGAGCAGAGCCAATTGAGAATTTAGGTACCTGGGTACCAAAACTGTAGTTTGGGGTGAGAGGTTTGGCCCTTTAAACTTGACACAGTGATGCTGTGATTTTCAGTAACTCATAGTTGTGGCATGTATGCTACTGGTGAGTTTGTGTATTCGGTTTGTCATAACTTCTGCGATGTGTTGCCACCCCATCTTTGGGCACACAACCGTGAGATAATGCTGTCCAGTAATGGAGGTAGCAGGTGCCAATGCCATACTACAGTAATTGAACACAGAAGGTATAGTAGACATGTGTGATGCATTTTGCAGTTGCATCAAGTAAAATTGTACAACTTGCAAATGTTGGACCTTTGTGTGGGGAATCTGTAGTCTGTATTTGTGAAGAAATACATCAAGGTGGGGTCGTTATTTTTATTCCCTTTTTACTGAGACCAGCATAAAACAGTAAAAAGAGGATATCTCTGTGTAAAATCCAACATCTGGTAACCCTACCCAAAAGTCTACATTGAGGTCAGTGTTAGGATTGGTTAGATTCATACCTACTAGTTCATATCTCTACCGCCGTGGTGTTTAATTTTCAGTATAAGCAGTGAAGTAGGAATTAGCAAACCAGTTAGCCACAATTGGAACAGAGTCTGTGGCCGGCCAAACTTAAACTGAACTTAAACTTAGAACTGAGCTATATAATTCCATCTAACTACTGTAACATATCCTAACACTGACCCCATATAGACTACTGCTTCAAGAATATAAAGAAGTGGGAACAAAGAGATGTCAGAACTGAAAGTTGCCCCTAAACCAGTCTTTTACCCTCTGCCCCAGTCTTACCCTCTGCCATTGGGGGAGAAGGCCCACTATGACAACACCTTTGCAGATTGCAGTACAATGCTGGTTTTGGCAAATCTCCTACTAGATCAGTCCAGGGGCAATAAAAATTCACTGGTTCAAGTGTAATGCCTATTCAATATCATAGCCTGCTAGGCAGATACCCTAGAAAGCCACCCCTCGCCCCCCCCCCCCCCCCCCAAAAAAAAAAGGAGATATCAGGCTAATCAAAAGTAGATAGTATTTATCTCAAATAGGATCATCTGGCTTTTTGCTGGACAATCTGACTTTTGAGCATGTCCTCTGGTTCACACCGCACCAGACGTTCCTCTGTTGTACTTGCCGAGATGATCCCATTTTCATTTACAGCATCCCAACTGCTCTGTACACTCAAAATTCTAGTCATACTGTACAGCTTGCATTAATGCATAGGTTTTTGGGGTCTTACTGTATCTGGGCTGTTTCTAGCCCTTTAAGAGGGCCGTTGAATTCCAAAGTTTCTTCTATGCTGCAAGCCAACTCACAGTGGCACTCCACTTAGGAGCTAAGGTTGTCCTCATTTCCTATCATTATCGTTGTCTGTCCTTGGTACTGTCTAGAAGAACCCCCTACACGACAACCAGACTTAAACAGTGCTCATTCCCAATGTACATTAAATTTGTGGCAGCCTGATTCAATGGCAGTAAGGATTTAGGGTTGCATGAGTTGATAACGCTTGATTTAAGTGATTGCTCCAAGTACATGTTCAACAAGTAAGAATTTTGTGGCATCAGATGGCATGAACTTGCAGACCCAAGAAATGGTATAGAAGTCAACTTTTTCCTAAAGTTGTATATCGTTAATAGACACCAAGCAAGTTGGATAATTTTCAGCATCAGCACCTGTCAGGTACTAATTCCTATGTTTGTAAATCTTTGTATCAGCTTTCATGCATTTATCGTCAGCATTTGGCAATTTTTTTTGGCAGATAGCTTCCTTACCTGCGTAGCAGGCTGTACGGCATATTCCTTTTCAGTCATATCCTTAACACCTGCCAAAGTGAATCCTGAAAAATTTTTTTTTGATATTCAAAGAAAATGTGGCCTCGAGACTGGTTGAACAGTTGTGAATATTCACAAGACGGTGAATCTGGTCCCATGTAGTATCCCATACCACCCATGGAGTTGGTATACATCATTGTAATACCCACGTCCTGGTACTACCCACTGCCATGTTTATGCAACACGATGTAATTATTCGGCATCTCAGGTTTCAGTCTAGACTTCCAGTTTACGACCACATGAGTACACACACTCACTTAAAAACAATAGCATGATTCATTAGAGAGTACATGAATAAATCATATTATGGTAATGAAGTTTGCGTCTAAAACTGGATGCAATCCTGTTTGCTTTGGTGGTCGGTGGTTTAGGAAACTAAGAAGCTGAGAAAACCACCCTCCGCTTCGCAGGGTAATAGCTTCCTGGAACTGAGCTAATTTTGGCTTTTTTTCTCTCTAAGAAATCAGCAAATGGTTACAATCCTAAATATTTGGATTCAGTCCAACTAGGTTTTCATGTTGCTATCTTCTTGGACACTTCTCAGGCATTTGGAGGTGCCCAGTACAGTTAAATTGCCTGAGGGCAACCCATGAGATGACACTAATGACACACATCGCATTCATTAAAATCAGAACACTCTATCTGTTTACACCTTGTCTTCTCCATTGCATTTGAGCTTCTAAGATTTTGGCCTGCAGGGCCTGCTGTACACTACTCTGCATTTTATGCAAAACTACAGTATGATGTACTGTACATGTGTTTGGAAAATTATTGAGTCTGCCATATTTTGCATGCATCCTTTCGAGTTTTCAAAAAGTCAAGGCACCTTTTTTTCCCTTTTTGATGAAATAGGTGACAAGATCTTTAAGGCAAGAATTGCCCTTTCTTTTTTCCTGGTATAATGTAAAATTATCTTCCTTCTTTTGCATTGTTTGTGGCATTTACCATTTGGACTCTCCCTGTGGAGAACAATTGATCGTTGTCTAGTTCCCCTTTCAAGCTTTTAAAAGTCTTCTAAGATTTTAAGTACAGTCTTGTAACTCTTTAGTATACAAAGGTGAAAAACTTCAAAAGATGGACCACCCAAATGCTCAGAGGATACAGCAGTGATATTGTACCTTGTATTATCATTATTTGTGTGATACCTTACAACAATGTACAACAGTACAATTATGTTGTTAAAGACTCCCCTCTGTAATTGTTGTGTACCTGTTAAAGGGGTACCCCTGTTTAATCTGAACAAGGAGTGACCTTTCTTTGCAAGGTTTTGCCTGTTTGTTCTTTTCCTGACACCATGGAAGAACTCAAGGTGGTGGTACATTCAGAATGACTCAATTTCAGTGCAAGATGACAGGTTTTGCCCTGACCTATTAACCCTTACCCGTGCTAGAAAGAATGTTTTTCCTCTGCAAGCAAGATGCAGATATTTCTTTTGTATGGTGTCCTGTACAGAACAAGCCAAATTTACCTCGAAATGCCTAAATTATTTCCCTCCAGATACCATGATTTTCCTACAAGGGGCTTCACAAGTTGCTGGTTTTGTCCACCAATGACCCTTCGTTGAATTAAGTTGAAGGCTCTCTTGAATTTGTCTTCAACAAAGGCCTGTTTTTTTTTACTAAATACGGCAAGAGCAGTCTTCCCAACTGCAGTAGACTGTCCTGTTTCATGGTTGGCTGTTGAGAGTCATTTGACTACACCCCCCCCCCCCTCCCACGTGAAGTAGAGGATACTGCTTGGTTTACATATGCAATATTGAAGTCCTAAAATAGGATGAAAGATAATTTGAAGAGAAATAAGAAGAAAATTGTGAGTTTTAACTGTTGCTTCAAAACAAATTTTGGGGTTGGGACACCTGAAAAATATAAACTACCATTCTAGTTGCCTGCCACCACAATCTACAAAATGAGCTTAGAAAGCAATTAGAGGGCACTCTTTTGGTATCTGTAGGTAAAGCAGTTTCAATATCTTTAATTTAAAGCATGCATCATGGAGACATACAGTAGGTCACCTGGAGCATTATAAGGCTGAGCCTACAGTACCTGTTCAGATTTACTACTTATTTCTGTCCAAATTGACCTCTAAATTTATTGAATGAAAAAAAAGGGGGGGGGGGCAACATGCAAGATTTGAGATGTATTTGTTCTTTACCAGGAAGTCCCTCTAGTTCTTGGCTTTTGGCCTTCATGAGGTTACACTTGGAAAATGTATGCATGCACCAGAAAGGGGGAGGTTTCCATGTCTGTAGGGCTATGCTCACTGAGGGGAGAGAACATATCCAGAGAACCATAGATCTATATTCCCCTGGTGTTAAAAGTCTTTGTACCGATTGTGTAATGGCCATGTGAACAAATGACAGTTGTCCGCCTGGTGCCATATCAGACAAAGACTGGCCTATTTTAGTGTGGCTCAGTTGAGGGACTTCGTTCAGAGAATTTCGTGTAGGTCACGAAATGGCTGATACAGTACTGCTGAAAATCACACCAAGCTCACGAACCTTCGGTCTCATGAACCCCTTTTGATTTTCATTCTTGTGAACCCTATCATATTTTTGTTCTCACAGTCAGAGAAATTATTTCAGATATTCCAACCCTTGTACTCATCAACCAGGGACAATTCCATACAGGAATGTAAAAAATGTATTTCCCAGGAAGAGAAAATTTCCTCGTCCAGTTACCATGTGCAAAGAATGAGATTACCGTCCGATTGCAAAAATGTCCATCCAACCTAATTCCTTGGAAGGAGCCCTTCTGCTTCGCAGCTTCTTCCACTCATAATTCCATAACTCATCTTTCTTGATGTCATGCATTTTACAACTTACCAGATAAATTGCATAATGATTGACTCAGAATTTTGTAAATTTTATGTGCGCAAGGGAAAGGAAAATCATTGCCAACACACATATTATACACTGTGTTCATTTAATGGACCTATATGTGTAGGATTTAATTAAGAAAATAACACGGAGAAAAATAATATACACTATGTACGTACATTTCAAATACAACACATCCCCTTAACATAAATGTCTGTAATCTTCATCATTACAAAATTTACCTAAAATGAACGATTCTCAAAATTTCGTTCACTCATGAACAGAAAACATGGTAGCATAGCAAAGCAAAGGAAGAGCCGCCTTCTTTAAGGGGCAAACAGTTTGTTTTATATTAGTTTTCCAAAAAATATACTGTGATTTTTCACAACAAACTACGGGTAGCAAAAAATGATCTGTCATCAGTCTGACATTGTGATTGGTCATCGTATGGATGAGGCTGTCTAGTCTTTCAGGTGTGTAAGTTTACTTTACGCGACAAATATCACAAAATCCCCATTCAATAGTATACACTTGTTAGACCCCTTCAATGTCGGTTGATTCTGGTAAATATCCACTCAAAATGGATCAAGGAGGTGTGGATAAACTAGGTGCTGGATCAAAGAAATAATGTTCAGCAACAAACTCGGATCGTTCTTTTTACTGGCTGGCTTAGGGCGCCCTTATTATAACTTTGGCTTTTCTGGATCCGTTTGTTTCAACTACAAGCCTGTAATTTGAGTAGGCCTATTTTTAAATGGTGAACGAGAACATGAGAGAATATTCTGAGAAATGTTTGCCGATGAAAACTATCAAAAGTTTCATCAAAGTCCCTGGATGTGACAATCGCAAGTTTTAAAACCTCACTGTGTAGTTCTACCGAATACATTGTTCAGCTTTCCTCCTACAACAGAAACCGCATCTAGTTTTAGTTACAAATAATGTAAACAGTCCTCTACTAAACGATTACAGAGTACTAATGTAAATACTTGTGGATGAAATGAAATATTTACTAGCAGTGAACTGAAGTAGTTAATAAATTTCTACAAGTAACCGGTTAGGGCAACAAACATTATGGAAGTGCAGTATATGGATGGATATAGACATGGCCAGCAGAAATGGAAAAACTGCTTGGGTCCGTTAGTCTTAAATTTAGTGATCATTTTAATATGCCACAGATGGCTTCAGACAGTCCAAAACCCCATAAAAAGTTGATAAATTTCAGGTTTTCAAATGAAAACAGTTACGGTACTCATGGTCTAGGTAGGCGAAAAAAATAATTAGGCAATGGACACTAAAAAATGGTCGACAAATTGGAGAATCTGGTCGTAAAGGGGGTTTGTTTTAAGTACGAATAAGTTATGGTATGCAGTGCTTTTCACAATGGTCGTTTTGGTTGTGGCTCAACTGAACTCGGACATCACTCGTGCTATATTTAGTAACGTGCATCTACAACGGTTGTTGTAGCACACTTACTGTACTTGCACTTCCCACCACCTTCTATGGAAAGTAATATGTCGCGATCTGTTTTGGTGCAAAGTAGGGGCGGATTATAGACCTTGACTTTTTGGGGGTGCACTAGCATAGACGTAGGAGGCAGAGAGCAGGGGCAGACCGCCTTTCCCTCCCCCCCCCCCAAAAAAAAGAGTTCGCAAAATCAAAAATTCGGGCAAGAATTTGGAAAAATTCGGACAGCCACTTGTGTTTTACAAAATGGCATGTTTTTCAGAAAGTTCCTAGGCGTGTCTAAAATCATAAAAAGATGTGCCCGAAAAGAGAAAGGAAACGTCATAATCGCGGGGTAAAATATGAAAAATCAACAAGATTCTAAAAATTCGCTTCACATCACATTCGGACAGCGCAAGAAGATATTATTCGTGAGTTTTATTTCACAGTCTTTCACAAAACAATGTCCGAAATGGTCGAATGTCAAAATCCTTCAAAGCATTTGCTTGGAAAGTATCATAGTCAGGTTACATACTTTGGAAATATAAAAAACAAGAAAGCGGGACACATTTGGGAAGCCTATCTCATAAAACAAACAATAATTATTCATCCTGTTTTAATTTTTAGCTTTTGAATCTTGTTCAACGTAGTGCCTGAAATAACCGATTATTTTCACACTTTCAAATCTTTGCCCTGGAAACAGAAAAATGTTGTTTTCGAAGTAAAATGTTCATATAAAATAAAACTGGTAAAAATAATTTGCGACACATTCTGGTAACTTGTTAAAACGTTTTCCTTGGCCCCACTTCACAATTTAGTCTTGGAAGAACTTTGATCGGAATGGTCAAATGTTCGGGAGAAGGTTGAAAAAATTCTGGGACGTTTTCAACCGCCAAATTAAATCAACGCAAAGACGAGACAGCGCTCAATAGTTTGTTGCCTTTGTCCTGCCCCTTGCCAGCTTGAGTCGAATGCGGATCGTGGTTATGAGAATCGAGTACTTAGTTTTTCTGTACCATAACCATAATGATACATTGCGAGAGTGTCTGCAGTAAGTCTGCCAGAATTTCATCAATTCAGTATATACTTAACCAAGAGTCGCAGCAAGGTAATTAATAGCCTACATTAGCATGTTTAAATTTAGCTTTATGGGTTTTCGCGGAAAGATACAAGACCATTTCATCCAGTAGTGGTACATTTTATCTGGTAATTTTCTGATCAAAATATCGACTGCTAAGGTCCTCGTTCTAAATGTGGAAAATGCCATTTCGGGCTGTCTGAGGGGTCCGATTTGACAAATTTTTCTGTGCGGCCCTTGCCAACCAATGATAGCACTCTTAATCTTCCTACAAGAATTGTAGTTCTAAACAAACACATAAAAATGCAGACGGCGAAAACTAAAAGTAGGGGCTGCTCAGATACCTCTTATAAGCCTGGAAAATGCCATTGTCGACCAACTGAGGGTCCGATTTTTCAAAATTTTCTGTACCTTCCCCACCAACTAATAGCGGCGCTCCGCTTTGTCTTCCTAGCAGCATTTTACTGTAGTTTCAAGTAAACATTTCTTGTAAACAAAATTTCAAAATAGCGATAAGATCCCCCTTGTAAACCTGGGAAATAGCATTTTCGGCCGTCTGAGGGGATACATTTTTTTTAAATTTTCCTGCACGCTCTTCTGCAATTAATTGTGACGCTCCGCTTAGATAACCTTTCGGGAAGAACCCCCCCCCCCCCCTCCCCCAACTGAAATACTCCCGTAACTCTCGTATGGTACGCCTATATGTACTGCAGGCAGATAGGGCCACTTGTCTCGGGTCAATGACGTCCATCCGAAGACTAAATTTAAATGTTGCTTACACAGTGGTGTACGCCGGCCAAAGAGTTTAAACTCCTTTATCAAAACTATGAAGAGTAAAGACTGTGACAGGTAGAATACTAACAGTCCTATCCACCAACGTTCAAATTAAAATATACCTTCAATATCGTAGGACAAATCCATCGGGGTGAATTTGATTATTGCGAGTTTAGTGTTTACTTGTCAGATGTGATCTTCCTTGGAGAGTGAGTGTTGGAAATTTGGGTAGGTCGTTGGGGTGATCTGGCACAGTCCTTAATATGAAGTTTCAAGTAAACATACGATATCATACGGTTCTCACTTATGTACATTAGGACTCGTTATAGTGTGTGGCGTTTTTGACAACAAATATGAATTTGCACTTCGTTATCCTTAATTACTGTTCATTCCCGACGCACGCTAATTGCAAATGAGCATTCGCCTTGGAACATTCGTGTTGGCCATTGCAACATAAAATAACCTTAAACCAGAATCAGATTGGGGTAAATCTTTGTAGTGGGCCTGGCGGAGATTCACTGATAGGTAACATCTGTTGAAAATCGGGTATCTCTTAGGTTGATGTTAAAAGCCTTAGCTATAGACCCTACACTCTAAAATCAAAAGAGTGAACTTATTCACTCTTTGATCGAGTGAAAAATGTAAATTCACTCCATTAGAGTGATAATTCACTCCAAGAGGAGTGAAGTACCTTCCAAAAAGAGAGAAATTCACCAGAGGAAGAGGGAAAATTCACTCTTCCACGAGTGCCTGCAATGATCGCTTTTTTAAGAGCGATAACCGTGGGCACTCCATCAAGAGTGAAACTTTGCTCATTTTAAGGGAATTTCACTCTTTTTGGAGTGAACTTCACTCTTTTTGGAGGGAACTTCACTCCTCTTGGAGTGAATTATCACTGTAATGGAGTGAATTTACATTTTTCACTCGATCAAAGAGTGAATGAGTTCACTCTTTTGATTTTAGAGTGTAAGCATTGCATATTGGCTGTGAGTGAGACTTGATATTTCGGGCCGTTGGTTGTGTATAACAGACTTGAGACGTACATAGGGTCCAGGAGGCAAAACCTCAAATAGGTAAAAAATCGTCCGACAGTGAACTCGATTTGCCATAAACTAATATTCTAATCCCACCGAAAACATAACACAATTACTACGTAGGACCAGTTATTGCGTCACTTCAACGAAGTGCAAACCACAAATCCTAACGGTAGAAAATATATTCTTTCTAGTTCAGTACCGTTAAGTACGATACATTCTTTAAAGGTACTGCTTAAGCGGTATGTGCCACGAAATGAAGTACGTTCTTTCTGGCTTAAGATCTGCGAGGTGTAACACATGTACGCAAAAGGTTTTGTTCATTTTGTATTGTTATATGAATCATTCCATCCCGTCACCGGTATAAGTGACGTCATGGGTCCAGTCTTCAAAAAGAGCACTGCCACTCTTCGAATATCCCCCGGTCTCAAATTTTGGTTTTCTCAAGGTTGTCTAAAAACCTCGTTGATTGCCCGTTCCTTATGTTTAATCGATGACTGTCACTATTAGAACTGCCCACAGCCGAGCAAACATGCCGTTGATGTGTTACCATTTACTCACTGTGTACATTTCCTTATTGACACATTTTCACTGATCGTTAATATTTAAAGTTAAACACTGTCTCTCCTTATGTAATACCTTAGGAAGAAACAGACTCATTAGATGTTGAAAAATACTAGACTGATTAATTTATCGTTGGTCAAATTGAAGGAGTTTACCCGGGGGTTATGCTAGCCTGCATGTTGCCTCTGTTTGTTGCCGCCCCTACATTAAGCTGCCACCGCTCATGATCAAAAGAAACGTTATCCGTTCCGCAGGTGACGTTGAGCAGGTTTATAGCCTGGAAACCATTTCAAGCGTATGTTAAAATTATGCACGAGGTAATAAAGTAAGATCTGCTGAGGCCCAAGCTGAATATACATCACCATCGAGATGCATATAAGTTATTTATGTTTCACTCGATTGGTCGAAGATGAGCACATGTGTTTCGGCTGATGTTGCTCTTTCTTACAGGGGGTTCGAGGTGGGGAAGGAGTGCCGCCTGTCTTCTTACTTGCGTGATCCAAGTAGCTTTGATTCCTTCTTCCATCTCCTGACTCTTGCTCTGAACTACCCCGCGAGGCCCGGCGAATTTATGGAGGGTCCACTCGGGTCTAGGCACAATACACGCGGACGATATTTTGGGGACCCCCCCCCCCCCAAAAAAAAAAAAACCACACACACACTTTTGATTTTCTTTAAAATGGAGCCACATGAAGCCTTACCGTTCGTCCTTGGACAGTTTGATGGTTAATGTGTAAAATACTGACCTCGGTTCCTAAATCCACTCGAAACAAAATTCTTTTCATAAATAGCATGGACTTTGTAGAAATGCTTGTATCCCACTGCATTTGCTTACAATGTCTCACACGATAATGTTACAGAAATTCAGTGCTTAAAAGTATAAAATTATGTTATTTTCACGAAAATCAATCCTGGCAATCTTGGATGCATTCTTCCTATGACACGTACCCAATGTTCTCAAAAGTATCTACCGACCACTGCACGGTCAAGTGGGTTATAGAGCATCCGACTTGCAGCCGGAAGGTCTGAGGTTCGACACCTAGCCGGGCCATACCGACAGACCAAGGACTTAAAAATGGAACCTACTGTCATCATGCTTTGTGTCCAGCATGGACAATGGAGTACGGAAAACAATCCAGTAAGCCACAACTGAAAAACGGTCGTATTTGACTCGACTTCATCAAATTTTGGTTAGAACCCTAGCACGTAGAAACCCATCTTAACTTAAAAATTACCTACCACGTAGATAATACTATGGTCCAGTTTGTTAAGGGAAAAAAAGTTATAAGAAGGTCTATTCCATGATATAAGTTTCTCGTGCGACAGAAACGATAAAATTCACCCTTCCACTAGGCGCTTCGGAAGGGAAAGTTTCCTGAAATATTTTGTTCATACGAATCACGTGAGTTCTGATTTTTGGAGGGACTAAGAAAAAACTCCATTGTAACTACAAATTAAAGTTAAAGATAATAGTTGTGGCAATAGTCATGTGGGTGGCAATCCAGGGAGGGAGGACAAATTACATACCCCCACACATTTTGAAAATACACATGTTGAGTTACTATGTTTACGCAGTCAGTTTTTGACGGAAGTGACCATATCCCCCCCCCGCACCGAGTAAAGATTGGCCCTACTAACAATAGTTGATCTCTACGATATATAAGATTTCTTCAAACTTGAAGACGTTTAGATGTAACTTGGTAACTTGCAAGGCATGTGACCTGCCATTTTCACCTGGAAAGCTTTCCTCACACAACTTTTAACTCGCGACTATGTATGGAAGTGCTCCACTTAAATAGCGGGCTAATATGTAGGGGGCCCCCAAATTATTCGGGACCTGTCTGAATCCTAGAGGCCAAAACCATACCCTGATATGCGCGGCCTTTTTACAGCTTTCCTGGACCACTCAAACTATGTAAGTTCTATAAATCAGTTGTATGACAAGTTTTGTTGCGTAATACTTCTTATCTTTTGCTTCTGTGTTGGCTGTCTTGTGGTCACAGCATGTGGTCAGTGACAGTTGACTGTCCAATGACTTAAACCGTTAAAGCTGCTTGTTAGTTAAGTTGTTTAGATGTCCGGTGTCTGGCCATGGAGGTGTAAATAGAAAACTTTTAATATATGCTTATGCAATTAGACTGGCCTCCGAGTCAATATCCTTTGATTGGGGTTATTGGACTAAAGGTCATTGAATTCCTTTGTTGAAATATCTAGGCGACCTCATTCATACATACAGCGACCCCAACTAAAAGGATTCTTTGGAACCGCCAATGCATTTATGTCTTACTAGTTGCTCAGCATAAGCAAGGGAGTAGGAACAACAAGCCAGTTACCTACAACTGCAAGAAATACCGCCCTGGCCGTCCCGACTTAATTGAACCAATTGGTTAGAAACCTGGCCGCAAAACTCCCACCTAACTTACTAGTCTAAACGGCCTTCTGACAATCAAAACTACTGTAAAACTTAATAGTGTTAGTAATAAAGCAATACTAGGTTTATGCAAATGAGAAAAAAAAAGAAAGAGACTTAAAAGTGCTATCCAAGTTTTTTTTTTTATATGCACACTCTCTCGCACGACACTCACGTTGAGAAAGTAACACAGGGAAATAGTAAAATATGTGTCAGTCAGTGGCGTCACCAAGGGGGGGCCAGGGGGGGGGGGGGACGTGCCCCCCCTGAAAAATCGTGTGCCCCCCCAACTGAGATTTGAGATTTTCCAAAAAAAATATGTCTTCTGTAGTCAGAGTGTGACTTTGAATTTTTTAGGATTCGATTCCTCTGTTGAAAAGAAAAGGCAGTAGATTTTCATGTTTTCCAAATGAAAATATCCCCCCCCCCCCAAAAAAAACCTTGGCAATGTCAGTTCCGGCTGTCTGAGGGGTTACATTTTTTCAAAATTTTCTTCACACTTCCGACTACGTCAATTGGAGGTGGCGCACAGCTCAGGTAACCCTTCAAGCAGGATTAAGCCTACATTTTTCCTTCAGAGGATCACATCTAATTGACCATCAACTGCCTTTCTTTCTCTTTATAGTCACGGTGCAGCTCACCTTCCTCAAATTGTCAGCCTGATACGCTCTTGAGAGTAGTTTCACTAACGTTTGTGTTGTTACCAAAAATAAAATCTTACTCGAAATTGCCCTGTAATTTTTTAGGCCAGTGTTAAAACAACCCTTTTAAAAAACAACTTTAAAACCTTACAAACACGCTAAAGACCCAGGAGCTTCCAGGGGCTTCGCCCCCTGGACCCCCACTAAGACTAACATTGAATTGCCCATCAACTTTCTTTCTATAGATCATCTACCCCTTTTTTAAAGCGTCAGCCGGATCTGCTCTTGGTAGTTGAATCAGTGGTTTTTTACCGAAAGTCTTAGGCTACTTGAAAGTTACTCTGGAGGTAACTTTTAGACCAGTGTTAAGTCAATAAAATTACCCTTAAATAACGTCTATAATACCTCAAAAACACGTTAAAACCCAGGAGCTTCCGGGGGCTTCGCCCCCTGAACCCCCACCAAAATTCACATTGAAGTGCCCATCAACTTTTTTCTCTATAGATCATCTACCCCATTTTCAAAATTTCAGCCGGATAAGCTCTTAGTAGTTGAGTCAGTGGTTTTTTACCGAGAGGCTTACTTGAAGTTACCCTGGAGGTAACTTTTAGACCAGTGTTAAGTCAATAAAATTACCCTTAAATAACGTCTTTAATACCTCACAAACACGCTAAAACCCAGGAGCTTCCGGGGGCTTCGCCCCCTGGACCCCCACCGGGGCTTTGCCCATGGACCCCACCAGGGGCCCTAAGGCGGGCCCCTGGACCCCACCCGTTGAGCCTCGCGCTTCGCGCTCGGTGGCGCCTCCGACGCCATGAGTGGAGTCTAGCAATGCCCCCCCATAAAATCGTTGTGCCCCCTCAGTGCTCCCCCCCAGAATGAAATGTCTGGTGACGCCACTGGTGTCAGTATCGTAGAAACTCGCAAGTCTAGCTATAGATGTAGCAATTGACAGTTTAAAAAGGAAAAAGCAGCCTTTCTTTATCATCACTCGAACAGAAATCGTTGTTTTTGTATTCCCCTTCCAAATATTCTTTCTATATTTTAGGACTTAAAATACTGCATTAATACTCCAAATAAATTCATAATTTAGGAGGAAAAAATCAAATCAAATTTCAAGAGTAATTCATTCATTGATTCAGTCAGTCAGTCAGTCAGTCAGTCAGTCAGTCAGTCAGTCAGTCAGTCAGTCAGTCAGTCAGTCAGTCAGTCAGTCAGTCAGTCAGTCAGTCAGTCAGTCAGTCAGTCAGTCAGTCAGTCAGTCAGTCAGTCAGTCAGTCAGTCAGTCAGTCAGTCAGTCAGTCAGTCAGTCAGTCAGTCAGTCAGTCAGTCAGTCAGTCAGTCAGTCAGTCAGTCAGTCAGTCAGTCAGTCAGTCAGTCAGTCAGTCAGTCAGTCAGTCAGTCAGTCAGTCAGTCAGTCAGTCAGTCAGTCAGTCAGTCAGTCAGTCAGTCAGTCAGTCAGTCAGTCAGTCAGTCAGTCAGTCAGTCAGTCAGTCAGTCAGTCAGTCAGTCAGTCAGTCAGTCAGTCAGTCAGTCAGTCAGTCAGTCAGTCAGTCAGTCAGTCAGTCAGTCAGTCAGTCAGTCAGTCAGTCAGTCAGTCAGTCAGTCGGTCAGTCAGTCAGTCAGTCAGTCAGTCAGTCAGTCAGTCAGTCAGTCAGTCAGTCAGTCAGTCAGTCAGTCAGTCAGTCAGTCAGTCAGTCAGTCAGTCAGTCAGTCAGTCAGTCAGTCAGTCAGTCAGTCAGTCAGTCAGTCAGTCAGTCAGTCAGTCAGTCAGAGTTTTACGGCCCAGTTTCCAGCCAATTGGTTCAAGTCGAGCCTGTCGCGGCCTTTTTTCCAGTTGTGGCTTACTGGCATGTTTCCCTTCTCCATTGCTTATGCTGAGCACCAAGCACGATCGTAGTATTTTTAAAGCCTTCGGTAAGACCCGGCCAGGACTCGAACTCCCGGCCCCCCGACTGCAAATCTGATGCTCTGAACACTGGACCATGCAGTCATGAGCAATTCATAAAACGGGGCAGCCTACTACACAGATTCATTTGGATTGACTGAGTTTTTTTTCAGGCCCTAATAGGGAACAGATTCCCCGATCCACTCTTCATCAAACAGAAGACGACGTTCCTCCTTGTACTTAAATTCCTAAATCTTTAGAATATATTGAATCATAAAGAACAGCACTTAGAAGAGAATATTGTATTAAATGCAATTAGGTACAAAGGAAAAGTTTTCGATGGAACCTCTGCTAATAACGTGGGCACTGGCGTAGCCACAAGAGAGGGCATGGAATTCCGAAAATAAAATAGAAAAAAAAAATTAACGGAACTAAAAAGTTGAATTCAAATGGTGATTAATGTTTGTTCCATCAAGTTTCATCTTGATGGTACTTAAATATTCATTATTGCCCGCCTCTTGAGAAAAATCCAGGTTACGTCAGTGCCTCTCTGGTCTGGCTGAGAATGCTTCGACAACTGAACAGATATTTTTATGAACAAATCGGAGTCACGTGATATACGTTGGGACTGGACGTGGGACCGTGGTGGGGCTAGATATCCCTTTGCCGTTTTCCGTGACGAGAATCCGTGTACTTGAAAAATTTCCCATTCAGACTTAGGCCTAACTGAATTAGGATACTCAAAAGCAATTTTCGACCGGGTAGGTCATTTGGAGGTGGAGCAGTTACAGAGTAGGTGGCAGTATTCCACCTAATACTGCATGCAAGTGTGATATGTAAGCGCTACAGGTATCATGTCGCAACCATAGTTTTTAAAATTTCCATTATGTTCTTCATGATTTTGTTATTGGACACGTTACTTTACTTCATTTTGAGGGATTTGTTTGAGAGGGCGCTGTGCATAATTATTTCGTCAGATTTCATATAAAAGAATCAAGAGGATATTTTCAGAAGCTTAGAATCACATGTCAGTGACCATAAAGTCGGTGCCGGTGATCACGCAAGTGATTTCATGTGAGTTGCCAATGTAAAATAGGTCGATACAAAACTCCTCAGACTTTGTCGACATATAACAGTTACCATATATGCCTTCAAATTTCAGGAACGCCACGATTGGTTGTTAAAGGGCAAATACAAGGATAGTAGTCAATACTAGTTTGTGAATGGCTCTTGACAATCATGTGACAATGTGTTTTTCACTGGATTGTGAAATTTACAAGGAGTACTATCTTGGTAAACCTTGAATGTTTAATGTTTAAGCCTTAAAATATCCCAAAGCTTCTTGATAGAAATATGACAGAAAAATAGTAAAATTTAGTAGTTGTTTCAAAATAATTTTGGGGCGACTGCTCTTGACCTTTAAATGATGTGGGACGGCAGAAGACGGTCCCATATAATGTACTGCAATCTCAGTGAAACACCCAGTCTGCTTAATATTTGATAGCAAACCCTCTAAAAATAAAGTCTGAAATTTCACTCGTTTGAAGAGTGAAAATTTTAAAATGCACTCCAAAAGAGTTCATTCTAAGATAGTAAAATTCACCCAGGTAAAGTAGATTTTACCCCAAAAGGGTGAAAATTCACTCACGAACACCAGTGTGGATCACTCTTTTTAAAGAGTGGTCTCTGCAGGGCCTTAGCCAGGGCTGTGTGTGTGTGTTTAGGGTGGGGGGGGGGGGCACAACGGATTAGTAATCACTGTCCTGGGGGAGGGGTTGTTCCCCTCCTTTTTGGAAAATTTTTGCCTATCTGAGAGGGCTAAGATGAAAAATGGTGAACATTAATTCACTGTTATAGATGACACGGTAGCATGATAAGATATGCGCGGTACCTGCAGGTTGCTCAAGTTGTTTGTGTGTGTGTTCCATTTTTTCATAGCAATGAAACTTCAACCCATACTTTGATTTTTTTTTTTTTTTTGGGGGGGGGGGGGGAGTTCCCCGCCGTGGCTACTAGCCTGGATCTCTGGCGACACTCCATCAAGAGTGAAACTTCGTTCTTTTGGAGTGTATTCTTTTACTCTTCCTAGAGTGAACTTCCACTCTTGTGGGGTGAATTTAATAACTCACTCTTCTAACGAGTAAAATTTCACTCTTTATTATTTTAAGAGCGTAGCCTATATTATCAGTCTCTAGCCCAATTGCCCAACCGAACGAAAATATAGGTCTCAGACCTACAATTACGATAGACAAAACTGCAAATTTTTGCACACAAGTCAGACACAATCTAGTGGACAAAACTAAACTTCCGATCCTTCCTTGTTTTTGGGGTTCATTAATAAAGAATGATTTTGAGGAATTTTTAAGTGAATTCACATGTTTGAACATGCGCGGGTGCGTTTTGTTTATCCCGACAATAAAAAAAAGTTGTGTGGGAAACACTTATAACAGGACAATTTGCTGACATGAATTGAGGAATATTTTGTTCATGGTGCAAGATTTACGTTAAGTCGAATAGATTGAGAATCTATTTGTGATGAAACATAATTGAAATAGATCTATAACTTGTTGAAAAAAGGTCTCATCCTACCCCCACAGGAATCTAGATTTCGGGGGTGATTTAAAGAATAGTCCTGAAATCTATTGGCGCAGGGGAATGCCCCGTGTCCTCCCCACTGTAGTTGGAAATTCATTACCCTACTATGAAGGGGGAATAGTCCGTTTGATTTGCCAATTTACTGCAGTCTTTCAGTTTCGCGTTTTAACCGTAATGTATGTAAAACATAAAGCTAAGGTCACGTGACGCCCATGTATGGAATGTTAGTGTTCTCACTAAATATGTCTGTCTGTATGACCGTCTGTCTGTCCGTCTGTCTCATTTGACTTCTTCAAAGATTAAAGTCAATGTGGCCTGAGCTATAGAAATGTCAGCAATATCCAGACTGTAAGTTTAGAAAATTGAAAATCTAGTTTTTAACATTTATTCTAGCAAGAAAAGAAGCGATCTGTCAGTCTGTTGAAGATAAAAGATCGAAAAATGCAGAATCTGACCTCCCCTTCTTAATGCTGCAAACTTTTCCCGTACTATGGATGCATACCAAAAGGTAGACCTGAATATTATAAGTGTTCCCAAGCGTATAGTCAGTGGGCAGGAAGGAAACTTATAGGTATATTTTCCCATTGATGTTACTCGGCGGGACTTCGAATGTCCCCCCCTTCATGCCGAATTCGCAGTATCACGAAATAAAATTAATCTTGTAAGTGTGCATTGGGGCAAGAATGCCATGGCGGGGGAATAAACTTCAGCATTAAGCAATGGAGTTGGGAAAATTTCCAGTAAGCCACAACTGTTTAAAAAGACCGTGGCCGGCCCGATTGAAACCAGTTGGTTATAAACTGAACCGTTAAACCTCATCTAATGAGACTGAGAGGATATCATGATGGAATGATTTCACGAGAATTATGAACGAAATCACATATAACAGTATAGTCTGCGGTCAAGGATGGTTTAGAAACTCACTTTCATCCTCTCTGGGACGCCATGATTATGACGTCAGTTCAAGACCTCGATCACCTTGCCCGATCACCTCGGCTGATGTTTATTACTTCTGCGCTGCCTGCAGTCGAGTCTCAAAAAGCTAAATATTCTTCAATGTTCCTTGCACACATTATACCTTCCTTCATTGCAAGCTTATATTCACAGATTAAAGGGTACATATATATACAAGGGTACATATATATAATATAATAATAAGACAAACAATAAAAATAAACAATAAACATATAATATAAATGAACATAAATGGGAATAAATGGACAAACAACTATTCATTACATTTGACCAGTGGATGACATCAAATATTTTACAATTTTCCTTTTAATAACTTTCGTCGCAATCGATAATGACGGAAAAGCTACCTTTCAAAAACCGACCACCACACCAAATTTATTAAAGGTCCTAGTTACTCACATAATAGCATAAACAGTCTCCCTAAACTTACCGGTGTATTAATACAACAGCTTAAAATCGTTATTTTTCACGGCGTAAATTATGCAATTATCGCACATTCACAAGACACATCAAGGAGTTACTCATCGAGAATTTATCAATTCAGGGATAACAATATTGCAACATTTTTCTTGAGAACCATTCATAAAATGGGGTCACTCAGGTTGACTTACCTTAAAGGGGGAGTTTAAAGCAAAATTTTATTTTCATAGGCTATGTGAAAAAGGAACAAAATCTACACAGTGTTGTGAAACTGCCATTCAATTCGGACATGTGTTGTTGAGGGCAGCAAAGGATATATAACTCCCTCACGTAGACAAGGAACGCTTTGTTGCCCTTTCTTTTTTCAGACTGTTGTGTCGACCTTAAAGTTATCGGGAATAGGACTTCCTATGTGGAATACAAATTTTGTAAAGGTTCTCATGCCAGGGTTGCAGTTACATTTAGATTATATTAGATTGTTTCGAAGAAAGTTGGTTATACAAAGGAAAAACAAAAAGCTGTCTTTAATGTAAGGATATGATGTCATGTGCTTGCTTCAAGTAGACTTTTTGTCGAAAATGTGACAACTTTTGAAGCTCATATCTAGAAAACCACACATCGGATTACAATGCAAATTTCACCGAAATGTTCAGAATATGTACTTCTCTAACAAGTCAAAACTTGAAGTGACCATAACCCCTTCTTTTAAAGAAGAATGTTTCGCGTTAAATATTTACCTTTTAGCATTCTAGGCGAATAACCTAATATACGAACTGTTACAAACAAATGTTGTTAATACATTTGCATCCGGTACTATAGTTGCGTTCGTATAGCCTGCACTCATTCAGAAATTGCATGGCCTGAATTTCAGTAATAATAGTAGGCTAATTACCAATACCACAGATGGCTGCAAACGACCCCAAACATTACAATAAGTACGTTAAGTTCAAGTTTTGAATTGAATACAATTCATGGAAAAGATAGACGAAAGAAATGAGAAAATGGACCCCAGACTGCCAAATGGCCGAAAAACTTCAGAATCACTTTGGAACCGGATTCGTGTACCGGTATATTTTATGTGTAATGTCAACATACGTGAGCATACAAGACGTTATAACACGTCAATATCTATTACAAATGATTTAAATGCAATTGTAACATTTGAACTTTCGTATTGGTTTGCGATTGATTTTTCCATTTAATTGAACGACGTTAATAGTTTTGTTGCGTGTGTGTATGTCGTTTTATACTATGAGGAAGTTCTTGTATTTACTATTTTGTCAGATTTTTTGATGGCTTCGTCACGTAGGCGAATTCCTTTTAAAAACGAAGTGCCTTGTTCATCGCTTAAGTCAGCAATAAAATGGAAATTTATGAAAGCAAAACGTTTTAAGTAGCTTATGTTTAACGTTATGTGTTAAATGCATATGCTGTAATGACTTGTTGTGGACATAAAAACAAAAAGGTTTTCATTGTAAACGATATGGGTTGTGTATGTGCCCTGATTTTATTATTTCGAAATTATTTTGTGGCAGAAAGGTATTTACCCTGTGCTGAGATAAACACACTAGGGATTTGGGGGAAGTCTCAAGTTCACAAGGTGAGGGCGTGAAAAATATTCAACACAGAAATGACATCCTTGGTCTTCCTTATCACGAGATGCAGTGGCGGTGCCAGAATTCAAAATGGGGAAGGGGAACCAATTGCAAAGGATAATATTGGGGTGGGGGATTCAGGATGCAAAGCCTCCGGACGCTGTGAGGTTTAAGCATATCTCTGGATGAGAAATTTATACCCTGGAGAGGTATTTTCTCGGTTAAACCAACTCCTAACTGGCTTTACTTGGAGAGGCAAGGGCAAGGACAAAATCCGGGGGTGGTGATACCCCCTCTTGTCACCCCAACCCCGTAGTGATGCCACTAACGAGATGAGAATTGAATGAAAAATTTATTTAACACGAGTCCACGACCAAAGTTTTTGTTCTAAATGTAAGATATAGGCTAAAGAGGACCTGTCGTTTCGTGAAACGACAGGTACACACACACACACAAAAACTTTGATGACGTCACAGCATACCCTTGTTTTACCTTCAGTTGTGAAATGATTCAATTGATACACCGTCGATAATATGCGAACCTTTGCTTCACACTATATCGCTTGCAGATACAAGATGTGAAATCTTTTGTAAACTTTCGAACTGATTATATTTGTTGAAAATTTTCGTACTTAACTCTTTTTATTTTTTGTTGTGTGAAGGGATGCGGGATTTAATTGGAGTTCCTAAGATAAATCCTCTCAGAAATTTTTGTTAAGATGGAGGCTTTGATGCAGAATGGGGTGTATTTGACAAAAGTTTGAACCGATTACCTGCCAATGATATGGCAGCACTCCAACTGTCCAATGCTCTCACTAAGATAAGAGACCATTGTCATTACCAAATGGGGGGGGGGGGAGGGGGCGTTAGAAGTGATGTTTTTAACTGATATCCAAATGGCCCTACAGGGAGCACACATACAGAAAGGCGCTGCACAAATTTTGAACGAAAATCGAAGTGAACAAGGAACAAGCTACCAGTACCTTGAAAACAGGAAAGACCGAAATCCTGCAATCCCAAGGCGTCGAAGCCGTCGATCCTACCCCGCTTTTGTGTTATGTCCACCCCCACCCCCCCTTTTCGTGCACACCCCGCTTTTTCGCTACCGCATTTCCTTTCCGTTATGAAGACAGTTAAAAGAGAATTTTAGTTCATTAGCACACAATGTAATTTAAACATAGTCCATAGCGGTTCGTTCTCTATATGATTTAAAGAAAAATTTTCCTGGTAAGTTTTTGAATATTTGAAAGACCTAACATGAAATTTGGTGCAATATTTGAGCAAATAGTCAAGAAAAATACTGCAAAGGTTTGATATTTTACAAACGAAAACAGTTGAATGCTGTTCAATATTCAACCCGCTGTCACCTGGTCAAGTGAGTAACCGAAGAAAATGCCCATATTTCCTAAATATGAAGGTGCTAGTGGGCTGAAATTGATTTTCCCTGTAGGAGACTGCCGCCCCAGACCCCGTCTACTTCGCCTCACCGATCGTCTTTTAGAAGAAGACCTTTCAGACGATGGCACAAATCAACAACTTACTAATAGCCCACACTCACTTTAAACCAGTAGTCCCCGCGCACATTTTTGAAACTCGGTCTGCGTTGCTGTGTATGAGAGAAGGGGTTAGAGGATACATTGTTTAATAATGCACATGATTGTCCAGTTGTTATGAGCTATATTATTCAAACCACGTATACTAAGTTGTGTACAATTGTGACCCCTAAGATCTCCACATATAAGCCCGGCTTCAAAGCCTAGTTTGGACAAAGTCTTAATAAAAGTATCTTTGAATAGTCAAATATTCATGAAGTGATTACGAAAATTACGTTGTCGTGGCGTATCAACTGTACTTGACCAATGGAAGTGTGACTATGACTAGAAACATTACAACAACAATCCCATGTGTTTCAATACTCGCAGAACCAGTGTCTGTTGCGCTTAGTAATTGATGCCACGTACGTTGGTGGTTGTAGAACACAGCGACAGACATTGGTAAATTAAGCTCTACCAAATCCAGTCGGTAGGTTTACAAATGTGTCATTTCCTTCTATTAAATATCGACACAATGGCTTCAAGCGGCTGATTCTTTAATGAAGTCTTGTCTACACCAAGTGGAGCTGCTGAATTTTATGCAATTAGTAAAATCAAATCCCGCTTGCTACACGCCATTTTCGCATGAATTAGTAGGCATGTTGCAGTTATGCATATTCATGAACTCCTAAAAACAAGAGACTCTCTGATTGGTTCCCTTATTTACTACCGATTTGGTAGTAGATTTTTAATTTTAAAGGTTTAAGTAAAGCAGCTTGTGCATAAGATTAAATTTGTCCAGTGGCTTTCCGGTGTAGCGATTCCAGGAGGTGTAAAACAGAGGAGGTGACAGCCAGTGTGTTACCATAGGAACGGGGGAGGGGGGCGGGAGGTACAAATTTTCGACGGAAAAACTCGACAGAGGCTACCGTTATGCTTGATGCTCCCCATAACTGAAAAAAGCCATGCATTAGGCTAACTTGCCCGATACTCTGAAAACCCGGATTTCAAAGCCTTTTTCCGGGTAATTGCAGATAGGGTGCCAGAAGACTCTACTGTATGAAGATACAGCCTATAGCTCATAAGGGGTCTTTATTCTGTTATTTCAGTACAGTCAGTCCATAAGCAGAATGGTCACTGGTCAGTGAGATATGAGAGCATTATTTACACTGTTGCTTTATGGAGAGCATTAGGCTAGATTTTGTCATGGCTGGCGGGACTTAAACCAATTGCTCAGCCTACTGAGCCCCTTTTCCAACCACAAACAAATTAAGAAGCTAGGAAGTTTGTAACAAACGCAGATAACAACGACCCCAAAACCTGAGAACTGAAACTTCAACTAACTAAATTCGTGTGTAATCGTCGTAATCTGGCAATATTCGTCCCTATAATGAACATCGGACATAGGGCATTAACAGTATGAAGTATGCCACCAAGTTCACAGAAATATTCTTCTTGTTAATTACACGTACATGTTTACGTTCTTAATAAAGTTAACCAGGGAGCTGTTATTAATGCCAGCTTGTCCTCACTCGAACAAATGGAATAATATCAGAGAATGGGGGAACTGAAAGGCATACGTATTTTGCGAAGGATGTTCGTCAAATTCGATGTATGTTGGGAACGATTTGTGGAAGAAAGTATATAACAATAACTCACGACTCGGTCTACAGTGAAGCTTACAAGACTATTTTACACCCGCGAGTCCGGAGTCGACTTGGGGTTGGCGCGAAATGTTAATCCTGGAAGCGAATATTTTCGGAATGTACTGCAGCTGGATTTTAACTCAGAGTAGAGTTTCAGCATAGACCTTAAAATGAAAGTTCCATGCATACTGAACGTGAAAGATTAAATCCAATTCGTGCACAAATTGATTCATGATTGTTCCTACGTAATCTTAATTACAGGGTACACTTGACTATGAATGTCACTCCTTAAAATGACCTTTTCAATGAAATGTACTTTCAAAATAGCGTTAACTTAAAACGCAGTGTTATTTTGTTCTACATCTTCAAGTGGCTTGACTAAACACAAGTCCGGGATCTGAAAAACTTAATTAAAATTTGGAATTGGAAGGTATTATTGACCCGAAACTGGCCCGAAATGGTGGCCAATGAAATCATAACTGTTCCATGATTTCATTTCACTTCATTTATTTGTTTTCCATGAGAGCTACTGGTACAGTGTACAGAAATAAAAGTAGAATATTACATGATATCAAGATATTGTGAAGGGATGCACTCTAAAAAAACCCATTGGGATTGTCGATTAGGGTGCTCCCAAGAAGAAAAAAGAGAGAAAAAGAACTAGTATAACACAATTTTAGAAAGTAGTTGAGGACAGGTGAGATCAAAACGAAAAGAATACACATTCCATCATGGATACCTGTCAGATTCACACCCATGATCCCTTCCTAAAGTTATCACCCATCCTACCTCAACCTTGCCCCACATATCCATCCATTGCCCCACCCTACCCTTCTTCACATTACATTACCCTGACGCCACACATTACATTACCCATCCCCTCCACCACGATTAGCTGGATTAAGCTAGACTTGCGTACAGCCCATTAAGACTAGGTTATAGAAACGAAAGGCTTGGTTTGAGTAATACTTACTGTAGTTTTGCACATCTTGACCTATCTACAGAATGACACACCTACCCCTCATATCATTTTGATAGCGCAACCAGGGAGCTGTGATTCTCTGGTGCAACATAATGTTCTATCCACGCTGCTGGCAACACTGTAACGCAAACTAGTCAAACAGTGCCTGAACCGACTAATCTCGTTAGTCAACATTATTGGCCAATATTTGACCCAGTTAAATTGGTCTCTACCAAATATTAATCCTCCTTGACTAAATTTTGACTGATATTCTTCAGTCTATTACTACGAAATATTTCGGATATCTTCACAAATTAGTGAAATATGAGTGACTAACGTGGTTAGTCAGTTCAGACGCCACATGACTAATTTGTGTTTACAGTGAACATTCTTTGACTTGAACCCTTTAAAAATGGTGGGGAAGCCTTAATTCAGTTATTTCGCCTGTTTTTCTACAGTATAGACGGATATTGTCTTAAATATAGCCAGCTGAATGCCTCCCACGGTATATGAACGCCCTCGTCAATGATATTGCCCTTTACTGCTGACCCCATTTACAATCGTCCCCATCTCATCTGGTACCATTTGGCTAAAATGCTGTACGAATATTTCCGCTTACATTTGTGAAGGAAAAGAATTTTTCACATGTCGGGTATGTCATAAGGACATCCCCATTCATGAGAACATGGTGCCTTCAAAAATATTTTATACTTCTATTTGCAACTGAATCACTGCTAGAAGAAAACGCACATCAAACCATTACATTTTGAATCATAATCTCTTTATTGCAAACATAAAAACCGGTATGACCTAAAGTGAGTATCTTCCCAAATCTACCACAGGGTGTGATCAACGTAGGAACGTGTATAAAATTTCGACAAAAATACTTGGACGACAGTTCTGTAAATGAGGGTGTTCGATAATTCGACTGCACATGCGCACATCCTCCAAATCGTCCGCAAGAAACAAAAACATCACCCTTCCCTCGAAAACATGCATTTTAAATTGATAGTTTACCTGAGGAGTCTTTTGAATCATAGTCTTCATTAAAATCCATCGGAAACTCATCCTTTCTGTCCAAAACGATCCAAGGGTCCAAAATGGTCAAATTTCCAGTAATTTCAATGATTAAACTTCTCTACCATAAGCTACTATCCATATACAGGGGTGTAGCAATCGACTGGGCAGGCTATCTACCATGTTCAGGAACCCCACATAGGTAAAATACCAACAAAAAGTTGGGTATTTCGGGCGCGACTATTTGTATTCCTGACTGATTTAACCATTTTGCAACCACTTACGTAATATAACGTATACGGAAAAGTTTCCGTTCACGGTTATTTTCAACCTCATGACTGAAAAGGGTACCATTAATTACATTAAGGGACACTGGCTTAAGTTACATAAAGTTTTACTTTTTAACTTCTAACATGATTTAGTCTATCGGCGGCTACGGTCCCTTTTCCAGTTACGGGGCTCGGGAATGTTTCCCTGCTCCTTTGCTTCTATCGAGCATTACGTACGCTTGAAGTGTACGGTGCCTCAAGTAAAAAAAAAATCAAAATATACACTTAACAGCTTAAAAATGCATTCTAACAGTCCAACTCCCATCTTCATAGGGCATTCTTGAGCCGAGATACAAAATGTTGAAATTTATTCACATAAAACAAATCAGTCCATTGCGCAATAGTTTGTGACTTGCTTGTTGTACAACTCACATGACCTGCTTTCTTTCCCTTTAAAATTAAAAATGTCTTTAAGACGTTGATCATGCACTTACTGTTTGCTTGCAGACCATGGTGCACTGAGAGGGCTTAATTGATTACATCACCCCTTAAGAGTACGAGTGTTTTCACTCCTTGGTACATGGTGCAGTAACTTTCCGAAAAATAAAGAAATACAAAGGTTGAAGTTTGATTAGTACAACAATGAAATCACAAATTACTGCGCAATGTACCATTTTAATTTGAGTGAATAAACTTCAACGTTTTATATCTCGGCTCTAAAATGTTCTATGACAGTACGAAGACGGGAGTTGGAATGTTAGGATCCGTTTTTCCTGCTGTTTAATATATGTTTTTGAATTTTTTGACTTGAGGTACACTTTAATTTTGGAATGCCTATACTTGGGCCTTGTTTGTTCATATCGTAATGTCGCACATTTACAGCGAGGGCTCATGCAATTTGTTTTGTGAGGCCATTTGCTACAGTATATGAAAACTCAACTTCTTTCCCGTTAACCCAGGAGAATCTTATTACGCCTCTATGTTTATGTGGCTCTACAACAGTGATACATGGCAGGGTTTCGGCGTGTACAAGTGTGCGTACGATACTGTTCCTAAAGCCCGAGACATATGTTCCTAAAAACGTATTTCTTCTTAAATATAGGTCAGCAGCACTACACTAAGTTAACTCGTTAATGGGATTTGGGGTTCATGGTAAGGGTTAGGGTATAGACGTCGTACGTTTCCCATACATTTGCGAGGGCGAAACATGAATGGTGCTACCAGAACCATTAGAACATCGCTGAGTTCAGCTAAGGGTCAATGAGAGGATATCTTCACTAAATTAATGGAGCTTGTGCAGTTTTCTTGTCTCCAAGATTTCAACCAAGTTGAAGCAAATTTAGAGTTTGGTTAATAATGAGGCCACCATGTTCAAACGAAATCAAAATTGCGGTAAGAAGTGAATTGAAAACATCACTAAAACTCTTACAACTGTTTTTAGTAATGTTATCAAGCTAATTGTATGCTTCCGCAATTATGTCCCGCAAATCTTTGGTTAAATCACAGTTGGATGGTCCCGCTATTGATTGCCTAAGTAAATACCACAGCGGGAATTTCAACCAGAAACAAACTTTGTGTCAATGCTGATTTTACTCAAACGTGAAGTTCATTGCCGCCATAACTGGGAGTCGGCGACTTATAGGCTCATTCATACTGCATGCTGCCAACTGTTCTGTGTGGAACTGTGCCTATTTCTGACCTCTAAAGTTAACAAAAATTAAAACGTTTCGATTCTCTAAAAATATCATTATATATGCTATGATGATCAAAAGCTCGACAAAAGTAATTTTAATGTACGCACGCATAATTGATTTTCACTTATTTTGTGAACGTTTGGAGAAGAAAAAGAGCTTTGCCCCTGCATCATGACTCCCCTTAAGGTTAGCTCTTGTCGGCTCGCTCAGCCCAATGAATCACCTGCGACATGTTCTGATTCGAGATGACGGACTGTGACTAGTCGGCCAGTGTCCTATTTGTAAAATTAAAGTATCGGAGGCCCATCCTAGCCCCGTTCAGCAAGTTAAATATGCAGAGCCGAATGTTACATTGATGTTCTGTGGCAGATGTTAATTTTGTCTATTCGTGTTCCAGCGCTTGCAATTTGAATGAGGTTTATCCACGGACTTATAAACATGGACAGAGCATATAACGTGTACGTCCTATCCGTAGATGGTCGCCACCGACTGGGACAAAAAAGGCGCACCAAGATGGCCGCCGTGAAGCTATATCATTTGATTTGACGACGACTCTGTAATATTTTAAACAAAAGCTAAACTTGAATGGGAAACAATATCATACTCCTGCAATACGTGAAGTGATTTTGACCTTACCTTGCAATATTCCAAAAATATTTCAACTTTCTTGCAAAATCTGGGAACTGACTTGAGCAAGTCCAAACTTTCACACAAAACCATAGAAGACGGCCATTTTGATGCCCTTTTTCTCATACATACGCTAGCGGCAATCTACCGTGTAGTATGCTCTGTCCATGTATAGGAAGTCCGTGGGTTTATCTCTTTGCAGTTCGTGTCATTTGATTTAGATGTTGGTGGATGGATCTTCTTATTGTCCTGTTTTCGAAACCTCTGCCTTCTTAAATCAGCTAGCTTTGCTCTAAATCCGGACGGGAGTTTTGATTTATCCGAGCTAAAGCTGCTTTGCTTTCTGTGATTTGCAGACAAGCTACCCCGTCGCCACTCGTGTCACAACCCTCCAACGCTACCTAACTTGAGAAACACCGGGAAATTTTCTGCCACTGCAAAAACACAAAGACTGGAGTCGGGTGACTTGACTAAGTCTCCGAGTCAATGATCGTTATGCAACTAAGGTCACCTTACTTCAGTTTGAAGGCAAATGAAGCACTCTTCATGGGCGACGCTTACTTGCGTAAGGCCCCACGGTATATTCTTTGTTCAGTCATATATCCTTGGTTTTGGAACTGCGTTGCTGAGAAAACAGAGTCCGCGCCGCGGGTATGGACCACGCATATTTCCAAAGGGCGCATAGAAAAATGCCCGTTTTGATCGGTGGACAAATCGGCTGTCTGTATTTGTTGGTGAAAGTTGCAGAATACGCGCTTGCTTCATACAGAGGGCGCTTCATCAGCATGTACTCGATGAGCACAATGATACGGGAACATAGCATTTAAATGCCAATGCGCCACGAACATTGCAAGAGGAGACTTGAAGTCCTCCAGACCCTCTGGCAAGGGCCGTTCGGCGAAACCAAACTTTAAACTGCTTCCCGAAGAAGCTATTACGTTCACTAAAAGGCAACACGTGACTAACCTCACTGCCCTCAGACCACCTTCATCATTGGTCTTTAATGTATGGCTCCATTCAATACTGGATGAAAAGAACAGATACTACACAGGATCTTAGCCAAAAGGCCGAGAAGAAGGGAAAAAGAGACGTCACCTCGAGATCCAACTGTATTCTCAAACAGGGGGGTCTATAGACATTATCCCAACAGAACGACCAAACTGTTTCTCCTCATGTAAAACCGTAGTAGAGTGTGATATGAGGTTTTATGCCTTATAAATGAGGTCTGGTTTTAACATTTCCATCGGTATGCGAAATTAGACAGTTTGCGAAGTTGCGTTACGGTCACATCACGCATGCATGTTTACTCTGGTTCAATCATGGGAACTGGGGAGGGGAGGGGACTTTGCCGCTGTTACCGTGTTCAATGTTCCCGAATTTTGGGAACATTACCACTTCTGGTAACATCGAACCACAGGAATAACAAACCTTGTAATCATCGCCAAATCAATGAGATATACGAAACGGGGAACGCTGACCCCGGGGGTAGATAGACCCCGCTGGCCATGACCGAGGGTGCAGCTAGATTTAACCAGAAGGTTTTAAGTTGAGGCATAAAACACTGTTTAACCTAACGTAACATAACCCATGCTACAGTCTTGGGTAACATAACTTAACCCATGCTACAGTTTTGGCTGGCGATAGGACCTGGAAAACGACGAAATGGCAAAATAGTCGTGAATTGTTTCCGCGTCTTCGACTGCAGAAACCACATGCAGAAAAGTAGCTTACCAACGGTTACTCCCCGGAGCAGGTAAAGTCTTTTCGTGCAGCTCGTCGCTGTGAAAAGCTAACCTAAGGGGGCTGCAGCCACACGGGCGCTACGCAGGGTAACCGACGGTATGCACGGCATAACATTAAAGAAGATCGGAAAGATTCAAGCCTTCGTTAAAAAGTGTTTAAAAGGGTGTTACGGATGTTTTAGCCGCTGTCGCTAGACCGATAGAAAGGAGGCCCCACACCTTTAGGTCTTTGTGCTGAAATTGTGTTAGAATCTTTGTGTTATCTTTTCATGAATTCAAAAGGTACCTATTGTCATGGTTGGCTTGTTCATTTGTTTGTCCGTCAACATTACTTAAACAACCGCTTCGCGTAGGTTCTTTGACTTTTGTGTGTCAAATTCGGTAGGATTATAACACATTTCAAAGTCGTGATAAATATGATAACAGGAAGTAGGTCAAAGGTCATGTGGGACCGTGAGAGATCAGGAGATTGAAATCAAGTGTAAACCTTTAGCGTGGAGGTTAGTTGACCATCTTATCAACTTTTATAGAATTTTGCGATGAAAAGTGCTCATTATATGATACTCATCAAAATTGTACTAATGAAGTACTATGGGTCAAATGTCATTAAAAGGTCGAGATGAGATAAAAAAAAAAGGGGGCAAATGAGTTATAATCATTGGAAGCCATTCTTTTCAAATCCAAGGTGATATGGCCTGAATTTATCAACTTTGGCAAGACTGTTTATCAAAAGTGTTCTTTTGGAGTAGGTTAGGGGTCATTTAAGGGTCACGCAAAGCTTAATGCCAAATTTGGCCTATTGAATTTTAGCACGGTTGTGTCTTGATCTTATCAAAGTTAGCAAGAGTATATAAGCATCAGTCTACATGGTGGACATCAAATTACACTTTTCAAGATCGAAGGTTGTCTGTATTGAAATGCAGCATCATTGGTGATCTTATGCTCTGCTTCCTTCCTGGAAACCTGCTACCGATTCGTGGCTGTCCATGCACCCTGCAGCTGGAACAGAAACAGTACATTCATGTTCCTATAGACCAGTACCATCAATCTTTAATCGAATGTTGAGAGAGTGGGGAGACATGGCCACTTCCATCAAAAATTACTGTGTAAAAATTTTGAAGTAGAGCTTGTATTTCCAAAATATGAGGTACATTCCCCCTGACCCCTTAGAATTGATGCCCACGCTGTAGATATCATTATGACTTCACCTGCTAATAAATAGGGCCACTCTGACCAGACCTCACAAAGGGGAGGTCGGGTGTAATAAAATCCTCCTTATCTATTCATTTATTTGTTGTAAGAAACCACTATCACTTCTAGAATAGCACTTAACCCATGCCCTGTGAGGATTTTTTTCCAGTTGATTACACAGTCTATTTACACAGCAGACAAGCTATTGAAATGTCCAGTGATTGCAGAGTTAAATCTTTTGTTTAGATTACGAACAGGAAGCCTTTCATTACCCAAAGAAGGGCTCATATGTCACTGAGAATAAATCAGCCATGTTCAGAGAAACAAAATTTGATTGGATTTGGTAACAGATAGCCAGTTTATGATTCCAAAACCAGAGTTTGGATCTTTAAGCAGATGAGTTTGTAATGTGCAAATATGTAGTACGGTCACTAAAGTGTGACAATTAGTAAAACACCTGGTCACATCCTTTTTCACTCTCCTTACCCCCCACCCCCCACCCCACCCCCCAAGAGAAAGTATTTTGCAAATCTGAACTCAGCATTTAGGGTACAATTAACATTCATTAGTTAGTATTACAGGTGTTGTCATACCTGAAACACTGATTTACCAATTGCAGTTGTGCAACTATATTGTCATTTGCCCTTTAAATAATCTCATTCTTTCTTCTTTTAATTTCAGATGAAATACAAGAATTATGAAAGAGTGGAAAAGGTAGGACATGAAGAAAATTTGTGACTTGGATCATTTGTGAATTTATGTTTGTGTGACGAAGTTTTCTGGATATTTTGAAAGAAATATTAGAGGAGAACAGGGGCACTGCTCCCCTCAAGAAAAAATTGTTTGATTTTGGGAAAAATTTGAGAAAATCCCCACATCTAAAAAATTTTGTTACCATCCCCCCATAACAGAAATTGCCCCATGTCTCTATGATCATGCCATGTCATCATTTTTGTTGAAGTGCAACAAAGGTTTATAGGCCTTAAAGGGGTGGGGTGTCTATTTTGAAAAAAAAAATATTTGCAGAGATGGATAATAAACTTGGAGACTTACTTTTTTCAGGGTGGTAAACTACTTGTTGTGGGTGCCTTGCAACGTGACCCTCTACAAATTTATTGTATCTGGGGGTTGCACACTTTCAGCACAGCTGGTGAAAAACACTGCAATTGTAAGCTTAGCTTACTTCAATCAGTGCATGTCTTTAAGAAAAATGAAATGGTTGTCCTAAGAAGAGCTGATTAGCTGACACCTGGTCATTGTACTGCAAGATTTTTTCTAGTCTGATATTTCAGAAATGCTTAAGTCATGCACAAAATCAAGAAAAAAAATTATGTGGTGAACACAACTGTTCTTTATTGAAAATCAGGCAAGAGTGATTTAATTGAATTCATCATCATTCTTGAATTCATGGCAATTACATTTGTAACCGAAACTTTCCTTGTTCATGGGACAACCCTCCCCCTCCCACACACAATTTGATTTATTTGGTGTTCGGACAGAACTTCTTTCTGAGACAACACATGGACACCTGTCCTATTAAATCTTCACTAGTTCACTTTAAACTTCACTGGTAATAGATTGACGTAAAGCCAAGCTGAAGATCAGGACTGAATGATATTCATAGTCTAGTAATTTGTATGTGTGGGGGGGAGGCTAGCATTTGGAGATGGGTGTGCCCATAAGTAAACTCTTGTTGTGGGGTTGTGTCCTAGCCTTTGTTCTTTTATTCCAGTTTAAAGTTAAAACTACTAGGTTTTGATTTTTTTTTATTGCCCTCCTTCTCATCATTTCACAGTGTAGGTGTATTTTTATACATAAATGAAACATTTCTATATGCCTAAACACATTAGTTGACAAATAACCTCATCATAAAGAAGAATGTTTGGCATGATTTGAAAGGTCATTGCGTCATTTGTGGGTGGACATTGTTTAGATGATATTTTAGTCCATGTTTTGAAGATTTATTTTTAAAATCAAGGCACCATGTAGAAAATTTATGCAGCTATTGTTTCCTTTTAGGCCTATGAGGAAATGTAGAAAATTGCCATACACATGCAGTTAGTGTTATCATATATATTTTCCGAAAAGGAGGGCAGGGATTGTTAGCCTGGGGGAGAGATCTAAGGGGAGGGGATGTAATCCTCCCTTTGGAAGTTGTTTTGTTGGTTTTCAAGGGTGTGTAGGTGTAAAATGGTGCAATATTCCCAGCAAAATCTGGATAAACCTATGAAATCAGGTGCTGATTTAAATCCAAACTTTAACCCTGCAAGCAGTATATTTTTTACATTTCATATACTTGAAATTTGCCAAAAACATATAATAAACTAAATATTACTGGGATGAGGAGGGGTAGTATTAAAAATATAGCGCTAGTAAAATACAATTTAAAAATACTCTTAGTACAGTATGATGTTATCTGAAAAGCAAATTTCATTTTATTTGTCATGCATCAAAGTATATACTTATAACACTATCAGATGAACATGGATGTGTGATATAGTGTCAACTAGATAAAATGGCAAAATTTTAAGGTGGTATTAGAAATGATTCAAGTTCAAGTTGTTCGGTGTCAAATACAGCTCAAATATGGTTAGTTTTTCCCTTCAGCCACCTTTTACAAGAGGGTGGGGGATATAACATGGGCACATTCTACAACCCCATTCCACATGGGGTGTCCTCCAGTATCACCAAGATAGGCCTACTACACAAAACATGAAAAACATATTCAGTACAAAAGTATTTGTTTAAATGACTCAGGGAGGAGATGTCAGGGTTCCCAGAGTTTAAAGGTCAAGAGCAGTCCCCCCCCCCCAAAACTTATTTTGAAGCATATGCCAAATCTTACAGTTTTCCTCCTTCTCTTTAAAAGAATCTTTCATAATATTTTATGGCTTGAATATTGCATAATTCATAGAAAACCAAGCAGTTTCGTGGAGTAAATTTCACATTTGAGGAGAAAAAAATGTAAGTCACATGACTTTCAACAACCAGGCATGAAACAGGACAGTCTAATGCACTACTTCAATTTGGGGTGACTGCTCTTGCGAAGTTGCCTTCTAATGTTTCCAAATCTTGGGAACATCGACGTCAACCTGTCTGAGAACAATGAACCCTGGGAACAAGAAACCCTGGGAGCAAAGAACCCTGGGAAAAATAAATTTTGCAGTCATTGTCAGCCATTGCAAAAATTTGAAAATAGCATTAAACCATGTGAATATTGAACCCCATCAACATTGGATAGGTAAAACTTAAACTTCAAAAAAAAATTGGGTAAAACTAGAATCCTGTTACCTTGGAGAGGATAACTACTTTAGGAAGCTTTTGCAAAACTTTCATGCTAAAATGTTGAAAGTAGATGTCACAAACCTCTGCTTAATGCAATCATTTAAGTTACTAACAATTCAACTTTAAAGGCAGTCAATTCTCACCCCAAACTATAATTTTTGTATTAGTCTATCAAAATTCTCAATTGGCACAGCTCTTTGATTGACAGCAGTTGAAAAATATTAGACCACTGTTGTTTATATTATGTAGCATGTACTGTACTGGGAGTGACTTGATTACACATTGGGGGTCTTGTATACTCACCCTGAAGCAGTAGATTGAGATTGTATTTGGTTGATGATGAGTTTAAGGCAGTTGTGCACGAGAGGGGCTTGAGTAAGAAGGTTGGGAGAATTAGATTTTATTTGGGGGGGGGGGGGGGTGAGAGGACCAGACCTTAAAAATATGAATTTCTCTGTAGTGTTTTATCATGTGTTTGTTTGACCTTTTTTTTTCTTTTTCCTTGCAGCTGTTTCAAAGATGTTTGATGAAGATCTTAAATATTGATTTGTGGAAGTGTTATCTGAATTATGTGAAGGAAACTAAAGGGGGATTGGCAACGTATAGGGAGAAGATGGCTCAGGCCTATGACTTTGCCCTTGATAAAATGGGAATGGACATTCAGTCCTTCTCTATCTGGAATGATTACATTCAGTTTTTAAAAGGAGTGTAAGTATTTTAAATATTTACTTTATTTTCAGCCATCCTGGCTCTAATGACTAAGAATAATAACCGCAAAACGAATTTCAGTCACCTCCTTTTAAAAATAGATTTTTGAATCATTGTGTCGGGATCCTTTTCAGGTATCTACAGTTATATTTTTGGTTTCGATGAAAAGAGAAACCTATGCATTCATGATGGCGTGCGTGTGTATGTATGTGTGTATGTGCGTGTGTGTGTGTGTATGTGTGTGTGTTTGTGACACTTTGCTTGTTTACACGATATCTTGAGAAGGGAAAATCTGACAATTCTCAAACTTGGTACACAGATACCCCATACTGAGAGCAAGAACCCTATTGATTTTGGTGGAGGTCAAAGGTCATCTGGGGTCACAGGGGGTCAAACCCCCAAATCCTTGTTTACACGATATCTCAAGATAGGAAACTTCAAGTAATTTCAAACTTGATGCGTGGATGTGTTATGATGTAAGGAAGAATCCTATTGATTTTGGTGGAGGTCAAAGGTCATCTGGGGTCACAGGGGGTCAAACCCCGAAATCTTTGTTTACACGATATCTCAAGATAGAAAACTTGGATTAATTTCAAACTTGATGTGTTGATGCTTTATGATGTAAGGAAGGACCCTATTGATTTTGGTGGAGGTCAAAGGTCATTTGGGGTCACATGGGGTCAAACCCCCAAATCCTTGTTTACACGATATCTCAAGATACGAAACTTGGAATAACATCAAACTTGACATGTTGATGTGTTATGATGCAAGGAAGAACCCTATAAATTTTGTTGGCGGTCAGAGGTCATTTGGGGTCACATGGGATCAAATCCGAAATCCTTGTTTACACGATATCTCAAGATAGGAAACTTGGAGTAATTTCAAACTTGATGCGTGGATGTGTTATGATGTAAGGAAGAACCCTATTGATTTTGGTGGAGGTCAAAGGTCATCTGGGGTCACAGGGGGTCAAACCCTGAAATCTTTGTTTACACGATATCTCAAGATAGAAAACTTGGATTAATTTCAAACTTGATGTGTTGATGCTTTATGATGCAAGGAAGAAGCCTATAAATTTTGTTGGCCGTCAGAGGTCATTTGGGGTCACATGGGGTCAAACCCCGAAATCCTTGTTTACACCATATCTCATGGTGAGAAACTTGGATTCATTTCAAACTTGATACATTGATGTGTTATGATGTAAGGAAGAACCCTGTTAATTTTGTTGGCGGTCAGAGGTCATTTGGGGTCACATGGGGTCAAACCCTGAAATCCTTGTTTGCACGATATCTCATGGCAGGAAACCTGGATCCCTTTCAAACTTGATATGTTGATGCATTATGAGGTGAGGAAGAACCCTATCTATTTTGGTGGAGGTCAGAGGTCATTTGGGGTCACATGGGGTGAAACCTCAAAATCCTTGTCTACACGATATCTCAAGATACAAAACTTGGAATAATTTCAAACTTGACATGTTGATGTGTTTTGATGCAAGGAAGAACCCCTTTAAAATTTTGTTGGCGGTGAGAGGTCATTTGGGGTCACATGGGGCCAAACCCGAAATCCTTGTTTGCAGAACATCTCATGGCAGGAAACATGGATTCATTTCTAACTTGATATATTGATGTGTTATGAGGTGAGGAAGAACCCTATCTGTTTTGGTGAAGGTCAAAGGTCATTTGGGGTCACATTTTGTCAAACCCTGAAATCCTTGTTTACACGACATCTCAAGATAGGAAACATGGATTGATTTCAAACTTGATATGTTGATGTGTTATGAGGTGAGGAAGAACCCTATCTGTTTTGGTGAAGGTCAAAGGTTATTTGGGGTCACATCTTGTCAAACCCCGAAATCCTTGTTTACACGATATCTCAAGGTAGGAAATTTGGATTGATATCAAACTTGATATGTTGATGCATTATGATGTATGGGAGAACCCTTTTGTTTTTGGTGAAGGTCAAAGAACATCTGAGGTCACAAGGAGTCAAAGTCTGAAAATCTCCCTAATGTGATATCTCAAGTATGGAAAGTTGGATGAAGTTCATATTTGTTATGTGGATGTGTTATGGTTAGGAGATGGTCCCCATTTCTTTTAGTGGAGGTCAAAAGTCATCTGGAGTCACCGATGGTCAAAGTCTGAAAACCTTGTTAACGTGATATCATATGTTTAGGAAGCTTGGATACATTTCCTATTTGGGAAAGTGGATGCATTATGGTCAGGAGATGGTTCCTCTTGTTTTGGGCAGAGATGAAAGGTCATCTGGGGTCTCCAGGGGTAAAAGTTGTAAACCCTTTTAAATGTTATTTTTCAAGATAGCTGCCTGTTTGTCTGCCTGTCTGTATGTTGGTCTATCTATCTATGTATGTCCTTTATGGAGGTCAAAGGTCATCTGAAATAACAAAATTATTTTTTGAACATGCTAGTATAACATTTGAGTGAGAAGATTAAAGGTGCATGATGGCATTATTTGAAATGAAAAATTTATGTATCATCGAAACCTCAATGCATTTTTGCATTCTGGTTCATTGTGGCATAAAGTTAAATTAAAGAACGACAGAGTGACCATGAACCATGATTTGCTAGTTAATGCAAGTTATGCCCAAGAACAGCTTGCGAAAGTATACTACTGACTCCAGGTAGTGCATAATATATATATATATATATATATATATATATATATATATATATATATATATATATATAATAAAAATGTTTTCCGTGTATTGGTCAATAGTTAAATAGACAAGACTGAGAAATTAATAATACTGATGACCAACAAGATTGATAGATATCCGAATATATTTCAATCCCACCTGGGATCTTCCTCAGCGGATTAGACGGAGAATGTACAGCGATTACATTTTCATTTGTAATCGCTGTACATTCTCCGTCTAATCCGCTGAGGAAGATCCCAGGTGGGATTGAAATATATTCGGATATCTATCAATCTTGTTGGTCATCAGTATTATTAATTTCTCAGTCTTGTCTATATATATATATATATATATATATATATATATTAATGCCCAGCTCTAGAGTTGTTTAAGCTTGGTGCATTCATTAGCAACAGTATTTTGATGTAAAGGTTAAACTTATTTTGAAAGAACAACTTAATGTCACAAGTTTCTTCTTATTTCTCTTCAAAGTATCTGTCATCATATTTCTTTACTTCAATAGACCTATTTCATATTCAAGGTAATCTGAGCACTTACTTCTTGATAGTAAATGTCAATGTCACATTTGAAGAAAGAAAAAAATTGTCATATGACTCTCAGCAGCTAATCATGAAACAGGACAGTCTACTTATTACACTCCTTTTAAGTTTTGGTGACTGCTTTTGCCCTTTAAAGAACAGGAAAGAAACAAATTTTTATTATTTTGTAAAGAGCAAGTAAACTTAAACAGCATATACCAGGGCCGTCGGAAGCGGGGGGGGGGGGCTGGGGGGGCTGCAGCTCCCCCAATAATTTTGCCATATATAGTTTTTTTTCTTTTTTTTTTTGAAGTGAACATTTTATTACAACGAAAGGTCAAAATAACGACTGCTTTGATACTATTAACAAGCCCGTGAAATGTCATTTCCAGCTGTCTGAGGGGTTGCAATTTTTCAAAATTTTCTGTACGCTCCGCGCCAACCAATGGTGGTGCTCCGCCTAGATAGTCAGCCTGAGTCAGCCTCCCCAATCGAAAATACCTTCCGACGGCACTCTATATCCACAAGTACTTAGAGTAAAATGGAAAAGCTTAAAATGAGTGCATAATTTTGTGATAATGCATGGTCACCTGACTAATGGACCAATAGAATTTGAGGATATAATAAAGGATGAATGAATTAATATTCTTGCTGTACATGCATCAGTTGCGCCTTACGTAATAGACAATTCCAGGTAGGGTTCTTGAAATAGAAGAAGGCTGCTATTGCAAAGGTTTGAGAGAGAAAGTTTGCCAGATGGATGCTAAGAAGATCCTCCTACTTTATCAATCCCTAAAACCCTAACTGTAATCCTTACCCAGCCTCTAATCCTTCCCAAGGATAATCCTAAGCCCTATTTTAAATCTTGTACTGTATCTTATTCAAGTCCAAATCTTACTTTTATTAAAAGCAGATGTTTGTCTAATAGAATGATCGGTGTAGGCAGCCTTCAGTCTGGTGGAACAGCTCCAACGATTTTTAATTTACAAAGAACCAATACAACTACAGTACAATCAGCTTTAGAGTATATGAAGGGCTGTAGATTTGACTGCTTTAAAACTTCATTTTTAAAGGCAATCATTCATTACCTCAAACTGCAATTTTATTTGTAGTGAGTCTACAGAAATTTTCAATTGGGTCAGCTCTTTGATTGGCATCAAATTCAAAATATGCTGAGTACTGTAGCTCATACTGCACAGCATGAACCGTGCTGGCCTTGCATACTCACCCTGAGGCAATATACTGGGAATGTGTTTGGATGAGGATGAGTTTTAGACATTTGTGGGAGGGGCTAGAAGTAAGTAGGTTGGGAGAATTGAAACTATCTGGGGTGATGGATGACTGCCTTTAAACATGATAAAAAGTTTATCATCCAATTTGATGGTCTTAGTAGAAATATTGGCAAAGTTTAGCATGAAATTTGAAGTTTGTTTCAAAATTTTTCTGAATGATCTTCTGCATCATTGTTACATGATGGAGGGTAATACATTTAGAATGTCTGTGAAACTGTTAAAACACAACAACTCTGTTAAAAAAAATAAGGAAAATTAGGCCAATTTATGTCATATTGGCTGACATTTTTACTGCTGGGCATTTACAGCGACTTTGGGTGGGTTTGGTTATGTAGGGCTAAAGGTTGACTTGCGTTGCGTTCGTATTAAAGCAGTCTGTATCAGTCTACAGGAGTTGAACAAACCCTTGTGGCTTGAACGAATTCTTTGAACTGATGTCATTAGGTTGTGGACCTTATAAAGGTTTGAATTATTAATAGCCTGTCATATCCTGTAATAGTTTATGAAAGCACTGCTGGGCATAAGCTAATGGCATTATCACACCTGGAATTGTTCCAGGTTGTGAGGTGTTTATTATGACATACAACATCTTACCATTGCAATAATAAACAGAGAGCAATTCCGTAATTTTAAATAGAAAGTTGATTGTATTACCTTATGCAGGTGAAAGAATTAATTGAATGCTGAAATTTACTTTGTTTTTCAGGGAAGCTGTAGGCTCATATGCCGAAAACCAGAGGATAACAGCAGTTAGACGAGTTTATCAAAGGGGAGTGTGTAATCCCATGGTTCATGTTGAAGTCTTATGGAAGGAGTATACAGCCTATGAGAATGTTAGTCTCTTCTTTACATTGAGGAGAATAAAATAAACTCTGTTATGGAGAATTTTTAAAAATTGAGCACTGATAAGTAGTCAGTGGCATGGCTGTGTCACATCTCATGGGATTAATTGTTCCCAGGGTTTAATGTTTACACACTGGGAACATTGGTTCTTGTGGACATGGCTAATTCTAGGACCATCAAACCAAGGAATAAAAACCTTGTTTACTTTGTAAGCCATTGAAGTAAAAATGGGAGGGTGAGACCCAGGGAACATTGAACCCCCCCCCTTCCAGAATAAGTGGGTAGACCCCCTGTGCCTATCTAATCCTGATACTTTGTATGCAAATAATGCACAAACACACAACATGAAGTTCAGAAATCAAACAGCACAAAAGGTACTTGTAAAGGTGCAAAAATGTACTAAAAATGTTTTAGACAACCATAACATTTTCTGAAAAATTAAGGCCTGTAAAGCAGGCTGTCGTCAAAAACTGCTTTCTCAAAAATAAAAATAAGGCTTACCCATCCTTTGAAAAATTCATTTTTCATTAATCATTCTTCCAAAACTTCTGGCTAGCTGTTTACCAAGGCTTCTTATCATATGAATATATTTTTATTGTCCACTTTTAACTGGCTTTGTAGTGGTCTTTGAATTTCTATTTTGAAAAGTTATGTGCTTGCCCTGTGTGCTATAATATTTAGTAGTGTGCTTGTCTGTGTGATTTGTCACTTGTCCTGGTCTGTCCTGCAGAGGATTTGCAAAAGCTTGCTTCGGAATTAGGATTGATTAAAAAAAAAAATTGATTTAATCTGATATACAGCAATAATTTTTTTCTCTTTTCAGGGTATTAATCCAATCATAGCACAAAAGATGATTGATGACAGAAGTCGGGATTACATGAATGCAAGGAGGGTGGCCAAAGTAAGTGAATCAACAAGTTTGAAGCCCGTCATAAATTTGTAATTTGTTATTTTTCACAGGGTTCTTACAGGTCCTGGAAAGTCTGAGAAAACTTAAATTTGAATTTCTTTTGAGTTTCCTGGCAATCCAGGAAAAGTCCGCAATTTTGCAAAAGGTCCCAGAAAACTCAGGAAACTGAAGGAAATGGACTCATTGTTTCAGTGTCTCAGTGTACAGATACATTTTTCGTATAAAAAAGATGGAAATGGGATCTGACTTTTTTTAAAGGTACTGGAAATATCAGTCCAGGTCCTTGAAAGTCATGGAAAAGTCATGCATTCTCAAAGAAACTTTTTTTTATTTCATGAATTTGAGGAGAGTGGCGAGTGAATCGACCAAATTGAACCCTGTCATAAATTTGTAATTGATATTTTTCACAGGGTTCTTATGGGTCCTGGAAATCATGGGAAGTCTGGGAAACTAAAATTTGAATTCCAGGTCTTGAAAGTCAGGGAAAATTAGCAATTTTTCCAAAGGTCCAAGAAAAGTCTGGGAACTTTAAAAAATGTTGTTATCGTTCTCAAAGAAACTGAAAATTTGGTGCTTGGTCTAGCAGTAGTGCATTGATGTTTCAGGTATTAGGTTTAATTTGCAGAGCAATTAAGTCATGCCGAAGTCTTTGAAAATGATAAGTACTGCCGTTGTACTTGATGGTTTTCATAAGCAAAGGAGTGGAGAAAATAACCCAGCTAATCATAATTTGGAAAACAGGCAATGTGCTCCAGTAGATTAAACCTAAAGGTTAGAAATTGAGACATTCAACTAATAAACTCCAACAAACTGAATCAAACTGCAAACTGATAACTGATTTCAAGGCACAGACTAAATTATTATTTACGGGAATGAATGACTGGAAGAAAGGTGCAGGAAACTTAAATATTGTGAAAGTGTACAAAGCAACTACATTATGTGGCAACCTGCTTACAAAAAGAATTTTACTAGTCCTACCCCTATGGTGAACTTGATAAATCCAGCCTGACTTCTGTTGATTTTCAATTTTGTAAAACGTTGCTTTTGATCCTATTAGAGTTTGACTCAGGTATAAGTGTGAATCAGAACTTCAGAATAGACAGTATTCTGCTTCTTCAAGGGAGAAGGCAGTTTCCCCAAGCTTTTTTTTTTTATGTCTGCTAAAGCTTTGGTCTTATTTCTCTCACAACTGTTCACATTTCGTTTATTTAAGTATAGAAATAATGATAAACAACTCATTGTCAATTATTAAAAAGAGCTGCTCTAGGTTGTGGGTGATGGAATATATACTGACTCAAATCAGGGTAATTGCTATTTCGCTTTAACATATTTGTGTTTGTTTATATTAATAGGAATACGAAGCTCTTACAAAAGGACTTAACCGATCTTCTCCATCCGTACCCCCAACTGGTGCAGTTGAAGAGGTCAAACAGGTGGAATTGTGGAAAAAATACATCCAATGGGAAAAGAGTAACCCCCTCCGCACAGAAGATCAAACATTAATCACAAAAAGAGGTTTGAAAACACCTTTACAATCATGATGAAACTTACTTTCTAAAACATTCTCCTTCTCTGCCTTATTACATCTTATCTCCTCAGGAAAAAAATGAAGCACAGTGCACACACTTGATATAGTCAGGTTACAAATCTGATTAATTGACAGAACCAGATATATTGAAAGGGGCAAAAAGTTAAATAACATTTGGGGTAAGCTAACACTCCAGTCTTATATGTATTAATTGCTTTCCACACTCTGTGAACATAATGAAAGCATAGCTCATTTGAGGGAACAGATCATGTAACAAACTCAGATATCAGTTACACCCCACACAGCCTTTGATCTACTGGGGCGTCTGTGTTGCTTTCTTAAGAAGCAACATCATGGCATGTTAGCAACTGGATTAGAAATCAGGCATATATGGTACCTTAAAGGCCCAGTTCTCTCACCCCAAACAGTACCAATTCTCCTAATCTTTTTACTTAAGCCCCTCCCACAATTGTTTGAAATTCATCCTCATCCAAACACAATCTCAGTTTATTGCTTCAAGGTGAGTATAGAAAAACTCAATTTATACAATCAAAACACTCTCAGTACCATTCATGCTGTGTACTATAAACTTTGGTACTCTGCATTGCTTGAATTAGCTGTCAATCAAAGAGCTGAGCCAATTGAGAATTTTGTTACTCCCATACCCAAAATTGTAGTTTTGGGTGAGAGGACAAGGCCCTCTAAGTGATTTTTACTGGACATTTAAGAAATCTGAGTACAGGTAAACAACATTTACATTAATGAAGGCAGCACTCCCATTGAAACATAATTTATGTCCACTTTTGTTTATCAGTGGCGGCTTCAAAGCGGGAGTGTGGGGAATTTGAAAGTTTCTTGTTCTTTCTCTTTTTCCTTTGATTTTTTCATCAAAATAAGTAAAACATCTGAGTCCTCCCTTTATTGATTTCCTTCTTCTTCACAGATTCTTTTGTCTACATTTCAAAATTTCTGATGCTAACCTCATATAATATATTCATTAAATTAAAGGGTTAAAGCAGTAGCCCGCAAATTATTTTGAAACAACAGCGAGATCTTGTAAGTTTCATTATATTCATTAGGAACAAGTGCGGAGCTTTCTTTGTTTTTCCTTCAAAGATTCTTTTCTGACATTTCCAGACTTGAACATCAAATGAACTAAAAAGATGCTCTCCTAAATGTCAGAGTTAAGTGAAAAAAAAATATTGTCTCATGACTCGAAAGAGCCAGTCATAAAGCTTTGCAGATTACTGCACTTAATTTAAAATGGAGTGACTGTTTTTCATTGAAGGCAGGTGGTCATCAATCTAAACAACAGCTTCAATAGGGGAGACCAAAAACTGCCAGTTCCTGAATCTTCTTTGATTGATATTAAATGTAAAGAGCAGTCCCTGCCTTCAGAAACTTATTTTGAAGTTACAGCTAAATATCACAATTTTCCTCTTCTCTTCATCGTTCATCATATTTTATAACTTCAATTTTGCATATTCAAGGTAAAACAAGCTGTTACTTCAAGTAAATTTCACATTTGAAGAGAAAAATTGTTGTAACGTGACTCAGTCCCAACAGCCAATCATGAAACAGGACCGTCTATTACACTGCTTCAATTTGGAGTGACAGTGCTCTTTCCCTTTAAATTCAAAAGGGTCAGAGTATCCTATTTTACAGAGGCCGGATGTGTTCTCATTGGCAGAGAAAAACCGGCTGCATTGTCAAATGGTTAGAGTTCGACTCCTGGCCGGGTTAAAAAAAGGAACCTACTGCCATTGTGCTTGGTTCTCACCATAACCAAAGGAGTAGGGAAAAAAGCCAGTGAGCCACAACAGGACAAAGAGGTTACGTCTGGCCCTGGCTTAAACCGAAGCATGTAACTAAACTACATCACCATACCACTAAGAAACCCTAAAAGGTAGTGTGACATGTCAGCAGAAAGCACTGAATTTACTTTGTAGTTATGGAGAAAGGTCTCTTAAGGAAGAATCCGTTGGAATTATGTCAATATCTTATACCGCTCTCAAGATATACCTCTTCAAAGTTTGAATGTTTCTGAAGCAACTTGTTGGTTATGCAAAAATAGTGATGTTGAGTGTTGCACAGTGTTGACATGTCTTTTGTTAACCCTATATTAATTATCTCGTAATTACTCATCAGAGAGTTTATAGTTTTGTGATTGATACTGATGATTTTCAAGGACACAATTTCAACTTTCAAAATAAACCCTTCAGGAAACACTAATCTTACAACTGTCCTTGAAATGAAGATTGCAAAAATAAAGGATAGCATTAGCCATATATGGTATGTCCCTCCCATGACATCACAAGATTTACATATTGAACTCGTATTTATGCATGATTAAGTGCAAATCAGAAATAAACCTGTAAAATGGCCAATTTTTAACTGATTTTGATGGAAATTGTGGCAATTTTCTTGGTTTTTAATGCTTTTTACATCGATCAAATACCCAACTTTGTCATTTTGGTGTCACACTACCTTTAAAGGTGTGTTGTTTAAACCTCTTAAAGTGTGTTGTCTAGGTTTTGCTTGTGGTCCTAATTGCTGGTCACATGTGGTTTAAGTCAAGCTGTATGTATCATTCAGATGTACAATTTTTTATCCAGCTTGCTAAATTTGTGTAACCTCACATCATATGGTGGTACCTTTTTATTTTCCACTGGTCATTTTTAAAAACATTCCTTTTATTGCTTATCTCCAAAGTGGCACTTTGCAACTTTGGCTGTCTGAATTTTTTTTTGGCCGTCATATATTGATTACAACATGTGTCCCTGGCTAAAGGCCTTGCTTCAGGTTATATGTTACTGGGAGAAATGATACCATTTGGAATGGCCTTAAAGTTTCACACGTATTTTATATTTTTTATTTCTATTTTCTATTTCTCTATTTTACCTCCAGTTATGTTTGCCTATGAACAGTGCCTATTATGCCTTGGTTTTCATCCCGATATCTGGTATGAAGCTGCTCTATTCCTGCAAAACTCTAGCAAATCTTTTGCTGACAAAGGGGTTAGTAGAATCTATTTTCGTAATTTAATCTGTCATAAAAATTTCCTTTTTTATAGAGTGCACAGGAAATGTGAAACTTGTTGCAAATCGAAGTTGCAATTTTTGTACCAGCTGGGATCAAAGGGCGAGAGCAGCCCCAATTTGAAGTAGTGTAGTACACTGTCTTGTTTCCTAATTGGCTCTTGATAGTCATGTGACAGTATGTTTTCTCCCCAAATGTGAAATTTACTAGGAGTTACTGCTTGGTTTACTTTGAATATGCAACATGAAAGTCATAAAATATTATGAAAGATACTTTGAAGAGAAATAAGAAGAAAATTTTGAAATGTAGCTGTTGCTTTTAAATACGTTTGGGGCGACTGCTCTTGCCCTTTAAGATGCTGTTGGCAATAAGTGGCAAATTAGAGAGGTGTAAAGGTGGAGGGTCTTGGTTGTCTTAAAAAGGTTGGTTGTCCAAAAACATATTCTCAACACAACATTTGGTTATATTTTAGTCAGGGATACCACCAGAAACACAAAATGGGGGATTTATTACTGCCAAACCCAAAGTCCAAATTGATGTTACCTAGGCCTATGTTATGAGTGGGTTCAGGGAGACAAGACCTTGCCTCAAGGCCCCCTTAAGTTGCTGTTGAAGGGTTTTAAATGCCATTTATTTGTGTAAGTTCAGGCATTGCTGCAAAAGTTTCCTTGTTTTAAGTGAGAAACCAGGATATTGACAATTTTCTATTTTTTATGGAAATGAAAAGGGGGGATTTTACCCACCTTTTGCTGGAAGGGGGTGGGACAAGTCAAGCTGGAAGGGGGTGGGACAAGTCCCCTCCCTTTCTGGTGGAAACACTGTTAGTAAATATTTTCTTTTTAAATTGTCAAAGAGACTTCCCAGGTACCTCTTGTTGTGTTTGCTGGTACCTTTATGGACAGGTATATACCAGAAAGGTAGATATTATTTAACACACAGGTTGAACCTAAGATTATTACTACATAAATTACTGCATCAATTGTTTGCAATGAGAATGACTTAATATCAGGTTAGATGTATTCCATCTAAAATAATTCCCACTTGAAAAGTGTTGATGCTCAGGATAAAATCTTAATAAAGGGCAGTATAACCAAATGTACCTAGATAGATGGAGGTTTACAACCCAGTTTCTAACCAATTGGTTTACTTGAGCCAGCCTCAGCCCTCCGTCCCATTGCGGCTCACTGGCATTTTCCCTATGCCTTATGCTGAGCACCAAGCATCATGGCAAGTAGGTCCCATTTTTAAAGTCTTTGGTATGACCCATCCAGGACTTAAACTCCACACCTCCCTATTGTACCATGTTTCCTCTGTACTATGTTGTTGGAATAATTTTAGAGTGTAAAGTTACAACTGTATAACTATTTCTTCTACAAATTCTTCCAAAGACATAAAAAGAATCCAGTGAGCTATAACTGGAAAAATGGCAGTGAGCAGCCTGACTTTAATCAAGTGGTTATAAACTGGGCTGTAAACTCCATCTAACCCAACCCAATCCACAGACATAAATTTCTTTGCAGATATCTCATTAATAGTTTTAACAATCACATTTTTACATGTTTTCTTTCTGTATACTTCTTCAGGATATGAACAATGCGAAGGTATTCAACGATGAAGCAGCGAGTGTTTTTGAGCGAGCTATATCTGGACAGATGAAGAGTAACATGTTGATTTATTTTGCATATGCTGACTTCGAAGAGGTAATTTATTTTCTTTGTGGTTAACTTAACCACTAGAATGACGTAAGAGACACACATGTTTAGGTTAGCCATTTTGTGATTAATAAATTTAAAACTGCATTGTGGTATGTTTGTGTGATTTACACAGATACAGGATGTTGCAGAGTTGTTGACTCAAGTCGACGACTTGCGACTCAAGTCAACTCTAGTTCCATTTTTTTTTGACTTGACTTGAAGAAAAATGACTTATCAACAACTCTGGCTTGTTGACTCGAGTCAACAACTTGTTACTCGGGCCAACTCAAGTCTCATTTTTTGGTTTCGATGAAAAGAGAAACCTATGCATTCATGATGGCGTGCGTGTGTATGTATGTGTGTATGTGCGTGTGTGTGTGTGTATGTATGTGTGTGTGTATGTGTGTGTGTTTGTGACACTTTGCTTGTTTACACGATATCTTGAGAAGGAAAAATCTGACAATTCTCAAACTTGGTACACAGATACCCCATACTGAGAGGAAGAACCCTATTGATTTTGGTGGAGGTCAAAGGTCATCTGGGGTCACAGGGGGTCAAACCCCGAAATCTTTGTTTACACGATATCTCAAGATAGAAAACTTGGATTAATTTCAAACTTGATGTGTTGATGCTTTATGATGTAAGGAAGAACCGTATTGATTTTGGTGGAGGTCAAAGGTCATTTGGGGTCACAGGGGGTCAAACCCTGAAATCTTTGTTTACACGATATGTCAAGACAAAAAACTTGGATTAATTTCAAACTTGATGTGTTGATGCTTTATGATGTAAGGAAGAACCCTTTTGATTTTGGTGGAGGTCAAAGGTCATTTGGGGTCACAGGGGGTGAAACCCCAAAATCCTTGTTTACACGATATGTCAAGATATGAAACTTGGAATAATTTCAAACTTGACATGTTGATGTGTTATGATGCAAGCAAGAACCCTATAAATTTTGTTGGCGGTCAGAGGTCATTTGGGGTCACATGGGGTCAAAGCCCGAAATCCTTGTTTATACAATATCTCATGGTGGGAAACTTTGATTCATTTCAAACTTGATACATTGATGTGTTATGATGCAAGGAAGAACCCTATTATTTTTGTTGGCAGTCAGAGGTCATTTGGGGTCACATGGGGTCAAACCCCGAAATCCTTGTTTGCACAATATCTCATGGCAGGAAACCTGGATCCCTTTCAAACTTGATATGTTGATGCATTATGAGGTGAGGAAGAACCCTTTCTATTTTGGTGGAGGTCAGAGGTCATTTGTTGTCACATGGGGTGAAACCCCCAAATCCTTGTTTACACGATATCTCAAGATACAAAACTTGGAATAATTTCAAACTTGACATGTTGATGTGTTATGAGGTGAGGAAGAACCCCTTTAAATTTTGTTTGCGGTGAGAGGTCATTTGGGGTCGCTTGGGGTCAAACCCTGAAATCCTTGTTTGCAGGATATCTCATGGCAGGAAACATGGATTCATTTCTAACTTGATATGTTGATGTGTTATGAGGTGAGGAAGAAACCTATCTGTTTTGGTGAAGGTCAAAGGTCATTTGGGGTCACATTTTGTCAAACCCTGAAATCCTTGTTTACACGACATCTCAAGCTAGGAAACATGGATTGATTTCAAACTTGATATGTTGATGTGTTATGAGGTGAGGAACAACCCATCTGTTTTGGTGAAGGTCAAAGGTCATTTGGGGTCACATTTTGTCAAACCCCGAAATCCTTGTTTACACCATATCTCAAGGTAGGAAATTTGGATTGATATCAAACTTGATATGTTGATGCATTATGATGTAAGGGAGAACCCTTTTGTTTTTGGTGGAGGTCAAAGGTCATCTGAGGTCACAAGGAGTCAAAGTCTGAAAATCTCCTTAATGTGATATCTCAAGTATGGAAAGTTGGATGAAGTTCATATTTGTTATGTGGATGTGTTATGGTTAGGAGATGGTCCCCATTTCTTTTAGTGGAGGTCAAAAGTCTTCTGGAGTCACCAATGGTCAAAGTCTGAAAACCTTATTAACGTGATATCATATGTTTAGGAAGCTTTGATACATTTCCTATTTGGGAAAGTGGATGCATTATGGTCAGGAGATGGTTCCTCTTGTTTTGGGCAGAGATGAAAGGTCATCTGGGGTCTCCAGGGGTAAAAGTTGTAAACCCTTTTAAATGTTATATTTCAAGATAGCTGCCTGTTTGTCTGCCTGTCTGTATGTTGGTCTGTCTATCTATCTATGTATGTCCTTTATGGAGGTCAAAGGTCATCTGAAATAATTATTTTTTGAACATGCTAGTATAACATTTGAGTGAGAAGATTAACGGTGCATGATGGCATTACTTGAAATGAAAAATTTATGTATCATCGAAACCTCAATGCATTTTTGCATTCTGGTTTTACTTGTGACTTGACTTGAAGAAAAATGACTTGTCAACAACTCTAGGACATTGGTTTTCAGGTCTTCAATGCACATGAAGTCCTCCTGGATACTTGAGAAAAAGTGCAGTGAGTTCCAAGAAATGCAAACTTCGGCTGTTTACAGTCTAATATTTTGTTCTAAAGACTTCCATACATGAATAATTGTTTGTGGGGGACATTGATGGCAAATAAGTTGAATCAACATCATTGAAGCAACTATTGACAGATCAAAGTTTCTCTGATATTTGGTGATGGCTCATCAATTTTTGTGACCACTTCCTCTTCTTTTTGCCATTTGGAGTATGGGCCATAGCAAGAAGGAAATTTTGGTTGACCCTTTCATTTCAAAGATTTTGATCAGAATGAAAATTTACACTTAAGTTGAAAAAATTGTTGATCATGTGTGAGGAATGTCAATTAAGATCAATTAATTGGCCAAAAATTAATTCTGTTTGGTTGTCTCAAATCTTTTGAAATCTCTTGACAAAAAGGTTTACATACAAATTCACCTCAGGTCAAAACTGAAAACTAAATAGGCTAAATACAGTTTTGGAACTTGGAATTAATTGTGACTCAGTCCTGTCAACTTTTCCTCAGACTCTTGAAAAGAAATGCCAGTAGAGGAGTCCTAGAACTATGAGATTTTAAGTCCCAACAAAGATACTGATTAATGAAGTGGAACAAGATAAGAGCAAATTAAAAATGCAACAGCTTTAAAATCAATTGTTTATTTATTTTTTAACCTCAGAAGAGGTTTCAGAAACTCCATATATACATACATTGCACAAAAATTCAGTGCAACAAAGTTACAAGAAAGAAAAAGCAGAAAAACAAAAATTACTTCTTAATGCAAACTATGGGCATGATTTATCAGAGCTTATCACTTAGACTTGTCAGGGATTCGGCCAGAAACACGAAAAGCAGAGAATTTACAACTGATTAAACCTTTACCGTTGTGCTCCAATCGGGGCATATTTGCGGAAGTGGGCGGAAAAGCGGACGTAGCACGCCCCACATCAGCTTCCGTAGGTTATTGACCCCGTGACCTTAAACTAATTTCAATGAAACAACTTCCTGTTACTTGAACCGGAGGAGGGGATCAGATCTCGCGCAGGCAATCAAATGGGAACACTCATGCGGTTGGTCACAAAATTTTCCAGTTGGTTGAACTTGGGGCGATCAACATGGGGGGATCAAGTGGGAACACGGCCCAAAAGCGGAGGATTTACAACTTAATAACCCCAAACTTAAATTGATATGTCCTAGGTTAAAGTTACAAGTGGCTTTACAGGGACAAAAGCTTGCTTCAAGGCCCTGTAAGGAGCAATTCGAAAGGTTTTGAAGGTCATTTATTTATGTAAGTTTGAACATTGCTGCAAAAGTGTCCTCTTTTTAAGTAAGAAACCAGATTAATACATACCTTCTTCTGGAAGGGGGGGGGGACATCCTTCTCCCCAGGAACCTTACTTGTTTCACTCGTCTAGTGTGTATTGGTGTTCAAGTAATAATATCTGAAAAAATATAAGGAACACGAACATTAACTCTTTAAACATCTGTGGTCAAATTGTTTTTTTTAAGTAGTCACAGATTTCCTGAATGAAAACTTTTATGATATGATGTTTTTAGTTAGTTGGATAACTGTGACTTTTGGCAAATATCTGTGTGCAACTAAATGTTTTCAACAGATAGAAAATAATCTGCTTTTATTAGGCTAAGTAAACCAGTGATTAGATTTTAATAATTCATGATCACTCACTTCAACTCATAATACCTGTCAAGTGTATACAGACAGGGGCTTGTTTCTTATCTTTAGCTGGCCATTTTCTGAAATAATCATTTTCCAACAGATTCTAGGTGTTTGGTTTCTTCTTCTTGTCAACTTTATACAGAGTGTTTGAAATTTAAGGAGACACTGGACCTCAAAAACATCTGTCTATAGTTTAAAGATTCGTTGTAAATGTTTATTCAGCAAACAGACTATTTAAATTTAGAGAAACTTGTAACAGGGTGTGCAAGACCGTCGTCCATTCAAATAACCTCCTCCTGAAAATACAGCTGGCATTATTTTGCTCCACACTAGTCGAATATCTCACATCTATTGCATGACATCCTGTACAGGAAAAAGTCTTTCAAAGCTGCTCATTTTTCCACCCATACCTGAGAAAATTTACTTTATCTGGGTTTATCTGGGACTGAATCAAATTGCAAATTTGACCATTATTATGAATTTAATTTATTCACCAGCATGTGCTGCTGAAAATATTTCTCTATACTATACTACTCTATTTATTCTCTAAAGTTTTTATCTAAGTTGTTGTATCATAACAACCAATGAAAAAAATATAGACATATCCGAAGAGCTGTTGAAAATAGGTAGGGTCCATTAGCCATAAATTTTCTGAATTTTATGGTCTGCATGCAATTTTAAACCCTCATATTCAGTGAAATTGATGTAATCAAGAGGAATCATAGTTTACAATCATCCATGATATTGGTAAACAATGAATCTAAAAGATTAAAACTGATAGACCCCAGTCATTCGGGTTAAACCCACGGTCGGAACTGGAGGAAATGGAGTCCCCAGTAAACGTTGTATGATTTATTCGTGAAAAGTGCTCCTATTGGTCATACTTACCTTACCCATGCCTGTTTACTTCACAGGGGCGAAAGACCATATTGTATCCCCTGTGACTGTACTGTCACTGTCTGCCACGTTCTCATTGACTGTCAGGAATACTCCCATATTTGCTGTAAATACTATGCCGTGCCCGACCTAAAAACTCTATTGGAACAGACGGATTCCTCGCTTATGCTGGGATTTCTTAGGGAAAGTGGACTCTTGAGGAGTTTTGACCTTACTCCTGCTTTAGTTTTGACCTTTTGGAGAAAATTGTCCCCATTTTTTACTGTCTTTAGGTATCTTTACCCCAGCTTTTCCCTTTATATCTAGCTGACACTATATAACACAATCCTGTTGGTGTGTCGTTTAATCCCATCGAACTAACTAACCCAGTCATTCCAGACTTAATCAGACCATCACTTGTCTATTCAAATTTGTGTTCAGCCTTTTTTAGACACAGGAAGGCACAAAGTAACCGTGACAATAGAGTATGTATGAAAATGCTAACTAAATAACTCTGTACAGATTAAAAAAAACCTGTCTTGAAATTCCTGGACTTCACAAGCAGGACATTTTCCTGAACCATGTAAATATTTTGAAAACTGTGAGGAAAATTTTTAAATTTTTGATAAAACTTGTTAATACATGGTAATTTTGCAAAATTTTCAAAAAACTATCTTGAAATTCCTGGACTTCACAAGCAGAAAATTTTCCAGAATCATGTAAATATTTTGCAAACTGTAACAAAAATTTAAATTTTGATAAAACTTGTTTATACATGGTAACTTTGCAAAAATGTTCTGAAAACTGCTGAAAATGAAATTCCTAGTATGAATTTATTTTTCATATGCTAATGTATGGAATCCTAGGTAGGTTAGGCTGTTGTGAAACTTCTGGAGCAGGCTACTATATAGTTTCATTTTACTTGCCTTTTGGTCAATTTTGTACAATTAAAGAATATTTTCTTTAACGTGACTCCAATGCCACTGTTTCATTTGACCCCGTACACATTTAGGATCGGTTGTATTTCTCTCTACACCATATGGAACTGCATGTATATAATGTGTATCATGGTCTTGCTCAAACTGTTGACATCCATTTTGCAGATTGATGTATTCTAACATGTGCTATTGTTTATCGATGCATATTTTGTTTTCCTGTTCTAGCCTGAACAGATACATAGAGAAGGAATGGGAGGGGGAGGGGCGATGAAGGTCCCGCAGGAAAATTCCCAACCCAAGCTCAAATAATGTCATTACTGAAATGCATTTTGCTGTATTTTGCACCCCCCCCCCCCTTCCTGATTCTCACTCTTTCAATACCTCAGCTGCAGGGTTGTAGCCCAAGGGTTGGCAAGGGATGGAATCAATCCACTCTGGAGTTTGTAAACCCTTTGTCATGCTAAAATGAAGCCCTCTAACCCTCACAAATTTCCACTAGTATTAACCATAAATCAGATATGAATTGACCACCAAATTTCTTCCAGCAATTCTCAACTTGCCCAAAAAAATTACTCTCCCCCCTCCCTAAAAGAAAAAAGACAGAGAGAATGCCATTTGTTGCCATCTGGGAAGCATGTTTTTGCTTGATTTTGCATGTACGCTTCACACAAATTGATTGTGGTATTGACATTTAAGAAGTCTTTCCAATGATTTGTGTCCCACACTCAAATCTAGCTGGCTACAACCTTACTCATCTGACAACAGACCTGTAACTGATCCTAATTGTTAGATTTTAGTTCCACATTTGACATTGTTTTTCAGGGTCGAATGAAGTACGAAAAGGTTCACAACATTTTCAAGAGATTGCTGGCCATCACAGAGCTTGATCCGACCTTGGTAAGTCTTTTATGGAAACTTTTTTCATTTAGTAGACGTAAGGCACGTGAGCAGAAAGTGTGCCCCCTAATGAAGGCCATTAGGCAAAATGGACCTCTATGCATTTGTGGATGGAATTTAATAATTACCATCCCCCACTGCAGAGGTCCTTGTGGAACCTACTAATTCAAACAGTCAAAACCACAAGGTCCTTGATGACTTAAACACTCTTTAAAAGTTATGAGCCTGCTCTCCAAATAAACAGTGGCTTGGCTTGTATAACTTAAAGGTGATATCAGGCCGGGAATTCGCCCAATATGTGTATAAACAGAGAACCCTTTGTTTGTGTAGCCGTCAGAGAGGTTGTTCTCGTGAAATGTTTGCCGATTACAAGAAGTTGGGTTATGGCTTGCGGTAACCACACTTTTCTGGCAAAAAGTGGGGGAGCCGGGCCAGATCTTCACAGAGGATCGATTTTGCGTAATGGCATTTGTGTTTATTGCTGCCAAGACCTGAAGATACAGGCAACTGGTTTGATATATACAACAGGGTAAACCAAGGTATAATGGGCAAAAGTTGACCGCGCATGTGAAATGGACATTGTACCCGCCACATGCTTCATTCTCTGCCTTCCATATGAAGTGGTGTGATGACAATGATGCAATGTGCCTACATTGTGGCAAGTCTTTTCATCTTTTAAAGGACAGAAGACAACTCTTGTTTTTCCACTTCACCTGTAGTTAGTTATGTCAAGTCAAAGGTGGATATATCCACAAACATGTTCACAAAGCTCCAATAGAGGCTTTGTGATTACGTCACAGATCTGCCATGCTGTACTTGTAGGACGATCATTCCAAGTACATATGGCTTTGTACTCAAGGCTTTGTGCAATATGCATGGTAGGCCTATACACCTTGTGTACACATTCATTGTACAAACATGTCCAGTGTAGTCTACTTTGTGGTAACATGTTCCCCAACATGGCCCTCAGGGAGTATAAAAGTGACATCATGTGAAAAACCTCCAGTGCTGTGTTAATGGAGAAGATACTAATCTGCCAAAGTGAGGAACAAACAAGGCTTTCCTCTTTTACATTACAGGAAATGCCCGTTAGCCAGAATTTAGAAAAAAGTCCAACCCAACTGATCCCCTTAACTCTCTTTAGCCCAACTTCCTAGCAGACATGAACCTCATCTTGACTTCTGAGACCTTACAAGTTGAAAGTTGCCTATGCATGACACACTGAAAAGCTGTGCTGGCCAATAGGATGCCCTCCCCCAACAAATCAATAAGGTGGCCTAATCCTTCTTACCCGAGTTGCCATTGGCAAGTTGGGGAAGAGTAGGTAATGGGGAATTCCTGTCATGTATTTCAATTTTATGTAGCCTAAAATATTTGTGCATTTTCTATAAAGTAGATTCAAGTTTTACGTAGTAAGATAAGGACTTAAAAACTGAAACCTTCGGCTTCTTCCATTGTGGTTGGTTGGTACTCAGCATAAACATTGGAATAGGGAAAACAAGTCAGTGAGTCACACCTACAAAAAGGTCTCTGTGTCACGCTTGACTTGAAGCAATTAGTTTGAAAATGTTGTTAACTAATTTTAATTTTTTTTTTCTTTCTTTGAAGACATATATCCAGTACATGAAGTTTGCTAGGCGTGCAGAGGGAATTAAGGAAGCAAGACTTGTCTTCAAGAAAGCTCGTGAAGATTCCAGGTGTAAATATCATGTCTTTGCTGCAGCTGCATTGATGGAGTATTACTTTAGTAAAGTAAGTATTAGAGTATACTTTAATATTATAAATCACTTATACCATCAAGTGTCAGAGAATAATATATCTGGTATCACATCACATTTTGCTTCACAAAATAGACAAATTTCAATTCGAATATGCAAGATTGTATAGCAGAGTTTGTGCATAAAATGGCATAGCTGTTAAGGTTGTTTTATGATCATATGCTCAAATAACCTTAAGGGAAAAAAGTTTTTAAGGATGTTGTAATAGAGGAGCCGCAAAACTGCAAAGTTGTATGCAAATTTTGAACACTAAATTATTCTCTGTCAAGGACACTCTCAAATCATCATAATATTGATGGAGTATTACTTTAGTGAAGTCAGTATAACTTTATAGTTTCAAATTGTCCAAAATGTAACCAGAATGATACTGTCGATGGATTTTTACTGAAGTATACCTACTTGCTGTAGATGATACGTATTATATGGCAGTAATATCATCAAGATTACCATCATATTAAAACTGTTTATCATGTCAGAAATATTACCAAGGGTACTACCAAGAAAATATTACCTTACTATATACCAAAATAATACTGTTGCAGTTTTGCTGCTGTGTTTATGTAAGTATCACAGGATAGTTATTGTATCAGAAATATTAAGAAGGCTATTATCAAAATTATCATAATATAGATGGAGTATTACTTAACTGAAGCAAGTATCAGAGGTCTGGGCATTTAGCCTAAACAAGTGTAATGGAAATAAATCATAATTGATCATGAGTAATACAGTGAAGGACTATTTATGATATGGCTAAAAAAAAATCCTCATGACCAGTTCCTCAGTAAAAAAGTAGTTTTTTGTCCTACTTGTATTGCAGGATTCACAAATAGCCATAAAGATCTTTGAACTTGGTCTTAGGAAATATGAAAACATTCCTGAGTATGTGTTGGCATACATCGACTACCTGTCACATTTAAATGGTAAGAAGAATGGAAGAATTGTTAGAACTTTGGTTACTGAAAATATAATCTTACATTAGCTTTGTAAAGAAGGGGGTTGGAGGAGGAATGAGGCTTGTGCAAGGGTGGGGATTTGTCCCGGACAGGGGAGGGGAGGGGGATAGTGTTGGGAAAGGGGTGGACTTTAATATTAACATAACATATGTAATAGTACACTAAAAGAAGGGTTTGTCTGGGGTTGGATTTGAGTTGGACATTGAGTGAGGTTTAGGAGGAGGATGGACCATTTTATATTAATGTGTTGATTTATATACATTGTTTTATACATGTTTATATTTATATATATTTAATATATGTGTAACATTATCTTTGTTTTGTAGATTGCCATGTTTTTTTGTTATAGTATTTAAAGGACACCCTTCAAAACCTTTCTGTGAGATTGAAGTGATGGCAAAGTCATGTCACATTCAAAACATTAGCAAAATATTATATCTTTTGACAAAAACTGGGGGGTGAATCATTCAAACCTCTCAACAGAACTACCAGTGGAACCTCCCTGGCCCCCCTCTCCAAGCCCATAGTAAATGGCTAAGTCATTATAAGCAAACGTAGTACGGTCGTGTGGTAGCAGTTTACATTTATCTAGATATTTTACGTGTCACCATAACTCTGCTAGTCAAGAAATAATTTTTCTGAGTTTTGTTGTTTACAACTCATCATGTGCCACATTTTCTCATTTGTTAGAGGACAACAACACAAGAGTACTATTTGAAAGAGTCCTCACATCTGGTCAACTCCCTGAAGATAAATCTGGGTAAGAATTGATTCTCTTATAGGGTCAGTGTTTTGAGTTCAGACACTGATCTGTTATTGTTGTGTTCAGAGGGGAGGGGGAAGGGGAGAGAAGGATAAAGTTCCTCAACCCTCTTATTTCGTACCACTTTGAAACCTTCTGACTTCATGTTCAAGGGGTTAGAGCATCAGACTTGCTGCCAAGAGGTGTGGAGTTCATCTCCTTGTTAGATCACACCGAAGACTTTAGAAATGGAATGTACTGCCATTATGCCCAGAGCTCAGTACAAGCAATTGAGTGGGGATTTAGCTAGAATATGCTATATTTAAGTTCTAAAATATTTTTAAAGATACTTAGAAGAGAAATAATAGGAAAATTGTGAGACTTGATTGTTGCTTAAAAATAAGCTTGGGGCAGCCGCTTTTGCCCTTTAACCTCTGACCGTACCTTCCTACACTGCTGCTTTTAGCCCCTCAAAAGAATTTTCCTCCCTGACGTATTTTCTCTCATGTCCTGTCCCTGCCAAAATGAAAGCTTTCATATGTAACTGTGTGGGAAACAAACCCTTTTCCAAATAGCAATTAGAAAGGTTCTGGAATGGAGTTTTGTTGTACAGCATTTCTTGTCCACATTAAAGTCATTTACATAGACGATGAATATCAAAATTCATTCCCATAATCCTTTGCCAGGTGCGGATCCAGACATTCCATAAAGGGGGGCTGGACTTAAGTGAAAACAGTGGTGTGACAAAGTTGCACTGCAAATTTCACGTATGCTCTATATTGTTCATGTGGCGAAAAAGGGACCCGGGGCTGAGGCTGTAAAAGCCCCCCCCCCCCCCTTGGATTGGCGTCTGTTTGCAAATTGCTAATTAGAAAATGGTCAGTGTTTGAAAGATATAGGATTTGGAAAAGTGTAGGTGCCACACAGACAGATGCTAAACATTCAGTCTGGAAGTTATTTCCTAACACTGAAATATGATCTGGAAACTGATTGAATTTGCAAGCTTCCATACCAGGTACTGAAAGAGGCAAGATGGCCAGGGGGCACACATTTTTTCCTAGATTTAGGGCAAAGTGTATAATGATATATCAAGTCAATGGTTATTTGAAATTTTCAAGGAGGAGGAGGGGGAAATACAATTCCAAAGGGGTCTTTCAAGGCCCTTTGGCTGTTGGACCTGCACATTGCAGAGATCTGATGAATGCTGAATCAGAAAGATGCTGTACATCTCTCAGTTCTTTAAGTTGTTTTATGATCATATGCTCAAATACCCACAAGGGAATTGAAACTACCTATGCTACTGAATCAGATAATGAAACTAGATAAAAATTGAGAACTGAGAAAGAGTTGATATATGTAAAAAATGAGTACAAAAAATCTAAATTACACTGTTACTCTAGCAAATAGCAATTTTTGGGCAGACATCTTTCCATTTGCACACATGTATAAAT